>CM053769.1:50341873-50419023 GCA_028658325.1 Potorous gilbertii | reverse complement strand
TTCAAATGTTTCACACTAATTGGGGTAACAGCAATTTGAGGTCAGCTGGAAGGCTCTCAACAGAGAGTCTTAAGTCATTCAGGAATGACAGGGAAGTCTGTGGATAACAATGTCCCCTATTCATGGAGGGCTGACATGTTGATTCAGAATCAGCCCCAGTTATGGAAGACTGGAATGTTTTATTCAGAATCAGAATCAGAATCATCTGACCAAAAGCGAGAGAAATTATAATGCATTGGGATGCAAAAATCAAGGAATCATTTCAAAGGGAAATTTGCCATTTCTTGATAGATTTAGTACAGTTTAGACGGCAGGGACAGGGAACTTGTAACCTTGAGCACCACATGCAGACTTCTAGGTCTTTGGGTGCGACTTTTTTGACTAAGTCCATGCTCTACAGAACAAATCCTTTCATTAAGGGGACTGTTTTGTGAAGTGTGGATTCCATCAAAAGGTGGCACTTGAGGACCCAGAGAGTCACATGTGGCCTTGAGGATGCAGGTTCCTCACCTCTGGTTTAGACACAACATACACTGACCAAGTTGTGGCTTGCTGAGAACTGGATCTCTTGCCTGTTGAGGATTTATGTCTTAGACAATTTAAATCAGTTGGGAGCAGGGGGAGTTCAATGGATAGGCATTGAGTCTGGAGTCAGGAAGACTTGACTTTGAATCCTACCTCAGACACACACTAGCTGTGTGACCCTGAGTAAGTCTCTTAACCTCTGTCTGTAATGGGAGTTAAAAATAATACCATTCGAACATTCAAATTAAAAAGATAAACCTTTGTTTCTGGAAGAAAATTGGGATCCTTAAAGCAACTTTGCCATTGCCTGACAACAACTAGGAGGTCCAGTGAATAACATGCTGAATTTGGAGTTAGAAAAACCTGAGTTTAAATCCTGTTTCAGATACTTACTAGTTGTGTGCCTATGTTTGCCTCAGTTTCTCCAATTGTAAAATTGAGACAATAATACCACCTACCTCACAGAGTCTATTGTGAGGCAATATTTGTAAAGGTCTGGCACATAGTGGGTGCTACATAAATATTAGTTCTTAGGTAACCCAACTTCATCTCCTTTTGTCTAATTCTGAGCCTAACTTGTTATCTATTTATAGAGTTATAGAGTACTCTATAGAGTATAGAGTTGTAGAGTACCTGTCTCAGATACATCTGTACTGTAGACAAGCTCTCTATCAAACTGCATATTATAACCTGGGTAATACGTAGACATTTTTCATCCATTTGGTTTTTCCTCTATGAATGGTTAGAGAAACTCTTCTGAGTAGTCAAAGATTTCTTTTAGGAAGATCTGCCATGACATAGGACTTGATAAAACCAGCACAACATCATTCTCCAACATGAGCTTCAGGAGAGAATCACTCTTCCACTTAGATTCTAAACTCAACCTCTTCTATCATAGGGATGAGCTTTTTTGATGAGTATATATTTCACTGTTGTATGCTTTGCCTTATTTTTATGGTCGGAGGATTGTTGAACAGTTATATCTATTGTTTTAGCTTTCAAGGAATCAAGTAATTTTGATTTTTGGATGGGAGACATCTTATTGCAAGAGAGCCTTTCAGGCAGTACTTCACTTTGTTTTGTTTGAAGCCTTTTTTTTTAAAGCATCATCAAAATAACAAGCAAATGGAATCTTGTATTCTCTAAATCTTTCAGTCAAATGTGTAATAGTAAGGATGTTTATTGTCTATTGTGGAATATTATTTGTCAAAGCCCTCCTAATAGCCTCATTAAGAATGTTCTTGGGAAAGCTAGATGGCACAGTTGATACCTCTGGTGTCAAGAAGACCAGAGTTCAAATCTGGCCTCACATACTTACTACCTGTGTGACCCTGGACAAGTCACTTAATTTTGATTGCCTCAAAAAAATGGTCTTTATGTAAATGATTATCTTTATTTTATTTCATTCTTTGAATCTGTGATTTCTTCTAAATAGGAATTTTCCAGGGTGGAATGTCCTCTCCTAATGAAAGTAGGGAACTGCCTTGGGCATTGAGAGAATAAGTTATTTGTCCAGCTTCAGAAAGTCAATTTGTGATAAAGAATGGACATAACCCAGGTATTCCTGACTCCAAAATCAGCCCTCTAAGGAAGACCTGACCATCAATGGCCCCAGGTAGATGATAGCGGCATCCTTGTAATAATAGAGATAGCTCAGATTTATATAATAGTTTATGTGTTGCAAAGTGCTTTCCTCACAACTTTGTGAGGTAGGTAGGACAAGCATTACTGTCCCCATTTATAGATGAGAAAATTAAGGCTTAAGGCAGGTTAAGTGACTTGCCCAAGTTTTTTAGGGTTGGAATTAGGCCTTCCAGCCCCCCAGTCAGAAGAGAGAGGCAACTGAGGGTAAGCTGAGAGGATACTGAGTGTGAAACCTTGAATCAACCAGCATGGTGATGAGATTTCAGGTGCTCAGCTTATCCTGTTGTGGTCATTTGTCCTTCATCTTTGAAGAAGACCGTGACATCAGGGGAAGGACTCTATGACTTGCAAGTGAATTGGATTTAAGTGAAGGAGGGCTGTGCAAAGTCACCAGCTTCACTTTCTCCTCTGGAGCCATTCTGGGTCCAATGGTAAAATATAGATCAGAATGACTGGAGATGGTCCCCTCAGCTTATCCTAGGCTCTAAGATAAGAATAGTACTCTGTGGAGTCCAAATCAAGCAAAACTGCTGATGGAAAATGGAGCCTACTAGTGCTTTTGTGGTTCATATCAAACTGATATCCCAAAATTTTTGCCTTCTGTGCATATAATAACAGATACAAAATGAAGATAAGACTATCTTCATATTAGGCTAAAGAATCTAACCCTTTTGTGTATCCATGTGACAATTAAGGCAAATGAGGCACTCTCTTTAACTATAACTTAGTAATAAGAAATGGGAAGCTAGCTATCAGAACAAAGGCAGAATAGCTGGGATGACTGAGAACCCAGTGACTGGGGTAAAGTTAGGAACCCCCTACTTTCATGGATGGTTTTTGTCCTTTGTTCTCGAAGAGAACTATGACATCAGGAAGTGATACCATGAATTGCAAGTGAATTGGATTTAAGTGAGGGAGGACTGTGCAAGGTCACCAGTCTCCCTTTCTCCTCCAGAGCCATCTGGGTCTGGCGCCCACATATTCATCAGGATGACTGGAGATGGCCCTCTGTCATGGATGAGATCAGAAGGGGAAGCTAAGTCTTCTGGAAGGACATGAACAACGGCATCTTCAGGAGGTATGAAGACATAGTCTGAAAAATCCAACAAGACTTCCAAAATGCCAAGGTGAGTGGAATGCTGGAGTTGAGTGAAGTTGTCCTAGCTGTGATTCCAGAAGTATGGTCTGTAGAGCAATCTAAGTTCAACAGAGATCGGGAACTGGCTTACGCATTGGTAATATGTGAATTGCCCAGCGGGGCAGCATTGATATTGACAAGCTGGTTGTGTTAGCCTGACCTTCATAATGTATGTTTGTACCCCTTTGGCAGGGCTGTCATGAGTTCTGGGCCTATAATTCTTTTGACCTTCTCAGAATGTAATTCTGCCAAATCCTCCTTTGGCACTCATCGCTCTGTAATAATGGGGCCATTGTGTTATAGTAGAAACCACAGTAAGCGTCCATCAGAGGACCTGAGCTCCTTCCTTAGGATTTGTTATCTGCCTGGCCTTGGACAATTTGCTTAACCTCTCTGAGTCTCACTTTCCTCATCTGTAAAATGTGAGAGTTGGACTAAATAACCTCTGAAGTTTCTTCCTGCTCCAGAATTATAATCTTATTATGATCTTTTAAACTTTTATCTCTTTTTACGTGTGTAAAGATAGGTGTTAATTGAAACCATCAATCACTCCATCTTCCTTAAAGTAACTAATTATAGCAATGAGAATTCTTCCATTAGATCAATCAACCAAAGGCAGTGAATTTGGTGTGAAAACTCCTCAATCAGTTTGGAAGGAACAAAATACTTCCATCCATTGGATGTAATGAAATGATACTCCAGATGAGATCAATTAGAATTGGTTGAAGAGTAAATCAGAGTTGCAAAGTCTGGATAAAAACAGTAAACTGGTTTGGAATAAGGCACTCAGACTGAAGAAAGCAACCTCAGCCAAGTTCCTGAGAGAGAATCACTTGAGAGGAGATGGGGGTGGAGGGTGGGGAGAACCTCTATCTCCTCTCCCACACCTCCTGGACCACAGAATGACTTTGTGAACTTCAAAAGGTCAGAAGAATTTGGACTTCTTATAGGTGACTTAGAACTGTCCCTGGAACAGTTGTTGTTGCCAGCAGGATCTGCATAAGGCACTTGAGGACAAACTAGATACAGCAAGTAAGGGGGACTTCAAGACTCCAAAAGGAGCCTGAAAGAAGTCTCCATAATACCCAAGTGGGACTTCATGAGGATCCCTATAAAGGGGAGGAAAGGGCTTCAAGCAATCAGCAGCTCTAAGTTACTTCCTTGGCACATGAGTTCTCTAAGGAAGGTAAAGTGCATTTTCCTTTTGACTCTGCATGTACTGGAGAGAGAATGTGTCATAGACTTTCAGGGAAATGTTTTATTTTATTTTTTTCATTTAGTATTTTATTTTTCCCCAGTTACATGTAAAAGCAATTTCAACATTCATTTTTAAAATTGAGTTCTCAATGGGGAGGAAGGAGGAAGAATTTGTAACTCAAATTTGTAAAAATGAATGTTAAAACATGACTAATGTGGAAGTATGCTTAACATGATTGGACATGTATAACCTGTATGAGACTGCATGATATCTTGAGGAGGGGGAGAGGAAGGAGAGAGAGAAACTTTAAAACTCAAAATCTTATAAAAGTGAATGTTGGAAACTAAAACTAAGTAAATAAGTATTTTTATTTTATTTACTAAATATGTAATTTATTTTTGAGTTCTTAACATTCACTTCCATAAGAATTTGAATTCAAAATTTTCTCCCTATCTCTCCCCACCCCCCACCCCAGGACAGCATGCACACCATCCACCCCTTCCTCCAGTTTGTCCTCCTTTCTATTACCCTTCCTTCTTCCATCCTGTCCCCTCTATTTTTCTGTAGGGCAAAATAGATTTCTATACTCCATTTCCTATAAATCTTATTTTCCAGTTGCATGCTAAAACAATTTTTAACATCCATTATTAAAACTTTGAGTTCAATATTCTCTCCTTTCCTCCCACCCCACTTACCCTCATTGAGAAAACAAGCGATTCAATATAGTTCATGTATGTGTAACACTTGCATAATTGTTATGCTGTGAATGATTAACTACAATTTCCTTTGTCCTATCTTGCCCTCCATTTATCCTGTTCTCTCCCTTGACCTGTCTTCCCACAATAATGTTTACTTCTGATTATCCCTTTCCCCAATTTGCTGTCCCTTCTATTATCTTCCCGCTCCTATGTCCTTCCCCCTTGTCTTCCTGCAGGTTAAAATAGATTTCCATATCCAATTGAGTGTGTATTATTCCCTCCTTAAGCCAAATCCCATGAGAATAAGGCTCACTTATTTCCTTTCATCTCCCCCCTCTTCCACTCCAATGTAAAAGCCCCTTTTTGCCTTTTTTAAGTGAGATGATTTGCTACATTCTACCTCTCCCTTTCTTTTATTCCTAGTACATTCTACTCAACAGTAAATTTTATTTTTTAGGTGTTCTCCCTTCATAATCAGCTCACCCTATACTCTCTGTCCATGTATGTGTGTATACACACACATGTACATATACATATCTACATGTATATAACATACATATACATACATGCCCATACACAGCTACATCTGTATGTAATTTATAGTACATGCATATATATGTACTTATACTTTAATGAGTTCCTTAATGTTTCTTTTTCCTGTTTACCTTTTCATGTTTCTCTTGATTCTTGTATTTGAAAGTTACATTTTCTACTCAGCTTTGGTTTTTTCAACAAGAATGCTTGTTACATTTTTTCCCCCTGAAGTATTATACTCAGTTTTTCTGGGTAAGTGAGTCTTGGCTTTACTCCTATGTCGTTTGACCTCTGGAATATCATATTCCAAGCCCTTCAATCCCTTAGTGTAGAAGCTGCTAAATCCTGTGTTATCCTGATTATATTTCCACAGTACTTGAATTGTTTCTTTCTGGATGCTTACAATATTTTCTCCTTGTCCCAGGAACTCTGGGATTTGGCTCCAATATTCCTAGGAGTATTCTTTTTGGGATCTCTTTCAGGAGGTGGTTGGTGAATTCTTTCCATTTCTATTTCACCCTCTGGTTCTAAAATATCAGGGCAGTTTTCCTTGATAATTTTGTGGAAGATGATGTCTAGGCTCTTTTTCTTTATCATGGTTTTCAGGTAAAACAATAATTTTCAAATTATCTCTCCTGGATCTGTTTTCAAGGTCAGTTGTTTTTCCAAAGAGATATTTCATATTGTTTTCTATTTTTTCATTCTTTTGGTTTTGTTTTATAATTTCTTGGTTTCTCATAAAGTCATTAGCTTCCATCTGCTCCATTATAATTTTTAAAGAACTATTTTCTTCAGTGAGTTATTGAACCTCCTTTTTCATTTGGCTAATTCTGCTTTTTAAAGCATTCTCCTCATTGATCTTTTGGACCTCTTTTGCCATTTAAGTTAATCTATTTTTAAAGATAGTATTTTCTTTAGCATTTTTTGGGTCTCCTTTAGCAAGCTATTGACTAGCTTTTTATGGTTTTCTTTATTTGCTCTCATTTCTCTTCCCAATTTTTTCTCCATATCTCTTACTAGATTTTCAAAATCCTTTTTGAGTTCTCCCATGACCTGAGACCATTGCATATTTTTTTGGAGGCCTTGGATATAGAAGTCTTGACCTTACTGTCTTCCTCTGATGGTATGCTTTGCTCTTCCTCATCCGAAAAGATGGGGGGAAAAGTAACCTTCTGTAGTCTTATTTTTTCCCTTTTTGGGGGTGTTTTCCCAGCCAGTTATTTGACTTTTGAGTCCTTTATAAAGTGGAGGGTATACTACCCTAGACTTTAGAGGTTTTGTGCAGTTATTCTCTGAGATATCTCTAGGGACCTGTAAGTTCTCAGTTCCTCCAAGGTGGCACAATCAAGGGAGAGGAGTTTACTGCTCTCCTGGCCTGCACTTTGGTCTGTGAGCAATAAGAAACACTTTTTTCTTCCCTGGAACTGAGAGTAGGATTCCCTCTCCGTAGCCACCACCAGTTCCATCCCATCAGTGCTCTTCCTCACCCTAGGAACAACACTCAGGGATGAGACCCAGATCAGCTGCTCAATTTGCCTTAGGGTATTTAGGCTGAGGGCTCCAAAAGTGAACACTCCTGCAGTGACTGCCCTGGGGCCAGGACTGGGGTTAGACCATGCTCCCTTCTCACCCAGGTGAAAGAGCTTTCTTACTGATCTTTGAAGCTGTCTTTGGCATTTGTGGGTTGGGAAATCTGGGAACTGCAGCAGCTGCCTGTGATTCCACACTCTGAAGCCTGCTCCAGTCCCGTCCATGTTGTGCAGCCTATGCTCTGCTATGAACCTGGTGCAATAGACCTTTCCTGTCAGCTTTCCAGGTAGTCTTGGACTGGAAATCTGTTTCACTCTGTCATTTTGTGACTTCTGCTGCTCTAGAATTTGTTTAAAGTCATTTTTATAGGTATTTTTAAGGACTATGGGGGGAAAGCTAGAATAGGTCTATCCTTCTACTCTGCCATCTTGGATCCATCTCCATCTAAATAAATATTTTTTAAAAGAATGTTAAAATTGTTTTTTACATGTGGCTGGGTAAAAATAAAATATTAAATAAAATTGAGTTCCAAATTCTCTCACTCCTTTCCCCCACCCCATTGGGAAGACAAGCAATTTTACATAGGTTATATATGTATAGTCATACAAAACTTATTTCCATATTAGATTGTAAAAAACATAGACCAAAATAAAAGTCCAAGAAAATAAAGTTTAAAAAAAGCAAAAAAGTATGTTTTGATCTGTATTCAGACACCACCATTTCTTTGTCTGAGGATAGATAGCATTTTTCATCATAAGTCCTTCAGAGTTGTCATGGATCCTTGAATTACTGAGAATAGCTAAGTCATTCATAGTTGATCATCTTACAATGTTACTGTTACTGTGTACAACAGTTTTGATGAATTTCTTTATACCAATTGTTCTTATGCACCTTAGAAAATACCTCTTACTAAAAGCTGAGTGTGTCTGACTAATGTATATCTATGGATAATCAGTGGATGAGACACACTAGTTAGGGCTTATAAGCTATAGCTACAGAAATACACCTACCAGAGTTAACCCTAGAATCCTTATGTGTTGTTACTGAAGATCAATGCAAGTGAGGGTTGTGAGAGTAGCTCTAGAGCAAGCATTACACTAATTTAGCTCCATTGGCTTCAAAGATGATTGTGCTATAACCTCCTAATGACATTGTTACCTAAGGCATGTTGATATGCAATTGGACTTGGTCTACTTTAATGAGATCCCACCTCATATCCATTTGATTGGCAAAGATAATAAAAGGGAAAAATGAAAGATGTTGGTAGAACCATGGGAAAATAGGTATGCTAATGCATTGTGGGTGGAACTGTGAATTTGATCCAACTATTCTGGAAAGCAATTTGAAACTATGCCCCCAAACAATTTTTACAATCAGTGTCTCTGATAAAGTCATCATTTCTAAAATATATAGAGAACTGAGTCAAATTTATAAGAATATAAGTCATTCTCCAACTGATAAATAGTCAAAGGATAAGAGGCAGTTTTCAGATGAAGAAATTAAAGCTATGTATAGTCGTATGAAAAAATGCTCTAAATAAGTATTGAATAGAGAAATGCAAATCAAAAGAACCCTGAGGTACCACATCACACCTATCAGATTGGCTAACATGACAAAATAGGAAAACGATGGTCAGAGAAGATGTGGGAAAATTGGAACACTAATACATTGTTGGTGAAGTTGAAAACTAATCCAACCGTTTTGGAGAATAATTTGGAATCATGTCCTAAGGGCTACAAAACTGTGCATATCCTTTGACTTAGTAATATCACTTCTAAGTATGTATCCCAAAGAGATCATAAAAAAGGGAAAAGGAACCACGCATATGAACATGTTTATAGCAGCTCTTTTTGTGGTGGCCAAGAATTGGAAATTAAAGGGAAGTCATCAATTGGGGAAATGGCTGAACAAGCTGTGGTACATGGATGTAATGAAATATACTATTGTGGTATAAGAAATTATGAGCCAGCGAACTTCAGAAAAACCTGGAAAGAATTATATGAACTGATACTGAGTGAAGTGAGCAGAGCCAGGAGAACACTGTACATAGTAATAGCAACATTGTGTGATGACTAGCTCTGATGGACTTAGCTCTTCTCATCGATGTAATGATCTGACAGTTCTAAAAGATTCATGATGGAAAATGTTGTCCACATCCAGAATAAGACCTATGGAGTCTGAATGCACATCAAAGCACACTATTTGCTCTCTTTTTTGGTTTCTTCTTTCTTGTGGTTTCTTCCATTGGTTCTAATTCTTCATGACACCATGACTAATGTGCTAATGTTTAATATGAATATATATGTTGAGCCTACATAAGATTGCATGCCACCTTTGGGAGGGGGATGGGAGAAAGGAGGAGAAAATTTAGAACTCAAAATCTTATGCAAGTGAATGTTGAAAACTAAAAGCAAATAGATAAATAAATAAATGCTTTTCTAAATGGGAGGGGAAAAAAGAAACTATGCCCATAAAAGTCACTAAACTGTGTATACTTTTTGAACCAGTAATTCTACTACTAGTCCTATATTCCAAAGAAATCAAAGAAAAATAGTAACTATTCCTGTAGTTGGCAAAAACAGAAGACCAGTTGGGTGCCCACCTATTGGGGGGGGTAGCTAAACAAATTAAGGCATATAAATGTAATGAAATATTATTGTAATAAGAAATGGTGAAATGGATAATTTCAGAAGAAACTGGGAAGATCTGTATAAACTGATATAATGTGAAGTGAAAAGAACCAGGAGAAAAATAATTTACACAATGACAGTAACACTATAAAGAAAAACAACTTTAAAAGATTTTAAAACAGCTCAACTCAATGACAAACCTGGATTTCAAAGAACCAGCAGTGAGTATAACTCTCCTTCCAGAGAAGTGACAGATTTAAAATGTGGAAAGACACATAATTTTTTTGATATAACCAATGTGGGAATTCAATTTGCTAGATGAAAAAAATCTTGTTTTTATTTTTCATTTTATTTTCCAATTGTTCATTTAGGAAGACGAGAAAATAAATAAATGCTTATAAAAATAATTAGCTTTAGATCATAGACTCATTGACCTAGTCATGAATATTATCTTGGAATATGGGTTATTATGTCCCCTTTCAATTCATATGCTTTCCAAAAACTCCAAGTTTTCTGAATTTCCTTTGAAGTCATTGTCAAATCCAGAGTTTTCACTACCACCTTCTTTCTTGCTAAACCTTCTATGGTGATGATGTAAATAGAAAGTGAAATGGGGGAGGGGAAAGGAGAAGGGAATACTTTATCATGAGCAATGCATGATGCTAGGTAAGCATAATGGTCATAGGTCCCTTCAGTACAGTCCTGGTGATCCTGATGAAACTGATTGGCTTTCATCCCCACTGTATCTGACTTTAATATTACTCTGCCTCTCAACATTATTTTGTATTATGTGTTTATTTGTACTTACTTATCTGTGGACATGTTGTGTGTCCCAGGCAGAAAATACTCTTTGACAGTAGGGACTATTTAGTTTTTGTCTTTGTCCAGTACCTACCATTATGTATAGTGAATACTTATTAAATTCTTGTTGAATTGGATTGAATTTAGTAGATGTGAATAAGGTTAGTTTCACATTCCAGATATCTATCTTTTCATGTCCTTAAACTATCCCAGTCCACCCATATAACACATCCCTACTGTAGTCTCACCCTTAGGAAGGCTTAGTGGTCTCCTGAAGGACAACTCTGTGAAAGAATGAATGAAAAAATTTATTAAGTATTTAAAATATATAAAGTACTCTGCTGATCTCTGGGAATATAAATGGAAAAAAGGCACTGAAGCTGATTTGTACAGAGGAAGTGACTCCTGATTTGCTATTCTGGGAGAGAGAGACAGGAAGAAGAGATGGGGAAAGAAGACACAAGACACAGGCTTCGAATTGTGAACAGTAGCTACAAACATGTGGGGGTAAAGCCAATATCCAAACATATATCTTGAGTTTCAGTGCCTATAATTTAACACTTATCAGGTGAGTCGCTAGTTGAACTGAGATTTAATTTCACTCCTAGGTCAGAGAGTCTTCTAACTCTTTTGTGTTCTGTTCCTTAAACTAATTTGTATGGTTTTTCTGATTACAGTCTTTACTGGCATTCTTCACTAAATAAATAAGATTATCTATGATTATCTGTTGTGTAATAAGCATTCCATGGGAAGGAAAGCTAAACCAGCTAAGATTAAGTGAATTCTTATCCCTCCAGGTCTAAAATGAACTGTTATTCACTCTACCTCCAGAAACCAGACAAAATGGTGTGTATCCCAAATTCCCCAAATTAACATACTCCTAGATTTCAAATATCTGATTATAAGAGATTTAGTTCAAAAGCCAATATCCCTCTTGAAGATAGGAGACTGAGAGAGTGACTACCCAGTCATGGACATCTTTCCACTCCCTACAACAGTGGAATTCTAACCTCCCTAAGATGTGGAAAGGAAAATTTGTTATACAATCATGTTGTACTACTCTTAATCAGTAGTCAAAAGTACCTTTCACTTAGCTCTGATTTCATTTATCTGAATCCCAAATGGATGCCAACATCTTAAGATCAGGGACTCTCTCTAGTGTAATATGAAACTAGGCAAATTAATCTTTTTGAGCCTCAGTTTCCTCTTCTGTAAAATGAAGATAATAGCACCCATGTCACATGATTGCCATGGGAACCCAATAAAAGTATGCAAACCTTAAAGTACCTTGTAAATGTGAACCAGCACTTCACTGACCAAAATGAAATGAACTACCAACAACATGAAACTTTCTAACCCTAAGACCTCTTCATGGTCAAAAACATTGCTTTCAGACATATACAGCATGATTTTTCTCTACCTCTCTAAAAGAAATATTCTATCAGTGGAATAGTGTCATAAGGAACAATGGTTGAAAATGTTGTTCACTGGCTTCTCCATATTTAAAAATTGTACAGGATGATTTGAACAATTCAATTAACCTTTTTAAAGCTATTATTTTCTGCAGAACAATCAGGGACAATCTTCTTTTTCTCTGTTGGGCTCTAACTGTTGAACAACTAAAGTAGATCATTTATTTCTTGGCTAAATAGGACAGGGTTAAATTTTTGCCTTTTTGTAGCCAAAAAAAAAGAAATCCTTCAAACACAATTGCTTTGTTCAAGAGACTGCCTGAGATCTGATGATTCACCAGGTGATGCCTCTAACTCAGTGACTGTTTTCTTGTTTTGAAATAAATGCAATTAGCCTGCCTAAAAGTTCCGGGCAAAGTTTTACAAATACAGGCCTATGAATAATTGCGTGGCATGGTGCTGATCTCTGTCTCTGGATCCTCAACAATAACCTGTGCAGGCTGGACTTTTGTTGATTTGTTCAAGTTTATGACGGGGTACTCAATGCACTCAACAAAACGTAGACGGAAAATGTATAGTAAGAAAGGCAGTGATGGAAAGACTAAGGAAGAAGAAAGAAAATAAAAGAAAGAAGAGGCAGCAATCACCGTATTCCACCATCAGGGCAACCGTAAGTTCAATGAGGCAGCTAGATGGCTTAGTGGATGTGGAGTCAGGGAAATCTGAGTTCATGTCGGACCTCACACATTAATAGCTGTATGACCTTGGACTAGTCACTTAATCCTGCTTGCCTTAATGCACTGGAGAAGGAAATGACAAATCTCCAGTATCTTTGTCAAGAAAACCCTAAATGGGGTCATGAAGAATTAAACACAACTGAATGACTGGACAAGTTCAGTGTAGTTGCTGCTACTTGCTAGGGAAAAGACAGGGCTTACCCATCCTTAAAGTTCGCTGTTAATGAGAGAGATTAGGGAAATAAAGAAACCAGAAAGTCAGAGTGGGGAATCGGTATAGACAGAACCCCTGGCCAGGTTCAAAGGCAGGGACTTCGAGATGCAGCCTAGTACAATGGGTAGGGTACTGGACTTAAAGTAGGAAAAACTTTGGTTCAAATCCCATCTCAGACATTAACTAGTTCTGTGACCCTGGGGAAGTAATCTAATCTCTCTCTGGATGCCTTATTTCTTTATCTGTAAAACAAGGAGAGTTGAACTTGATGATTTTTGAAGGCTCTCCCAGCTCTGAATCTCTGATTCTATGAAGACAAATATGATATTAAATTACAATTCAGAATATATATGTAGATATAATAAGAGTGGACTGGTCTATGAAGGGACAGTCTTTGAAGTGTATGCAGATATTCCCTGCCTAGTTTCAGGTCAAATAATCTTGGAGAAACTAGCCGGAAATGAATTCTGGTCCTTATACCTCACAGATTGGTCTGTATGATAACAAGAATTGGCAGTGGGAGTGTAATAACTGGTGACTTGGGTTGCTGGACTATAACTGAGTGTCAGGGCAGCTTGCCTTGTCTCTCTTTTTTTTAAATTTTGAGAAGAATGTCTACTTTAAATTTATAGGAAGAATAAACATTCTCCTCCCCCAATTGGTGTGAGTGTGTGTGTGTGTGTGTATGTATGTGTATTTGTGTATGCATAATCCCCCTGTAATCTCTGGGGAGATAAAAAAGATTGAGTTCAGAGTTTAGCTCAAGTCTTACATATTGTAGTCACACTAAGTTCCAAGTCCAAAGTCCCCCTGGCTTGTGTCCCAGCCCCCTGACTTCTCAAAGTTTCCCTGCTGGGTTGACAGCAACATCTGGCCTGCAATCCTGACTCCAAGATTCCCAAGGCTCTGCTCCTGGGTCTGGAACTCCACCACCTGAACCTACAACTGGAAAGGAGAGCAGAACAAAACCCCACTAGTTGATGTTCCATCAACAAGAGTTCCCTCTACCAGTGAAATAAAAGATGTCTCCAGTTAGGTGCAACAGTCCCTTCTGGAGTTATTCCCCTCCAATTTGTACCAATGGGTTGGTGGTGGGGTGGGAATGACAACTCTCAGGTTCTAGGGAATTCAAAGGATACCAAAGAAAGACCAGCTAAAGCACCCTGAGTTCCTGTATGACCCTCAGCTGACTGAATATTGGCCTTCTGGGAGATTTTATTGTGAGTAGACAACCCTGGGGTAGATGCCTCCTAACTCCCTATGGGAAATACTGGGAGGGAAAAAGTGCCCTTGAGTTTTGACCTGGTTACAAAAAGGGAAATTATCTGGTGGGGATTCACAGATCATAAGAAGATACTTGCATTAGTGCAATGATGTATTTGTATTTATTCCTAATGGATAATATGAATAAAGAGCTATAGATAGTCATGCTTTAATAAGTGACTTTAATTAAAATGAATCAGGGATGGGATTTCTCTGAGTTTTCCTATGTAATCTGATCACTCCATCCACACCCAATCCCCAGGGGAGTGTGGTTTGTCCTTGGCTCTCAAAGAGGACCATTATATCACAGAGGTGGTGCCATGACTTGCAAGTGAATTGGATTTAAATGAGGGAGGGCTATGCAAAGTCAACAGCCTCACTTTATCCTCTGGAGTCCTCTGGATCCAGTGGCCAGATACCGAACTAGAGGTGACTCCCACAAAAGCAGTGGAGTTATGGAGAAAGAGGCAATTAGTTCTCAGACATAGAGAATTTGCTGGTTATCCCTAAGAACCCTCTAGTATTGAGTGGTACATATTGAAACCCAGGGAAATATAGTGACTTGCCCAAGGTTCTACATGTAGCAAGTGGTCAGGCTGGAATTTAAGTCTATACTTACCCTAATTCCAAATTTATCACTCTTTTCCTGACACCGCACAAGCTTCCAAGAACCTGCTTCTCTTTCTCTGCACTCTCTTCCTTGAATATATTTTTATTTAGTTCTGTGACTCTGACTTTCAGCTCAGTGTGGAAGATTTCAACCCTGGCTCCTTCCTTAATCTCTAGTCCAGTATCTCCCCTTGCTATCTTGGCATTACCACCGAGATATCCTACCAAACTCTCCATCTCAATAGCTCCCCAAATCAAACTCTTCATCTCCCCCTTAAAAAAATCGGTTGCAACTCATGATATCTGTATTTCTCTGACGGTACTACACTTTTCCAATCACATAGCCTCAACATCTTCTTTGCTTCCTCTTTCTTCTGAGCTGTCCTTTCGATTCGTTGGCAAGTCCTACCATCCCTGACATCTTTGAATTCCTCACCTTCCACATGCACACTGCCACCACCTTGTTTCAGGCCTCATCAGCTCTCACCTCAACCATGGAAATAGTTTCCTAATAGGCCTCCCTGCCTCCAGTCGCCTCCAATTCCATCTGTTAGAAATCGTTACCAGATGGCAAAGAACTGGAAACTAAGGGAATGAACATCCATTGAGGAATCGCTGAACAATTTATTTTATGTGTGTGTAATGGAATGCTGTTGTGCTGAAAGAAATGACAAATGGTATGGTGTCAGAACAACCCATTAAACGTATATGAGCTATTGGAGAATGAAATGACAACCCACAGAACAAGTTATACTATAGCAATAATATTGTAAAAAGAAGCAATTTTAAAAGACTGAAGCTCTCTGACCAATCAAATGATTAACCATGATTCCAAGTACCAAGCTGACTTATCACCTACCTCCTGACAGAGAGGTGATGGACTCCATATGAAGATTTCTGTACATGGCCAATGGAAGAACTTGTTTCTTTTAAATATGTTTATTTGTTATAAGGGTTTTCTCCACTTTTAATAGTAGTGGTGTGGTGGGGTAGTTTAGCATGGGAAGGGGAAAAAATTAAAATTTGTTCATTGAAAAAATAATAAATTGTTACAAAAACCCCTAATCACTACCTGAATAATATTCCTTACACATAGATCTGATCAAAAACTTTTGGGTACCTTTCCATTGCCAAGAAAATGAAATCCAAACTCCTTATCCTGCCCTTCAGTGCCTTCTACACTCTAGTTTTGACTTATTTTCTAGCTTTATCTGAATCTCCCTATTGATAACAATTTTTCCCCTGGGCTTCATGGAACATATTTATTTGCAACTTCCTAATGTACCTATTGTGTAATATTGTCTATTATAATTATTTTGATAGTTATCTGGGTTGGTATCTAGTCCCTCTACTGAATTAAAGCTTCAGGTTGGCAAGGACTGATTTTATTTTTGTATCCCCATCACCTAGCACAATGCCTGGCTCATAGTAGGCACTTAAAAAATATTTGTCAAATTGATCTGTTCAATTGTTTAAACTTTATTTTCTCCGAGAATATTACATAGCTTGTTGTTGAGTCGTTTCAGTTATGTCCAACATTTGGGGTTTCCTTGGCAAAGATACGGAAGTGGTATGCCATTTCCTTCTAGAGGTAAGAAAAGAGGTAAACTAGGGTTAAATGGCTTGCCCAGGGTCACATAGCTATTAGATATCTGAGGTTAGATTTGAACTCAGTTCTTCCTGACTCCAGGGCCAGCACTCTATCCACTATACCACCTAGATGCCACTATACACTTCGTGTTTATTGTGCTATGTTGTCACTCTCTCTTTCCCTTCCATGTAGCCTACACTTCAAACTAACTAGGTTTCTTAATAATCCCTGAATATTACAGTCATCAAATTTGAGAATTTAGGGAACATCAGCATCCATTTAGTCTAACGCATGCACAAAAGGAATACTGATAATAAAATACCCAGTAAAGGAATAGATGACCCCAATTCTTCTGTGCCTTTGCTGTTATTATCCGCTGTATTTGGAATATGACCCCACCACTCATCTCTCCTGTGAGAATATTGCCCAACCTTTGAATTCTTCTCATATATGCTGTTGTAGATGAGAATAATTTATATATTTCTTTTTTCTTTGACTTTAGATTCTAAGTGCCTTTTGGACAAGGACCATGTCTTTTACGTCTTTCCATCCCATGAAGTACCCAACACACTGCTTTATGTGTAGCTTGGGCTCGATAACTACTTTTTGGAATAAATTTACATTCATTGAGCAGATTGGAAGGGGTTAATTAAATATTCCTAAATTCTCAAAAATCCTTCAAGTCAAACTTCAAGATTTGAGGGATTTATATCATTGATAAAAAACAAAACAAAAACAACCCAGGGTTGACAAATTCATCATACAACATTTTACAAGTTTCTTAATAAGCACAACATCATCCAGGCTGAGACATTTGACACTTACTAGTTGTGTGACCTTGGGAAAGTCCCCCTCAAAAAAAAAAAAAAGAAGACAGCACAACATTGCATGGAGAGGTGTAATAAATAGGTCAGTCTGAGAGCCAGGAAGACCTGGGTTTGAGTCTTACATCTGACAATACTAGCTGGGCAACCAGTTAACTTCTCAGTGTACCCAGGCAACTTTCTAAGATTACAAGTTGCAAACTAGTTGCCTTCACACTACAAGTTACCCACAAAGATGAAACCACAGAACTAGACTGAAAAAAACCAAAAAGGTTTAGTTTTTACATGTAATATTTTTATTTTATAGAATCATGAGTTTAGAGCTGGAAGGGGGCTTAAAAGTAAACTAACCCAATCTGCCCATTTACTCAACGAGTGTCAGAGGCAAGATTTGAACTAATATTCTTTGGTTCTAAAATAAAGAAATTGCTATATTGTCTCTCTTTCTACCTTTAATTGATGACCATTTTGAAAGATTTAATTTAACTATCATCACAAAGTTCTGGTTCAATGTTACTATCCTTTTAATGACATAAAAAATATATCTCAGATCCAGAACTCAACTTTTAATTTGAGTCTCTAAATTGACTGTAATTAGATTATTTGGTTTTGCCTTGGGCTAGTAATTGACATTAATAGTTTCTTTTTAATTGCCATTTTTCTTCTAACTTGTATCTTCCTAAGAAAAAACTCTAATTCAGTTAGTTAATGTGCCCCTTTTCATCATGAGACTGCATCAATTCAAGCATGCTTTTTTCCTAGAGTAATTTTTCAGATTATGACTGTTTAATTGTCCCAGAGGGTGGTTTGGCTTTTTTGTTTTGTTTTGTTTTTTTGGCCTTTATTTGAGGACAAGTTTGCATTAGGTCTGATTATATAAGATTCTCTATTAACAAATTTCCATTTGTGTCCTTAGGCCCTAATCTTTCTCTTATTAAGTAATTGTTTTAATTTTTAATAAAACTTTTCAGAGACAGATAAAGATTCAAGAAAATTTGAATAAAAATTAGCACATTGGTAACTTTTCAAATGTGGTCATGTTTTCATTGCAACTGGTATAATTTCACTCCTGTGGAGTCACCTTGAGTAGCAAATGATAGCATTCATATAAAGGAAACTAGAAGGGTGCCATTTCATCTTCTAACCCAGTCTAACACAACCTGACAAGTCAGCAAGCATTTGTTAGATACTCACTATGTGCCAGGCACTAATGGTAAGCACCAGGAAAAGAATACAAGCAAAAAGAAAGTAGGGGAAGATAACAATTTTTTTTTTAAAAAAGAGCTAAAAGGAAGGTGGGGCTGGAGAGAGAAAAAGGGAATGAAGAAGTCTAAAGAATCATGAATGAAACCAGAAAGAGGAGGGAAGGAGTAAGCACGGGGTCTGGCCTAAGCACTTCTGGGAAATGGTGTTTTTATAGGCATAGAAGGCATATTCCAGGGGAGAAGACTGCTATAGAAGGGAGAGGAAGTCCAGAATGGAGCTGAGAAGAGAACCAGTGAGGGGAATCTGAGCTCCAAGACACTTTCTTGTATCTGAGTTTATGTGAGCCTCACTTTTTGGTTTGTTTTTAAAAAGTTTAATAGTATTTTTTTTCCTCAGTTACATGTCAAGAAAATGTTTAGCAAATTTTCTCTCCCTCCCCTCCCATCTCCTGAAAATAGGCAGTTTGATGTAGTTTACATTTGTGCTATCATGTAAAAAAAATTCCATATTAGTGACAGTTGTGAAAGAAGAAACAGATTTTTAAAAAATACAAGAAAGAATAAAGTTAATAGGGAAAAAATATGCTTTGATCTGTATTGAATCTCTTTATCTGGATGTGGATAGCACTTTTCTTCCTGAGTCCTTTGTACTTGTCTTGTATCATTGTGTTGCTGAGAGTTGAGTCATTCATAGCTGATACAATGTTGCTGATACTGTGTATAATGTTTTCCTGGTTCTGCTCATTTCACTTTGCATCAGTTAGTACAGGTCTTTCTGAATTCTGTCTGTTCATCATTTCTTATTGCACAATAGCATTCCATTACATTCACACACCACAACTTGTTCAGTCATTCCCCAATTGATGGGAAGCCCTTCAATTTCCAATATTTCCAATATTTTGTGTGGACCTCTTTTTCAGAAAATTAGATGAATTTTTTAAAAATGTAATCACACCTGATGGAAATTTTTGCAAAAAGGTATTGCACTTTTATTTCTTCTTAAACTATGAGTATCAGTCATCATTAAGCCTGTTCTGAAGGCACAGATGACATAGTTTTTAAATTTTTCATTGATGTGGGATTGAAAGTTATAGAAGGTATATTGGAAATGTAGGACTGTTGATTGATGTCAGGGTCCTAATTATGAAGTAGAATATAATCTCCTTGAGGGCAATAATTAGTTTTATCATTGTCTTTATATCCCCAGTGCCTAGCACACACATAAAAAGAATCACCTAATAAATGCTTTGTTGTTGTTATTGGATCAAGTCAACTCTTCATGACCCCATTTGAGGTTTTCTTGGCAGATATTAAAGAGGTTTGCCATTTGCTTCTCCAACTCATATTACAGGTGAAGAAACTGAGGCAAATAGGGTTAAGTGACTTGCTCAGGGTCACACAACTAGTAAGTGTCTGAGACTGGATTTGAAATGGAGTTATCCTGACTCCAGGGTCAGCACTCTATCCACTGTGCTACCTAACTGCCCAAAGGATTACACTTATTCAGCTTGATTGGGGAAGATTAAGACCAGAGCAGAAAGTCTCTCTGCTCTATGTAGGGAAGAATTACGTAAAAGAATTTCCTAGAGCTATCAAAAATGAAACATACTATTTTGAGAGCTAATGACCTCCATCAGTTAATAAGTAGTTTTTTCACACTTCATATTGCCATCCTTGATGTACCTTTAACAAGACACTACCCTCAGGCTCTGCATTTTCACTTATGCCTGGAATTTTCTCCCTCCCATCTCTGCTTCCTAACTTCTCTGGCTTCCTTCAACTACCTGCTGAAATCCTACCTTCTGAAAGAAGCTTTTCCCATTCCCCTTTAATACTAGTTCCTTTTCTCTGTTAATTATCTTTAATTTTACCTTTAATATCTTATTTGTACATAGTTATTTGTATATTGTCTCCCCCATTAGATTGTGAGCCCCTTGAGGCCAGATATGGTCTTTTAACTTTCTTTGTATCCCCAGTGTTTAGCACAGTGTCTGGCACATAGGAGGCACTTAATAAGTTCTTTTTGACCTGACTTTCTACCTCCACTATATCACCTTTCCAATCTATACTTTACACAACAGCAAACTCAGATAGAAATGGGGCAACTTGTAATGGAATACTATTGTTCTATAAGAAATGATGAACAGGAAGACTTCAGAGAGGCCTGGAAAGATTTAAATGAACTGATGCTGAGTGAAAGGAGGAGAACCAGGAGAACTTTGTACTCAGCAACAACCACAATGTGCAAGGAATTTTTCTGGTAGACTTAGTCCTTCATAGCAAAGGAAGGACCTAAAAAATTTCCAATGGACTTCTGAGGCAAAATGCTTTCCACATCCAGAGAAAGAACTATGGAATTGGATCACAGAATGAAGCAGACCATTTACTTTTGTATTATGTTTCGTTTTATGATTTCTATCATTCATTTTACTTCTTCTATTCAACATGTTTAAGGTGAAAATGTATTTAATAGGAAGGTATGTGTAGAACCTACATAAGATGGCATGCTGTATTGGGGATGGAGTAGGGAGGTAGTGGGGAAGAAGAGGGAGGCAGGGGAAAAAAATCTAAGATATATGGAAGTGATTGTAGAACACTGAAAACAAATAAAACAATTTTTTAAAAAAGAAAAGACTATAAGCCAAGATTTAAAAATAAAAGCTAAAATAAAAAAGAAATGGGGCAACTAACCAAACAGAAGGATTCTTGCAGGTCTCGTACTTACTTAGATAAACCACAAATTCACATTATCTATGCTTTATTTTATTTTTATTTAGTTAAATATTTTCCAAATACATTTTAATCTGGTTTAGGCTTCACTAGGGAGCTTCTGGAATGAAACCTGAACTGAGTTGACACCTATGCTTTACTCCACTGCCTAAGTAACCTTCCCATTGTTCTGATTGTGTCACTTTCTATTATAAAACCTTAAATGGCACCCAATTACCTGCTGAATATAGTACTCAGCACTTAATAAATGTTTGGTGACTTGACTTCACTTGTCTAGAGGCAGGCAACTAGGACTGTGAAGGACCTTGACTCCACATCATATGAGGCTTGTTTGAATGAATTGGAGATGCTTAGCCTGGAGAAAAGAAGAGTGGGGAGAGAAGGGATATGAGAACTGTCTCCAAGTATCTGAAGGGTTGTCATGAAGAGGACAGATGTGACATGTTCCATTTGGCTCTATGAAACAGAACCAAAAGTCATGGCAGAAGATGCAGAGGCAAATTTAGTCTTCATGCACATAATTACATATAAATAAATATTTATATTTTTCTACGTATATGTATATATACGTAAATATAAATAAATATATATTATATAATGATGTATAAATATATTTTGTAATACATATTTATATAGATACTAAATATGTATTTATTTCTATTTCTGTGTATATATACATATACTTACATATATATGTATACACATTTATATATAAATGTACATATATAAATGTATGTATATAAAATGTTTATCCCTAACAATTAGTAATGCCTCAAAGAATGGTAGTTCCCCCCTTCCAGTAGAGCCTAGATGATGATCTGTGGGGTATGCTGTAGTAGAAATTCTTTTCAGATATGAATTAGACTAAATGACCTCTTGAGTTCCCTTTCAACTCCTAAATACTGTGGTTCTGTGAACTTTGGGTTGGAGAGCTTTCTGGAAGTTATTAATATCCAAACTTAAACTCTAATTTTCTACACTAGCCTTATTGCAATCTACCAGTCAATTACTATGCACAAACATCCCTGAAAAAGTACCAGTACATAGAAAAAGATCAGACAACACAGATGAGAAGCAGAACTCATACAAAATTGTTATTCAGTTATTTCAATAGTGTCCAACCCTTTGTGACCCCATTTGGTGTTTTCTTCGCAAAGAGACTGAAGTGATTTGTCATTTCCTTCTCTGATTTATTTTATGGATGAGGAAACTGAGGTAAACAGAGTTAAGTGACTTGCCCAGAATCACACGGCCAGTAAGTATCTGAGGTCGTATTTGAACTCAAGTCTCCAGGTTTGGCACTCTATCCACTGAGTCACCTAGCTGCCCAAAATTATGTAGATTCAATTCAGTGGCTAATATTTGAATTTCTTTTGCTCGATTATGCTTATGAGACATCTTCATAGGGATTCCCCTTAAGGCATAGGAGATGCCTCCCTATTTCCACTTTAGAGCAGGCACAGATATTCTCTGATTGCTTTTTGTCAACCATGTTGACTCAGGGCTTTCTACTGTATGGTGAATAAATCTTTTTTATTGGTTAATGAGCCAGATCTCAGTGGAAGTATTAAAGGGGGAGATCTTTGCCTCTCAGTTAATCTGCCAGCTTTGAAGTGCAAAAATGAGGGCTGGTGGGGGATGCATTCTCTCCCCCACCCCATCTGGCCAAAATCCATGAGCTCATTGCCTCCTAGTCAAGCCTGTACCTGGGATGGGACTGCTTCCCATTTACAAGTCTCCTTTCCTTTGATACATAGCCTTGTGAAATTTGGAAAGACAGCTGGCATCTTCCCATGAACACCTGAGCTGAGGATAATAGGTGTTGGAGCAGTTTCAATACCAACAGCAGCAAAAACAAATAAACCAAAAGGAGGTCACTGGAAGAAAGACACCACTGGAAAGAAAGAGCTTACTTGTTCTTGATCAAACTATCTGCAGTATAGAATGGCAAATTAGGAACCATAGCAAAAAAAATATTTGCAAATTAGGTTTGAGTATTAGCCTATTGTCTTAGTAGCAGTGAGATGGATTTTGCTCTAACTATTCCATAATGCGTCACTATTTAGCAATCCTTTTATCATTCCCTCACATAATCCATATATGAGGACTCTTAGAGTACAACCCAAAGTACCTAGAGTAATCAGGGCAAGGATGTGCACTGTGAAATTAGAATCCTACTTCCTCTATTGAGAAGTCAGGTTCTTTTGGGGTAAACCTGAGCACCGGAAAGGACAAGGATGGACTTGGGTCATCAGTCTCAGGCACTTCAGCCAAATGGTGCCTGGAGAGCTACTGTGCTAGGGGTGTGTGTGTGTGTGTGTGTGTGTGTGTGTGTGTGTGTGTGTGTGTTTAATTTATAAGGGATAATTTTTATTTGAAGATGAGAGAAATATGTGGAGTGCAAGTGTGTAGTAATAGTGATGCAAAGAAAAGAAGAAAAATGAATGTCAATGAAGCATAGGAGAGAGGAAAAATTCAGGAGATACAGACAGAATAGATTTGGTTGAATTGTGTTAAATTTAATATAAATGGATATCCATAAAAATGTATGGAAAAGAAGTTCAAAGTTTCACTTTTCTGGTTTTTGTATATTGAAATATTCAGTTGTTGATGTTTACTAATTTAAATTTATGTGTGTCTGAGTGTGGATTGGAGATGAGTTTCCTAAGATGTTAAATGACAATGTATTTTTGTCACCCTTATTTGAACTCAATCACAAGTGTTAGAATATAAATAGCTTTTAAGAGAGTCAGGAGGATAAGGACCTCAATCTGGCAGCTTTGGAAATGAATTTCCGTCACCTTGGAATTAAAGAAGAATAAGCAGACTCACCAAGAACCCTGAAAACAAACAACTTAATTTCTTTCTGGTTTAGCAGACTTATAAAGCTAGCTAAGTTTCTGCCTTCTATCTATACTCGTTATAAACTTGGGAGCCTCCAGCTAGCAAAATTTTGCTAATGAATAAACAATAACGTTGTGTAATCTCTTTCTCTCTCTCTCTCTCTCTCTCTCTCTCTCTCTCTCTCTCTCTCTCTCTCTCTTCTCTCCCTCTCCCTCTCCCCCTTCCCTCCCCCCTCTCTCTGTCTCTCTTTTTCTGTCTCTGCCTTTCTTTGCCCCTCTTCCAGTCATTCCTCACCCACCTTCTCCTTTTCTCTGATGTATTTGAGTAATGAAATTAATAGATTAGCAGTATAATAGTTAACCTCATTTATCTTAGAAAAAAATACTTTAAAACAAAAAAGAAGCAGAAAGCAAAGAAACTTTGAAGCAATGAATATTGAGGGAGTAGACTCATCTCTCCCACAAAGGGTGAGAAGGCAAAGAAGGATAAGGAAGAAGATGAATTCCCAGCCATGGTAATTCATTCTCTGTAGTTTGAACAGTTTCAGCAACCCAAGGTCTGCTCCATGGCTCTGTGCAAGACTCAATCACAAAGTCCCTGTGCTATAGAAAGCACTCCAGCGGCTGCCTGTGCCAGCCCAGCTGCCAGTGGGGATGTCTCTGTGCACATTCTCTGTGGCTTTTGTAGGAGAGCTAGCTTCTCAGTAAAAGTCTGATCAAGTCAATACAGGGAAATGCTGACTCCCTGAGGGTTGAGGGGAAGGACGCTGGGGCATTTCCACTCTTCTTTATATGCTTCCATCTCCATTGTCAATATCTTCTCATCATCCCCAAAGACGCTAGACACATAAGGCAAGTGTTTCTAAATTGTATAGTGTGATTTCTCTTTTGTGGTAGAAGGTTAAAACTTCCTGGCCATTTCGTAGATTACACAGGGCTGTTTAACCAGAAGTCATTTATGCCTATCTTATCTACAGAATACGACTGTTTGTTCTGGAATGATCTATGGTGATGAAGGTATTGGAACAAAAAGTTTTGCAAGACTGATGTCTAATAGGTTTTTCTGGTTTTTGTGACCTTGTATGAAGGTTGTTTATTACAGGATATAAAATGGAAAAGCCATTGTGGCTGAGTGACTCACTCCAGAGCACACATCTCCCTCCATTCCTGACTTACCTACCTTTCCCCTGAAACATGGTGGCTTCCCTGTACATTACTGGAACTAGCTAGGGACCCGGAAAGGTGACTTTACCAAGTCAGGACTTCACTTAAGTCTCAGCACCTATAGCCACCACTTAAGTCTTGAACATTGGTTAGTCATTCAATTATTAAAGATCTGTTGTGTGGTAAGTTTTGTACTAAGTACTGGGAAATAAAGAAAGAATATGACAGCTTCTGCCCTTAAGAAGCTTACAATTCTGATGGAGTTGAAGGTGAGAGGGCATTGCTGCAGGAGAAAACAACTTGTGCATACACACTAGGCAGCTAAATGGTGCAGTATATAGAACACTGGACTTGGAATCAAGAAGACCTGAATTCATATCTGTCCATAGACACTTACTAGCTGTGTGACCCTGGGTGAGTCACTTCACCTGTGGCAGCCTCAGTTTCCTCAACTGTAAAATGGACATCATAATAGCACCTACTTCCTATGGTTGTGAGAAGATTATATGAGATACTTGAAAAGCACTTTGCAAACTTCATTATATAAATGCTTGCTAATTATTATTATACAAGATATATACAAAGTAGACAGAGTGTGAACTTAGAAGGAAAGGTCCTTATAGCTGGGGTGTAGGGGAAGACCTCTTATATATGGTAGCTCTTGGAACAAGTCTTAAAGTCTAGAAATTCCGACAGGTGAAGGTGCAGAGGTAGAGTATCTCGGGCATGGGACACAGCTGATTCAGTCACAGAGACCTCAGGAACACCAGTGTTCGTAGTGTGTGAGGAACAGGAAATAGACCCCTACTGCCAGATAGTGAATGGAGAGGAGTGAGAAGGCTGAAAAGATGAGGAGGCACCAGACTGTGAAAAGCTTTACATGCCAAACAGAAGCTTATACTCAATCCTAGAAGTAATAGAAAGCTTCTTGAGTTTATTATTGAGTGGAAGGGAAATGATGTGTGTGGAAAAGGGATTAGAGTGGGGAGAAACCTGAGCCAGAGAGATCAATTATGAGTCTAGGATAGTGGGATTATCTACTAAGACTTGAGAAGGTCCCTGCCACATAGGCTAGATTTTCCTTAAAAGACCATGAAATCATCCTTGAAATTCAGTTGATTCAGGAAACTGAGGCTACAACTGTTGAGAAAACTCCCAGTCAATTAAAGATACAAAAGCCTAGAGTGTAAATCTTCAAGACTCCTCAGGTTGGCAGAAGGTGCACCACCATGGAAGTCAACACACCCTCCCACAGCAAATGTTCAAATCCAGACTGAGACATTTATTGGCTTGTGACCTTGTAAAGCCACTTAAATGCTGTTCGACTGTTGCCTTGACTGTAAAATGGGGATAGTGATAGCAACTACTTCTCAGGGTTGTTATGAGGATCAAGGGAGATATTATTTGTAAAATGATTAGCACAGTCCCTGATACATAATAGGTACTACATAAATGTTAACTATTATTCATTTATTAACATAACAACTATTACATAATATAATTAATATATCACTGTATAATTAATTAACAAATTATATACAACTATACAATTAATTACTATAATTATATTTAATATAATTAATATAATACTATAGTTTTAGTAATAATAAATGTGGAGGGGAGGGTAGTTGCTCCAAACTGAATCCTAATTATTGAATATCCTTTGCATTTTATTATTAAGTAGATTTCTGTGGTAGGTGTTGTATGGTTATATAAGTATTTCATTCTGCTCTAATCCCAAACTGGAACCAGTAGCTTAGCTTGAGTTAGGCCTGTCCCAAAAGAGAGGCTATTGTCCAGGCAAAAGATGATAAGGGCCTGAATTGATAAGTAGAGTTTGGTTTAGACAAGTTACTCTATGGCTCTCCTTTCTTGGTCAGAGAGAAATTAGAGACTCCACAGCAATGATAACATTTAATGATTATTGATTGATTGGGGTTAAAAGGTGTTAACAAAAAGGCAAAGGAATAGAGAGGATCACAGGAGATAAAATGGATCATTTTGATTACATAAAATTGAAAAGGTTTTGCACAAATAAAATGAATGCAGTTAGAAGAGAAATAGTTAACTTGAAAAAAATCTTTGCAGCAGATTTCTCCAATAAAGGTCTGAAACACAAGATATATAGGCAACTCATTCAAATATATAAGAACAAAAGCTATTTCACAATAAATGAATAGTCAAAGCAAACAATTCTCAGAAGCAAAGAAAGTTAATAACCATATGGAAAAATGCACCAAATCACTAATAGTAAGAGAAATGTAAATTAAAACAACCCCAAAGTAAAACCTGACAGTCATCAGACTAGCAAAGATGATAAGAAAGGAAAATAGTGATTGCTATGCCCTATAATTTCTTCAGGTGACTCAATTGATCCTAAGTCCCCTGATCACTTCCCACCCCCTACACTCTGTCTCATAAATTTGAAGCTCTCTTGCCTAGATTTCACAGTCTTTTGTAATGTGAACCCCTGCGGGCTTTCCAATCTGAACTCTCACAAATACTTATCCCCAAGTCAGTCTAATTCTCACTAATACATGCCACTATATTCTCACCTCCATGTACTTGCTTCCCTTCATACAATGCCCTTCCCTTCTCTCTCCATTTACATCTTATCAGTCCTTCAAGTCTCACCTCAATTCAAACCAATTTTTAAATGCTTTCATTTTTTAAGGCCTCTTGCTAGTGTAACAATGTTCTGATGAATGACCAGATCAAGGATGGCCAAAGTAAGCCCATCTTGTGCTAGATCCTGGAAACATGTAGGTAGGACATCAAATTTGATGACAAGTGCAGAGGAGGAGTCCAGGAAATTTGAGGATGCAGAAATCACTCACCCCTAAAAGATTCAGGGAAAGTTTTTTGGAGGACTTGGCATTTACAATGGGACTATGAGAAAGAAGACTTCATCAGACAGAAGGAAAGTCCATTCAAAAAGCATAGGGCAGACCTGCAAACTTGGCAGTAGGTTGGGGCCAAAATTAAAATAGGCTAAACTTCTTTGGGCCATGGATAGGGTTTTTAGTGGCTCACTTTCCAATAAAGGTATAATTAATGATGAAATGATTTTGCAAATAAGCTATGTTTTTAAAAGGGAAATTTCAATTAATATCAATTATTAATTATTAACACTTATTAAGATTTTTATCATGAAACCACATTAATATTTTAAAAATGACTTTGCTACACTCACTCTGTCCCTGTTCAACACTAGCAATAACTGAAAACACAGCAAAAAGATACAATTCTCACTCCTCTCAGGATGGTTAGTTGCTGAGGGTCATGTAACAAACAGGAAAGTGCGCTTCTTGCAACTCACCTGCCAAATTAGATGGGCATAATAGGGACTCATGAAAGGAGGGTTAAGGGCAGGTAAGAACAAAGGATTCATTACACCTTTACTTTCTTTTACATCCTCTACATTTTTCACGGACCACCTGAAATCCTTTGGCGGGCCGTAAGCAGCCTGTCAGCCCTATATTGTGCAGGCCTGGCATAGGGCAACAGTATGAGGAAGGTACAGGAGAACAGGACAAGAATAGGAAAGGTAGATCAAGCTACTGTAGCCAGAATGTGTTGTACACAGAGGAGGCATTACATAAAACAAGTACATGTGTTGGAGTCCATTGTGGAAGGCATTAGATGCCAGAATCAGGAGTTTACACTTGATTCAGTAGGCAATGGGGAACCACTAAAGTTTTTATAACAGAAACTGAAATAAAAGAAAAGAAAAAGGAAAGTGAAATCATTAGAGCAGAGCATTAGGAAGATTATCAGGGCAACATAGTTATCCCTTCCACATCATGGCTTTTCCTATCACAGTTTTGTTCTATCATGGGTTGGCATAATAAATAGAAATTTTGGAGGGAGTTTTGTGGAAGCCACAGATGACACATGAAGGCCAGCAGACAACATAGAACCTATGACTGAATGCTTAACCCAAATTTTACAATAAGGTATTATGTGAACACCCGATAAAAGAAAAAGAAAAAAAATTAGACTTTTCTGGTACAAAGGGAGTGCCAAAAAGTTACATGCGAATTTTCTAGATGAAAAGGGGAGCCATCACACCTCTAACCTAGCCATGTGGAAATGTAACACCAATGTAATACCCATAGCAGCTGCTACAAGCATGCATGCATATTTGCAGGGTAATTCCAGGGTAAATCCAAAATATAATAAACTCTCTTCCTCAAAGACAAAACCAAAATGTTTATTTGGGACATCATTAGAATGCCAGGAGAAGATTTAACAGGGAGTGCTGATGTCTTAAACCTTCTCTCTGTCAGTCCTCCCCACAAAAACAAGTTCCTCTTGACAAATTTCTCCCTCCACCCACTCACAGCTTGCTTCTCTCTCTCTCCTCTGCCTGCTCTCACTGTCTGCACATGTTCTCTCTCTCTCGCTCTCTCTCTCTCTCTCCCTGCTACTTGGGCAAGCTCCTTCCAGTCTAGGCTCCATTTGATCACAGGCTCCATGTGTTAGGTCTATTAATGGGCAGGGAAGATCTTCCTGTTCTATTAACATTACAGGAAGGAATAAATGTAGTGTGAAGGATGGATGTGAAGAAAGGTGATAGAGGGGAAAAAAGGCAGAAAGATCAATTAGCTTGGCTTTTACAATATTTCAGGCAAAAAAACAGGAGGAACTGAATTATGGTGGATGAAGAATTTGTTCATATTGAATGTCACATATATGATGACAGGAAAGGGGAACTAATCAGATTACCAGATTCATAACCTTCCCTGAAGTTGGCAAATATAGTACAATGCTTTTCTATAAGGGTGAAAGCTGGTGATGTCACAAATACAAATTGCTCTTGCCCTGCCAGCATCCAGGGTAGTTTTTATTTTGTTGTTGAGTCATTTTCAGTTATGTCTTACTCTTCATGACTCCATTTGGGTTTTTTATACTGGAATGGTTTGTCATTTCCTTCACTGAGGCAAACAGCATTAAGTGAATTGACCAAAGTCACACAGCTAGTAAATTTATGAGTTCAGATTTGAACTCCTGACTCTACAGCGGTCTACAGCGCCACCTAATACTGCCACAGAAATAAGCACTTAGGAGACAGAAAAAGATGTTAACCTCACTCTTATCACATGATCAGAGATTTGAAGCAGAGTTCTTAGCACTTTTATTGTCCATTAGATTGTGAGCTCCTTCAGGGCAGGAACTATTTTTTGCCTCTATGTATATTCCCAGAACTTAGCACAGTGACTGGCACACAGCAGGCACTTAATGTTTATTGATTGATTGGTATTAGGGAGAAGATAAAGGCTGATTCTGATGACACATTAGATTATAAATACTACCTATAGATGGTGCCACTTACAATCTGTTATGTAACCAATTATCAGGCAGGACATAAAAACTAGTGGAAAAGGAAATTCTCCAGTGGGGATCTGTGTCAAGACAAGTTACTGAAATGAGAGAGAATGTGTATATGTGTGTATATGAAGCTAACAATAGTAGCTAATATGTGCATATCTATATCTGTCTATCTATTGCACTTATTATGTGCCAGACACTGCTAAATGTTTCATAAATAGTATCTCATTTGATCCTCACAACCAACCTGGGAGATAGGTGCTATTATGATGCATAGATTACAGCTGAGGAAACTTGGGCAAATAGGGTAAAGTGACTTGCCCAGGGTCACATAGTGTCTGAGGCCAGATTTTAACTCAGATCTTTCTGACTCCAGGTCCAGAGCTCTCTCCATGGTGTCACCTAACCACCTCTAGATGTAGCTGAAGAAGAAAAAAATCCAGGGTCTGACCAAAGGAAACCGAGCCATCTTCCTCTGCCTATTTGTTCATGTGTCAGGGCATCATTTATGAGGTTCTCGCCCCAGATCCCTCCTCTCTCCTCTAGGAAGTATACATTGGAGAAAATGAGTAATCCTTTCACACTACCTGCCTCTGCTTGAAGAATATGAGTAGGGGGGAGGAGCCAAAATGGCGGAGTAGAAAGACACACATACGCTAGCTCCTAACCCACAGCCCATAAAATATCTGTAAAGAAGAACTCTCAACAAATTCTGGAGCAGCAGAAGCCACAGAACAATGGAGTGGAGGAGATTTTTGTTCCAGAGAGACCTGAAAAACTGACACCAAAGGTCCGTCGCACACCAGACCTGGAGTAGAGTCCAGCCCTGCTTTGGCAGAGCGGTACCGAGAGGAGCAGACTTGAGCAGACTTCAGGGACAGAATCTCCAGCAGCAGTGCAGGTCCTGTTGTGAAAGAGCCTTTTTGGCTGGCCGAGAGGAGAGTGGGGTGTCCCCATGACTCAGGCCCCCTTGGGAGGCAGCAGCTGAAGTGGCAGCAGACAGGGGCTCCCAAAGCAGGCATCCATTGTTGAAGATCTGCTCGTAAACCCCCTGAGGGAACTGAGCACCTGAACTTAATCTCACACTGAATAGCAGCCCCACCCCCACGAAAAGCCCTGAGGCTGGGGAGCAGCATTTGAATCTCAGCCTCCAAGCACTAGCTGGGCAGATCTGGAGGCCACATGGGTGTGGAGAGAAAACTCAGAAGTCAAGTAACTGTCTGGGAAAATGCCCAGAAAAGGGGGGAAAGAATAAGACCATAGAAGGTTACTTTCTTGGGGAACAGGTGTCTCCCCCCATCCCTTCAGATGAGAAAGAACAAGGCATACTGCCAGAGGAAGTCAAGGACCCTCCCTCCAAAGGGGACTTAAACTTGGCTCAGGAAATAGAAGACCTGAAAAAACAAGTTAGCAGCTTACTAAAGGAGAACAGAAAAAACACTGAGGAAAATAGCAGCTTTAAAAAGAGGCTAACTCAATTGGAAAAAGAGGTCCAAAAAGTCAATGAGGAGAAGGAGGGTTTAAAAAGCAGAATTAGTCAAATGAAGGAGAAGGTTCAAAAGCTCACTGAACAAAATAATTCATTGAAAGAGAGAATTGAGTCCAGGGAAAAGAATGACTATGAGTTAAACCAAGAAGTTAGCAAACAAAACCAAAAATTTAAAAAAATAAAAGATGATGTGAAAGAACTCATTGGAAAAACAGCTGACCTGGAAAATAGATCCAAGAAAAATAATTTTACAACTATTGGACTACCTGAAAGCCATGATCAAAAAAAGAGCCTAGACATTATCTTCCATGAAATTATCAAATAAAACTGCCCTGATGTTATAGAATCAGAGGGCAAAATAGATATTAAAAAAATTCATTTATCACCCCCTGAAAGAAACCTGAACAGAAAAACTCCTAGGAATATTGTGGCCAAATTTCAGAGTTCCCAGATGAAGGAGAAAATACTGCAAGCAGCTAGTAAGAAACAATTTGAGTACAATGGAAATACAATCAGGATAACACAGGATCTGGCAACTTCAACATTAAGGGATCGAAGGGCTTGGAGTAAGATATTTCAGAAGTCAAAGGAACTGGGACTGAAGCCAAGAATCACCTACCCAGCATATCTGAATGTAACACTTCAAGGGCAAAATGAACATTCAGTGATAGAGACAAATTTGAAGATTTCATGTTGAAGAAAACCAAATCTGTATTTAGAATTTTGACTTCCCAAGACAAGTTGAATCAAGAGAAGCATGAAAAGGTAAACAGGGGGAAAAATCATAAAAGAATCTCTAAAGCTGAACTGTTTATATTACTACATGGAAAGAAAATATTTTTAACTCTTGAATCTTTTCTCAGTATTTGGCAAATTGGAGAGATTGTACACACACACTCACACACATACACATAGATAGAGAGTACAGGGTGTGTTATATCAGAAGAGATGATATCCACATACATACACACACAAAAAAAAAGAAAATAAAACAAAATAAAATAAAAATTTAGGGGTGAAGGAGGAAAATTCCGGGAAGAGAAAGGGAGGAATGGAATGGGGCAGGCTATAACTCATAAAAGAGATAAGAAAAATCTTATTCAATGGAGGAGACAAGGGAGAAGGAAGGGGGAAATAAAGCTACTCTCCCCACATGTGGCTGAAGGAAGAAGTAACATGCTCACTAAATTTGATAGAAAAATTTATATCACACTACAGGAAAGTAGGAGAGAAGGCAGTAAGTGGAGTGAAGGGAATGTTAGAAGGGAAGGCAAATGGGAGAAGGGAGTCACTAGAAATAAACACTTTCAAGAAGAGACAAGGTCAATTGTAGGGGGGAAAAATAAGGGAGATAGGGTAGGTCAAAGGGCAATATAATTAGTATTACACAACGCGATTACTAGGGAAATGTTTTGCAAAACAACACATGTTTAGTCTGTATTGAATTGCTTCCCTTCTTAGTGGGGCTGGGGAGGAGGGAGAGAAGTTGGAATTCAAAGTAGTAGAAACGACTGTTGAGAATTTTTACTGCTTATAATTGGGAAATAAGAATTAGAAGGATAGGGGTATGGAAATTTATCTTGCCCTGCAAGAAAAGAAGAAAGATGAGGATAGGACGGGGTGTGGTGTGATGGAGGGGAGGGTACATTGAGGGAAGGGGCAACCAGAATACAAGGTATTAGGAAGTGGGGGGAGGGGGGTGATGGGGAGAAAAATTGGTCTTTACAAAGTGAGCTAAAAGCAATTAGTATTAAAACAATAGGCTGAATTAATTACTGAGAATAAATCAATGACATCTTTAGTTTGGAGAAAAGAATTTCAGTCTAACTTTCCAAGAGGAAGGTAACCTCTGATAAAATTTGGCATTGATGGAAAAGTCAAAGTTTTAATGGTAAATTTGATTTTATGATTGCTATTTAATCAGGAACTAGAACACGTATAGAAAGTCATGTAAGCCATTTAAGACTTGCCTAAAAGATGTTCCTTAGCCAAAGTGATTACAATCATCATTTTAAATCTGGTTATAGGAACTTGCCATTTTTAGATGATGTGGGACTACTGACTGTTCTGAGTATATCTAACTCCAGGTATGGGAAGCAAGAAAGGTGACCCGAGCCTCCATTACATGATGCCAGTATGCTCATGAGATGCTGGTATGAACTGCGTAGGTGATCTCAAGGGAAGAATGAGAGAGCAGCTGTTCAGCATAGGCTGAGGTGGGATTCTCCAGGCTCAATTTCCTCAGTGACACCTGGCAGAATTTAAGCCTGACTGAATGCAGTGGATAATCTGACATGAAGTGGGGGAGATATTGTTTCCCTGCAATGTCCCCATTCTTGGTGGCAATTCCCTATAGTCAAAAGGTATATACCAGATCTATTCAATTATAGATTATGGGTAGAGGAACATCCAAGGCTGCCTAAAATTAAGCTATTAGGCATAGAACTTTAGACCAACAACATTAAGTTAAGGTCTTTTTATTCTTAGTAATACTGAGGAGATAATTAGATCAAGAGATTGTGAAGTTAGCAACATAAATATTACCTGTGTCTCAGTTGGCTTATGTTTAAAAAAAAAATTTCTTTTGTGGTCCATATTGTAAATGCTTTAAAAAGATGTATCGCCTGACCAAAAGTTTGAATTGCTTTATGTTATAAACTGTGTTAAAAATAAATTTTTTTAAAAAAAGAACAATATGAGTGGCTGGCACTTTTTTTGTGTATTTCCCTCAGAACTTAGAAACGTTGAGGATGATATAGAGGGAGCTCAACAAATACTTGATTAACTGATTGATATCTTGAACTCAGAGTCAGGGAAGAATGTGTGAAGGAGAATGAAATAGTAACTATTCTCACAACAGAGATTATGTATTTTTCAAGGCACAGAGATTTAACTTAAATTATCTCAAAATCATACTCATAGATGCACACAGTTTTATTTAATGGAAGGTTCCACTTAATACGAACAGCCCACTCTTTATGATCCTTTAAAATCAGTATTTCTGGTTGGCTTAAAAATGATATTAGGATTATAATCAGTTGAGATCATTTCTGGTATGTATGCCTTTTCAAAAACAAGAGGTATTTCTTTGAATAGTAATGGGGATTTTCGTTTCCACTTCAGAATCCCCTTATAGTATTTCCGCTGGAGGTCTTTCAGGTCCATGAATTGTTTTTCTGAAAATAATCAGAATGTGGGAGAATTATATTTGTTGATTCCAAATTGGCAGATAGTAATAACTTCAAGATGCACATTTCACAAATAAATCCCTATAGTACTTGATTCTCACTTTTTGGATTAAGAGTTACACTTTTCTTCCCCCTCGTCCTTTATCTGTGCTCAGGTTATTTGTGTTTATATCCAATTTTATCAGGGAATCTTTTGGAAATCTTTCAGTCCTCTTGGAAACATCTTTTTCATTTTTGCAGAAGAGTGATCCTGTTTTTTCTACTTGAATTCAGCTGTTAGGACATTTTAAGTTGTGTCAGATCTGGCAGTAAGTAGAAATCTTATTGTGGATTTCCCTGAACTACAAAGTTAGAAGAATGAGTAAGTGACACCCTGGTCACTATGGTTACCAAGATAAACTATTAATCTTAATGGAGGATAAAACAAATCACAAGAGGCTGACCTTTGGTATAGTGCTTTTGTGTTTTACTTTTACACTAATAAGAAAAAAAAAGACTAGAGAGGATATTCTTTTGTTCTACCTAGGAAGGCATAACCTAAATCCCTCTCCCTCACCAAAGAGCATAGACAGATGCAGATAGAAGTAAATAGTATTCCAGGTGATTAGGAAAGCACCAGTTAAAGATTTAGTTCATAGAGTAATAACAAGTTTTAAGCTGATGCTATTCAAAAGACCTAAAGCACAACTCGTGTGTGTTCGTCCTTTGTTGCCAAAGACCACCATGTCATCAGAGAAATAATGACATGACTTGCACTTGACTTTGTTTTGTGTGAGGGAGGGCTGTGCAGTCACCAACCTCACTTTTCCTCCAGAGTCATCTGGGTTCAGTGACCAGATATGCATCAGGATGACTGGAGATGACCCAGGACGAGGCAATTGGGGTTAAGCGACTTGCCCAAGGTCACACAACTCGTGAGTGTCAAGTGTCTGAGGTGAGATTTAAACTCAGGTTCTCCTGACTCCTACACTGGTGCTCTCTCTACTGCACCACCTAGTTGCACAACGCAAATGAAAGGCAAAAGGAGATAGATCTGGAAAATAGTATTGAGAAAAGAATATAGAAGAACATAGAATAGAAAAGGTAATATAGAATACAGAAGAAGAAAATAGTCCTGAAATGCTGTAAATGGGGGAAAATAAATTTGAATTCCTATACTTAGTCAAATAAAACTGATAATTAGATTAGTAAGAGGTAGGTATTCTGGTATGACTGGGAAATCATATTCCTTTAATCCTTGCTCCTATAGTATTTCTTTTTTTTCTAATAAAGATCAGTTTTTTTCTATGTATTTTCTTAATTTAGATAATTTGTTTTTCAATTAACAACATTGAATTCCAATCTCCTTAACCTGTTAGGGCATGGTCATTATTTTGTTTGGGGGAAAAAACTACCCTGAATTGCAGGGATGTTTCTAGGGAAGAATTCAATCAACTCTAGAAGGCATATTTATACAATTCAACCCTATTTTAATGGTGGCAAATGCATTCAAAGAATAATTTTTCATCCATCGTATTATAATGCTACTAGTAGCCAATGGGTGAAAAGGGTGACTTCATGCTAAATAAGGCTTAAAAGAAACTGGAAAAACAAACAAAAGGAAATCCCATGAAAACCTTAGTGAAGCTTAACACATTTTGGCTCTTATTTTTATTCTCTTTTTTGCTATTTTAGGAATATGCATTTGCAGAAGAACTTTGAATTAGTCTACTGGGGAAGAGAATGAGGAAATTAAATAGAAAGCATTTTAAAATACCTGGAGGCTTAGAGGCAATACCAATGTAGAACTTGTAATCTTAATAGAGTTGATGTATAGGACTTTGAATATCACAACTTTTTGAGCAGGCAGAAACAGAGAGACTAGAAGATGCCTTCTTAACTAGTATGGTTAAGATGTGGGATTTGATATCTTTATCAGAGTATTTCAAAGGGAGCAAATAGCTACACTAAGACTGGCTTATTAAGGTCTATGTGATGCCAAATAATGAAGACTTTCTTATTCAGAATGACTATAAGCAAAAATTAGTTAAGCAAGCCTGTCCTTTTGCTTTAGGGTTAACATTTTTAAACTGTTATTTTAAAATCTTGCATTTTATATATCAGGAAATTGAGGCTTAGAAAGGTCAAGTGACTTGACAACCATAGTCGCACAGCTGGTTAGTGAATGAGGCAGGATTCAAACCCAAGACTTCTTGACTCCCAGTCTAGCACTATCCATTATGTTGTACTCATGATGATAGTCATATTGATTTACCCACCTGGATGGAGTAGTTTTTCAGAATGTTTTTGTCTCTTTGCTTGTGGCCTAAAGATTTTCCCTTTGGGAGGGACGATGTTAAAAAGGACTAGTTTACAGAAAATCTTCTCATTCATAATGTCATCTCTTATTATGAAAGGTAACAAGAAAGGGAGACAATGGTGGATAAGCATCTCATAAGGAAAAATGTGCATTGGCCTGGGAAATTTGTTCAGGAAGGCAGTTTTTCTGGAAGGCATGGGGCTCTTTTCAGGTAATGTTTGTGATCCACTAACTGCTAATAAGGTGCGGTGTAGGATTTTAATCATTCCTTTTGGGTCAAAAATATTACTCTTGCCTTTCAAGACAATGGGCTGAGTATACTCTATTGGCACTTTATGACCCAGTGTTTCTAGTGATATGATGTTTAAGACTCGAAGAAGATAATTCTTTGCTTCTGTAATGGAAATATCATGTTTTCTTAAGTTACTGAATTTTTCGTTTTCCTTTATCAAAGCTTCAGCAGATAAAAACAATTTTGAGAGCTGTAAAAAAAAAAAAAAAAAAGAACATTAGAGTAGCACACAATGAAGAGATCCAGCAGGTAAAATGAAATGATTTAGCAAGAATACATGAGACTCTTGAAAAAACTGTACTGGAAATAAAATAGAGGGGCAAGTATATAGTACCTAAGGCAAATGAAATATCAAATGACCATGAAAATAGAAGGGTTCTTCTTTGAGTGTGTGTGGGAGGAAGGGCATTGTATTTATAAAACTAGAGCAAATCAAAGCAAAGCAGAATGGTGGAGTGAAACAAATCTTGAATAAAGGCTTAGTAGAACTGGGTTTCAATGGTTGCTTTACTACCAGCCAGAGGTGTAACCTTGGGATACATAGGACCTATTCTAGATTGCATTAATTGCTCATTGGTCTGCTTCATTGATATAAGACCCCTCATTATGCGAAAAATTGAACAAAAACCCCTAAATGAATGTTAACCTACTTAATGTACCTATGTTTTAGAATTTGAAGGTTGACTTTAGAGTCAGAAATTCAGGTCATCAATAATCTGATGACCTTTATTCTTTGTTTTACCATGATGTCTCTTAGAGGCTAATGGTTATTTGTGTAGGGGGATAAGCCTTTAGGGCTCTGGGAAATTTATTGGTTAATGTTTCTCAGAGTCCAGTTAAAACCACAAAAGTAGCAACTCTCTCATATTTCTTTGTAAACAAGTCCAGTAAATCTACAACATCAGCTGCGGGGAGAGTTAGACCTCTCCCTCCTATCTTTCTCCCTTCTTTGTCCCTTCAACCAGTCATAGTGCTCAAAGACCTTGGAGTATAGGATCCTGGAAGGAAGGTAGCAGATAATACCTTCCTCACCCATCACTACCCTAGAACCCTGGGAAAACTGACACTTACATTGGAGATGGGACCTTTCCTGCATAAAAAGGAAAATAAAGAATTCACTTGTGTTGCTGCATCCCCATTAACTAATCTGACACTACTGGTGGTTTTCAAAATAGATGAAAGAAAGTCATTCCAAGGCAAAAATTGGATCCTCTCAGGTCTTCAACCCTTCTGAGGTCTCAGTCAGCTACATGTAAAATATATCCCTTACCAAATCTCATTAGGGTACTTAAATTTCATGCTTGGGCTCTTCTTTTCTTATGAAAGATGCTGATTTAATGTAAAATTACTCATTAAGATAAGCCCTTCATGCTAACTAGAAAGAATAAAATGGGTAGAAGAGACTGACCATCTCTTCCTTTGATCCTCTGAACCCCAAATAGTACTAATCCACTTGAACAAATCATTTCATTATTCTGGGCATAATTTTGCTCTCATGTAAAACTGAAAGGTTGAATTAGATGAAACACAGGGTGCTATATTTCAATTGAGCTAGATAGACAACCCTATAGTCCCCTTCAGCTCTACACATCTTATTACCCTTTTATAGTGACCAGGAGTACCCATATAAGAAAAATCCAAATCCAGATACAAATAGATGAGTTATAAGAGAGACCTACTAACTCATAGAGATATATAATAGGGAATGCAGTCCCAATGTTGTAAGACAAGGGATTCCCTTGGCCACATGCCCCAATAATATGCCAACTGCAAAACCCATTAAGGTTTCACACAATCATAACCTGCCTTGCCTCATCTGAGGCCTTTTTTGGGAGGATCCCCAGCACTTAGCACAATGTCTTACATACAGTTGGTACTGAATAAATGCTAGTTGACTGCAAGAGGCATATCTTTGTCAACAGTTTATCATTGGCATATGTACAGGAAATTATCACCTTTTGTTTGTGTTTTACCCCAAGGCTTTGAGCATGAGTAAGAGAAAAAAAAATGGCATAGACTAAATAGGGACTGGATCTTTTATTTTATTGCTAGGATAAGAAAGTTTCCTCTACCAATGCAAGTTGGTTCCTTCTCTGCAATTGGGAGTCTTAGAGAGTTTCCTGAGGTACTTAGAAATTAAGTGATTTACCAGGCACTCAACAACCAGAATATGCCAAAGGGCAGTCTGGTTAGTATCAAAGATAGTCATGAATTCATGTCTGTCTGCTGTCTCTGTAGGGAAGCTTGAATGCTAGTGGGAATCAAGGAGAGAGCCTAAGTGACTCCTCAACATCCCTGCCTTTCCACAATATTACAATGACAGGAAAATTTACCTTGAAAAATCTCTGCCTTTCCACAATATTATATTGATGGGAAAATTAACCTTGAAAAAGTAAACACATTTTTGCAGCAAATGCCATTATCTCTAAAAGCATTTATGAGCCAACTAGTTCAGCTCATTCATTCATCTGTTCATTCAGCAATAAACATTTATGAAGCATCTAATATGAGCTAGCCATGGTGCTAGGGGTAGGGGAGAGGATGAGAAAGATATGAAGATAAGTAATGCCCTGTCCCTGCCTCCAAGGGGTCTACAATTGAAGGGTGAATGCAACACATATGAACAGACTATATGATACAATGCAAATTAGAATATGACAAGGATCTAAGAGGAAGAGAAAATGATTGAAATAATGCTGGAAAATCAGGCCAAAGTCTCAGGTTTGATAACTACTTCAGGCCCCTTTGTTTCATATCATCATAACAGTTCACAGAAGCTGCATGCTTAATTCTAGGCAGTTGCTTTGCAAATGCATACTGGGAAACTCCCTTTCCTACTCCATGTCACTTACCCTAAGGATAAACCATTTATGTCTTTGCATTGACTCTCTCATATTTGCTATGCCCTCTCCTTCAGTTGCACCTAGTTTTGTTCAAGGTTCATCATTAGTGGCATCCTCTACATTAGTGGCACCCTCAGCTTTTCCTGATCTCCCCAGCTCTTGATGTCTTTCCTCCCCCATTCATCCCATCAATTATCTTGTATTGATTTTATATATTTTTCATATATTTGTGTATGTATATGTTGTTTCCCCAGACCACATTGTAAGTTCCTACAGGGTAGGCATGGTTTCATTTTGCCTTTATATCTTCACTATGCCGCACAATGCCTGGCACACAGTCATTACTTAATTAATGCTTGTTAATTGATTGAAGTATAGATGAGTCATTCACCTATACTCTAGGTGTTTTCTAGAGGCTTTCTGAATGTCACACAGACCTAATCCATCACCTTTCTTGTAGATACTATCATGGAAGTTGGGAGTACTCAATAATAGAATGACCTTTTGACACCACAAAACAGAGTTTTAAATGCATACCGGGCAAAAAAAAGAATCCTTCTTGGCATCCACCACTTTCTGTGTGGCATCAGCAATATCCTTGATCTCTACTGATTCTGTTATCTCTGCTGTGTCATCTATTTCTCTAAGATCAGATGAGTTTTCTTTGTCAATGATGTTCATTGTTCTGGGAGATGACATTCTACTTCCTAGGGGAAAAGAAATAAATCAAAGTTACTTTTATGGACTCATTCACAGGAAATAAGGAAAAACTGAGAAAAGATCAAAGATTCAAGAGGCTTCTGGATGATTAATTCAGTCTTCTAAACTTTGGAATTGGGACATTCTTTTGGATTTTGTACGAGATTTTCCTTTTATTTATTTATATTATTATATTATATTATTTATAATCTCATGATTCCCGGTCCCTTTGTGATATCTCAACCAATAGTTTCAAATACTCCAAATTCTTGTAGGTGGTTATTCTGTAAAGGTTGATCACAGCTTCAAAGAACTTTCTAGAATTATATCTTGTCCTTTTATCTTACCCAAGTAATCATCAGTCTTCAGTCAGGGCCTTAGAAATTATTATATGTCTCTTTGTTCAAGGTAAAGTGTTGATTTCCCACAAGAGTATAAAATATTGATTCAAATGGAGATAAAATGGCAGAGAAAAGGCAGCAACTCTCCTTAGCTCTCCCTAAAACTCCTCCAAATACCTTTTAATAATGCCATCAAACAATTCCTAAAGCAGTACAACCCACAAAAGGATGGGGTGAGAGTGCAGCATAGTCCAGTGCAGTCTGAACCAGCAAAGTTCCAGCCCCAGTAAACCAGGAGTAGGCCGTGGGAGTCACTGAATCAGCAGTGGCAGTGCATGCTTCCAGAGCTGTCAGCCCACAGATAATAAGGAGCTTGAATAAACTGATCAGGAGGAGATTACAGGAGTCTCTTTGCTGGCCCTGGGGACAGGACTCTGTTGCTTTGCCATGCCCAGATATGAGTTACAGTCCTGGGGGGCAGTCCCAGAGTGAGGAGGAAGACTAGCATACCTGTGCTAGCAGTTCCTCACAGTGCCAGGACAGAAAAGAGTGCTTGAGGTCACTCACAGATCATAGATCATATCACGTTGGAAGAAATGAAAATTTACAGGTCCCTATAGATATCTCTGAAAACAGATGCATTAAACCTCTAAACCTTGGGATAGTGTATCTTCCACCTGGGAAGCAGAGCCCTACTTTAACAAAGAGTAAAAAGTCAAGAAATAAACTGAGAAAAAATGGGCAAACAACAGAAAAAAATTCTGACCAAAGAAAGCTACTGTGGTGACAAGAAAGATCAAACATACACTCAGAAGATAATGAAGTCAAAGCTCCTACATCTGAAGCCTCCAAGAAAAATATGAATTGGTCTCAGGCCATGGAAGAGCTCAAAAAGGATTTTGATAATCAAGTAAGAAAGATGGAAGAAAAATTGGGAAGAGAAATGAGAGCAATGCAAGAAAATCATGAAAAAGAGTAAACAGCTTGGTAAAGGAGACACACACACACACACACACACACACACACACAAAACAGCATTCAAGAAAATAATACCTTAAAAAACAGACTAGACCAAATAAATGATAAAAGAGATACAAAAGACCAATGAGAAAAAGAACATCTTGAAAAGTAGAATTTGCCAAATGGAAAAAGAGGTACAAGAGCTCACTGAAGAAAATTACTTAAAAATTAGGATGGAGCAAGTGGAATCTAATGACTTTATGAGAAAGCAAGAAACAACAAAAACCAAAAGAAGGAAAAAATAGAAAATAATGTGAAATATCTCATTGAAAAACCAACTGACCTGGAAAACAGATCTAGATGAGATAATTTAAAAATTATTGGACTACCTGAAAGTCATGATAAAGAAAAAGAGCCTTGACATCATCTTTCAAGAAATTATCAACAAGGAAAACTGCTTGGATATTCTGGAACCAGAGGGTAAAACAGAAATCAAAAGAATCCACCAATCACCTCCTGATAGAGATCCCAAAATGAAAACTTCCAGTAATATTATAGCCAAATCCCAGAGCTCCCAGGTCAAGGAAAGAATATTGCAAGCTGCGAGAAACAATCCAAGTATTGTGGAACCACAATCAAGATAACACAAGATTTAGCAGCTTCTACATTAAAGAATCAGCGGACTTGGAATATAATATTTCAGAGGGCAAAGTCACTGATTTGGATTCAGTCAAATGATCACACTTGAGGATCTAGAGGGCTACATGTAGCCTTGAGGCCACAGATTATCCACCCCTGATGCTAGGATTACATTCAAGAATCATCTACCCACCAGAACTGTGTTTAATCCTTCAGGGGAAAAAAATAGATATTCAATGAAATAGAGTACTTTCAAGCATTCTTGATGAAAAGTCCAGAATTGAATAGAAAATATGACTTTCAAAGAGAAGCATAAAAAGGTAAATAGGAAAGGGAAATCATAAAGGACTTAATAAGATTAAACTGTTTACATTCCTGCATGGGAAGTTGATACTTGTAACTCATAAGAAATTTCTCATTATTATAGCAGTTAGAAGGAGTATATGTAGACAGAGGGCACAGGTATGAGTTGAGTATGAAGGGATGATATCTAAAAAATAAAATTAAGCAGTGAAAAAGAGGGAAAGGGAGGGGTAGAATGGGGCAAATTATTTCACATAAAAGAAGTGAGAAAAAGCTTTGACAATGGAGGGAAAAATGGGGGAGGTGGGAGAGGAGGGAGTGAATGAACCTTACTCTCATCAGGATTGGCTCAAAGAGGAGAATAACACACATGATCAATTGGGTTTAGAAATCTGTCTTACCCTACAGGAAAGAAGGAAGGGAAGGAGATAAAAGAAGGGGGGCTGTTATTGAAGGGAGGGCAGACTGGGAGAGGCAGTAGTCAGAAGTAAAAAACTTTTGGGGAGAGACAGGATGAAAGGAGAGAGATAACAGAATAAACAGGGGTAGGGAATAGAATGGAGGGAAGTATATTTAGCAATCATAGCTGTGAAAAAATTTTGAAGCAAGTTTCTCTAATAAAGGCCTCATTTCTCAAATATATAGAGAACTGAATCAAATTTATAAAAAATAGGCACCATTCCTCAATTTCTAAATGATCAAGAGATCATTTATAAACATAACAAACAAATATAAACAAACAGTTTTCAGGTGAAGTAATCAAAGCTATCTATTGTCATATGAGAAGGTGCTCTAAATAACTATTGATTGGAGGAATGCAAATTGAAACAATTCTGAGGTACTCCCTCATTCCTATTAGATTGGCTAATAGCACAGAAAAGCAGGATGACAAATGTTGCAGGGATTGTGGGAAAAATGAGATATTAATGGTTGGTGCTGTTGTAAATTGATTCAAACATTGTTTAGAGCAATTCCAAATTATGCCCAAGAGCTATACCCTTTGACCTAGCGGTACTATTAATAGATCTGTATTTTTAAAAAAGATAAAAAACAAAAGGGGAAAATATGTACATATTTATACATATATACATATTTACATTTATATAAATATTTATAGCAGTTCTTTTCTGGTGGAAGGGAGTTGAAAATTGAAGGGATGCCTATCAATTGGGGAATGGCTGAACAAATTGTGCTATGTAGTTGTGATGGAATATTATTGTGTTATAAAAAATGATGAAGAAGATGCTCTCAGAAAAACCTGGAAAGACTTACATGAGTTATAGCAAAGTGAAATGTACAGTGTACAAAGTAACAGCAACATTGTAAGATGATCAGTTGTGAATGACTTAGCTATTCTCAGCAATGCAAAGATCCAAGACAACTCTGAAGGACTTAGGATGAAAAATGCTATCCAGCCTCAGACAAAGAACTGATGGTGTCTGAATGCAGATTTAAGCATGTATTTTTTTACTCTATTTTTCTTGAGGGTTTTTTTGGGGGGGGGTTCTGTTTTCTTTCACAACATGAATAGCATGGAAATATGTTTTGCATGACTACACATGTATAATCTATATTGAATTGCTTGCCTTCTCAGTGGGAGGGATGGGAGGGAAGAAGGGAGAGAATTTGGAACTCAAAGTTTTAAAAACAAAAGCTAAAAATTATTTTTACATGTAATTGGGGTAAAATAAAATACTAAACAATTTTTTAAGAAAAAAGAGAGAGAATAAGATGTTGTTTTATCTGTCTTTTCCTAGTGTAACCTGTGTTGGGAGAGAATAGTTGAGGAAAAAATAATCTCTGTCACAATATCTTGGCCATTATGAGCCCTTGCTTCCCTACTCAGTAAATTCCAAGGTTTCCCATTGCCTTTAGGGTAAATATAAACTCCTCTGACTTTCAAAACCCTTAAACAACCTGCTCCAATAATTCATAGCCATACCAATAATACATTTATGTGTTCATATTTCCAAAGCTCCTTTAATAGTTAATATTTCTATCTTTTATTATCTTTGCCTATTTGCTGGGTATGAGATAAAACTTCAAAGATGTTTTGATTTACATTTCCATTATTAGTGACTTATGGTATGTTCTCAAGTGGTTGTTAAGAATTTGTAGCTTTTTGTGGAGAATTATTTATTCATGTTATTTTTTTTAGGTCTTTTGTGCATATTTATTAGTTGCCCATGTAACTTGGATATAAGACCCTTAACATGAATATTTGATACAAAGATTTTCCCCCCAGTTGACTTCTTTCCTTCTGTGAGAAAATGTCATTGCATTGTTTGAACTTAGCCCTGCGTGACTGAGAAACCAGAGCTGTTGCTTAGAAACTAAATTTATTTAATGCTTAACTCAGGACTCCAGGTTATACTGACCAAAAATATCTCAGGGAATCTGAAGATTGATGCAAGGAATGTAAGGAGTTTCCTCCTGTTATAAATCTCAAGCAACCTATGTGTCTTATCTGGAAAGTGCTTCCATGTTAGCCAGTCAATTACTATTTCCTTGTTCCTTTTTTTGAACTCTATATTAAATATAAAATTTACAGAGACTTCAGGGGAGTGAGTCATCCCTTTTTCAGTTCTTCTCCCTGCAGGACAACTTAATAAATTTCTTTCTAAATTTTTTCACTTATCATCATAAATGCATAAATTCAATTTTATGTAATCTAAATGATCTTTTTACAATTTGTAACCGCCTCTAGACTTAGTTTGATTCATCCATCCCCATCCATAGTTATGAAAGTAACCTGAAAGTTACCCGATCTGATTCTATCTCAATTTTTTTAATGGAATGACCTTTAATTAATTTATCATATACTTATTTTGAATTTATTGTGGTATATGGTAAAAGATGTTAGGCCAAACTGCCAGATTGCTTTTCAGTTTTCCTAGCAATTCTTGTCAAAATCAAGCAAATCTTGTCATATACATATACATGTACATTTTGGTGGTTATTCAGTCATTTCAGTTGTGTCTGACTCTCATTTGGGTTTTGGTTTTTTTTTGCAAAGATATTGGAGTGGTTTGCCATTCTTTCTTCAGTTAATGTTATAGGTGAGGAAACTGAGGCAAACAGGGTTAAGTGACTTGCTCAGGACCATGCAGTTAGTAAGTGTATGAGGCCAGATATGAACTCAGGTCTTCCTGACTCCAAGCCTGGCACTCTATTCACTGTGCCACCTAGCTTCCTATACATACATATATATACATACATACATATATACACAGAGAGAGAATGTGATATATATGTGTGTATATACATGCATATATGTATGTGTGTGAATATAAAAAGAGAGAGAAAATGAATGTCATATACAATATACTTATACATTCTATATATGTGTATAGTGTGTTTGTAGCTGTGTTTGTAAGAGAGAGAGAGAGAGAGAATTCCATTCATTCTTTCTCTATAGACATGTTCCAAGACTCTATAGCTACAAAAGAGCAAAGAGTCATATTGTATGAAGTAAGGAGTTAATGTGGGTGGTGGTCTTGTCCCCTAGAATGATAAAAAAAATAACCCAATGGGTAAGACTGTGGGACACCTCAGCTTTCTTCTTGGCAGTGTTCCAAACCCTACATCTTTCCTGCTTTTGACAACTAAGAAAGTCTCAAGACAACTGAACAACGGAGCCAGCAAGCAGTTGCTGTTGGTGATATTCTTGAATACCAATGTAGGTCTCAGTTCTCAGAATGTGTTCTGTGAACCTCTGAGGTACCTCAAGACTTTTTCATGTCTGTGAAGTCATAACTATTTTCATAATATCATAAGACACTATTTGCCTATTAAAATGTTACCTTTTCTAGCTACATGTCTACTTAAGACTGAATTTTCTTCATAGAGTGAAACTAAAACAACCATATAACAGACTGAATGCAGAAACAGATGTGAGTCCAGCTGTCTTTTATTAGGTCAAGCATTGAAGAGATTTGCAGAAATATACAAAACAATGCCACTCTTCTCACCTTTTTGTTTGTTTTGGAAAATGTATTTGTCTAGTAAAAAATATGTAATGAGTTTATAAATTTCTTAAATGAATATATATTTTTAAAAAATCTTATGTTTTAATTTTTTAAAATTTTAATTAATTTCTTTTTAGTTTTCAACATTCTCTTTTATAAGATTCTGAGTTCTAAATTTTTCCCTCCCCTTTCGTCTTCCCTCCCCAAGATGGCATGCAATCTGATATAGGTTATACATGTACAATCATATTAAACATATTCCCACATTAGTCATGTTGTGAAAGAAGAATTAGAACTAAAGGGAAAAACCATGAGAAAGAAAAAGAAAGAGAAAATAGTATGCTTCAATCTGCATTCAGACCCCATAATTCTTTCTCTGGATGTGAATGGCATTTCCCCTCTTGAGTCCCCTGGAACTTAGACTTAGCTCTTCTCAGCAATGCAGTGACCTATCAAAGTTGGTTATCACACAATGTTGCTGTTACTATGAATAATATTATCCTGGTTCTGCTCACTTCACTCAGCATCAGTTCATGTAAGTCTTTCCAGGTTTTTCTGAAATCCACCTGCTCATCATTTCTTATGGAGCAATAGTATTCCATTACATTCATATATCACAACTTGTTCAGTCATTCCCCAAATGATGGGCATTCCCTCAATTTCCAATTCTTGGCCACCACAAAAAGAGTTACTATAAATATTTTTGTACATGTGCATCCTTTTCCCATTTTTATATTCTCTTTGGGATACAGATTTAGTAGTGATATTGCTGGATCAAAGGGTAGGTAAGGTTTGGTTGCCCCCTTGGGCATAGTCCCAAACTGCTCTCCAGAATGGTTGGATTAATCTACAACTCCACCAACAATGCATTAGTGTTCTAATTTTCCCACATCTTCCGCAACATTTATCATTTTCCTATTTTGTCATAGTAGCCAATCTGATAGGTGTGATGTGGTACCTTAGAGTTGTTTCAAATTGCATTTTTCTAAATCAATAGTGATTTAGAGCATTTTTTCATATGACTAGAGATAGGTTTAATTTCTTCATCTGAAAACTGTATTCATATCCTCAGACCATTTCTCAATTGAGAAATGACTTGAATTCTTATAAATTTGACTCAGTTCTCTATAAAACTTAGAAATGAGACCTTTATTAGAGATACTGGCTATAAAAGTTTCTTCCCAGATTTCTGTTTCCCTTCTAATCTTGGTTGCACTGCCTTTGTTTATACAAAACCTTCTTAATTTAATGTAATCAAAATTATCCATTTTCCATTTCATAATGTTCTGTATCACTTGCTTCATTATAAATTCTTCTGTCGTCCATAGATCTGACAAGTAAATTATTCCTTGCTCTCCTAATTTGCTTACAGTATCACCCATTATGTCTAAATCATGTACTCATTTTGACCTTATCTTGGTAAGATGTTGGTCTATGCCTAGTTTCTGCCATACTATTTTCCAGTTTTCCAGCAGTTTTTGTCAAATATTGAGTTCTTATCCCAGAAGCTGGAGTCTTCCTCAATAATTTCTAGGAGTATAAAGGGGTCCTAAAACCAAAAAGCTTTGAGTGTGGCTCCTCTAGAGTCTAGTCTTGCTCCCACTCGGAGACTGTCTGTAAACAAGAAATAACTGCCAAGGGCACACACAAGAAGAAGCAGAACTCCTGGGTTCATGATTGTTAAATTGTGCTACTGTCATTACGGGCAACTAGGTGATGCAGTTGGATAGAGTACCAGGTCTAGAGTTAGGAAGACTCATCTTCCTGAATTCAAATCCTGCTTCAGACACTACCTAGCTGTGTGACCCTGAGAAAGTCACTTAACCCTGTTTGTCTCAGTTTCCTCATTTGTCAAATGATCTAGAGAATGAAATGGCAAACCACTCTAGTATTTTTGCCAAGAAAATCCCAAATGGTGTCACGAAGAGTTTGACACAACTGAAATGACTGAACAATAAAAATGGTGTTATAGACTATTTGCCATAAAAGACAAGAAAGATAATGAGGTAGGTGAGGCTTCTTTGAGGCAGAATAGTCCAACTGAAAATTTCTTATTGCTGGTTTCACTTTCTTCCTAAGGAAAGATTCTGCACTGCTGAAGTACTTGGAGTCTGGAGTATAGAGCACTATGGAGGATATGATGGTGATCAATCCATGTCATAGGGTCAGGAATTCATTCATTCAACAAAGATGCTTTAAGCAGAGCATTCTGCTGGGCACTGGGAAAAATACAAAATTTAGGTAAGCTATGACATCCTAATTCCATGGAAGTTACAATTGACAGCATGTCTTTGACAATACTTTCAAGGCTCTTCTTTATGGAACAGTATGTCTAAGACTTCCTTCTCCTGTTGTGGTTTGTTTAAAATGCTTGCAAGCTTTTCTTTGTACCTTTCCTACACCTTCTGTTTTATCCTAAACTGAAAAGCACTTGGTTCTTTGTCACTTATCCCCAAATCAGGGCATGTATTACAATTGCCTAGCTTCCCTTCATTCCTGCTCCATCCCTAGTCCCATACTTCATGATGAAAGAGTTACAATCTAGCCCACTCTAATGGCTTCAATTACTATCTGTACATGGTTAAATCCCAAATCTGTATCTCTCTACTTGACCACTCTCCTGAGCTCCAGTCCTCCAGCCTGATTGATGTTTTCTTGGGAGATAATATACCCCAATCATTTAGCCCCCAAACCAGATCCTTATCCTGACTTTCTTGTTTCTGTCAATGAAGCATAATTTTCACAGTCACTCTCACTAGGAACCATGTCAATGCCACTTTCTTCCTCATCTCCCTGCACAAAGTTAGTGGAGCCACATGCCAATGTAAGATTATAAGATTAGTGGCAGCAACTCAAGGGCTTCTTCCCCTCTCTCACTATACAGCTGCCCTCCATGTCCCATGAGTGTCTGGTGCTCTTTTCAAGTTCTAACACTCTATGTATGTGAGCAGTTGCTGTGGAGATTTTTTGGTTCTAATATTAAAGTTTTTGGGGTGATTTTGTAAACAAGATGATAAAAAGAAATGAAAGATCAAATCAGAACATAGAGCTTTTAATCCAGAGTGGACAAATAGATATTTGTTTACTTACATGAGAGACAAAATATTGTACCTTGTTTGACGAGAAGTAGTAGCTGTTCCAAAGCAATATAATCTTCCTTGCCATTTTGAAGCAAAGCATCTTGACTTAAGCAAATTGAGCACCAACGAAAAGCACATTAAAGCATCCAAATTGTTGAAAAATCTCAGTGGAGAAGAAAGGTTTTTCAAGAAAGTAAACTCAGAAAATGAGGTAGCTACTAAGGTTAGTTTTCAGATTTCTAAAGAAACTGGTGCTGCTGGGAAGTCTTTTACTGTAGGCAACTTCATAAAGAAGTATTTACTGATTGCAGTTGCTGGATTATGTCCTTATTTTAAAAAAGTGTTTTTGAAAATATAACTTTGCAGGAAAGAGTAGCTGATATATCCAATAACCTTAATTATTGGTTAAATAAAAAGGCAAATGAATTCAGTTATTATTCTTTAGTGATGATTGAGAATATTAATTTGACTGATACTGCTCAACTTCTAATCTTTGTTCAAAGTGTTGATGACAGCCTTTGAAGTAATTGAGGAACTGGTTGGTTTGTACTCCATGCAAGGTCAAACTACTAGAAAAGAAATCACTTATCAAGTGAACAAGTGCATAACTGAAAAGTTAGGCATAATGTCTGAAAACTTAATGGCCATTTGCACTGATGGCACTCCATCTATATGCAGTGAAAACCTTGGTGCAGTAACTTTAGTTGAAGAGTTTGCTGGCAAAAATTTAAATGCCATTTCATTGTACACTGGCAAATGTTAGGCAGGAAAGTTTTGAATTGCAACCATATAATGTCAGTGATACTTTCGATTATAAACTATATTTGTTCAAGGGGATTGAAACATGTCATTTCAAGCATTTCTTGAAGAGGATGGTGCCACTTGCAACAATGTACTCTTATCACCCAGCAGTTTGTTGGTTGAACCATGGAAGAGTATTGCAATGTCTTTTTACTCTCTCAAAGAAGAAATTGTTGAACTCTTAGAGAATGATTGGAAAAATTTCCCAGCGCTGAATAATGAAGTTTGAAATGATGGGCCTATATTTTTCACGTGACATCACAGGTCATCTAAATGAACTGAATTTACAGCTTCAAGGGAAGAGTCAACTTATTTTTCAAATTATTGCTATAGTAAAAGCTTTCAAAATGAAAGCAAGGTTATTCAAAAGTCAACTGTCAAAAGGAGAAATGTGCTACTTTACTATGTGTATGAAACATTCAGTTGTGTAACTATGCTGAGAGAAGTATTCAAATGACATTGAACTTTTTGATTCAGCAATTTGGCAGAAGACTAACACTATCCAGAGATGACATCAAATTTTAAGTTAGTTGAAAATCCTTTCCCTGTGGATCCACAGGAAAACCCCCTGTACATTTACAGCTACAGGTTACTGAACGTCAGTGGTCAACAGTTTATTGAAATAAACACAGAGAAATCAGCCTTCAAGAAGTCTAGGAGAGTTTGGATAAGGGAAAGGTGAAAAATCTATGAGATAGTGCTTTACAGGTCTTCAGCATATTTGGGAGCACCTACACACGTGAGTACCTTCTCCATTATGAATAAAAACAAGTGACGATCAACTTCAATCAACACTTGGAAGATATTTTGAAAACATCCATTTCAAACGTGATTCTGGAGAATGATAAACTGCTAATAATAAGTGTAACATGTCCCACTAACTAAACATAAACAGTAAGAAAACCTGAAAAATGTATTAAGTTATACTACTTAGCAAAGGAATTTTTTAATATTAAGGTGATTTCATGATAAAAATCTTAAGCAATAAGTATAATTAATGGATGTTAATCGAAATTTCCCTTTTAAAATATAGTTTATTTGCAAAATAGTTTAATCATTAATTATACATTTACTTGCAAAGTGAGTCACTAAAAACCCATCTGCAGCCTGAAGAAGTTAAGCCTATTTTAATTCTGGCCCCTATCTATTGCCAAGTTGTGCAGGTCTGATCTAAGACAATCACAAAGGACTCCTGATAGAAAATACTACCCACATTCAGAGAAAGAACTAACAGACTTTGAATGCAGATCAAAGCATACAATTTTCACTTATTTTTTCTTCAGTTTTTTGTGGGGTTTCTTTTTTTTTAATATATAATTTATTTTTCAGTTCTTAACTTTCATTCACTTCCACAGGAATTTGAATTCAAAATTCTCTCCCCATCTCTCCCCACCCCCACCCCAGGACAATGCATGCATCCCATCCATCCCTTCCTCCAGTCTGTCCTCCCTTCTATTACCCACTCTTCTTCCATTCCCCTTCCCTTCTATTTTTCTGTAAGGCAAAATAGATTTCTATACTCCATTGCCTGTATAGCTTAATTTCCAGTTGCATGCTAAAAGAGTTTTTAACATTCATTCTTGAAACTTTGAGTTTCATATTCTCTCCCTCCCTCCCCACCCACCCGCACTGAGAAAACAAACAGTTCAATATAGGTCATACATGTGTAACAGTACAAAGCACTTCCATAATAGTTATATTGTAAAAGACTAACCACATTTCCTTCTGTCTTATCCTGTCCTTCATTTATTCCATTCTCTCCCTTGACCTATCCTCCTACAATAGTGTTTGCTTCTGATAATCCCCTTCCCCAGTTTGCTATCCCTTCTATTCTCTTCCTTCTCCCCTTTCCTGGTCTGTTTTTTTCCATAACATGACTAATATGGAAAATATGCTTTACATGATTACACATATATAACTTATACCAAATTGCTTACTGTTTTTTAGGAAGAGGGCAAGGAGAAAAACCTGGAACTCAAAATTTTGTAAAAATGAACATTAAAAATTATATACAATTGGAAAAATACTATTGAAAATTATAATATAGGAGAATGTAGCCTCTACTTTTTGCTCTAATGCATTCCTGTAAACTGCATCACTAAGTTGATGACTTGAATGTTAGGGCTAGCACTCTTAAATTAACTCTCCTGAGGTTCATGGAGGTAGAGTCTCAGACAGATGCTATACCAAGGATGAAGCCTTAAACTGTCTCAGAAAGATCATATAATCACTGAGATAGGAACTAAAACTGTGATATAATTGGTATAAAAAACTCCTGGATGAGAAATCGTACTTTATCAATGCAGGTCAGCACCTCCCTGCAAAATTATAGTCATAGAGAGTTGCTTAGAGTACTAAGATGTTAAGTGACTTGCCCAGGGTTACACAGACAACATGCAACAGAGGCAGGACTTTAACCTAGGTCAGGGATGGGGAACCTATGTCCTCAAGGTAGGTCCTCAAGAGCAGCCCTTTGACTGAATCCACACTTCACAGAACAAATTCCCTTATTAAAATTTGGACTCAGTCCAAAGGCTTCACCCAACGACTTAGAAGGCCGCATGTGACTTTGAGACCATAGGTTCCCTACCCCTGACCTAGACATTCCTGATTTCTAGGAATTACTTAATACAAGACTGAAACCCAGCCAACAGGAGGTCATAGAATCATAAACTTAGAGCAAGAAGGGAACCTGGAGTCCAATCTCTCATTTTACTCATGAGAGAATTGAGGCACAATGAGGTTAAGTGAATTTTCCCAACCCTACAAGCTAGTGTCTATGGTAGGATTTGAACTCAAGTCTTACTATATATACTATAAATTCAGGGCCTTAAATACCATGCAATAGCTGTAGGACAAATCAAGAGGGAAAGGAAAAGACAGATACATATTCAGTTCTCCTGGCTGCATTCCCCAAAGTCAACATCCTTGAAGAAGCAAAGTGAAATAGCCAGTGAACAATTCCAAGTATTCCAGCTATGCAGCCATGCCCTTCCTTTACCCTAGAGACCCACCTAGAACTCAGGAACTGCAGCTGTTACAAGCCTCAGCAATAGCAGCCTAACAGCCGGTGGTTACCAGCTGTTAAGAACACTCTTCCTTCTCCCTACACCCCCTTTGCCCATTATGGTCTCATAATTAAACTCAGCTGTGAGCTACTTGTCTCTGTCCTTTATAGTAGTGCTGACTCAACTCACAATTCTCAGCCACTCTATTGTCCCTGGCCAGGGTGCTGACTTAAAAAAAAAAAAAGATATTTATCCCCGAAAACATTTCTATGGAGGGAAACATGGAGGAAGGGGAGAATAAGAAAGAGAAATGGAATAAGTGGAAGATCAAGTCTTAGGGAATGTGAGGAATTTATGTTGCTCACAGGTATATGACATTAAATTAACTTTAATTAGCACTACCAATATGCCATGGAAGCAAATATATAACTATAAACCTTTATAATAATATAGAGTAGTAAAATTATGTTAAAACTCTATAAAATGGCTGTAAATGTTAATTACACAAGGGACTACAATGTATTATAAATTGTATGTAAATATGAAAATGTTCTATTCTACTATACAATAAGTTTGACCTAAAATAAACATGCTAGTTATAATAAATGTTAATTAAATATGTTACCAAAAAATTATATTAATATAATAATGTTATTGCCTTGGAATAAAGAAAGGAGAATTTACATAGCCCAGGTTTCTTTAAAAGCTGTCCATAGACTCTTAAGCTGATGCCTTATTTTACTAACAACATATTTTCCTACAGAAAGCAGAAGTATTCAAACCGATCCTGGAGAAGCCTCTAAGTATTTTAATAGGAGGACAATATGTATTTGCCATTATAACTGTGACAACAGTGCTTATCCTGCTAAAAAGTACTAGTACATAGCAGGGTATAATATCGACTGAGTAATATCACTACAGGATTTACACACCAAAGAGATTAATAAGAGTGCTAACACCACACTGCCATTGTTCACTCAGGAGGAATATTTAGACTAGGTCACCTTCCTTCAATCATAGTTTTATACTGTGAAGTATCAATGCCATTTTGTTCATCATACTGCCATAATAAAAAAAAATTAGACCTAATCTATTTGGTGCCTTCTAACCCAGATAGACAGAGTTCACTTTTTTGGCCACAAGATGGTGCTATTTGGTAGCCTGAGATTTACTGTCTCCTTTTAGAAAGGGGTTTTTTAGCGGACAATAAATATGCCACAGTCCCTTCCCCCAAGCTTTCTTTGGTCCTCTGTATTTTAATGCCCAATCAATATGGTTTCCATCTCATTTATTTTCTTTGCATTGTGGGAAAATTCCCATTAGTCTACAACCTTTTAGCTACTCACTAAATAAAATGAAAATGTATTGTTCCTAAAGTATTTCTGTACTCTATATTCCTTTGGAATATGTAAATTTATTGAATTAATTTTTCAAAACGTTTATCTTCGAACATTACAGATTAATTTCTGTGACTTAATTTAGGCTAATTTTGTTGGAAGGAACATCTGAATTGAGGAGAGATCATAGCTCCACTTGAGTATTTGAGAATTTCTATGGTATTCACAGAATCATAGTGGAAAAAGCATTACATTTAGAGTCAGAAGACCTGAGTTCAAGTTCTAAGTTTATATTTAACACTTGTATGACTTTGGACAAAGTGCTTCTCTTTGGATCTTTGTTCTCTCCTCTATAAAATTAGGAGATTAGAATGCAATGTGATAGAATATACAGAATGTTGGATTGGAAGTCAGAAGCCCTGGGCTGGAAGACCCCATCTGCTACTTAATACCTGTGTGACCTTGGACAAGTCCCTTAATGTCTCTTTATCTCAGTATTTTTATCTGTAAAACAGGATGGAGGAAGAATCAGATCAGATTATCTCTATGTTCCTGAATGATACAAAATCTATGATCCTATGACCTGGTGATTAATCAACAAGCCTTTTTAAAGCCATTTATTATATGCCAGACATACAGGGAATATAAATGCAAAGAATGAAACAACCCTTACTCACAAGGAGCTTGCATTATAACAGAGGAAAAAAAATATATAAAATATAAGTGTGTATATACATGTACACACAGCTTAAATATCAAATGAATAAAAGCAAATATATGCAAAATGACTAAATACAAGGTAATCTGTGAAAGAAGGCATAAATAGGTAGGTGATATTAGGAAAGACTTCAATCAGAAGATGGTGCATGAGCTGTATCTTCAAGGAAGCATAGAGGTAAAGAGAGAAGGCATTCCAAGAAATGCGGGAGGGTCATTGTAAAGACGTGGAGACAAGAGATGACAAGTATGAAGGACAGAAAGGTCAGTTTGGCTGGATTACAGTTTGTAGGAGCGGGGAGTTTTAGACATTTCCAATGAGGCTTTAAATATAAGTTAGGACCAGATTGTGAAAGATAATAAAAGGTAAATAGAAAAGTTTATATTTAATCCTAGAACCAAGAGGACTCCACTAGAGTTGATTAAGTAGGGATCACACAGTCAGATTTGAGTTTACAGAAAATCCCTTTGACAACAGTGTGTAGAATTAATTGGAATGGGGAGAGACAAGAGGCAGGGAAGCCAACTGAGGTAGTAGCTCTCTGACTGTAAAGAAGGGGTCAGGTGCAAGAGATGCTGTAAAGGGTGAAATGGCAAGAGTAGGCAATTGACAGCCTATACGGGTGAATAAGAATGAGGAGTCTAAGACAATGCCCAGAAGGGCTTCAGGAACTCATAGTAAGGAAGTGTGGTATGAATGTTGAGTCAGCACAGGAGCCTAAAAACCAGGAAGGCAGGTGGGAGGAAACCAGGAATGACAGTGTCACAAAAATCCAGAGAGAAGAGGGGATCCAGGAGGAGAGGACTAGTTGAGAGTGTCAAGTGAAGCAAAAAGTTCGAGAAGAATGAGCACAGAGGAAAAAACACCAAAAGATCTGGCAACTAAGACATCATTGGTAAATTAGGAGACACTTTCAGTTGAGTGATGAGGTTTGGAACCAGATTGCCAAGAGAAGAGAAATGAAAGGTGAGGACGTGGAGTAGGGAGTGTAGACAGCTTTTTCTTGGAATTTGGTTGAGAGAAGGAGGAGAGATATAGCATGACAGCAGAAAGGAGTGGTAGAGAATAGAGGAGGATTTTTAAGAATGAGAGAGACTTGGGTGTGTTCGAAGACAAAAGAGCCTTCTAGCTCTGAACTCTATGACTTTATGATTTGGACTCCACTACTAACCAGAGTTTGTGATTTGATGCAAGTTACCACCCTCTCTGATCATCATAGATCTTAGGATAGCAAGGTAAAATGCTGGATTTGGAGTCAGGAGAGACTTGGTTTTAAATCCTGCTTCCAACCAGATTACTGGCTATGTGACCTTGGACAAACAACTTCCTTTCTCTGGGCCCTGGTTTTTTCTTCTACAGAACCAGATTAACTGAACTGGAGATTCTTTGAGGAGTTTGGGTTCAACTCTTTCCTCTGATACTTACTAGTTGTATAACCATCTGAAAGTCTTAAGACCAAAATTCTAAAATTGGGAGGGACCTCAAAGACCATCTAGTCCAACTCTCTTATTTTACAGATGAGGAAACTGAGGCCAAGAAGGTTAAGGGACATGTCTAAGATCCTATGGGTCAGAGGTAGGATTTGAACCCAAGCCATCTGACTATAGAGTCAGGGTTCTTTCTACTGTACCACACTGCCTTCTATTAAGTCACTGTAATCAATCAACAAACATATATTTCACATTACTGAGTTTTGTTTCCTCCTCTGTAAAATGGGGACAAAAATATGTGGAGAACCTGTTTTGTGGGGCAGGTAGGTGGTGGCAGTGGATAGGATGCTGGGCCTGAAGTCCTTCCTGAATTCAAATCTAGCTTCAGACACTTATCAGCTGCATGACACTGGGCAAGTCACTTAACCCTGTTTGCCTTACTTTCCTCATCTGTAAAATGAGCTGGAGAAGGAAATAACAAACCACTCCAGTATCTTTGCTAAGAAAACCTCAAATATGATCACAAAGAATTGGACACAACTGAAATGACTGAACAACAGCAAACCCATTTTGAACCATTGTTTTGAAGTAAAAAATGATGAAATGCAAAAATTGAGAGGTGACTGAATGAATTGATGCAGAGTGAAGTGAGCTGAACCAGATAATTTACACAACAATAATAATGTAGGGAAACAATTTTGAAATATTTAAAAATTTTGATTTTTGTTTAGTTGTTTTCAGTCATATGTGACTGTGACTCATTCGGGGATTTTCTTGGCAAAGATATTGGAGGGGTTTACCATTTCCTTCTCCATGTTATTTTACAGATGAGGAAACTGAGGCAAACAGGGTTAAGTGACTTGCCCATGGTCGGATAGCTAGTAAGTATCTGAGGCCACATTTGAACTCAGGTCTTCCTGATTCTAGCCTGGGCACTGTATTCACTGTACCACAATGATAAGCCACTAGTCCAAAAGAATAAAGACGAAACATACCCTTTACCTCCTGACAGAGAGGTGATAAAATGAAAAAGCCAAAAAAGACATATGATTTTAGACATGGCTAATGGGGCAATTTACATTACTAGACTACGTAGATACATACTGAGAGATTTTTTAAAAATTTTGCTTAATGTGGAGCGGGGAAGAGACTAATAGATATACTTGTCACTTGGAAAAAAAGGATTTTTATAATAATTTAATGAGATTATATATGAAAAGTGTTCTGAAAACCTAATATAATATATTTTAAAAATATTAAAAACCTAATATACATACATATATCTACACATATATACATACACTCTCTAAATTCTCTACATTACCAACACAAGCCTCAGAGGGTTGTGTATGAGTCTGAGTAATAGCCATCTGTGGGTTAGGTTGGCAGCCAGCAGCTCCCAGATAAAAGGGAAATGGGTGGTTAAAGGCAGAAAAATTTTTTCGAGAACAAATAGGTACTTTTCTAAGCTGATTCAGACCTATGAGGTCTCAGGATTACCTTTGCTGATGGTGAGTGGTACCACCAAGACATTAGATTTAAACAAATCTCCAGATCAAATTTTGTGTCTTTAGGGGTCCCAAACTACCAGAAAATAAATCTGGGTGTTCTTATCCTACACAAGTGGTGCCCAGCCCATGCCTTACTCCCCTATAACACTCTTAAGGCTAGATATCAGTGGACCTCCTCGTGAAATATACAATAATTCCAGAAACTTCACCTTTGTTATATCCTAGGTTTCTATTTCAGTGAGTCTTCCATCCTCATTCTCTTTTAGCTAATAATAAAAAAGTTAATAATGTATAGAGTGCTTACTCATGCCAGACATGCGCTACATTTTACAATGCTTATTTCACTGGATCCTCACAACTGTGAGAGATAGGTGCCATTATCATCCCCAATTTACAGGATGAGGGAACTGAGATTGAGTGACTTGCCCAGGGTCACAAAGCCAATGTCTGAAGTCGAATGACAGATGGCCCTCTAGTCTTTATTTAAAGATCTCTGGCAAGGGGACCTGCCTTCCCTTCTTCATCCATTGTGGGGCTGTGAGCCAAACTCTGGGGAATAGGCCATTCCTTCTCCCATACAGCTAGACCTGTCTTGTTCCCTCTATTAGGAATCAAATTTTTATTAGATGTGAGAATTCTAGCCACTTACAGACCTGAACCTCAGTGCTTTGTGTAATAACAGAGCACACTCACAAAGTACTTTAAGATTTTCAAGTTGCTTTCCTTCATAATAGCCCTGCTGGAGAAGTAGCAGTTTCACCCAAGTTTTTATAGATGCCAAGACTGTAGATCAGAAATGTGAAAAATAACTTGGTGGTTTCCACACAGAGAGGATTCTAATTCAGGCCTCTTGTCTGTGCTGGAGCCAACTTGAACTGACTGTAAGAAAGCAGATTGTTAAATTTTCAGTGTGAGCACTTATACCTTAGAAATCAACAGAAGCTACAAATCAGGACTTGGTTGATTATTTCATTGATGGGCTAGATTTAAGTGATGGAGAAAATGTTAATAATGCAGATTAAACTTAAGAGTGCATCATGAGTACAGTAGGTTTCCCCCGAGAGATAATTATTAAATATTTACCACCACACCTCTGCTACATCTAGTAACCTTTCTATTATACCACATTTCCTATGTGAAAGAATTGTCATTACTTTAGGAATTAATTCTCAGTTATGCAAATTTTAGATAAATTGGGTATGCATGTATTAATATTGCTTCTCCTTGGGGGAAAAATATATATGTTTTGAACTGGATACTCATTTTTATATTTAATAGTAATTAATAGATGGACTCTACATATTGCTTTAAAGTTTGCAAAGTGCTTTTTACATGTGTTCTTTCATTTGACCCTCATGGCAACGCTGTGGATTAGATTTAACAGATACTGTAAACTGAGGGTGAGAAAGGTAAGTTGACTTACTGATGGTCACACAACTATTAATTGTCACAGATTGAATTTAAACCCTGCTCTTCCTGACTCCACAGTCATCAGTCTTTCCACTGAAACACACGATAACACCAGACTTTGTGTCAGATGGACACAATTTTCATAAATTTCTATTTCAGGGGATCTTCCATCCTCATTCTCTTTTAGCTACTAATAATAAGTTAGTATGTATATATGGGATTTAAAGCCAATTCAAACACTTAGTAGCTGCATGGCAATGGGCAAGCTTAAATTTCCTCATCTGTAAAGGAGGGCAGATCTGTCATACCCACCTCCCAGGGCTTTTGTAAGTAAACTGCTTCGCAAACCATTGAAAACCATAAAGACACTAAAGAAATGGAAGTAAGTGATAGTTGTTATTATAGCCAAGGCACTGTGCTAGGTCTTGTAGGAACACCCAAAGATAAAGACTATGGAGCTTCCAGTCCAGCAGAGATGATAAAACCTGTGTACACAGAATTAGAATCCAAGACCACCTGTGATATGTGATGTAGGGGAGGAGGAACAATGTACTATGGCCCTTCAGAGAAAAAAAAGACCATTCTGACTGTGGGGATCAAGGAAATCTTCGTGAAGAAGACGGCACTAGACCTGGGTTTTGAACCTGGATTTTTGAATATTATTTCAGTAGACAGGAATAGTGGTAGAGAGGAGGAGATAGAATGACAGGGAGAAAGAGGAGGAAAGTTTTATAGATAGGAATCAGTAAAGGTATGAGCAAAAGCAGAGTACAGGAAAACTGAATGGTGAGTTGTCTCATTTGGTTGATCACCCATATTTTTGACTAGATGTCTGCAACTGCCTAAATCTTGAAAAAACTAAGAGAAAAAGGATGGCTATGTGGTGCAGTAGATAGAGCACCAGTCCTGGAGTTCAAGAAGACCTGAGCTCAAATTTGACCTCAGACACTTGACACTTACTAGCTGTGTGACCCTAGGCAAGTCACTTAATTCTGATTGCCTCACTGATAAAAAAAAAAAAAGTAAGCAATGAACCACCCCTTTTCTGTTTGAGAATTGGGGACTACAGATACAAAATGTGGTATATACTATTAGGATAGGCTACTTTGCTAGTTGATTTTGCTTAACCATTCCTTTGTCCCAAGGAAGGACTCAAAGAAAAGAGGGGTGCAGAAGGGAAGGCATATATCTAGATATTATGTGCTGTTTTTACCTCAATGGCCTTGGGAAGATTACTTAATCTATCTGGACTAGGTGGCCTCAAAAATCCTTCTCAGTTTTAAATATTTGATCCTTTGTAGAAAAAAAAAAAGATAGCTAAGTGGTTCAGTAGGGTAGCTAAGTGGCTTAGTGGATAGAATGCTGGACCTGAAGTCAAGAAAAATTATCTTCCTGAGTTCAAATCTGACTTCTGACACTTATTAGTGGTGTGATCCTGGGCAAGTCACTTAACCCTGTTTGCCTCAGTTTCCTCACCTATAAAATAAGCCAGAGAGGAAAATGGCAAACCACTCCAGTATCTCTGCCAAGAAAATTCCAAATGGGGTCATGTAGAGTCAGATATGGCTGAAAATGACTGAATAACACCAAAAATCAAAGGCATTGATAAAATTCATATACCATCTGTAGACATTGTTATTAAGTTAGTAGAGTGGGTTCCCCAGAAGGGGCTAATCTGGAATGAAATTACTGTGTGTATCTGGACCCTCTCAAGCCCATAACTTACAAGCCCCCACCAAAGTGTGTTCCTTTATTAGTCAGACAGAGAACATATTTAGTGAAAAAGGAAATATATTTAAGAAAATACCATAATAAGTAGCAATAAAAATTTTCTCTATAGACTGGGTCACACTCTCCCCTAAATAGGCACACTATCGGTAGGAAAAATAGACATATATGCCTCTCTATGAGTGTACTTTGGTCACATGTATGTATGCCTTTCCAACATGGTTGCTATTTGAATCCTCACTGCAGGGACATAATTAATCAACTTTACTTCTCTGAGATACAGTTCCTCCATTTGTAAATTCAGATAAAATTGTTACACTACTCATCTCACAGGGTTATTACAATGAAAGCATTTAGGAAATCTTAGTGTTCTATAAATGTGAACCATAATACAGAGGATATACAGAAATATAAGTGGAATACCTACACAGAATGCCATGGAAAGGTATGCACATATGAAACCCAAGAAACCCACGAAGCGGCACAGTCCCATAGGGAACATGGTTGAAGGTTATACATACAGGGAACACAAGTGGCTAGGGGGTATACATGGAGGGACATACTTCTGAAGACATAATTCACACCTCCAATACTGTTGGACCACTTATGTCATCACTCTACCCTTGCCAGACCTACTGGTTTTTACCCAACACTTATTCTCTGCTAGTCACAACTCCAAGGGAAACACAGTGTTTCCAGACCACTATTAGGAAAGAAATCACTAGATACAGGTGGTAGAGGTTCTTGCTTCCAGCTTCCAGTTTCAGCTAAAGTCTTTGACCATCACACAAAGCTCTCTCTTCCATATGAAAAGAGCAAACTCTTTCCATTTAAAACCCAAGACTTTTTTTTAAGCACTTATAGAAATAGGATCAGTTCTTAATTGTGAAGAAACGAAAGTTATTCCTTGTTTAAAAATAAAATCTTCCAGTCTCTTTTCCTTTAAGGAATAGCCTGGTACAAAAATATTTATAGTATATATTTTTCTGCGGTAGCAAAGAACTGAAAACAATGAGATGCTCATTAATTGGGGAATAAATGAACAAATTGTGATATAAAAATGATAGAATATTATTTTGCCATAAGAAATGGCAAAAGAGAAGGTATCAAAGAAAGGTGGAAAGACTTGAGGGAACTGATAAGAGTAAAGAGAGAAGAACCTGGAAAATAAATTACACAATAACAAAAAATAGTGTACAGAAAAACAATTCTGAAAGACTTGAAATCTCTGATCAACACAATAATCAATCAGGACTTCAAAGGATCAGTGATGAACAATGCTACTCACTTCTTGACAGAGAGGTGATGGACACAAGATACAGAATGACACGTGTGTTTTCATATGTGGATGATATTATGATTTGTCTCGCTTGACTATGCATATAAGCATATGTTTGGTTTTCAACAAGGATTTTGGTTTTTTTCAATGGGAGAGAAAGAGCTAGCAATAAGATTGCCACAATGAAAAGAAAAAAATTAAGAAAAGATGGTCATTGAAGCATTTAAAAAAAATTGCCATTATCCCATCAATGTGTTGCTACTTGGACACACTTATTTAAAAAAGTCCTTTTAGTTCTCAAAAAAAAAAAAAAAGAAAAGAAAATACACAAAGGAGAACAGAAGGCTCATCAGAAGGAAACACAGATAAACAGAACATCTTGAATTTGTTACATACTGGAAAGCAGAAGCAAGTTTTGCCAGCTGCAAATTCACAGCTGCATGTGCAATTTTTTTCTTTTCTGTTTTGTATATAAAAAGGCTTATCTTGTTTGGAGTTCATTAAGTACAGAATAAAAAAGAAACATTTTTAAAAAGGATTGAATGGCTTGCCTGTTCCTTTCAGAGTCTTAGCTAGAACATGGAGATTCTTTGCCCGAGGCATCAAAATCTTTAAAGCTCAACAGAACAAAACAGCTAGCGCCTTTAGGCTTAGATTTATTATTTAAACCAAACTTTTTGGTCTCTCTATCAGAGTCTAGGGTAGGGTAGACAATCCTAGTGTTTCCCTATTTTAATTTCTAATGGTTAAACTATAGCTAGCCATCATCCACAGAGGAGCTACTCTCTCAACAAACTTTCTTCTCCTCTGCAGTGGTTAGAATGGTACATTGGAGGAACATACTGAACCTGAGATCCTAGAAATTCTAGGAGTCTGGGATACTGCACACTGGTATTCGAGGTTGATCTCTGCCATTAACTAACTGGGCGACTTTAGGAAAGACACTTCACCTCCGGACCTCAGATTTTCTCACTGGTCAAATAAGAGAGTTAGACTAGATGATCTCTAAGTTTCTTTCCAGCTATAAAATTCTGTGAATAACCAGAAGTCTAACTGGATAGGATTAACAGGTACCTTGTAAAAGTTAAAACATCCAGGGGTTTGTGTGTATTTGTAATTATATTTTATGCATACATATATAAAATAACTCTAAGACAATAAAACTTTCTGACTTAAACAAGTAAATAAGTGAATTAAAATAAATAAAGCTCCATGATTAGTATGTAGGTTCTACTGTCCCCTTGGCTAATAAAGTACATCAGAGAAGACTGATGACTGAGCAGGGAACCAACAAGTCAGAAGAGATACCTGTTCAGCAGCTATCTATCTATCTATCTATCTATCTATCTATCTATCTATCTATCTATCTATCTGCCTGTCTATATCATATCTATCAAATCTATCTTTATCTATCTATCTTTATCTATCTTATCTATCTATTGCTATGTGGGAAGTAAGAAAGTTCTATTGTCCACATTCCTAGGTGATAAGTGTTGTGACCTAGCATGGACAGGTTAAAGGTCAGAAACTAATGCACAGGCCCAGGGAGCTGTGTGAGGAAGGGCCTATCAGAGAGGAGAACATGGAGTCACATGACCAGGGGACAGCAGCACAGGAAATCCAAAGTTCAGAATTTTATAAGGGTCCTGCCTCATCCTGACCTGGTTGTAGTCCTTCCAGTGGCCATGCTGGAAGCTACCCATTCCTTCAGGGGGAAGGAACATAGGCCATTCCTACTCTGAACTCCATTTTTAATACATTTTTCTTGATACCTTTTTTGTGTGTGTCGTTTGTCTCTAACCGCCATATGAGAAAAGATGCAAAGTTCTCTCTCTCCTCTTCCTCCTTACTTCCTTTTTCCCCATCTCTCTTTTTCTTCCCCTCTCACCCAATGCCTCAGTCTTCCAACATTCTTCTAAGAAATTACCAATTACCTGGGTACATGCAAATAAATATTCTTCTCAACATAAATTGTTAACATTCAACTACATCATACAATGCATATGCAATGTACAATTAGTAATACAATCAATATACATTTAATAAGCACCTATTATATGTACTGGGGCAGCTAGGTGGTACAGTGGATAGAACACCAGTACAGGAGTCAGGAAGACCTGAGTTCAAATCTCACCTCAGACACTTGACACTCACGAGCTGTGTGACCATGGGCAAGTCACTTAATCCCAATTGCCCCATCCTGGGTCATGAATATCTGGTCACTGGATTCAGATGGCTCTGGAGGAGAAGTGAGGCTGGTGACCTGCACAGCCCTCCCTCACTCAAAACAAATTCAAGTGCAAGTCATGTCATTATTTCTCTGATGGCATGGTCTTCTTTGGCAATGAAGGACAAATACATACACACACACAAACACACACACACACTATATGTACTGTGTTGCTGGGGATTCAAAGATAAGAGTCAGTTTCTGCTTTCAAGGTGCTCACAATCTAATGGGAGATAAATTATGCAAACAATTGTACAAATAAGCTAATTACAAGAGAAACTGGAAATAATCAACAAAAGGAAGTTACTAGACTTAAGAAGGATTGGGAAAGGTTTCTTATAGAAGGTGAGATTTTAATTGGAGGGGAATCAGGGAAGCCAGGAGGTGGAGATGAGGAGGAAGAACATTCCACGTGTGGGGAATAGCCAGTGAAAATGTTCAGAGTTGGAAGGTTGAGTGTCTTATTTGAAAAATGACAAGGAGGTCAGTGTCACCAGATTAAAGAGATGTAAAATGTAGAAAGACTAGAAAGGTCAGGGTGAAAAGGAAAGTTAAGTGCCAAACAGGCATGACATTTATATTAAAACTGCATGACTCTGGCATTACAGCATGTGATGAATATAATACATAGCATAAAATCAATAGCAAAGATGCAAATCTCAATGCAATAGCATCACATGACAGGGTTATATTTGTTAACCAAGTACATAGATCTTATGCAAAAAGAGACCTGTATTACACTGTATCACACTGCATATGTAGCAATGATGCTTAACACTGCAACGCATAACAAACCTAAGTTAAATCCAACACATAATAACATATATTACAAATATACACATTACTATGTGCCCTACAATGATTGGCACCATATGGCTTCATAGGTCAGCACTTCTTTCATTTTCCTAGATGATCCTATGTGAGTTTGGCCACTGATTGATAGAATGTGGCACTTGTGAATAACTTGAGCTGCCAGTTGGCATCTTCATACCTACTAGCCTGACCTCTCTTCACTGTCTCCACAGCTGGAGCATCTTCTGGCAAGCCAGGATATGGCTTTGCCTTTCCTAGTCCCTTCAGCTGCTGATGTATAGCTTCTTCTCTAAGAGACAGGTAGTTAGAGGAAATACCTTAGGCCTGATTAGGGATGTTTAAGCTATGTGGCATTCATGATTTAAAGCATAAGTGTAGTCACTAGTCATAGAGATTCAGAAAGAGGATAAACTAAATTCACTAAAATCTATTTTGAGGGAAGGTTTATATAAACTGGCACAAGACAAAGAGGATAGTTCTTCAGATTGAGAAACTGTTTATTCATACAACTATTGTTATTAATCTGAGTACATCCTCATGAAAGTGGACCTGGAATGCTGTATTTGTATATCCTAAGCATTTGCATTTAGTAAAATAGTGATTAAAAAAAATTATCCATCCCATTAATTCAATCTCCTCAGATCCTGGACTGCATTTTAGACCAATTAGCACTTAGCTGAAGGTACATGGAAATGTCCATTGTTCAGAATCATAGCTTGTGACCTGGATTCAGGCAAGGAAATACAAAGCAGAATAGCCAAGGACTTGAGACTCAGTCTTGGGCTCGTGTATAAAGTGTGAGTTCTCAGTGATATGGACTCACAGCTAAGCTGGCCTCAGGGGATGAGGGAGAAGGGAAAGAAGTCTCCTCTCTTCTTGCTGGAAATCCAAGGGAGAGCTAGCAAAGTCTCACACGATGCACTTGAAAGAGAGGAAGAAATAGATGGAATTCATCTTTTCTCCTTTTATAGCCTATTCAGCAGGAGACTCTTCCTGGGTCTTCCTTAACAAACCTCTTTAACATGCCATAGTCACAGAGGCCAATGAGGAATGACTGTTCACCTATAGTCTTCAGAAAAGGCTCAGAGTATTATGCCCGAAGTGCTATAAAATTGTGTGCATCCTTTGATCCAGCAATATCACTCCTATGTCTGTATCCCAAAGAGATTGTTTTTAAAAAAAAAGTGAAAAAAGATCTATTTGTAGGAAAATATTTATAGTGGCTCTTTTTGTGATGGCCAAGAATTGGAAATTGAGGGAATGTCCATCAATTGGGAAATGGCTAAACAAGTTGTGGTATAAGACTGTGATGGAATACTATTGTACTATAAAAAATGATGAGCACCATGATTTCAGGAAAACCTAGAAAGAGTTACAAGAACTTATGCAAAGTGAAGTGAGAAGAACCAGGACAACATTGAGCACAGTAACAGCAAAGTTATAAGACGATCAACTGTGAATGACTTAGCTCTTCTCAGCAATACAATGGTCCAAGAAAATTCCAAAGGACTCATGATGAAAAACGCTATTCATCTCCAGAGAAAGAATTAATAGAGTCCAAATGCTGATTAAAGCATACTATTTTTTGATTTATTTTTTCATGGCTTTTTTTTAGTATGTGTCTTCTTTCACAACCTGTCTAAGACGGAAATATATTCTGCATGACTTAACTGCTTACTGTCTCAGGGAGGAGAGAGGAAGTGGAGAGAATTTGAAACTCAAAATTTTACAAAATGAATATTAGAAATTGTTTTTACATGGCATTGGGAAAAAATAAAATATTAAAAAAACCCACAAAACTAAACAAAAAGAAAAGGAGGCTCAGAGAATGTAAGCCACTTGGAGGACCAGAGAAGAGGTTCAGCTCCATGGGAAGTACTCTGGTTCAGCAAATCAAAAGATCCCCCATGATATGATTGCTAAGAAGCAAATTTAATCTTGATGTCAGGAAAAACTTCTTAACAATTTGAGTTATTTCCAGGTGGAATTTGCTTCTTAAAGGGGATAGTGAGTTCCCTCTCACAAAGATCTCCTTTAGGTCTTTGAGTTAAGTGGAAGACAAGATACCTGTTCAGGTATGAGGGAGTTGGATTAGATGATCTCTGAAATTCTGGGTGAGAAAATATAAGCCAGAAGCTTTCATTATCAGCTAGCAGAGCAGAAGTATAGAAATTTCCCTTTCCATTTCCCTCAACCATGTAGTTGGAGCCATGAGAATGGTTGTCTCCATTGTCAGCGCCACGACCTATATTTTTTCTTTTTCTTTTCAATAGAGGTTATTTGTGCTACTAAAGAGAGTTGTGGTTTTGCTGGAAAGCACCAGGCTCTACTCTGTGTTAAATGTGTTACTGTAAAAGGGATATGAAACTGTTTCTGGCAGATTGAGATCTCCCTTTTACCGAGGAAAACCAATGTGCATGTATGCACAAGCAGAAATGTGTTTATTGAGATTATAACTCTTCCATAAGTACATAGTATCACAATAGATCATCAAAAGGTCATCCAGTCAAAATTCCTCATTTTTACAAATAATTGGAGCCCAAGTGGGCTGAGTGATTTGTTTAAGTTCACACAGGTCGGAGAAGAAAACAATCACCACCAGAATGCTACAACTGAAAGGGTCAAGAAATTCCAAGTCATTTTCTGGTTGGTCAGAATATTGAGATTTTGGGACTTGCTTGGACAGTACAGCGCTAAGGTGGATCTGAAATATCTCTTTAATAGTCCAACTTGTACTCTGAGAATCTTACCTTCCAGGAAAATGGGCTAGAGGTGTTGTGTTATTGTCTCGTGTTTAGCATTTGTTAATGTATGCTTGTGTTTTAAGCATTTCTTTTGTGGTAAAGGAAATAAATTGCTGTCTTATACTTAATATCTGCCAGTTTGTACATTACGTATTTTTAACAAGAAACCCTATTCATTACTTTGGGTGATATGGACTCCTAGACTGGAACCATATCTGATCTTTATATAAGAGATTTTCTCTACAAGTTCTATTCTGGAATAGGAGCAATGAGCAAGAGGGTGTGAGAAAAAGCCTCTAATCCAACCTTCTTCCCCCAAGTTCCATCAAGGCTGAAAATTTCATCCTGCTGGGGCAAACTGAGGCCATCTAACCCCCTTTGGGGTCAATAGAAAATATTAGATTTTCTTTTCCTTCTCTGATACCACCTAAGCCTAAAAAGGAAGTGAGATTTCTTCCTGTGAAAGTTCCATCTCCTGGCACTGAGCTTTTCACCTATTATTTCTGATTTCTAGTGTGATACCCTCTTTTCCCCACCTTGTCTAGCACAGACAAGACAATTTTGGTGTCCATCTGAACTATTGCTACATGAGGATATTTAAGATATCTTAAACTATTTAAGGGCATAAACTATATAATTTTTTAAAAAGGTATTCACAACAAACATTTTTGCTAAAATTCTGATGCCCAGAATCAATAAGGAGTAGAAGCAAATTAAGGTGACATTGCCCAGTAAATGATCCTCTCTAGTCATATGATCTGTAGGCATATCAACTTTAATATATCCAAAACAGAACTGGTTATCTTGCACTCCATATTTATTTTTCCTCCAAACTTCCCCACTTCTACTGAGGGCATCATTGTTTCACACAAGTTTACAATGTTAGAGTAATTCTTGACTCCTCCTCTGTCCTCACCTGCCAAATCCAATCAATTGCCAAGATTGGCTGATTTTATCTGTAATCAATGACCTAAAACTTCCATCAGTCACTTAGTCAACAAGTGTTTTTAAAAGTCAGACATTATGCCAAGTGCTGAGGATAATAAAATGTGCACTCCCCCCAAAAATTCACTTCTCTTAAGGTGCTCATTGAGGCAGTTAGGTGGCCTCAGTGGATAGAGCACTGGGCTTGGAATCCAGAAGACCTGAATTCAAATCTGACATCACTCCTTACTAGCTGCATGACCCTGATCAAATCATTTAAGCTCAGTTTGCCTTAGTCCGCTGGAGAAGGAAATGACAAACTATTCCAGTATCTTTACAAATTAAAATTCTTGAACAGAACAGTCCACAGGATCACAAAGAGTTGGACATGATTGAAAAACCAAACAACATGGAGTTCACACTCTAATGGGGGAGATGACATGAAAACAACTGTGTGCTAACAAGGTATGTAGAGGATGAGATGAAGATAATCCTCAGAAAGAAGGCATCAGAATTTAGGGGAGATCGGGAAAGACTTCTTATAGAAGTTGGGGTCTTAGTTGGAACTTGAGGAAATCAGGAAATCCAAGAGGGAGAGAATTCCAGGCATGACAAACAAACCATGAAAAGGTCTGGAGATGGAGTGTTTTATGCAAGGAACAGCAATGAGGCCAGTGACACTGTATCCTAGAATTTTTTCTAAAGTATAAGAAGATTGGAAAAGTAGGAAGGGGCCAAATTATAAGGGCTTTGAATGCCAAATAGAGAATTTTATATTTGATCATGGAGGTGATGGGGAGCCATTGAAGTTTATTGAAGAGAGGAGCAACATGTTCATACTTGCACGGAGTTTACATGGACTAAGTACAATTCTTGGAGATATCCCTGAAAACCATCTCTTTGGCTCATTTTTGCCCCCAACCAGAGTTTTCCCTAGAAACCTCAAGACTACAGATAAATTTAGAACTAGAAGGAACTTTAAAGATCATCTCTCTTGTCCAGCACCTCCATTTATAAATGGAAAAACCAAAGCCTCCAGATGTCGAGTGACTTGACCAACATCTCATAAGTAAAAGGTGACAGTAGGAGGATCTGCACTCAGGTTCTCTGACCCCAAATCCAGGGTTCTTTCTACTACACTGTATACTACATGCACTGTTTTCCACCAGAACAGTCCCTAGTTCCCATGTAAGCACTAATGGTAATAATGAATATTGGATATAGAAGAGCCTTTATTTCACCCCACAGAAAATGAAAAACAACGCAAAGGATTTACAGAAGGTTAGTATGGCCTTGTTGAAAGAGTCAGAGGGCCTGGATCTGATTCCATCTCTGACACTTAATTACTTAAGTGATTGGGCAAGTTACTTCACCTCTCTGGACCTCATTTTCCTCACGTGTAAAATGAAGAGATTGGATAAAATGCCCTCTGAGATCTGTTCCAGCTCTTGCTCTATGAACCAATGATAAACAATCAATATACGCTTCCTCCTATTCCTAATGAGTTCCTCATTCATCTCAGAGTCCCACACTGGTCTCCAACCTTACAGGATTACCCTAAGGATTCTGAATTCCCCTTCAAAAGAAAATAATTTTGAAGTTGCTTAATCATCTTTCTCCAAGAGACTGGGGCTGTCCAGAAATCCCCTATCCTGCACTTAAGAAGACTAATCCTTATACACTCCGGGGACTTAGAATTACACAGGAATTCCCCTATTCTCTCCTCAAAAGGCTAGGTCTAAGAATTTAGTATTGTCCAAGAAACCTCCCTACTCTGTCTAGGAGGCTGGGACAAGTACAGTCTTACAGCTTTATGGTTGAGAGCTCTGAAATGGCCTCTAGGACCAAATGAGTGAGAGTTTTTGTAGTTATAATGTTTCTCTGCCTCTCCAAAGTTGGGTAGAGCAGGGGCTGGATGAATGAGTAGGCTTTTCCCTCCCCTGTGATCCAGGTTGACTTAATTCTACTGTGCTTCTTTCTCTGGCCAAATGTCTAACTCAGAATTCCCAATTCCCTTTTATAAGCCCAGTTTAAAGGATTGGCTCTAGTCCACAATGGTTTGGGCCAAGAAAATCATCATCAGTCCCTCAATGGAGTGAATCAGATCAAGAAAAAGTCCCCATTCCTCTTAACAAAGTACCTTTGACAACTATGGCTGGGAGAGAATTATTATTTTTTTTTTTTAAATCTGGATACTTGGGAGATATTTATTGAAGGGTTTCTCTTTGTTTTCTAAAGTTCCTATTCTGTATTCCCCATTCATTCTTTTTTTAAGATAATAAAGTATTTTCTCCAAGTACATGCAAAAACAATTTTAAATATGTTGTTTTGTTTTTGAGTTCCTCAAAACTTCAAAAAATGTTTATAATTGTTTTGACATATAATTGAAAAAAAGAAATATAGTAAAAATAAAAGAATAAAGCTTACCTTTTTAAACTTTGGAGAAAAAAGTAAATAAATTTTGAGTTCCAAATTCTTTCCTTCCTTCCCTCCCTTACCTTATTCCTGAGATGGTAAGCAATCTGATATAGGTTATACATGTGCAATCATGTAATACGTATTTCCATATTTGTCATTTTGTGGAAGAAAATTTGAATCCAAAAAAATATAAGAAAGAAAGAAAATAAAAAATAGTATGCTTCAATCTGCATTCAGACGCCATCATTTATTTCTCTGGAGGCAGATAGAATTTTTCATCATGAGTCCTTTGGGACTGTCTTGGATCACTGCATTGCTGAGAATAGCTAAGTCGTTCATAGTTCATCTTATAATATTGTTGTTATTGTGTACACTCTTCTCCTGGTTCTATACACTTCATTCTGCATTAGTTCATGTAAGTCTCTCCAGATTTTTTCTAAAACTATACTGCTTGTCATCATTTCTTACAACACAATAATATTCTATCACAATCACATACCTCTACTTGTTCAGACATTCTCCAATTGATGGGCATCCCTTCAATTTCCAGTTCTTGGCCACCACAAAAAGAATTGCTATAAATATTTTTGTACAAATAGGTCCTTTTCCCTTTTAAAAAAATCTCTTTGGGATACAGACCTAGCAGTGGTATTGCTGATCAAAAGGTATGCAGAGTTTTATAGCCTTTTGGGCACAGTTCCAAATTATTCTCTAGAATGGTTAGATCAGTTCACAACTCCAACGAGAGTGCATTAGTGTTCCAGTTTTCCCATATCCATTCCAATATTCAGCATTTTCTTTTTTTGTCATGTTAGCCAATTGGATAGGTATGAAGCGAAATCTCAGTTGTTTTAATTTGCATTTCTCTGATCAATAGTGATTTAGAACATTTTTTCATGTGACTACAGATAGCTTTGATTTCTTTTTCTGAAAACTGCCTGTTCATATCCTTTGACCATATGTCAATTGAGGAATGACTTGTATTTTTAAAAATTTGACTCAGTTCTCTATATATTTGAGAAATGAGGCCTTTATGAGAGATACTTGTTGCAAAATTATTTTCCCAGTTTTCTGCTTTCCTTATAATTTTGGATGCATTGGTTTTGTTTGCATATCCTTTGATTCAGCAATACTACTGCTAGATCTATATCCCAAAGATATCCAAAAACAGGGAAAAGGAACCATTTGTACAAAAATATTTGTAGCAACTCTTTTTGTGGTGGCTAAGAGTTGGAAATCCAAGACATGCTCATCAATTGGGGAATAGCTAAACAAGCTGTGGCATATGATTATAGTGGAATATTATTATGATATAAGAAATGACAAGCAGGATGATTTCAGAAAAACCTGAAGAGACTTACATGAACTGACGCATAGTGAACCTGTACAGAACCAGGAGAACATTGTGCACAGTAATAGCAATATTGTAAGATGAAGAATTGTGTATGAATTAACTGTTCTCAGCAATACCATGATCCAAGACAATCCCAAAGTACTAGTGATGAAGCATACTATCTGCCTCCAGAGAAAGAACTAATAATGTCTCAATACAGACTGAAACATGCTGTTTTTCATTCTTTCATTTTTTTCTTTTATTCATCTTTTGTGTACAAAATAACTATTATGGAAATGTTATACATAATCACACATGTATAACCTATATCTGATTGCTTACTGTCTCAAGCAGAGGGGTGGAGAGGGAAGCAGGGAGAAAGGGAAAGAATTTGGAATTCAAAACTTTAAGTAAAAATGTTAAAAAAAATAAATGAGTAAGATATTAAAATAGCAAAAAAATAAAAAGAATGAGAAGGTATAAAAGAACTATGTTCAGCCCTTTCAGTGGAAAGAAAATACCTTTCTAATAAAATCATAGATCCAAAGTAGCCAAATCTAAAAGGCCTTTTGTCAAGTAACGAAGTGGAATAATAAATAAATCTGACCTTTCCGGGTAAAAAAAAAAAAAGTGCATGGGATGTGTAGTCAAGACAGGGCTAGGCATGAATCCTATCTCAAACACTTGACTTCAGTTATCTTGTTGTAGGATTAGGGGTAAATCTGCTTCAACAAGTCTTAGCACACTAAGTTTCAAAGTACTATCTGGATCAATATCTATTTAAAATTCCCTATATTGAGCCCTCCCTCCAGTGTACTTTCTTGAATACTTAACCAGATCTGACACATAAAGTCGTCAGTTAAAGGCATTTAATAAAAAACAGTGGCACGGGAAATATGCCAAGCTGCATCATTCCCACCCAGTTTCATCTCTCCCCTACACACAAGTGACACGCTCTCCCTCAGATTCTCATAATGCTAGAGGCAGAGGGAACCAGCAGCCTGGACAGCTCATGCTACTAATGCTGTAATGCAGGTGGAACACCTCTCTGCCTCCAGCTCTGTTAATGCTGCCTTTCCACTTGCTTTGCTGCTTCTCTAATGAATTGCTTTTAGGCTGCATCTCCACTGGACTTCTAACTCAGTCTGCTCCTCCAATGAATTGCTGTTTGACTAGGTCTCTGACGGGCTGCTATCATTGTCTGTTCCTTTTCCACTGAATTATAGCTGATGGGCAGATTTTTTACCACAGGGAATATTTATCTGGGATTCTCTCTTTTGAGCCATCCCTTGACCACACAGTTATTTTGTTTCTTTTCCGAGTCAGGGGAACACCTACATTCCATCAGCATAGCAAGAGTCCTTCAAATCAAGTCCATGTAATTTGTCATTGTTGTTACCTTGATTCCTTCCTGAAAGGAGCTCCACAGATAAATAATCTTTACATTTGGTTTGGGATGAGTAAACGCCTTTCAACTCCAATCATGTCCCTAGGAGCTAGTACCAGGATCATGAAGATTTATGTTACCATACTGGAGGAATAGAGGTTAGCTGGAGACTTCTGTCCGACATTCCTGCATTTACACCTGTTTTTATACTAATAAATAGCATGTCTTCACCTGGTGGTTGTGAGATTCTGGTATGAAACTATATATAAAGTTGTTTCCTAAATACTAAAGAACTAAATTAAATGACAGCTATCTAGACTTTGAAAAAAAAACAATTGGAATTAGTGATTAGGTAATTCTTTTGAAGGAGTAATTTCAGTAACCAGTGTTTTAAATAGACTTGTGTCCAATGACAAATAAAATTTTTGTTCTAACAGAGAGTAGTTTTTGACCTTCGGTGGCCAAAAGACAACTGTGGAATTAAGGAGGAGAGAGACAAACCTGGGTTCCCTTGTTGGAGGCAACTGCAGAAGAGCCAGGAAGGAGAGCAAAACCCTCTAAGAGCTTCTGGAAGCACTTGGGAACTGAAGAAGGAGCTATACCACAGCAGTCACCACATCAGGGGAAGCCTTCTAAAAAATCCTCTACAGGGGAACTATGGCACCTGCTTCTGTGGAGACTAGAAATGACTGGATTTTACATAGAACTTTGGCATAGAATAGTTCATTTGGGGAGGGTTCTGTTGGCTGTGCAAGGATTCTATTTTGTTTCTAGGGCCTCTGTTGCCTACAGTTGTACACTGAATTCTCACAAGAAAATTAGAGTTAACAAGTGATGTGAGGAAGTGATTTTCATTGCATCAGGAGGTAAAGTCTAGGGGCTAAGAAAGTGAAAACTTCCACATTACCATGGTACCCTTCAGATCCTAAGAGTCTTTGACACAAGGGTTACACATACATGAATTCTATTCAGACACCTTAACAAGAGGTTTAACGCATTCATCTAGTTGCTCTCACCTTTGTTATCACATAGATTTTGTTTTTGAGGCAATCAGGTTAAGTGACTTGCCCAGGGTCACGCAACTATTAAGTATCAGAGGACTGATTTGAACTGAGGTCCCTCCTGATTCCAGGGCCAGTGCTCTATCAACTCACTGTACCACCTAGCTGCCCCTATCACATAAATTTTTATATACTTTACTCCTGATGAGCTAAAGTCATTTCCCCATTAGGCCAAAGTCCTTTGATGAGGTACAAGCCCAAGCCAAGACCTTTTTCCCTTTGATCAGGAGGGCTTCTGTCCCATTTGTTTGAAGGGCCTCCTGGAAAGTCTGGCCCTGGGGCGGGGGGGGGGGGGG
>CM053769.1:50313982-50341773 GCA_028658325.1 Potorous gilbertii | reverse complement strand
CTTGCCTCCATGAAGGTGCTCAGATTCAACCCAGCTCAGACTCTGTCTAGCTGAGATTCTCTCTGGCCGGCTTTTAAATACAAGTGTTACAAATGCTTAGGTTCCTTAAGAGTCAACTCAGCACAGCAAATCTTTAATAAAGTTTGTTTTTCTTTGACTTTAAGAAGGCTTGTATTGAATTCATTCGAGCAGGACCAAGCGTGTTGGTATTTTGGGATCTCCCGGCACCCCTCAAACCTCAACACTTCCACTATTATTAATTTAGCTAGCTGCTAACATTAGATAACCTTCTCACCAATCTACCCAACTTCTCATCATCAATCCTGGATTAAGTTATCATTAATAGCCTCCTGAGGCTGTCTGGTATATTACAAATAACAATGGAATTGAAGCCAGTTAAGAATTGACTTCAAGTCACATTTCTGTCAATTATTAAGTGTGTGAACTTACCAAATCATTTCTTTTCTCTCTGGACCTTAGTTTTCTCATCTGTAGAAATAAGGGCTTGAACCATATGTCCCTAAAGTTTCTTTCACCTCTCATATTCAGGATTTTTTTCTCCCTTTAGAAATAGTGGTTCTACTCCATTCTGATATACAATTTCTGCTAATTCTACTGGGTGAGCCACTGAACTGTGTCACTTAAAGTAAACATTTCTTGTTGTTATTTTTTTCAGTTGTATTTCTTCTTCAGGACTGCATTTGAAATTTTCTTGGCAAAGATACTTGCATGTTTTACCATTTTCTTCCCAGCTCATTTTATAGGTAAGGAAACTAAGGCAAATTAGTTTAAAAGACTTGTCCAAGGTCATATAGCTAATAAGTGTCAGAGGTTGAATTTGAACTCAGGACCTCCTGCCTCCAGGGCTGGTGCTCTATCCACTTTGCCACCTAGCTGCCCCAAAATAAACATAACTAAAATAAAATAAATATACCTTTAAAAAAAATCCAGATGAATTTCTAACACGTATAGGGCTCTTCCAAAGGGATTGGTACTTGGGAAATTAGCCTCTCACTCTCTAGTGGAAATTCAAGCAGCCTTGATGAGCACCTCAAATATAAATGGTGATCCATTGCCTACAATGCTCATATAGACTGACTCTGATCTTGGAAGCTGACCGAAACTGTCCAATATCTCTCTTTTAATTCTTTATGTTCCTAACTAGACTTTACTTTGGAAAAATCTACAAATATGCAAATGAACCTTGGAGCAAAACTGAAAGGAAAAGGCTAGAGATGGCGACTTTTAGCTCTGCTTCCCATCAACAAGCCTAATTGTCATTTTCATTGAGGTTTGCAAAATGCCTTATAGTACACAAAGCACAACAACCTACAAAATAGGCAAATTAGAGACTATTACCAATTTACTTGATATGTTAAGTGCTTCACAAATTCTAAATACTGTATAAAAATTAGCTCTTACTACTATTATTCATAATCATTAAATATATAAAACAACAGGTAACAATAATGACAGCTTACATTTATATTCACCTACTATGTGTGTGCCAGGCACCAAGTGCTTTACAAATATCTCCTTTACAATAACATTGTAAGGTTGTTCTATCCTCATTTTACAGAGGAGGAAACTGAGGCAAACAGAGGCTAGGTGCCTTGCCCAGAGCTATATAACTAGTAAATGTCTGAGGCCAGATTTGAACTCAGGTCTTCCTGACTCAAAGTCTGGTATTCTCTCCTCTCAATACACAGAAATGATCCAGTCACCTGGAAGAGAATAATCTTTCCCTTCAAAATCCCAAATCACCTCCTTTTGTTACAGTCTTATGGGCCACCTAGTACAACCAGCAAATAGAACATGGACTCCCTCTATACCATATCAGTAATTGTACAATGTTTGCTTGAGCATCACAAGTGGCAGCAAGATCACTATCTACTAAGGTAGCCCTATCCATTCTTGGAACAGCTTTACATGTTGCTCCTTATATTGAACTAGAAGTTTGCTCTACCACTTCTAGCCATCAGGGACACTTCTATCCTCTGGAGTCAAGAAGTTTACACCTAATTTTCATTGGCTGTTATCATTGCATGGAGCTGTTGGCTGTGAAACTCCATCCACCAATATGGTCTTAGACCCTAAGGGACTCATGGATAGATCTGTGAACTTGGATATATCTGTGAACTTGCATGAGAAAAAAAAAGCTGCATGTTTATTTTCACTAACCATTAACTGAAATTAAGTATTTCCTTCAGTTATGAATGTTAAGTGACAAAACCATTATTCTGAGAAGGGATCTTTCCTGTACCACAAATCTCCTCCCTGTGATAAACATTCTCATTTTCTTCAATTCATCTCCCTACCTCCAGGTTTTGAATCCCCACACCAGTCTGGTTGCCCTTTTCTAGTTATGCTCCAGCTTGACAATGATCCTTTTTTAAAATGCCACACCCAAAATTAAACAAAAAACTCAAAATGTAGTCTCCCGTTGACTTTTCAGGCTGCTACGTCATGCTAGCTAGGATTTTTCATTTCTCCCTATTCCATGTTCTCATGATAGACTTGTTCTAGGTCATTATGATCTTTCTGGATATTAACTTTAACAAAATTTAACAAAAAATTTTAACAATTTAACAAAAAGATCAAATATTTATTTTTAATAAGACTTTCCCCCAATTACATGTTAAAACAATTTAAAACATTATTTAAAAAATGTTTTGAATTGGAAATTCTCTCCCTCTGTGACTCCCTCCCTTTCTCTCTCCTTGAGATGATAAGCAATCTGATATAGGAACCCATTGTGTTCAAAGTCCTGGGGATACAAAGATAAAAGTGCCTTATAAGAGATTATATTCTAGTGGGAGGGGCAAGGGGATGGGGAGAGGAAATTATAGGTATCTATTTAATTTATTAAGTGTCATTCCATTAACGTCCTTCTGAGCTTTACGTCATCTGAAAAAATAGTAAACACCATTTCTGTGATATATGGCCCAGAAGGACACAGAAGAGGTAGTCTCCCTCACTGGGAATACCCTAGGGTTTCAGGGAGTAGACCACAGCAACAGCTGAGCCAGAGAGATTGCAGGGGACATAGGGGCAGCACTAAAAGAAGGCCTGACAAAAAGACAACCCAGTGCCTTGCTTAGCTCACCAACCCAGGCCACCATAGAATTTTGATCAGGAACACTGAAATCTGCCAGTGCTCTGAGCACAGATTCAGCCAAGGGAAGTGGTAGCCAGGAACCTAGGACATTAAAGTTAGGACCAAATAGGACCTGACCACCCCACCTAACAGGGTGGGAAGTAGTGGAGCTGACTCTGGCATTAAATCTCAAACAATAAACTGAGGCTAGAGATAAGACTAAACAGATGATAACTAACATTATAACGAAGTATTATGGGTCTAGAACAGCTCCAGAAGAAAACCCAGAAGACAAGAATAACACCCAACACACAGTGTCCCTGAGGAAAAAATGGTTTGGCTACAAGGGCTGTGAAAGTAAGTAGAAGTGAAAAGGGAAATTATAAATGAAGCGAAAAATGTTGAGGAAAGGCTTGAAAGAACCAATAGCTTAGAAAAAAGGTGGTAAACCTCACCTGAAAAAACCTCCCTCAAAACTGGAATAGAAATAAAAATCAATGATTGTTAGACAAAAAAGATTAGGCCAAAATCAAATGATTCAAAAATTGGAAGAAACTATATCTGCTATAAAAAACAATATGCCTAGAAAAAAAGGAAAGGTAATCTAATATCATAGAACCACCTAAAAACCATGATCTAATTTGGTGAGCATGCTGAACAAATGCAAAGAGCCTAGAAAATGTTTGTTAAATTGAACAGAAATCCCAAATGTACGTCTATAGAGAAGTAATTAGCAAAAATAACAAAGAAAACAAACACAAATATCAATTCCCATAAGATGACAGACACTTTAACACTTTTTTGTATGTCTTTCAACCAGTTCCAAATCACATAACCGCCATTCCATCTATATCTCTCTATATTGTCCATGTCAAGATTGACCAGTGTTTTCTGAGCTCAAGGATTATCTGTAGAGAGTATGACCTGGAGTAGCTTAAAAATTTAAAGGATATACCTTTGTTCCAGTATCTCTTTTACAAAGTGTGGACATGTGCTTAGCACAGTGCCTGACATACAGTAGGCACTTAATAAATGTCTGCTGACTATTATTAACTATTGATAAGCTTACTGAAGCCACTTTGAGATGACTGACTGACATCCCCTCGACGTCCTGAGGGCTACTTAGCCAGCTGTAGCTTTGGGGACTACAGATACCTCGCTAAGGGTAATTGACTGAGATAAAAATAAAAACAGCAGCTAACATTGCTACATCACCCACTATGTGGCAAGCGTTATGCTAAGAGTTTGACAGATATTGTCTTATTTGGTCCTTGATCGAGTCATGACTGTTATAGAGCTGAGCTACCCTCGTGGCTTATAAAAAAAAAGAAAGACCAGAGACCTGAAGCTAACATGAGAATGGAGAAAGAACATCCCTGAGGAAGAGCTGTGATGTCTAGAAAGTCTAGAAAGTGAACTTTCCAGTGGAGAAGTAATGCAAGTAATAACAATAGCATGTATAGAACACTCGAAGGTTTACAAAGCACATCACGCATATTGTCTCATTTTATCCTAACAACAACCCTAGAAGGTAGGTGTGCTTATTAACTCCACTTTACAGATGAGGAAGTTAAGGCAGACCGAAGTTCAATGGCTTGTCCAGGCTCACCCCACTAGGAAGTATCTGAGGTCAGCTTTGAACTCCTGGCTTCCTGACTCCAGATTCAGACTCTTATCCGCTGAGTCACTTAGCTGCCCCTCTTCAGGGAGTCATTGAGGGCTCACGGTCCTCAGGTTCCCCACTCCTGGACAAGAGCATATGCTCACACCCCAACATCCCTCAAATACTTAAATGTACTAATTTAACAAATAAACAGTTTTTCAATTTTCCTCCAAGCTCATGCCTGCCTTGGTGTTTACAGTGATCAGTTCCAATTCTTCCAAAAATTTAAATAAAAAAGCAAAACAAAATAGACTAAGAATTGCAAAAGTGTTGTATTAGTGTGACCTATTGATTGGAGGAGTCAAGATGTCAGAGTAGCAGGAAAAGCTCCCCACCAAAGGTCTTCTACATAGATCTTGAAAATGTACCACATGGAATTGTGATCAAGAAATCCAAAAGGAAAACATTCACAGTGAGGTTGGTGGCGGGTTTTTTCCAGTCTAGTTCAGCATACAAAGACAGTTAGAGAGATCTGAGGTCACTGGAGATAGATCTAGAAGTGGTGCAGTACATTCCAGTACAGGGAAAGGCTGTCCATTAAGTCAAGGCAAGGGCTCAGGTTTATGGAATAGGGACATGAGGTAGAAAAAGATGCAAAATGCTGTTCATTACCTAGTTCAGGTCCCAGATCCTAGCTGACTGAGAAGGAGGAGGCCTGTGCTTACAGGAAGCATCTCAGGGTAAAGAGCAGTTGTAGATTCTACTGTGTCCTTACCAAGGAGCAAGTTCAGAAATAAGCAGCAGCTGAGTGACTCAGATTCTATCAGCAGGGCCAAATCTCAGTTCCAGATTCCCTCCCAGTTTGAATCCTTCAGTGGAATAACCAGGGCAAGAACCTCAGACCAAAGGAAAGCCTGCAGTTCTATCATTCTGAACCAAAAGAGCTTTCCAAATGACAGATACTAAGTGAGTCTAACAACAATCTTCTAGAACTCTAAACAGTGAAGGCACACATAGACATGTTGCTCAGACCCACACCCAGGTCAGGAAACTGAAGAGCTAGGATCAGGGCAGAAATAAGACTTTGCCTTAGACCAGACCACTTTGAAAGTACAAAAAGGCTGTTAAGTCCCCATTCTGAGCTGTCACTGAGATTCTGGAAGAATATAACACTTAGTCCCCAAAAGAAGCAATAAAATCAGCCCAAACATTCTCTCCAGAAGTGTGAAAAAGCTTAGCCTTAACATAAAGTCCAAAGTCAAGACATAGGCTTGAAGAACAAACAAAAGAATCCCAGTGTAAGAGTCTGTAAATCCAGAAGAAAACAATGACTTCAAAACATTTGCAGACAAAGGCTCAAAGAAAAACAAAGCTTGGGCAAAAATTCAACTAGAATTCTTGGAAGGGATGAAGGAAGAGCTTTTGTTCTTTTTAAGAAGCAAAAAATGTTTTTAGTAGTGAGAAGATTAGAGGAGAAAATTGGAAAAGAAATAAGACTATGAAGGAAGAAGTAGAAAAGAAAATAACATCTTAGAACAAGAGGTTCAAAAACTTATTCAAATAACAAACTCCTTGAAAATTAGGATGGGACAAATACAGACTAATGACTTTATCAGACAATAAGAAAATATATATATAAATACATATATACACATATGTACATAGATATACATAATATTTTAAGTCATAAGAGAATAAAATCTAAAGTATCTCATTATAAAAATGACTGATCTGAAAACAGGCTGAAGAGAAACAAATAAAGGATCACTGAACTACCAAGCTATTACCAAAAAATCCCAAACCCCCAGATATCATAGTTCAAGAAATCTTGAAAGAAAACTTCCCAGATCTCTTAGAATCAGAGGGCAAAGTAGAAATGGAAAGAACCCACTGGTCATCTCTTGAAAAAATCGTAAAAAATGAAAGTTCCTAGGAATATTATAGCAAAAATTCAGATTTTTCAAGTAAAAGAAAAAGATCACCAGCAACCAGAAAGAATTCAAGTACTACGGAGCCACAGGTTCACATATGATTTAGAAGCTACAAGTATAAAGGAATGGAGAGCTTGGAAGGCAATAGAATAAAAGGGAAAAGCTTTACAACCAAGAATAATTTACCAGCAAAACTAAATGTAAACCTGCTGTGGAAAATTGAAAGAGAAATTCCAATATTTCCTTATGAAAAGACCATAGCTGTATAGAAACTTGGAAGCACAACACAGAAGTTAAAGAGATACATAGAAAGGTAAACATGAACAGTCACAAGGGACTACATAATTTTCATTTTCAGTATTCTTTTAGGAGGTAACCAGTGAATTTCTTTGATTTCTACTTTGCCCTCTGGTTCTAAGAGATTTGGGCAGTTTTGTTTTATGATTTCTTGAACTATGATCCCTTTTTGTCCTTTGGCCATGTCTTTGAGGTGGTCCAATGATCCTTAATTTTTCTCTGTATGATACACAAGGATAAACTGTTTAAATTCTCATATGGGGAGTTGATATGTGTGTCTCCCTCAGAATTCTGTCATCATCATGGTGTTGGAAAGGGAATCTAACTAAACAGAGTGGTTCCATTATGATATGATGATCTTAAAAGAAGACTGGAAATAGGAGGGGAAGAGGAAAACACTAAGGAAGGAAGGAGAGGAAGAAGGGAGGAGGGAAATTATCTCCCTAATTCAGGGTATATAAGCAGAAGTCTATACAAACAAGGAGAAAGGAGCAAGGGGAGATGCAGACACTTGAGCCTTACTGTCAGCTGAACTTGTCTCAGAAGAATACCCCCACATACCAAACTGGGTGTAGAAATACATTTTACTCAATAAGGAAATGGGAGGAAAAGGGGAAAAAGGAGAAAATGAAACAAGGGATAAGGCAGATTAAGGGAGAGATTAGTCTTAAACCAAATATATTCTAAGGATTTACAAAAATATTTGTTGCAGCTCTTTTTGTGGTGGCAAAGTATTGGAAACTGAAGACATGACCATTAATTGGGGAACAGCTAGACAACTTATTGTATATAATTGTGATGGTATACTCTCGTGCTTAAGAAATGATGAAGTAGATGGTTTCAGAAAAATCCGGGAAGATTTGTATGAACTGTTACAGAGTGAAGGGAGCAGAAGGAGAACAACTTGTACAAAGACAACAATACTATAATGTCAAACTACTGTGAAAGACTTAGAATTCTGATCAGTGTAATGATGAACCAGGATTCCAGAAGACTCATTCTACCCACTGATGAAAAGGTGAAAGACTCAGAGGAAAGATAGAAATTTTTTTGGCATGGCCAATTCAAGGATTTGTTTTGCTTCACTCTACATGTTAATAATGAGTTTTGCTTTTCTCTTTTTTTCAATTTGGAGAGAGAAAGAAGATAGATGTTGTTCTGGTCAAGTATCACAATGAAAAAAAAATAAAAATAAGGAAGCTGAGACCCAGAGAGTTTAAGTTACTTGCTCAAGTTTACACATATAGTTAATGGCTACTATACCTAAATCTGACCAAGAAAGTGACTCTGACTTGTTTTACATAAATGAATATATGTATATATATATATATATATATATATATATATGTATATATATATATATATGTACTCAAGTTTACACATATAGTTAATGGCTACTATACCCAAATCTGGCCAAGAAAGTGAATCTGACTTGTTTTACATAAATGAATATATGTATATATATGTATATAATGGACTACTCTTTATATATCCAGCAATTATACCCCACTCAAAGTAACTAACTTTGTCACTTAAGAGTACCTCTACTCAGTCAATTAATCAGAGATATGAACTAAGTGTGAGCAAAGCTTAAGCATCTCTACTGAATCAATCACTCAAAGGCTAAGCATGAGAAATCTTTAAAAATTATTGGGTAAAAAAGTGATGTGCAGGAGGTGTATCTGGTTGGTTGAGGAAACATAGTCACTATATTGTAAGGACAAACAGCTTTGAAAGACTTAAGAACTCTGATTGATGCGATGACCAACTGTGATGTCAATGGATTGATGTTGAACTGTGGCTACCCACTCACTTCCTGACAAAAAAGTGATGGACTCAAAATGCATAATGAAACACACATTTTTAAACATGAGTTGTGTGGACATTTTCTTTGCTTGACTACGTATATTTTTTACAAGGTTTTTGTTTTCCTTTTAAACTGGAGGCAATTGAGGGGTAGAGAAAAGAAATGTTTCTTAATTTACAAATTTTTAAAAAGTGAGAAAAAAGTATATGCATTATTACCCTGCATCTAATTCTTATGGACCATGTGACTATACCTCACTGAACTAGGGACTTTTCCACAATCTTTTCACTTGTCTTGACTTTTAATTCCTTCTTAGCTCATTTTTTTTGTATTATACTTTTCAAGTCTTCACATTTTTCTCCTTTATTGATAAAACAGAAGCAAAATAAGCATTGAATAATTTTACTTTCTCCTTATTAACATCATCTCATCTCTCCAAATAAGCAGGTCCATCTTTGCCTTGTTTTTCTTCTTGTCCCCAAGGTTCAAAGTAAAAAAAAAATGCCCTTCCCCACTTTAAAAGCATTATACATAAGCTTCTGGTAATTCAAGGATTTAGCTTTTCTGACACTGTTCACATGGGACCATAGCACTCTTCTGTTCATACCGCCCTCAGACACTTACTAGCTGTGTGACCCTGGACAAGTCACTTAACCCTGTTTGCCTCATTTACCACATTTGTAAAGTAAGTTAGAGAAGGAAATAGCAAATCACTCAAGTTTCTTTACCAAGAAAACTAGAAATGGAGTCATGAAGAGTCAGACGTGACTAAAAAACCAACTAAACAACCAACTTCTGTTATTGGTCCTCGGTTAAGTACCTTAATTTCCTCTTTTGTTCTCAGACTTTTAGAATCTGAGCTCATCTATCTGCTTAACCCAGAAACCACAGCAGTCTCTGGAACTCTTCATCTTTTCTTCTTTATCAGAATCATTAGCAACTATATTTTTGTAATTTTATTATCAGTAGCTTCACTTGAATTTTTAGACAATTTCCTTTTTACAGTGTTACGTCATGGATCACAGACGCATAGACTTAAAGCTAAGAGGATCCTCAGAGTTCATTTTATCCAACTTTCTCATTTTTATAAATATGAAAACATCCAAAGAGGTGAAGCCACTTGATCAAGGTCATATAGGTAATAAATAATAGATGGCATTTGAATCCAGGTCTTTTGACTGAAAATCAAATTACGGAATCTGCCTTATCTTTTTTCTTTTAAAAAATTTTATTTTTCCATTTAATTTTTTCAGTTCCAGGGATTTATACCTATTTTTTAAAATATCCTGTTAAAATCCTCACTCCTAAAATCTAGGATACACATCACATTATGCCCAGTCTTCCTCTCATATGTCACGAACTCAAAGATTATATGGTCACTGCCTATCAAGATTTTTATAATTTCTACTTCACCTATCTGATTCTCCTTGTCATATCAGGCTCAGAATAGCAGTTCCTGATACGGTTTCCTCTGCTTTCTGAAAGATGAAATTATCAGTAAAACAGTATTAAATTTTCTACTTTTATCAGAAGGAGTACTCTAGCAAACATTCTAATAACTGATCTTTCCCAGCACAACTTTGTCCTGTCTCTCTAGTAGTATTATGGATTGTTGCTAAGTCCTAATCCATTTCCTCCACCTAACTATTTTAGAGATGAGGAAACTGAAGCTTGGAGGTGGAAGTGACTAAGTTGTATGGTATATTGGAAAGAGTATTGGATTTAGAAGCAGAAGACTTGGGTTTGAGAACCAGCTTTGCCCTTTACTTGTCATATGACCTTGGACAATCTATTTAACCACTCTGGGACCACTTTTTGGGTCAGGATTTTAATTATAGTTTTTGTTATTCTGAACTTGACAAAGTTCAACAAACCTGATAATTTCCATGTACAAATGAGAATTGATTAAAAAAAAAGATTGTAGATGAAAAGGTGAATCTCTATTGTGAATAGCTTTTAAGGAATAAATTCAGTGCATTAGTTCCAAAGTTTTTTGATTGTAGGGTCTCCCTCTGAACTTCTGTTTTCTTCTGTGCTTTAAACAAAGTTTTCCTGATTCTCTTTTCTTACTTTTGCTCTTTTTTTTTAAAGTGAGAGTATCATTATCAGTAGCTCCACTCTCCTTCCTCCTTCCTCCACCCCTGAGAAAGCCCTCCATTCTAACAAATGAACAAAGATAAGTGAAAACAAATCCCCATATTGGCCAGATATTAAAATCTATGTTTCAATTTTATCTAAGTGACATTTGGATCACTGATCTAGAGCTAGAAGGGACTGGCGGCCATCCTAGTGAAGAAGAAACAAGCCCAGGGAAGTTAAGCAATTTACCCAGGATTACATAATAGATAGTATATGTCAGATGAGGGATTTAAACTGAAGTCCTTATCACAATGCCATAATGTAGGCTGTTGATTGTACAGGAAGGCTATGGAAGAATTCTACTGTGAGGAGAAAGGGATTCTGAACTGGGCTTCATGGCACAGGGTTACATCCCACCAAAAGGCTACAAAAATCAGTGCATTATGAAAACCAGACTGAACCAGCTAGCCTTGAAGCTTCAAGGTTCTTGGACTTCAGGCATTTTCTCTGGTGGTTCCCAATGATTGGAATGCTCTCCCTCCTCACCTTCACCCACTGACTTCCCTGACTTCTTTTAAGTTCTAACTCAAATCTCATCTTTTATTAGAAGCTTTTCCCTGTCCCTCTTAATTCCAGTGCCTTCCCTCTTATTTCCTATTTCCGTCCTCTATAAGGGCAGCTAGATGGCAAGTAGGTAGAATACGGGTCCTGGAATCAGGAAGACGCATCTTCCTAAATTCAGATCTAGCCTCAGATACTTTATGTGACCTTGGGCAAATCACTTAACCTTGTTTGCCTCAGTTCTTTTTCTTCATCCAGTATCTTTGCCCCAAAAAACCCCAAAGGGTGTCACAAAGAATAAGACACACCTGAACAACAAATTTATCCTGTAGATACTTTGTTTTGTATATACTTTTTTACCTGTTGTCTCCATTAGATAATGAGCTCCATTAGGGCAGGGTCTATCTTTTGTCTCTTTTGGCATCTCAACACTTAGCATTGTGCCTGGTAAATTGTAGGTACATAATACATGTTGATAGAGTGTGTGTGTGTGTGTGTGTGTGTGTGTGTGTTGGAGAGAACCAGTTCCTGATTTCTGCTTATTTCAGATTGATTTACGGATCATGCCTGTGGAATCACAACCAGAAAACTTCACTCAACTCCTGCATTCCATTCTCTTTGGCATTTTGGAAATTTCACTGATCTTTCCAGACTATACTCTTCTACCTTTTGAAGAAACCTATTCCCTGTCTTTCTTGAAGCTTCCTTTCACTTGCCTTTCTGACTAGACCCACAACCACTGCAGGTTTTTTATTTTGCCCCAGCCCCTGGGGTCTCTGACACTGCAGCTTATCTGCTCTAGTTTTGATAGTCAGTTTCATGCTTCACATTACAAATGCTAAAAGGAGGGCCTCACCATACTTAAACTGTGACACAGACACATTTTAAAAATTAAATCTTTGGTCAATTAATTTATTTTTTCAGGATTTTAATTTTGTGCTATTCTAAACTTGGTGAACATCAATAAACACAAATATTTCCAATTATAAAGAGACTTGCAAGTGAGACCATGAATCTCTATTGTATATAGCTTGGTGTTATTTAAATACACATACACACACACATATATATATACACACACACACATATATATATATATATACACACACATATACATATGTAAGATTTAACATGTTAATTCCAAAACTGTCTGTTTCTCTGTGTCTACCTTTGAACTTCCTTTCGTTTTGTTTCAGTTCTGCTCTCGCCCCATTCATTTTTCCCTTCCTCTTCCCTTAAAACAAATAAGCATAGTCACACAAAATAAATTCACAGATGGATCATGTCCAAAAATGTACATCAAGGCCCAGTCTTCCACTCTACTTCACCACATCTCTATCAAGAGGAGGGGAGCATGCTTCACCCTCAGTCATCTGGAGTCTTGGTTGGCCATGGAACAGATCCGAACTCTCGGGTCTTTAAAGAGGTGTTTTCCTTTACAATACTGTAATCACTGTGTAAATTGTTCTCCTGTTCCTATTCATTTGACTTTGTATAAGTTCATATATGAGGGTTGGAGCCAAGATTGCCAGAGTAAAAGCAGGGACTTCCCTGAGCTCTCCACCAAAGCCCTTCAAATACCTCTAAACAAATTCTAGAGCTACAGAACTCACAAGAAGACAGAATGAAACAAATCCCCAGTCCAAGACAACCTGGAAGGTTGACCAGAAGAGTCTGTTGTACCAGTCACGGAGTGGAGCACAGTCTGGCATGGGCAGCACCAATGCAGACAGGTCAGAACAGGCCTCTGGGGACTGAATCGTTGGTAACTGTGGCATTTTCCAGACTTCTCAACCCACAAACACCAGGAAGGTCAGTGGGGGAACTCTGTGGGACCTGGGTGAAAGTGAAGCTCCATATCTGGCCAGATCCAACTTTGGCCCTGGGGCAGTGGATGGTAGTGGCAGCAGAAGAAGGAGGAGGAGGAGGGAAGAAGAAGAAGGAGAAGAAGAAGGAAGAAGAAGAAAAAGAAGAAGAAGAGAAGCTACTGCTGCTTCTGGAGCTCTAGGTCCACAGATGGTGGGGGATCAAGCAGCTGACTGATACAAAATCTCTGAAACCTAGGGCAGTACACTCATTCCCACAAAGAGTTAGAAAGTCAAGTTTATGGCTGGGAAGATGAATAAACACTTTAAAAGAACTCAGACTATAGAATCTTACTTTGGTGATAAGGAAGATCAGGGCATACAATCAGAAGAGGACAGCAGAGTCAAAGCTCCTACATCAAAGGCCTCCAAGAGGAATATCAATTGGTCACAGGCCATGGAGGAGCTCAAAAAGGATTTTGAAAATCCAATAAGAGAAGTAGAGGAAAAGTAAGGAAGAGAAATGTGAGTGATGTAAGAAAATCATGAAAAATGGGTCAACAGCTTGCTAAAGGAGACTCGAAAAAATACTGAAGAAAATAACACCTTAAAAATAAACTAACCAAATGGCAAAAGAGGTCCAAAAAGCCAATGAGGAAAAGAATGTCTTAGAAAGCATAATAGGCTAAATGGAAAAGGAGGTCCAAAAGCTCACTGAAGAAAATAATTCCTTCAAAATTAGAATGGGGGCAAATGGAAGCTAATGACTTTATGAGAAATCAAGCTATTATAAAACAGAACCAAAAGAATGAAAAATAGGAGATAATGTGAAATATCTCATTAGAAAAACTACTGACCTAGAAAATAGATCCAGGAGAGATAATTTAAAAATTATTGGACTACCTGATCAAAAGCCATGATCAAAAAAAGAGCATATTCATCATCTTTCAAGAAATTATCGAGGAAAATTGCCCCAATATTCTAGAATCAGAAGAAAAATAGAAACAGGAATCACCAATTGCCTCTGGAAAGAGAAAGAAAAAAAGCAAAACTCCTCGGAATATTATAGCCAAATTTCAGAGTTCCTAGGTCAAGGAAAAAATATTGCAAGTAGCCAGAAAGAAACTATTTGAGTATTGTGGAAATACAATTAGGATAACACAAGATCTAGCAGCTTCTGCGTTAAAAGATCAAAAGGCTTGGAATATGATATTCCAAAGGTCAGAGGAGCTAGGATTAAAACCAAGAATCACCTACCCAGCAAAACTGAGTATAATCCTTCAGGAAAAAAATAGATATTCAATGAAATAGAAGACTTTTAAGCATTCTCAATGAAAAGACTGAAGCTGAATTTGACTTTCAAATACAAGAATCAAGAGAAGCATGAAAAGTTAAACAGGAAAGGTAAATCATAAGAAACTTATTAAAGTTGAACTGTTTACATTCCTACATGGAAAGATGATATTTGTAACTCAGGAGACCTTTCTCATCATTAGAGTAGTTGGAGAAGATAGATAGATAAATAGATAGATAGAGGGATAGACAGATGGATAGATAGATGGCACAGATTGAATTGAATATGAAAGAATGATATCTAAAAAATAAAATTAAGGGATGAGAGAGGAATATATTGAGAGGAGAAAGGGAGAGATAGGATGGGGTACATTATGTCACATAAAAGAGGCAATTAAAAGGTTTCACAATGGAGGGGAAGAAGGAGGAGGTGAGAAGGAATGAGTGAACCTTAATTTCATCAGATTTGGCTTAAGGAGGGAATAACATACAGATTCAATTAGGTTTCTTACCCTACAGGAAAGTAGTGGGGAAGATGACAGGGGATGGATGTAGTCAGAAACAAACACTTTAGAAAAGGGACAGGGTCAAAGGAGAAAATAGAATAATTGGGGATTGGGATAGGATGGAGGGAAATATAGTTAGTCTTTCACAACATGACTACTATGAAGGTGTTTTACATAACTACACATGTATAACCTATATTGGATTGCTTGCCTTCTCAAGAGGTGGGTTGGAAGGAGGAAGGGAGAGAATTTGGATCTCTAAGTTTTAAAAATAAATGTTAAGAAAATTGTTTTTACATGCAACTGGGAAATAAGACACACAGGCAATGTGGTATAGAAATCTATCTTGCCCTTCAAGAAAGTGAAGGGGAAGGGGATAAGAGGGGGGATGATACAAGGGAGGGCACACTGGGAGAAGGGTTAATCAGAATGCATTCCATCTTGGGATGGGGGGGAGTTGGAAAGATAGGGAGGAAATTTGGAACTCAAAATCTTGTGGAAATAAATGTTGAAAACTAAAAGTAAATAAATAATTTTAAATCTTAGGGAAAAAAAGTTCATATATTTCTTCCCAGGTTTCTCTGAATACCCTTTTTGGTTCAGTCATTTTTCAGTGATGCCTGACTCTTTGTGACCCCATTTGAAGTTTTCTTGGCAGAGATCCTGGACTGATTTGCCATTTCCTTCTCCAAGAGAGATGTACAAACTGGTATAATAACTCATGTCCTCCAACATGATTTATCTGCCCCAAGACAGTTTTAGGTAACATTGATAGGAATCTTGAATGAGGAAAAAATCATGAAATAGAGAAAAATATAATTTGGGTTAACATTATGAAATTAAATAACAATTCCGTTCCTTTGTCCCTGTTACTATTGAGGTCACCACCATCATCTTCATACTAACGCAACTCTAGATGTCATGTTGGACTCATTACATTTTCTTATACCTCTTCCCCACCGTACTCATTCACAACATCATCCTTTCTCTCCTCTGACATTGCCACCACCGTGGTATAGGCCATTATCACCTAATGCCTGGATTATTGCAGTCATCTTTTGGGTGCTCTCCCTGCCTCAAATTTCTCCCCATTCTAATCCATCTTCCACTCAGTTTCAAAGTGATCCTCCTAAAGGCATAGCTAATCTTGTCACTTCCAAATTCAATAAATACTAGTGTCTCCCATTACAGTCTATCAAGAATGGGGAACCTGCAGCCTTGAGACCACATGTGGCCTTTTAGGTCCTCAGGTATGACTTTCTGATTGAGTGCAAATTTTATAGAACAAATCCTTTTATTAAGGGAAGTTGTTTTGTAAAGTTTGGATTCAGTCAAAGGGCTACACTTGAGGACCTAGAGGGCCACATGTGGCCTCAAGGTTGCAGGTTCCCTATCCCTAGATCAAATAAAAATTTCTTTGCTTGACTTTTAAAGCTCTTTATATAACCTGTCCCCTTCCTACTTTTCCAGTCTTAATTTTACTTTCACTTTAGCCCTCTCTACTAGTATTACATGATTCAGCAACACTTCCCTCCTTGCTGCTGTCCACGTAAAACACTCCATGTCTCAAGGATGTGCATTTTCACTGAATGTCTCCCATTCCTGGAATGCTCTCCCTCCTGGTCTCTGCCTCCGGACCTCCCTGGTTTCCTTCAAACCTCAGGTAAAATCTTATTTTCTGTAAGAATACTTTCCCAATCACCCTTAATGTTACTGCCTTCCCTCCAAGATGAACACCACTTCATTCTGTATGGATTGTTTTGTAAATAATTGTTTACATGTGGTCTCCCTGATTAGATTGTGAATTTTTGCCTTTCTTTGTATCCCCAGACCTTCACATAGTTCCTGGATCATAGAAGGTACATAATGACTGTTAACTTGTTGACACAGAACAGCTGGAACTGTGCTATTAGTCACTACTTGCTCCAAGAATGAGTTGACGCATATGTTTATCTACTGCAAGTTACACTGGTTGCCACTGAATCCTCCTCTCCTCATAGTCCACTGCAAAGAGCAGTTTCCAAAATGGAAACTGGTTCTCTAGGAAGGGTTTCTTCATCTGATCCTTTGATTCCTCTTAGTCATAGACTTAGGCACAGGCATAAAGGAAATGTGTTGTGTTTCTGTGTTCCTGGAAAAGCAGACCGAGTGGGAAGAACAAGAAAGAGGTAAGAGGAAAGGAAGTCCTATTGGTCTCCGTCAAATTATGGATGGCCAGAAAACATTTGTAGAAAGGGTAAGAAATGACTTGAACTGCTCAGGTTGTTTGGGAGTAGTGGCTAAAACTAAAACCTGATCATTGGAGGAGGCTAATTTAGGCTATTGTCTAAGAAGAGAGTTATAAGGCACTCTCCCCAACCCTTGTCCCCACAAGTAATGAAGTACATCCGGGGAAAGAGATTTTACTGTCTTATCTTCCAAGCCTACTCCTGGGGTCAGAGATAGGTTAAGGTGATTCTGAAGGTTGTAGTACCTTTTTTTTTTAAACTTCCCCTCAGTATTCTTGATACAACTTGTCTTCTTGCTGCTGGGTTCTGAGTCATTTTTGGCATAGCATAGGGCTTGTACATAATCTCAAAACCTGTTCTTGCTCTCTTTTCCCACTGTCTTACTTCATTGCAAATGTTAAGCTGCCCACATCCAAATGATCAGGAACTTCGGGTATCCAGGGAGGCTCCTTCCAGTTTCAAGTGGACCATGTACCAAAGAGCTGGGTGGCCATTGTGTAAGTGACATAGATAGACAAATCTAGAATGTCCTCCTCCATGTCTTTAAGAAAACTGGAGTTCCACTTTTGAGGGGAGAAGGAAGATGGTCATGCCTGAGTGGTTCTTCTCTCATTCTTTTGTCTTCAGGGGGTATATTGGGCTTGGGGTTCCATGATTTCCACAACAATGTTTTGAAGTCTAGGGAAAAGATTCTTTTTTTGTTGTTATTTCACAATAAAAGTCACGTTCCCTGGTTATTCTAGTGGGTTAAGAGAAGCAGTTCCATTTTAGAACTGAAGAACAACAGCTGGTTTAATTTCTTCAAGTTTATTTCCATCTCCTATCAAATAATGATTGCAAAAATGGTCACTATGGATATTGAATGAACATATTTATCAAAACAAGCTATTAGGACAGTCATGGGGAAGGAATATAGAATACAGAAGAGTTAGGGAGGTTTTGGTACATCACAGGAGATGAGTCCCCATTCAGGCAGCAGGGTCTATTCACAAGTTGTGTTCCTCCTTCATTCTTGAAGAAGACCATGACCTAAGAGAAATGATGACATGACTTGCACTTGACTTTGTTTGTTTGGAGGGAGGGAGGGCTGTGCAAGGTCACCAGCTTCACTTTCTCCTCCTCAAGAAGGGAATTATCTCATCTGGTGAATCCAATGTTAGCATTCTGTGAGGATGGATGTCCTGGAAATCAAAGTAGATGTTGGGATGCCAGTTTTCCCCTACATGCCTGTGGTTATAGAGGTCTTCTGCTTACTATTCAAAGTTCACGACTTCTCCTTTTGACCCATATCTCTTTTTTTCCTCTCCTTTCCTCTCAGAAGTCTCTTATGCAAACAGGAGACCACATGTATGAAGTAGTCATGGCGAGTCCTTTAGTGGATAGAACTATATATACAAAGCTACTACTATAGATACCAGAGCAACAAGGAGGCAACTACCAGGCCTATTTACTGTCATGATAGCTAACATTTATATACATGTATAAAGTTTTGCCAAGTGCTTTATATACATTGTGCTATCTAAGCCTTACAACAATCAAGTGAGTTAAGTACAGGAGATATCAGTTACATTTTAAAGATGTGGAGACTGCGGCACAGAGTGATTAAATTTCTTGGGTAGGGTCACATACCTAACAAGGGGCAGAAGCAGAATTTAATTAGTTCCATATCTGAAATTCAGAACTCTTTGAGAACTGCCATGCTGCCTTAACTAGCATGTTATATTTTCGATTACAAATATTTAAGTATCTGTCCCTCTTATTTGATTATTGTTTGAGGGTGTGGACTATATTCTCCTTTTCTTCATATTCTCTCAGGGCCTAATCCAGTATTCTGCACAGAGTAAATGTTTACAGTAGGGCTACACTGCCACAAAATAAGGAAGCATTCTTCATATTCTCTAAGATGTCTAAGGACCTCATGAAACTCCCAGATGTGTAGCACCCCTAAGGAGACCCTACACTTAGGACAACCTTTTCCCAGTAATATACCTTCTCCAGAACTTTCCTGCATTCATAATTGTCCACCTAGACATACCTGCCCAATATTCCTTCCTCCTGAGAATCTACTTTTGGCACTACTAAATGACAATGAGCTACTATGAAAAGGTGCTACTTGTTAAAGTGTTGATATGGGAGGGTTTTTCTGCAGATAATGCCTTAAGCCAAAGTAGCCACTTTTGGTTGGAATTTCTATCCAAGTAGGAGATGAAGATAGTATAGTGGCAGGAGGTCAAGGAGTAGAGATGAACAGGGAGAGAATAAAATAAAAGAATTAGAGCTGGAAGGAACTTCAGAGATAACTTAGCCCAACTCCCTCATTTTAGAGATAAGGAAACTAATTCAAGAGATTTATCAAAAGTGACTTTTCAGACACTCGAAGAAGTTGAAATCAGAGCTCAGGTTTTCTGACTCCAAATCCAGTACTATGGATTCCATTGTACTATATCATGAGGAAAGTAGTTTTCCAGAAATCATAGTGCCCTAAGCCCAGCAGAAGGAAATGACTCATCGTTTCTCTAATACAAAAAAATGAACTCAATTCAACAAAACTGTATTAAGCAACTATGTGTATTAAGCACCATGTTAGTAGACACTCTGTTTTTCCAGAGCTAAGGAACCTCAAGCAAGCTGTGCCCTGAGCTTGGCATAACAACAATCTTTTGCACTCACCTTCTAGAACTGATGGACCCTGAGCTCAGTCAAGTACTACCAGGCTGGGACATAAAGTCCTGCTATGAATGGACTTTTTGTCACTAGACAAACTTGCCTTTGTTGCATTTGTGCTTCGTTGTTATTGTTGTGTCTCATAACCATTGCTACATTACACTGTCTGACTCTTTGTCTAGCCACAAGTATATAAATCAAGTTTCAGCCATACTAAAGAAGGTCTCCCTACTAGGGGCAGGGTTCTGGCTCATGAGTCTAATCTGCCTCCTTGCTTGAAAGCTGTTTCTCTCACTTTGAAATTAAACTTCTGTTTGATTCCTCACTCTTCTGTGTCTCTAATCTGCTCTGTTCGGCTCCAGTCATCCACTGGCTATGATGGGGTGCAGATTCTGGGAACCTCCTTGAACTCCCCTTGAATCTTCCCACTTAATCTGGCCATTCATACTCAAATCTGTTGCTCTTGCCCTAGCCTGGCCTTCCATGATCTGTTACCTCTTGATTGCCCCACCTACTTCCCACCCAAGCCCTGCGTTGTCTGATACTTCCCAACTGCTTCCAGCTGTTTCTCACCCTGGATTACCTCATTAGTTACCCCAGTCCCACCAAGATCCTCCTTAGACTCTCCTCCCAGACCACTAGACCATCTCTACATCTTTCCCACAGACCTTCTGTATATAAGTTTCATCTCCCCTCCATGAGGGAGCTCAGATTCAATATAGCTCAGACTCTACGTGAGATTCTATCTGACCTGCTTATGAATACAAGCGTTATACAATTGACTCCTTGAGAGTCAACCCAATATTTATCTTTAATAAACTTTGGGTTTTTTTGGCTTTAAGAAGGCTTGAGTCGAATTCATTTGAGCAGGATTTGGTGTGTTGGTATTTTAGGGTCCCCAGCACCCCTAAACCTCAACAGTTAGAGGTCAGTTTAGTGCCAAGACTTATAAAACTGAAAAAAAAATAGTCTCTGCTCTTAAGAAGGTTACATTCAAATTGGACAGGCTTACTTTCCTTTGTTCAAATTATTTCTGCTACTTGGAATATCATATCCCATCTCTACCTAATACTCAGTACTTACCCATACTCAACCTTAAAGGCCTAATTTGAATCCCATCTCATTCACATACCTGATTCCACTCTGCAGAAATCTCTCATTTTTTTCCCATAGCACACTGCATCTGGGGTCATCTCCAGTTGTCCTGATTTCTATTATATTACTGGACCCAGATGGCTCTGGAGGACGAATGAGGCTGGTGACTTTGAACAGTCGTCTCCGTCCCTCCCCACAACTTAAATCCAATTCAATTACAAGGTCTGGTATTATCTTCCTAATGTCATGGTCCTTTTTGAGAATGAAGGACCAACAACAACTTTGCTCATACCTTGTGTCACTTACCAGAATCATCTTTGCATTCTAGGTTGTTATTTGAGTAGATCTTTTCACATATTACTTCCCCAAACCCTCTACCAAGATTCCTGACAGCAGGGACTAAGATACATCTCCGTGTCTTAAATAGTGAAGACTCATTCTTTCTACATAGTAAAAAGTCTATAAATATTTGAATGCGTAGATGCAAGTATAGGCAACCACCTTGTATTAAAATTTTATCTTTTTCTGGTCCCCCTGATCACTCTCCTTCTCCACAGCTCCTCATGTCTAGTCAGTATAGTAAACAAGTTTATAAGTAGCTAGTATAAAGAAGCCATAGCAGGAAATAAGACTTCAAAGGAGAACATGGAAGTCATCTACAAACTGTCCCAAAGATCAAAGGAACATAATTTACAAATCATATCATATATCAACCAGAGTTCACTTACGGGTAATATCTGCTGAATCTGGGAAGTCATCCCAGTGCTACTTGACAAGATTTCTGGCCCCATGTATGTAAATTCCAGACAAAATCCAGACCTCCACAGTTCTAGAGCAGCAGAACATTAGAAAGATTCTAGCAACTTTAAGGTATAACTTCAAAGTTTTACCAATAATTTTGAGATGATTTGGGTATGTTAATGAACTAACCCCAAGGTTATACATATAGGAGTTTCCCCCAAAAAACCCCTCAAACTCTTGTTCAATCCCTTATCCTACCCCAACATTCTTCCATCTCCATCAAGTGTATGCTGCCCAGTGCTCCCAGCTCTAATCCATGATTAAGTGAGTGATACACTCTGCCACTCCCCATCTCTGTCCTCTACCCCAGTCTTCCTTCCTTCATCGCTCCATCCCCTGTTCCCATGCCCACTCTCTGCTTCTGTATCACTTTTTGCAACTTATCTCTGCCTTTCTGTGCCTTTTGTCCCTAAACATTCTTTGTTTAATTGAAGTGTGATTGTCATCTGGTTTTCCCACTGTCAATAGTGGTCTTTTCCAGTGAACACCCAAAGGACTACCCATAGCTGCTGCTATGGGAGGGGAGATATATTGCATTATGTGTATGTTCATCCTTCACTGCCGAAAAAGACCATGCTGTCAGAGAAATGATGACATGACTTGCACTTGACTTTGTTTTTTTGAGTGAGGGAAGGCTGTGCAGGTCACCAGCCTCACTTCTCCTCCAGAGTCATCTGAATCTAGTGACCAGATATTCATCAGGATGACTGGAGATGACATAGGATGAGGCAGTTGGGGTTAAGTGACTTGCCCAAGGTCATACAGCTAGTGAGTGTCAAGTGTCTGAGGTGAGATTTGAACTCAGGTCCTCCTGACTCCTGCATTGGTGCTCTATCTACTGCGCCACCTAGCTACCCTCTATGGTGCTCCCTTAACAGAAGAGTTACCACATGATTGAAAACTACTCTTCTTGGAATGAAGGATATTCTGGTAGGGTGGGAAAAGGAGTTAGGAACAGTGAGTGATCTCATCCTGCCAGGCCCATCATGAGTCACTCTCCTGGGATTCATTCTTCATAAGTGTATGTCACTTGTTAGAGGATGAGGAAATTTCTTGACTGCTGCATTTCTAGAACCTTTTCCCCAGTTCCCTTGCAGAAATGGCTTTCAGACCGAGCAATCATTTAGACTAATGAGTAGGAAACTGGGATGAAGAGACAGGTCCTTCTTATAAGGGTCAGCACTCAATTTAATACTTCAGTAAACATTTCTTAATTTACTAATGTGTAGAAAACACGGTGCAAGATATGAAATATATCTTCTAGTTCTAGTCCTCAAAGTGTTTACAATCTGGGAATTCAGGGATGAAGGAAGTGGAGGACTTATATTACTGATAAATATAATTTAAATTCCAAATGGATAAGGTAGAAAATAATGAAATCAGATAAAAGAAAGTCACTTTCAGCCACAAAGAGTTTTCTCTTAGGTACAATGGAGAGCTCCATGGAGATCCACATCTGATAGGAGGAGATACAACCACTACACTAAAGGAGACACTTGTTTGATGGAGAAAATGATGTAAACATATACTCATATTCATTTGATATAGTCTCAGATTACCTACCGAAATACAGACCCCAAATGATAAACCCAAAGAAATGAATTCAGATATAAACTCAAGGGTCAGGGGAAATTCTGAGGTAAGTGTAATGCTCCATATACATAAAACTTTCCTTCCAAGAATTTAGTTGGGATGTAGCAAAAAAGGAGAACTGTATTTCTAGTTCAAATCCCCTTCACTCACAAGCAGAAAAGAGACAAATTGGCTAGATTTGGAGTCATATTCTTATTTCATCTCCTTCAAGTACCTGACAAATCACTTCATTTCTCTCACCTTCAGTTTCTCCACATGAAAATGTGATGGGGGTTGAATGGAAATTTCTGAGGCCATGTCCAACTCTAATCATCTGTGAACCCATAGAGTAGTAGGCTCCTGTTTATTACAGGAACTGAACAAGAGAACATCAGAGAGGTTTTTATTTATGTAAATTTCACAGCCTCCATAAAGCCTTGGAGTCAGGATTGGATTACTGCACCCTAAGAAAGGCTGTATAAGAAGAATTAAGATGAGTATTGGAAGACTTACCTCAATAGATCGTGAGTGAAGTAAGCAGAACCAGAAAAGTGAACCAGAAAAGTCATCTATTTGTCATGGTGGGTCTGGTGAGCAGGCTCAGTATACTCAGCAGGGACAGTCCCCATGTGGAAAAGACTATGGAACTTGACCTAACTGCGGAGGAAGGTCTCAGGTCTTTGTCATCTGATCCCTGAGCATACAGCCCTGTTGATGCTTTTGTCTCTCTTGTGTCTTTTCTTCACTGCATGTAGGTGAGGGAGTCTGGAGATGTCTATGATGTTGCAAGCTTCAAAAGGTCAGGAGAGAAAGCCATGAGATAATCATGGGAGTCCATGTCAGGATTTGTCAGAAGACAGATGGGAAGAAGGGATTATGTAAGCAACTTCCTCGAATCAGTCAACCAGTAACAGAGATGTGGCCTGATCCATACACATGCTATACCTCATTTGGAAGTGAACTTGGAGGGGTCAATAATATGTAGAACCTCCTTTAGGTACATTTCCCACAGAGACTGAGGTGATGTGAAGTACCTTCTAGGTATTGGGAGATAGAGTGTTTATTCTTGCTATATCTTTGTAAAAGATAATTTATCTTAATTGGTTAAGTGGAGCTGAGGAGCTAATCTCTGGCAGCTAACATCTGGAGAGAGAATACATTGGTGGGGGCTTGAGCTATTACCATTAGAGAAAAATCATCCCCAACCTGTAAATTGTACCTAGAATTCTGGGGGGGAGCGGGATGTTTGTCTCACTCTGGGAGACTGAGCTCAAAGTATTGCCTCATGCACGATGTAAATTGCAAATGGAAAGAATAAGAAAAGAGAAACTGAACACAATGTTATTATAATAACTAAGCTTGGCCAAAAGAAAAGTGGTGAACATGTACTTCCCTCTCTTCTTTGCAGAGGTGGACTATGGATATAGAACTTTGCATATACAGTTCAACACAGTTAATGTGTTCATTGGTTCTGTTTTTGGTTGAGCTGCATGTTTGTGCATCATAGCAATTCTAGATCTTGAACAAGCATCTGAGATAAGAAGCAGTCCAAAAGTGGTCTGGTACCTCTTAGTGCCCCCAAGGTAGAAACATCTCCAATCTCCATACAGAGAGGAATTTCCTCACCAGTGAATGGTTCCTATCTTTAAAACCAATAAATCAGAGGTCTGGAACGAATATAAACAAACAACTGCTTAACCTCACTGGGTTACATGAGGGAAGTAGTTTTGTAAACTTGAAAGCATAAAATGAGTTAAGACTTTGTAGGCAGGTATGATCAAGCCCCCATACACTTTGACAACTCTGTAATATGATAGATAGATAGATAGATAGATAGATAGATAGATAGATAGATACTCACTCCAACATTCATGTTCTCGTAAAAATTCTCCACAAGAGCTCTACTTACCATTTCAGGCTCTTTCTTCTAGTCCTGTTGATATTTCCTGGATGCCTGTGGATCATGTGAGTTATAATTATTGCTTGATTTGTTAATAGGACCAGGAAGTTGTACACACAAAGAATGTAATAATCTCTCATTTCCAGCAAGGGTAGGACTTCTGGCCATGCAAAACTGGTATGCTTGTAACTGCATTTGATTACCTATCCTTCAGTCTTTAACTTGGAGAGTTTACAATCTCTTATCTATAGTTTGGAACAAGGAGCTCTTTAGCTAAGATTTAGAAACTGTAGCTTCTCTCCATCTCCTCCCTGAAAGTATGATAAAATTCTATGCCCTAAGAGAGTAGTTTCTTTCCATTTGGATATAGCAATAAAGCACAACAAAACTAGAATTATTTATGTACAGACACAATCACAACTTAATAATATGCTACAAAGGGTGAAATTTTCTGACAGATGTTTTCCATTTCTCTGTATATTAACTTAGGCAACTCTCTACTTTGCTTACACCTACTCCTGTTTCTACTCTCACCTAATTCATTATGTTAGAACATTCTGAGTAAAAAAATAAAAAATAAAAAATTCTACCCCATTTAGTATGCAAGACACTGTGCTAGATGCCTGAGATGAAAAGATGGAAAAAGATAGAGAACTTGCCATGAATGAGCTTGAAGTCAAATGGGATGAAGAAAATTATATGAAAAAAAAGAAGAAAATTACATGAACACAAATAAGTATGATACAAGGTAGGTTATACTAGCGGCACACTAGCGGCCAGGCAAAATGCTATGAGAAATTTACAGAAGGTAAATCTACGGTGAGCAGGGGTGTGTTCGTGTAGAAAATCAGGGAAAGTTTCATGGAGGAGCTGGTTTCTGAGCTGGGCCTTGAGACAAAGGAGGAACTGAAGTAGAAATAGAGTAAAAGGAGGTGTCTCTTCCAAGTGTAGGGGTTATCATGAGCAAAAACACTGACACTGAAGGGAGCAGGATGAAACAGGAGCAACCAGACTATAACAAGGACTATGAGGTAAGTGAGACTAGAGAGAAAAATTGGAGTCAGATTGTAGAAAGCCTTGAATGCCAGGGTACGGAGTTAAACAACATCATGTTGCCAGTCGGGTTCTACTAAAGATTTTTTCAAGTAGCGATATGATCAGAGAAATAGCCAGGAAGATTACTCAGACAGCAAAGCAGATTGGAGGGGCAGCTAGGTAGTATAGTAGATAGAGCACTGGCCCTGGAGGCAGGAAAACCTGAGTTCAGATTTGGCCTGATGCTTAAGATGGAGAGATCCAGGTCAAGTCATTTAACCCTGATTGCCTAGTCAAGAAAAAAAAGAATAGATGAGAGACCTTGACTCCAGAAGACCAAAGGTGATCTACTTATTTTTCTCAGTAGAGAAATGTGAATTGTTAGGTGTGGCTATATAGAGGCGTATATTATCAGATGTGATTAAAGTCTTACTTTGTTTTGCTTAAATAGGCTTCTGTTATATGGGAGGGTTCTATGGGAGTGAGGTTATGGAGAAGTGACATAGAAAGAAAAATAAAGCATCAATACACCCTTGTTTGCCGTTTTTTAGAAAAAAGAAAGATGTTAAAAAAAAAACCCAGGACTCCCCTAAATAGTATAATCCTTGCTGTGGCGTTGTCTTTCATTCTCCAAGAGGACCGTGACATCCAGATGACATGACTTGCGGTTGACTTTGATTTGACTGAGGGAAGGCTGTGCAAGGTCACCAACTTCACTTTCTTCTCCTGAGCCGTCTGGGTCCAGTGGCCTGATGTTCATCAGGATGACTGGAGATGACCCAAGATGAGGCAACTGGGGCTAAGTGACTTGCCCAAGGTCACACAGCTAGTGAGTGTCAAGTGTCTGAGGTGAGATTTGAACTCGGGTCTTCCTGACTCCTGCCCCACCGAGCTGCCCCTACTAAGATTAAAGGAGGAGACTTGAGTTCAACCAAGTCATTGTCCATATGAAGTACCTCAGGCACAGGGAGACAAGTGACTTGCCCAAGGTTAATTAGGTAGTTGCAGGCAGGACTTGAACGAAGGTCCTCTCCCTTCACACCACACTCTCTCCTCTATACCACGCTGTCTCTGATATACTCTTGGACTGGGACAAGGTGCCAAGTCTGACCTATCTCTGCTTAGTTTCCACCAACACAGATCTATCCGTGTCTGATATCTGGAGATGTTTTGGATTCTTAAATATCATTGTAATCAAGTTCTTCCTCTTCACTTTACAAATGAGGAAACTGAGGCTCCAGGTACTTAAAAATAAGCACTTAATACTCCACCCGTCCATTCATCAGTGGAGGTTCAGTCACTTGCCCCTAGTCCCATGGCTATGGTCAGAGGCGCTCTTTGAACCCTGGCTTGGGACATCCAGGGGGAGGTGTCCTGCAGGCAGCTATAGATAGGGCTCCGAGAGGCAGCGCTGAGAGGGGCTGGGGGGGCGGACCTGGGGTGGGGGGCGGACCTGGGGGGGCGGGCGGGGCTGGAGGAGGGGGGCGGACCTGGGGGGGGCGGGCGGACCTGGGGGC
>CM053769.1:50294589-50313482 GCA_028658325.1 Potorous gilbertii | reverse complement strand
GGGGAAATTAGAATGCTTGGTGTATTGGGGTGGGGGGAGGGGACAAATGGGGAGAAAATCTGCAACCCAAAATTTTGTGAAAATGAATGTAAAAAGTTAAATAAATTTATTTTTAAAAAAATAAAAATAAAAAAAGCAATTAAGGGACGGAGAAAGATTAAGTGACTTGCTCAAGGCCATACATGTGCTTAACCACACACGATGGGATTACTGCACAAAGGAGGTGGAATTCAAAGTCAATCACATGACTCCCAAGTCAGTAGTACTCTTCCACAGCCAACCTGTCATTAGAACCCTTAGGTTAATGTTGCCCCAACTTTAAAAGCATAAAAAAGCCACAAAACAGAAGTGAACAAAGGACCATGTGATGACGCTATTTAGAGCGAAAACAAAAATCACACAGGACAGGAAGATCTGCGGTGCTCTAATCATAATAAAGAAAGCTGAATTTTAGAGACAGACAGAGCCCCAATCCAGCACAACCCATAACATGAAAAAACAAACAGCATTCAAACTCTATAAAGAAGTCACGCCCTGAGGCAACCTATGCCACCTCTGGATAGTTTTAGACAGTTCTAATTTGGAGGTTTTTCTTTGACTTCTATCTAATTCTGCTAGTTCTGCAGAATAGGATAAAACTGAAGATGAGTGATATGGAAATTGATGTTTCTTTGACCAAGATTTGAGTGACCTAAGTCATATACCCCAAGACTTTCATTTTAATACAAACCATATCTGTCTTATTGTTAACCAATCTGAGGTGACTGTCACCCCTCAGGAATACTTTTTCTTCAAAGGGCATACAAACTGTGACCCCACTGCCATTAGGAGTCTTTAGTCAAAGAGAGATGGCCAAATGACTATCCTTTTATTACTAATCTGTTGACCTTATTAAATGATTAAATTACCCTGAAAAAAAGAACAGGATAGAATAAAGCTAATCTCTCTCCACAAGTTTTCAAATGCTTGAAGACAAAATTTCATGTGATCCTAAATCTTCCCTTCTCCAAGAAGTTCCTTCAAATAATCTTCAAATGATAGGGACTAACAGCACTTTCCTATCCTGTTTTTCCTCCTGTACATGCTCTCCAATTTACCAATATCCTTCTTAGACTGTGGGCCTCAGAACAGAATATTATACTCCAGAAATGATCTGACTAGGGCAGAGTATAGAAGGACTATCACTCCCAATTCCTTTAAACTAAAGCTTCTTATTGCTATCCAAGTTCCAATTTCAAAAAATTTAATGTAGACGTGTAATAAGCTGATGCTTGTTCCTCAGGTAAAATTCAGAGAGAAATCATTTTTATTGTAAAATTCAAAACTTAAAGACAACACAGCTGCAAGTTTTCCCTTTATTTTTTTAGTCCAGACCTGTAATGTCACTGTGTAATTCTTATAATTTTGGAAAGTTCCTTGGAACACTAAGAGTTTAAGTTACACAGCCACTATCTATCAAAGTGTAACCTGAATCCAGGTAGAGGCTGGCTATCCACACTACCATTATTTTCATTTAACTGGCTAACATTTCCTTTTAAATTATTTCTTGTACTAGGTCACTAATTAAAATAAATGCACATGGTTATGCATATCTTGTCTATAATTCCTGATTATTAAATTCTTCAAATTGTATTAATGTCGAAAAAAAGTTAACACTAGTTATTAGACAATTTTACTATTTTCCATTATCAGTCTAAATATCCAATAATATGACTCCCCTAAAACTAGTCAGTCTGGAAGTAGACTGAACCCTTTCTTCTTTCCCAAATGATTTTAACTTCTAAAGTCAAGGCCATTAGCATAATAGTGTGGAAACTTATCTAAGAAAAATGGAAAGCAGTGGTTAAAGAAACATAAAAGCACTTAATACACAACTGCTATGTTTCCCATTTCTTTCTATACAGAACAGAATTTCTTCTCAGCCAATGCTCCTATTTCACAATGCTGAGGATACCGTCAGATCAAAAATCTTGGCAATCAATAACAACAAATCTCAAAATCTGGTTGTGACTACAATCTTAAAATCCTACAATGTTTCCCTCATCTAGATCCTGCTCTTTGTGCTTTTAACCCTTCCTCCTCAAACTGGGGTCAAACTATCCACAGGTTCACCTACAGGGTGCTTTTTTTTTTATACAGAGCAGACTCAGCCAACTACTTTTACTCCTTCAAACTTCCATCTTACCAAAAAAAAAAAAAAAACCAAAACCCAAGTGAAATACAAAAAATTAAAGACAACACATATGGAAAGTTTCAGCTCTGGATCAGACAGAAAGGTGCTTATGGGGCAACAACTAAGTAGATGTCCATGCCTTTTCTTTAATGTCATTTCCACTGATAAAAAACCACATCAGTTTCAGATGTTGAACCATATGGACTGTGCCAAAGACTTTGGAGGCAAGAAATTTCTTTTCTGAATCTTTAAACAGCTATGACTTATAACATGTGAAAAAGCAGTTGCCAGGCTGCTCTCCATAAGGACTGCTTCCCAGGATGATGTCTGAGAGCACTGGGCTGGAATCACTGCCACTGCCAAGGCTCTCAGGTTCCTGGTCCTGGACTGTTTCCATGAGAGTCAAAGGGGAAATAGTGGTCAAGCTAGTAGTGGTTTGACTTGCTGCTCCTGTCTCTCTCTCAAGGTGCCTTGCTGCTTCAGCTAGGCTGGTTTGCCTGCCCTTTATATGATTGTTGGAAGGCAGTTGGTTAGTAACTGGTGGGAATGGCTGGCCCTTCTCCACAGGAGTTATTTCTTCAGATGATGGCTGTGAGGACTGGGCTAAAAGCAGGCCTCCAACAACTTTTAACTACTTCAATAGAGAGACTTTCTTCATTAGGAGTTCCCTATACCAATGAAACTACAGGTCTACTATCTGTTTTCAAGTAGAGAAGGAATGGGTTTTGTATAAAGCTGAAATAGGATTATATGAATGATTCCTAAGAAGAATGGAGGATATTTATCACAAAGAATATTAGAACTTGAAGGAATCTTAGAGTTCATTTATTTCAATCTCATTTTACAAAGGAAGATAATAAGCCCCAAAGCAGGATGCTTCCTCAAAATCACATATCAAGGGAGTGATAAAACTAAGACGAGACCAGAACTTCAGTCTTTCTGTTTCTAGTTTATAGTCTAAGTATCATACTATTGGCACATTGATCAAAAATGACCCTGATCATCAAAAAAAAAAAAGGTTTATGTTCAGTATAATCTGCTTAAGAAACTAAAGCATTGTGAATATATTGTGCTCCTATATTAGCGTTCATATCACTGTCACATCCCAGTGTACCACCTAGAACCCTCATTTATTAAGCAACCTGGCACACCAACTATTTCTAATGGCTTATGTAATATTCTACCCCTTTATCTTCCTCCCTGTCTTCCCCTTCTTCCCCCTGACAAAGGGGGATAGAAGTACTTTATCAAATCTCTGGAATCAAGGTTGAACATTAATTTAATCCAAATTCTTTTACAGTCATTGCTCTCTCAGTTCTACTTTCTTAACTCTGCATCACTTCACTTAGATGTTGGTTGTGAGTTGGTGGTTGTCAGTCTTTTTCAAAGTTGTTTTTATTTACAATGCTTTGTTTAAATATCTCTAATTCTGTTCACTGCATCAGTTCGTTCATACAAATCTTCCCAGTTTTCTCTGAAACTGTCACTTATTATTATGCAGTAAGATCCCTTCAATTTGTTAAGCCATTGACCAGTTAACTGTCATTCTCTGAAGAGTTGCTGTATTTTTGGTACACTTTGGTCATTTTCCTCTTTTCTTTGATCTCTTTGATATAAGCTTCATTGTTTCTTATTATATCACAACTAAGTTCAACAATCAGTATTCTACTACATTCATATATTGTATTTTGTATAGTCATCCATCTGTTCCCCAGCTGATAGGCATCTACTGTCTCTAGTTTTGCTACTACACAAAGTGAGGTTAGGAATTATTTCAGAACATACGGAATATTTCTGTCATTGACTGTCTTGAGATAAATGCACAGTAGCAGGATCTCTGAAACAAAGTACATAAACAGTTTAGCAATTTATATAATTACAAGTTTTATTTTTGAATCACTGATTTAGTTCATAGCACCACCAAAAGTGAATTTGTTTGTACATCTTCCTGTAGGTGCTACGATGACTTCAATCTTTTATTGTTTTTCTGCCAATTTAGTGCTTATTGCATGAAACTTCTGGGGTTATTTTCATTTTCACTTCTAGAGTTATTCTTGTAATGGTTTACAGTTTCCATTTCTTCTTTGTAGAATCTTCATATTCTTTATGGAGAAACAGTTATTGGTCTTATTGTTAGGGTCAACTTCCTATGTATCTCAGACAGCAGACTTTAAAAATTTTTTAGATAGCAGATTTTTATCAGATGTGATAAAAAGATGTTTCCCAAGTGAGTTTTGCATAATACATTTTGTATTTTGTATTTTCATTTCTTTTAAAAATGCTTATTTTCTTTGTATATAACTTTCACTTCCCAATGATTATATAACTTTTCATTTCCCTCCTCAACCTGCTGAGCCCATGCAACAAACACCTGATTACCTTTCAAAGAATGCTTTTGTTAAAAATAAAGTTTTAGCTCTTAGCCTCGGCTTTAAAAATTTATTTCCCTGATATGTGTATACATACAATATACTTATATATGTACATATATATTTTAAAATATGGCCAATTTGGTAATTTGTTTTGCCTAACTATACATATTTGTTACAAGGGTTTTGTTTTGCCTTTTTCAATATAAGAGAGGAGGGGACAAGAGAGAAACTAGATTTTTATTCATTAAAAAATTTTTTTTTTGTACAGCACATTCCTGGAGGAAAATAAAATTTGCTTCTGGAGTACCTTGTTCTTCCTCATAAGTAATAAAAGAGATGTTACTGGAACTCATACTCTTTACTTCAAAATGAGTGAGACATTCCAAAATATCATTTAACACAATTACAACCTTAAAGAGGTTGCTAAACTAGAATGAAAAATGAGATGAGATACAGCAGATGTGAAAAAAGAGTTAGAAGTACCAAACCAATAATAAGCATTTGCTTTAAAGCTGATAAACCTATGGTTTAAATTTAAGGTGAGGTAATTGGAGTCATCATAAAAGAAAAATTATGTGGTAGAGAGATTTGTAAGAATAAATCTTACTACTATGTATAGAATAAGGATAGAGGCAAAAGGTAGAATGACAAATTGGTCATGTGAATACTCAAGTTGCAAGGTAGGATCTGGACTAGGACATATTCTACCTTTTGCATCTCTCACCAAGTAGAACTTTGTGATGGCTTAGATTGAATATGAGAGATGGGAGATAGGTATAGAATGTGATTGGTATAGGATGGTGAAGAATATCAAAGACGACTTCAGATTTTTGGGCAGGTAAAGGATGCTAACTAAATCAGAGCAGTCAGGAAAAGATGCTAAGTGGTAGGTGAAGATAAGTCATTTTTTAATTTATTTATTTATATAATCACTTATTATGTCAGATGTTGTGCTACAAGAACACAAAGAAAAGGGAAAACAGCCCCTGGCCTCAAAGGAGCTTATATCCTCATCAGGGAGACACGCACAAGATGGAAGGTAATTGTCTGACAGAGAAACTTCATATTCAGGCTTGTATGAACTTTGGTAGGGGAAAAATAAGATCTTTATTTTCACTAATCTTCTAATTGAAATTAGAAATGCTAGTGCATTTCCTTCAATTACAATTTTTTTTTAATTCTGAGAAAGGGCCCATAGATGACTTTGCTAACTTTTAAAGGGGTCTATGAACAATGTTATAATGACACACTGCACATTCCCCTGAATATCCATACTATACTTAAATTTTCTTTTTTGTGTACTGAGCATAGATTCACTTTATATCTTTAATTAAGAGAACTTCCAAGGCATAGGGGATAGAATGTTGAACTTGGAGACAAGAAAACTTATGCTGCCCATCTTTGCCAATTACTAACTATATAAGACCTTGGGCAAATTGTTCAGTTTCCTCATTGGGAGGCAACTTAATGAAGTGAAAAAAACCCTGGATTTAGAGTCAGAGGACTGGGTTATTTAATCACCAGGCCCTGGTTTCCTTATCCTTATCCCTTAAGGGTGGTTGGACAAGAGTAGGGGTTTCTTAACTTTTTGTGTGACATGGACCCCTTTGGAGGTCTTGAAAGGATCCTTTCTCATAATGTTTTTAAAGACATATTAATACATAGGATTACAAAGCGAACAATTAATGAAACATAACCATCAAACTATATGAAAAAAAATTTCCCTAAGTTTAAAACCTTTGTACCTACAAGGTTCTACTGAGCTCTAATCCTTGGCATATACTTGCTCCTTAAAAGAGATTGTGTTTGTATCATTTTATGGCAGCACCTTGAATAATGGGACCTGGCCTAAGCTTTTTATTTGATATAATAGGAATCTCATAATCACTTTAAAAAAGCCTTCCGTGGTAACTGAGGTACAGATGGGCTCACCATAAAATAATGACATGGATTTCATAATCCATCATTTGGGGAAACACATGGCATTTTCCTGTTTACAACCGGAAGCACTTTTATTCTCTACAGTAAATATTCTTTATCCGTATACTCTTTTTTTTTCCCTACCAAGCAAGTGATCTGTTACATTTGGAGGGAAACCAGTAGAAATCCAAACCCATGGATAAGTTAGCTGTCACGGCCTTTCTGAAGTTCACTGAGGAATTCCATCATTGAGAAGAAAATGGCCTGCTGTGGAACATTCCGGTTGGTAATGACTTGTCTCTCTTTCCCTCTATTCCAAGACTTCAGGGAAATGACAAATAACTCCTCCCCACAAAAAGGGTGGGAGCCCTAATGGGCTAATGTGTGGAAGATTGACTTCAGACAATACGTAGAAGTGAGGTAAAATGAAGTGGAATTAGAGGCCAGACTATTAATAAGTTATTTTCTCCAATTCTCATCCATTAAGTTCTGAATCTTTTTAAAAAATTTAATGCTTGCCATTAAAGTTAATAGAAAAGTAAAAACTTTAAGAGTTTCTTTCAGCATACCTGCTGTTACAGTTATAAAATCTAGAATCTGAAGGAAGTTACTTAAACTCCTCATTTGCTAGATAAGGAAACAGGGGCCTGATCAGGGAAGGTTTAAGCTGCAGAGGTAGGACTGAAATCAATTCACTACTCGTGATATCATTTTGCCCCAAACATCAGAATTCACCAAATCAAAAAGTTTATTTTAAAAAGATTTCATGAGATAATTCTTGCTCATGTTTATTATTTAGAAGACAATCGATGTTTTGCTCTTAGAGTTGACAATGTTTCCACTGGTTTTTCCAGATTTTAATGCAAAGGTTTGACTATTAAAGTTGAAGGGTCTGTATTTTTGCTTAAATGTTTTTGTCCTGAGAGGATTTTCTCTGCAGGGAGAGAAGGTTGAAATAAGCAATACAAAGAAAGAAGGCATCAGTAAGTGCATTTGGTTCATTATGAACAGTGGAACATTATGAACCAATTATGAAATTTGGATAAAAATGTGCCGACCACATCAAGCTGTTCTGCTTCGTTTTGCTGAAATGACGCACGACCCTCAGACTTCAGGTAAGCTACCGACTGGCTTGTGACTGTGATGTCATGGCCAACACTGATGGAAAATTATTCTGGAGATGGGACTCACCGTCTACCACCAGCAACAAGTCTTGACTAACTGCCACTAAGAAGAAATTAGGCTCAGGAACCCTAGGAGTGTCAGCACTTCAGACCAGTCCTGCTTCCAGCCCAGTCTTCAGAGCCATCATCTGAAGTAGTCATTTCTACGAAGAAGGAGCCAGCCATTCCCACTAACTACCAACCAACTGCCTTCCAAGAGTCACATAAAGGGCACACAAACCAAGCTAGCTGAAGCAGCAAGGCACCTTGAGAAAGAGACAGGAAGCAGCATGTGCTAAGCAAGTCAAACCACCACTAGCTTGACCACCATTTCCCCTTAGACCCTGACAGAAACGGTCCAGGACCAGGAACCTGAGAGCCTTGGCAATGGCAGTGATTCCAGCCTAATGCTCTCATACATCATCCTGGGAAGCAATCCTTATGGAGAGCAGCCTGGCAACTGCTTCTTCACATGTTATAAGCCATAGCAGTTGCCAGACTGCTCTCCATAAGGTCATGAGATGAAGGGATAAAGTTGCCTTTTAATTTAGGAAGGCACTATGAATGTATTTATTCTTGAACAGTAATTTCAAGATGAGGTTAGCATACTTGTGCTAAGCACAAGTAATTTGATGGGAAGACCTGGATTCAAATCCTGTTTCTGACATACTGGCTATGTGACCTTGGGCAAATCACTTCAAGCACTTAATATGTGCTAAGTGCTGGAGACACAAATAGAAAACAAACACCCTGCTCTCAAGAAGCTCACATTATAATGGCCAAGACATGAAATAAATGCATTCATAGTGCCTTCCTAAATTAAAAGGCAACTTTATCCCTTCATCTCATGACCTTCTGACTCCTCTAGGAGTTTGTCTCTTCAATCTTCCCTCTCACCTTCAATCTTTTCACTGGCTTCTTTTCTGCTTATAAACATTCCCAAATGTCCCTTAGTCATTAAAAAAAAAACAAACCAGCTTTCACCTGACCATGGCAACCAGGTAAGTCAATGTCCCCTCTCTCCCACAATCATTTATTTCCCACCTGGCTACACTATTTTGGGACTTCTCTACCATGCCTTGGGAAAAATCTCATCATCCTACACAATCCTACGCTGTCCTAATATTCACATGTCATCATCTGAGAGCTCACCTTGATATTCACTTGTTTCTCGGGGAAAACCATTCTCGCCCGGTTCTCTCCCTACCTGCTTCTTCAGATCCCCTCTCTCTGATAGCTACTTCACTCGGTGAGCTCATCAGCTCCCATGGATTTAATTATTATCTCCGTACTGAAGATTCTCTACCCGTCCAACCCCAGCCTCTGATTACCTCCAATCTTGCGTCTCCAACTACCTTTCAGACCTCTCCAATTGCATGTCCAGAAGATATCTCAATATAGCCAAATTACTACTTGTTATTTCTCCCCCTAAATTCTCTCCTCCTCCCTTCCCTATTGGTATGGAGGGCAATGATATCCCCCTACTCTCTCAAGCTTGCAATCTAGGAGTCATCTTGGACTCCTCACTCTCTCACACCCCACATCCAATCTATTGCCGAAGACTTAGCCTTTGCAAACCTCTATTCTCTGACACTGCCACCATTCTGGTGTAAGCCTTCATAACCTCATGCCTGGGCTACTGTATCTGTCTGCCTGAAGTCTCTCCCCATTCCAATCCATCCTCCATTTAGTCACTAATTTCCCTAAAAAGCAGATCATATCACCCCCTTTGCTCAAAAAACTCTAATGGTTCCCTACTGCCTTCAGGAACAAATACAAAATGCTCTTGCATTCAAAGCCCTCATGACCTAACTCCCTCCTACCTTTCCAGTCTTATACCTTTCTCTCTACCACTTATTCTTAAATCCTGTGGCACTGACCTCCTGCCTCTCCACAAACAAAACAATCCACCTCTAGGTTCCAGGGATTTTCTCTGACTGTCCCCTATCCCCTTCCTGTGCAATGATTATTGACCTCCCTTGCTTCTTTCAAGTCCCAAATAACATTCCATCTTTTATTGGAAGCCTTCCCCAAACCCTCTAAACTTAAGTGCCTTCCTTCTGTTAATTAGCTTCTATTTATCCCGTAGATAACTCGCTTTGCATAAATTTGTTTGCTTGTTGTCTTCCTCACTAGACAGTAAGCTACAGGGATTGTCTGTATCCTCAGTGCCTGGCAATGTGGGATCCAGAGTGAGCTAGGAAGCCTTGGTCTTGGAGAAAGAAATCTAGCCAGCAAAACCCCAGTTAACAACAAAAGGGTGCTAACAAGCACCACTTAATGATTATTTTGGGGCCCTCAGGTCTCCAAGTAAATGTAAGTAGTGTTTTCTCTTTTGGTCAGAAACACTGAGGGTCTTCCCCTTACAGTTTGACTTTTTAAAATTAAATTATTTTATTTGTTTTAGTGTTCTACAATCACTTCCATATATCTTAGATTTCTTTCCCCTCTTTCCCCCTTCTTCCCTACCCCTTCCCTGAGATGGCATACAATAGTATATAGGTTCTACGCATATACTGCTATTAAATAGTTTCACTTTAGTCATGCTGCATAGAAGAATTAAAATGAATGGGAGAAATCATAAAAGAAAACATAATACAAAAGAAAATGCTACTTCATTCTGTGATCAAATTCCATAGTTCTTTCTCAGGATGTGGAAAGCATTTTGTCTCAAGAGTCCATTGGGAATTTTTTAAGTCCTTGCATTGCAATGAAGTACTGTCTACCAGAAAAATCCCTCACATACTGTGGTTGTTGCTGTGTACAAAGTTCTCCTGGTTCTGCTCCTTTCACTCAGCACCAGTTCATATAAGTCTTTCCAGGCCTCTCTGAAGTCTTCCTCTTCATCATTTCTTACAGGACAATAGTAATTCCATTACATTCACATACCATAATTTATTCAGCCATTCTGAAATGGATGGGCATCCCCTCAATTGCCAGTTCTTGTGCAATCCCCTTCCTGTGGGGAGCTGCTATAAATATTTTTGTACATGTGGGACCCTTTCCCATTTCTATGATCTCTTGGGGATACAGTCCTAGAAGCAATATTCCTGGGTCAAAGGGTATGCACACTTTTGTAGCTCTTTGGGCCTAATTCTAAATTGCTCTCCAGAATGGTTGGATCAGCTCACAGCTCCACTAACAGTGAATTAGTGTTCCAACTCTCCCGCATCTTCTCCAACATTTATCATCTTCCTGTTTTGTCATGTTAGTCAATCTGATAGGTATGATGTGGAACCTCAGAGTTGTTTTGATTTGCATCTCTCTAATCAATAGCAATTTAGAGCATTTTTTTCATATGACTATAGATATCTTTAATTTCTTCCTCTGAAAACTGCCTGTTCATATACTTTGACCATTTATCAATTGGGGAATGAGGTTTTGTTTTGTTTTTATTACAGAGGCCATTCCTTGACTCACTTCTTAAAGAGTTCTATTCATTGAATGGGCATTGCCTCACTCAAAGTGAGAACCTGAAAAGGCCCTAGCTTAAAAGGACCATCCTTTTCGCATCCTGGGCCATGTTCACTAGTCAGATATCAGTAGATAAATATCTGGCCACTGGACCCAGAGAGCTCTGAAGGAGAAAGTGAGACTGGTAACCTTGCACAGCCCTTCCTCACTCAAATGGAAGTCAACTGCAAATCATGTCATCATCTCCCTGATGTCATGATCCTCTTTAAGAACGAAAGAACAAACTACAATACAACCACAGCCTGGTACACAGTAGGTACATAATAAATATTTATTGATTGTTCCCTGCTTTCTGCCCCTTTGATTGGAAGGTAGAGCCATAAACTCGAAAACTTCATTTAAAGATCACTCAGCACAAACATCTAATTTTTCAGCTGACTACACTACATGGGAACTTTTCTGGCTTCTCCACCATCCCCAGGCACCTTCCCCTTTCCTCATTTAACAGATTCCTTTTGTGCATCTTCTCTCACCAGACTAAGTTTCTTGAGGACAGGAAATTTTTCTTCCCATTTGTATCCCCAGCATTTAGCAAAGTACCAGGTACATTGTAGGCTCTTAGGAAATATGAATTGAGTATTGACTTACAGTCAAACTCTTAGAAAAAGCTATCTAAAAGTTACTTCAACTTTCCTAGCTCCCACTCCCTTCTCAACCTTACTAGATGAATTACTTCATCCAAAAGTGGGCAGCTAGGTGGGCCAGCGGATAGAGCTCTGGGGCCTGGAGTCAGAAAGACTCATCTTCCTAAACTGTGTAACCCTAAAGAAGCTACTTAATCTGATTTGCCTCAGCTTCTCATCTGTAAAATGAGCTGGAAAAGGAGACGGAAAATCCCTCCAGTATCTCTGTCAAAGAGAACCCCAAATGGAATCACAAAGTGTCTGACACAACTGAAACAAAACAACAATCTAAAAGTATTGTAGAACTCTTAGAATTTTACAGATGCCTTTTAAAAAATGAATTATTTTTAAATATACTCCCCAACCTCATCCAGCAATTCAGTGATATCTTAAATGCTAACTCCAAAGGTCCTTTTTCAGTAACACTTCTACTTGACCTCACTACACACCCTGTTAACCCACCCCCATCCTAGACAGCATCTTCTCCTGCTACAATTTTCTTAACTAAATGTGGATGCCCTCTACAGGTCTTTCCTGAATCCTCTTCTCTTCCCACAGGGAGATCATTAGCTTTGATCAGTTCAGTTATCACATATATGCATATAACCCCATAATCTAAATATCTAGCACTCCAATCTCTGAGCTCCACTACCCCTGCACCAAATGCCTGTCTAGACATGTCCACAGGCTTGCCAAATTCAACACCAAGGACACCATCATCTTTTCAAGATGCACAACTCCAGAAACATCAGCGACTCATTCCCCTGCTTTTCTACATCCATAAGCCTTGTCGGTTTTATCACCTTAACATCCAGCTATCACCTCCTTCTCTGCACTCATGCAGCCACCAAGACAAGTTCAGGCCCTCATCAGTCTCCATAATCTTGTCCAACTATTTTAAAAGCCTCCCAATTACCCTCTCCTCTCTAATCCATCCTTCACAGTTACCACAATAATATTTCTACAGCACAAGCCTGATCATGTCACAAAATCCCTGCTAAAGAAGCTCTAGTAGTTCTCTATTAACTCAAGGGTAAAATACAAACTCCTGTGTTGCCTATTTAAAGACACTAGCTCTTTAGATGCTAGCTGCAGTATACTTTTCTAGATTTATTTATATTATACCCCTTTTACATGCTCCTCATTCCAGTCAAACTAGCTTACCTGTTTTTTCCTCTACCTCCCATCTACTCTTACTCTCTCTGCCTGCCTCCCTCCATCCCTCCTCCATGCCTGGGATGCTCTCCTTCCTTACTTCTGCCTTCTAATTCCTGGCTTCCTCTAGGGCTCAGCACAGATATAAACCCCTATAAAATGCCTTCCCTGACTACCCCTTCCCAAAATATACTTTGTATATACTTTATATCTGCTTATTTATCAACACAATGAATCCTCCCAGTGGAGTGTAAGTTCTCTAAGGGCAGAAAGTTGTTATTTTTGTCATCATAGCCCCAGGACCAAGAACCTAGGTACAGTATTTAGTAGGTGCTTAATAAATGCTTATTGATTCAAATTGAATTTTTTAATAAAAAGCAGATAAGAATGAAGAAACAGAAAAAAAAGCACTGGTACAGAAGTCCTGCAGTGTACACTGCTGTTTTGTGCAAATCACTTGTCCTCCCCAAGTCTCATTTTCCTCAACTACATAAAAATGGGGATAAGTCCTTGTCTATCTTGTCATGGTAAAGAAGATAAGGTGATAACGCTCTGCAAACTATGAAGCTCTATACAAATGTAATGTACTACCATTGGGCACTAACCTTATACTAGACCTTTGTTTTCTGAAGAAGCTTCATGGTCACTGTATCACCTGTACCATGCCTTAAACACTAGGAAATGTTTAGCAAATTACAAGTAACAATACGCAATTGATGATTTTAAAATTTCTCCTATCTGGGTTCAAGTCCCACTTCTGATACATACTGGCTATGGGACCCTGGGCAAAGCAAAATTTCTCAGTGCTCCAGTGAAGTCAAACTCAAATAGAATCAGATCCCTGTGAGCCACACTGATTTAAAAAATCACAAACTTAACAATATCGTTGTTGTACTACACTTTTATTTTGTTAAGTATTTCCCAATTACATTTTAATCTGGTTCAGACAGCAAGTAGCACTTGGAAGCCAGTGTGACACCTCTGCTCTGAACAACTGCCTAAGACCGTAGCAGGTCATTTAACCTTTTTCAGCCTCAGTGTTCTTAACAGGGCTGTGGTAGGGATCAAATGAGAATAATATATGGAAAACGTTGTAAACTTTAAAGTGTCATGCAAATGCTAGCAATTATTGCATTTTATTGACTAGTTACAGAAACTGAATGGGTACAAGTTACCTAATCTGGAATTCTCTATATCAATGACATCACAGGTCTAGTTCTCATTCCTAGAATGGTTTTGTGATAGTCATTTTAGAAGCACAGCATTTCCAGCACACATTTATTCTCCAGTATATTCAAAGTTATGTCATGTAGAGGCCCTGTATTCCATATACTATTGAGAGCTCTTTGGAAAGAAACTTCAATATAGCAACTTTTTTCCCTCTAAAATATTAAACATACAATCATGCATGTATCAAATATGAATCACACAAAGCACTTTTTGGATGTGAAAGTAGGTTTCACTTCTTCCAAAATGCTGTCAAGCAGTAAGTATACCCCTTGATCTATACTTAGGTGTTCCATCAATATATCTCAAGTCCAAAAGTTTTCTATGGAAAAATTAATTTAGACCAGTGGTCTAAAATGGTAGTTCAGGTCTCCTATGAGATTGTGGCTTTAATTCAAGGAGTCAGTAGACCATCTGTAGAGTGAGAAGGTGGGCAGCACAACTTTTCAATCTTCTTCAAATTGTACTGAATTGTCTCAGTAAAGGAGATAGTCCTACTACTCAGGAGCCATTGGGGAAATTCCCTCCAATCCTATATCCAATTCCTGTCCTCCAGATGTCCTCCTAGTTGTGACAAGTACCCCTCTGAGGGTGAGCTAACTGGCTCTTGACACATGGGCAAGCGAAGATGGGTCTTCCGTCTCTTCATTTCCCTTGGAACAAATGAGTTGCACAGGCACATGGATGGGTTGCAATTTTCAATAAAAATTCTTTCACATTATCTTTCTCCCTTAACTCACCCCTCTTGCCAACTTTCCTATTTCCATCAAGAGCATTGACATCCTTCCAATCCAGGTTGTCATCATCTTCAGTATATTCTCAGTGTCCTCTTTAAATTCTTAGTCTTCCTCACTCCATATACCCAATCAGTGGACAAATGTATCTCACTACTCACATGGTCAACATCCTAGGTTAGGTCTTCATTACCTCTCAACATTTAGTCTCTCTATTTAGTCTTCCTGCCTTAAGTCCATTTTCCACATAGCTGCCAAAGTGATTTTCTTAAAGAAAAGGTCTGATCATGTCATTACTCTATTTAATAAATTCTAGCAGCTCCCTACTGAATCTAGGAAGAAATATTATTTCATTTTAGCTTATCCTTCTTTAATCTCTATTTTTGTATTAACTTTAGAATGTACATAATTATTAGTACAATAGTACATATAATTTGGTGTTTTTAAAAGTAAAAGCACACATTGTGAGTGCATGTTTAAATATTTTTTACTATTAGGAATGTGATAAAAATAGTTTAGAGACCACTATTCAAGACTAATCCCAAAACAGGTCAAAATATATCTGAATTTTCAGTAAATTTCAATGAATTTCACTTATTCAAAGCTATTAAGCAGTAGCAAACCACAAGTATCTTTATAAGTCTGTATTTATAAATTACATTAGTATAATTTATTGCCATACTATAAATTTTCATTAAATTATATGTCAATGAAAGGCTGATTTCTTATCTGGAATGAGAATTCAAGTAATTGTGCCCCATGAAAATTTCTTTATAATTAGTAACTTCACTAACATTAAAACATTAGATTCCAAAACCTTAGACACTTCAACACGGTCAATAATACAATTCAGCGGTAGCACCTGTGACTTCTTAGGCTTTACTTATTTTGACCATTTAGTCATTACAGATTAACTGTCACAAACAATAAGAGAGGTGCAGGAAACTAACATACAGAGATAAAGCACTCAGTATGAAATGTTAATACAAAAGTACACAAAAGAAAGATACATAAAAAAATCATTTGTAAGACTATGACCCTAAGGATCCTGTTATAGGGGATAGCCTACATTTGGAAAAGATACACAGCCCTAATCAACTGTAAGACTTTGGTTAAATCACAATTTTGTTGGACCTTAGTTTCCTCACCTTTAAAATTAGAGGGAACTAGGTGGTTTATAAGGTTAATTAAATTCTATCATTAAAACTGTAGGCCTAAATGTCCGAAGTCTCCCTTAACCTCTACCTTCTTTATTCAAAGAAGTTGTTAAGTAGGAAACTACCTTTACAGATTCTATGTACTTATAATTCAATAAGTCAGTATCGGTATAAACTCCACTCTACAAACCAGGCTAATGAAGTGTGCCCCAGTCCATTATGCATACTATCATCAAATAAAGATGTGCCAAATGTTACAAATATCTACATACAAAAGCTTGTTAAGACAAATTTCTACCACTCTCAAAAAGTGTTAGCTTCTATGATTTGAAATTCCTCATATTCATAATCTTACATCCAAATTTTTCCCTCCTATGAAAGTACTATTTAGAACGGAGTATAAAATATTTTCTGTGACTAACTCTAAATTATTGTTTAGGTGACAAAAAGTTCATATTCAAAATGATTTATTTCTCAATGTTACTCATCAATAATTACTAGATGTTATCTTGGTACATGTAAAAGGAAAATAAAAACTTCTAATGATCTACAATCAGGTCTGGTGAGTAGAATATCACTTCTCACTGTAATGAAAATTTAACATTAAGCTAGGACCGAACCACTGAACGGAAATCTCCAAACATCTTCATTAACACTTTACCTCCAGAAATGAAAAGACTAAAACAAACAAAAAAATCCCAAAACAAAATTTAAAAAGCACAAAAATAGCGAGCAAAGTCAAGTGAAGGACAAGCTGAAGATAGTAATTTTTAATAACAAAAATTTGGTTCAAAATAATCTGCTCACGAATCTAACAGTAGGTATATTGTTATTACCTCCTTTCAAACAAGGGTTAAAATCAGGGGAAAATATTCCTGGCAAATAAAACGGTGTCACGTTAAGGTAACAAGTTTTGGACTACACAGAACTGATGTTCGGAAACACAAATTCTTTTGACATATTTAAATCTCTCTGCCCCAGCTCCCCCGGTCCTAAAAATGACACTGTACATGTCCAAATCCCATCGAATAATATCAGATTATTTGCAAATCTACTACTCAGGTTTTCCCCAAAGTCTTGGCACAGTTTTAAGCTTTCAGACGCCAAAACTGCACCACCAAGTCATCCTATAGGTCAAGAGAAATGCTAAATCAACAAGAAGTTAAAAACTTGGAAAACACTGCTCTCTTTTTACGAGTAGGGGCTCTTACTAATAATATGAAATAGCTTTTAGTATCATTTCATGGAAGTTTCCTTAAATGAAAAAAGAGCAGTAGCTACCGAGTGAATGAGTCCTGTTGAAAATTCTGGGGGACATTTCATACTCCTGAACTTCAAATAACATATAATAAATTTTTCCAGTCAACTAGGGTGGGATTTAACAATTTTAATTCACATAACTCAAAATGTAGTGGCTACCAAAGACTCAAACCTCAATTTTAAGAAACTTTATAAAGAACCATATTTGCCTTTTCCTTTATGACCAAATCTGAAGATATAATAATGGACAGAAATACCATTTGGGAAAGAGATGAGGGACGAGGGGGAAGCAAAGCTTATAAATGAGGGGCAGACCAATAATCAAATAAATTTAGAAATCTAACCAACGACCTCCAGTTTCGGTGTTATAACACTCGGGAGTATCCCCAATTACTTTGTGGTTTCCAAAATAAAATTTCAAAATCCGAAGGCTTTCTTTTAAATCGACTTCTAAGCCTGAGCTCATGGTTCAATGTCCTCCAACAGCAGAAAGTTTAGGATCCGACCCTCAACGTCCACAGCAGGGAGTCTAAATTCCTCTTCCGTCCCACTTTGGGGGAACCGTTCTAAGTCACCAGAGGCAGGCCGGCGGGGCGGGCAGAGACCGGGAGAACAGACGGGATGAGCCCGACCCCGGCCCTCCTGCCCTCCGCCTCCCCGCCCTTGGCCTGCCCCAGACCAGTTCACCCCAGCCCACCTTCCTTCTCCCTGGCAGCGCCTCCTCCCTCACCCGTGCCCGGACCCCCTCCCCAGGGCACCTTTCTCCCTTCCTCCCGGCCTCTCTGCCCGCCCGCACCCCTTAGACCTCAAGGGTCTGGCCGGACGCCGAGAGGGCCCGGAGCTCCTCACCCCGCCCCTCCGCTCCCGCCGCAGGGTCCTCGCCGCTCCCCCCGCCCCCGCCCCCGCTCGCGCCCCTCCCCCCGCCCCTCGGCCCACGTCCCTCCGCCCTCCCCTCCCCCCTCCCCGGCCCAGGTCGCTCTCCCCGGGAGAGGGGAGGCCCCAGAGCCCGAAGGCCACTCACCCGAGCGCCGCCGCCGCCGCCGCGGCCTGGAAGGGATCGCCGCCGGCCGGCCGGCCGAACGTTCCGGCTCGGTCCCCGCCGCCCTTACGGCAGCCCCTAGGGAGAGAGAGAGGCGCCGCCTCCGGCTCTGCCCTCCCCGGACCCAGCCGCCACCGCCGCCGCCATATTGTGCGCTTCCTTCCCTCCTCCTCCTCCTCCTTTCGTTCTCCACCCCTCCGGCGTGCTTCGTCATCACGTCGCGCTCCAGGCCCGCCCCCAACCAATGGGAGGAGCCGGCGATGACATAATCTCTCCCCTCCCTAGCCTGGGGCGTTGTGGGTAAACAGTGGGATTTGTTGGCGCTCTACTTTACTCTGTAACTCCACCAGCCCGCGTCCCCGCCGCGCTGGTTCGGCGCCGGTCTGCGCTGAAGGCGGAAGGAGGCGAAGTGGAGGAAGCGCGCCCTGCCTCCGGGAGCTGTGGTCTAATGGGACTCACAATGTCCCAGGATACCTGCCGGGCCTGTGCGGGGCGCCATCTTGGGGGGGCGGAGGGGGCCGCCCCCCTCCTCCAGCCCCGCCCGCCCCCCAGGTCCGCCCCCCCGCCCGCCCCCCAGGTCCGCCCGCCCCCCCAGG
>CM053769.1:50257666-50294089 GCA_028658325.1 Potorous gilbertii | reverse complement strand
GTGTGTGTGTGTGTGTGTGTGTAATCTCACCAACTACCCAGATACTGAAAAGTTTCAAGAATTACAAATACTGCCTTTCCATGTAGGAATGTAAACAGTTCAACTTTGGTAAGCCCCTTATGACTTCTCTTTGCTGTTTACTTTTTCATGCTTTTTCTCATTCTTGTGTTTGAAAGCCAAATATTCCTTTCAGTTCTGGTCTTTTCATCAAGAATGCTTGAAAGTCGTCAATTTCATTGAAAGACCAGTTTTTCCCCTGAAGTATTATACTCAGTTTTGCAGGGTAGGTGATTCTTGGTTTTAGTCCTAGTTCCTTTGACTTCTGGAATATCCTCTTCCACGCCCTTCGATCCCTTAATGTAGAAGCTGCTAGATCTTGTGTTATCCTGATTGTATTTCCACAATACTGGAATTGTTTCTTTCTAGCTGCTTGCAATATTTTCTCTTTGACCTGGGAACTCTGGAATTTGGCCACAATGTTCCTAGGAGTTTCTGTTTTTGAATTTCTTTCAGGTAGTGATGGGTGGATTCCTTGAATACTTATTTTGCTCTCTGGTTCTAGAATATCAGGGCAGCCTTCCCCGACAACCCCATGAAAGATGATGTCTAGGGTCTTTTTTTGATCATGGCTTTCAGGTAGCCCCACAATTTTTAAATTATCTCTCCTGGATCTGTTTTCCAGGTCAGTTGTTTTTCCAATGAGATATTTCACATTATCTTCCATTTTTTCATTCTTTTGGTTTTGTTTTGTGATTTCTTGGTTTGTCCTAAAGTCATTAGCCTCCATCTGTTCCATTCTAATTTTGAAAGAACTATTTTCTTCAGTGAGCTTTTGAACCTCCTTTTCCATTTGGCTAATTCTGCTTTTGAAAGCATTCTTCTCCTCATTGGCTTTTTGAACCTCTTTTGCCAGTTGAGTTAGCCTATTTTTCAAGGTGTTATTTTCTTCGGCATTTTTTTGGGTCTCCTTTTTAAGGTATTGACCCGTTGTTCATGCTTTTCTTGCATCTCTCTCATGTCTTTTCCCGGTTTTTCCTCCACCTGTCTAACTTGATTTTCAAAATCCTTTTTGAGCTCTTCCATGGCCTGAGCCCATTGAATGTTTATTTCAGATGTTAGGGATATAAAGGCCTTGACTTCTATGCCTTTCCCTGATGGTAAGCATTGTTCTTCCTCATCAGAAAGGAAAGGAGGAAATATCTATTCACCAAGAAAGTAACCTTCTATGGTCTTACTTTTTTCCCCTTTTCTGGGCATTTTCCCAGCCAGTTACTTGAGTTCTGAGATTCCTTTCCACACCCACCTCACCTCCAGATCCACCCATCTAGTGCTTGGGGTCTGAGATTCAAATGCTGCTGCCCAGCCTCAGGGCTTTCATCGGGGTTGGTGGGGGGCGGTGCTGCTATTCAATGTAAGATTGAATTCAGGTGCTGAGGTGGGGGGCAGGGCTGCAGCACAGGCCTCAGTTCCCTCAGGGGCTTTATGTGGAGATCTTCAGCCATGGATCTGAGCTCCTGCCTGCTTTGGGAGCCCCTGTCAGCTGCTGCCTTCTGAGGGGGCCAGAGTTATGGAGACACCCCACTCACCTCTGGGCCGGCCAAACAGGCCCTCTCACTGACCTTTTGGTCCGTGGGCGAGGGAACTGTGCTGGAGATTCTGTCCCAGAAGCCTGCCGGGATCTGCTCCTCCCGGGCCTCAGGGCCAGGGCAGGGCTGGGCTCTGCTCTGCTCCGGGTCTGGTGCATAGATGGACCCCCCTCCCCCTCCCGGTGTGGTTTTTCTGGTCTTTCTGGAACAGAAATCTCCTCTACTCCATCGTTCCGGGGGCTTCCTCTGCTCCAAAACTTGTCAGGAGTTCCTCCTTACAGGTATTTTATAGGCTGTGGGTTCGGGAGCTAGCGTTATGTGTGTCTACCCCGCCATCTTCTGTCCCTTAATTTCTAATGTAAAATAAAGGCACTGAAAGAGAGGCTGTTTAGAGCCTTTCTACCTTTAATCTTTGATTCTATGGTTTTATGATATGCATTTTAAAAATATATTTTATGTATTTAGCAGGTTTTTAAAAAACTGGCCAAAATACTTTGAGTAGTCCAAAGTCTGCTGAAAAGCTTCAAGAAACTTTCAGAATCTACTCAAACATTCTGAATGATTCCTTCATCTTCTGATATTTTAAAATAAAATCCATTTACTTCAGTACTTAAAAGAATTTGATTTTATTGGTGAAAATACTCTTTCCCCCAGAATACACTGCAACTCCTGCACTTTCATTTTTGTTTTGAATTGTTCTGGCAGAAAATTTCATCACTCTTCAGTACGTGTGGTGTTGAGTCTTTGTAAGGCTGACCTTCCAATGACAGATAATCAGACTTCTGCTGGATAATCAGTTCTTAAGCAGCCTTTCTAGGGTGGTATGACCTACCACAACTTTGCCTTATTGACATAGCCTTTGGGACTTAGGGTCAGTTCTGTGACACAATAAGATATATCAGAGATGGCTTTAAGGTAAGAATTGTGAAAGAGTAAGCCAAGGCATGGTAAAGTGATAACTGTATCAGAGCAAATATAATATTATCTGACAGGTTACCATATTGCCTTCTTTAATTGATTTATGCATTGTAGTATGTAGGCATATAACTTAAAGTTTCTTAAATCTAGTGTTTGTGATAAGTTTTGTATGTTCATTTCTTTCTTTGCAGTAATTATTGCTGTCCTCATACTTTAATTATATTAATAATTATTATATATTAAATAAAAAGTACGGCATCAGACTCTAGGTTGAGATTATCAGCCCTTATGGTACTATTGTTTGGGAGAATTTAGTTTACACCAATTTTATCAGGAACATAACACACTGGAATTGGAAAGCTCACACCCTACAAATCACTTATACATTCTTGTTCTTTTTTCAAGTAAAACTGTTAGCTTGTTCATGTTTAAGATTACTTAATATGGTTGATATGCGCTGTAGAAAATGTAATAAAGGAAAGTGTTAACATGCAGAACCTATTAACATTCAAGACAGCCTTTGCATTTCCTTCAAATAAAACTAGTGGGTCATGTGGACTATGATGCCAATGTAGTAACAGAACTATAGAATTGGAAGAGATTTTAGTGTTTGGACTCCCTTTATTTTGTAGAAGAGAAAATGGAGACTCAGAGCTATTGTTCATGGATACAGCTCTTTAGTGGTAGAGCTCTGGGACGGGAATCCAGGTCCCCTGATACTCAGTAATGTTTTCTTTCTGCCTATCATGCTACTTGATATATAGTTCGTTTTAGGGATGGGGAGAATTTGTTTCCTTTTCTGCTGTAGTGATGCTGCCTTAGCCTAATGCTTTAACTGTATTGTATATGTATTTCCCTTATTGACAAATTCAAATTTATTGCCAGTAGTTATTGAAGACTTATTTAATTCTCTTGTCTGAAAGGAAGAGGAAAGGAGCCAGTAAAACCCAAGTCAACTGGGCATCTTTTGGCCATCCAAATTTACCTTCCTTTGGAGAGGAGAAGTAAAGGGAGTGGGGAAGCAGACAGGAGAGGAGTTGAGTTACCCAGCTAGCTGGGTCCCCATTCAGCCAGCTGCTTCTACTCACAGGATTGTGTTTGTCCTTTGTTGCTGAAGATGACCTTCATAGCATCAGAGAAATAATGACATGACTTGCACTTGACTTTGTTTTGAGTGAGGGAGGACTGTGCAGGTCACCAGCCTCACTTCTCCAGAGCCATCTGAATCCAGTGACCAAGTATTTATCAAATGGAATGGAAATGACCCAGGATGCACTGGGAGACCTTTGGCCCTTTAGGCCAAAGTCTTTGCAGGTATTCACTTAGGGTGAGGCAACAGCCCATTCTTTGAATAGACCTGTGTAAGAGATAGCCAGTTCCTTCCCTTCCCTCCCCTCCCCTCCCCTCCCCTTCCCCTTCCCCTTCCCCTTCATTTTCTCCTTCTCCTGCCCTGTCCTAAAACCTTAAACCTGCTGCAATCTGAAACTGGGATGCCAATGGGGGCTGCCGAAGGGCTCCTCTGGCCCCTCCTACCTTTAGAGTGATTATTAATAGTAACAGTTTCTGTTTCCCACTCAGCCTGATGTCTTTTTCTTGGCCTTATTAAAGAGGCCGTGCTTTGGCCACTTAAACAGGTCTATTCAGTTAATGGGTGTTGCCTCACCCTAAGTGAGTACCTACATGGACCTTGGCCTAAAGGGCCCAAGGTCTCCCAGAGCATCCTGGGTCATCTCCAGTCATCCTGATGAATATCTTGTCACTAGATTCAGTTGGCTCTGGAGGAGAAGTGAGGCTGGTGACCTGCACAGCCCTCCCTCACTCAAAACAAAGTCAAGTGCAAGTCATGTCATCATTTCTCTGATGGCACGGTCTTCTTTGGCAATGAAGGATGAACACAATTTTCTTGTGTTAATTACATTATTTTATGTTGCTACATTACCAACTAACAAATATTTTGCTATATTTTTTGTTAACCCTTTGACCTTAATGGCTAAGGGGAAAGGGAAATGAATATGAAATTATTTTCAAAAATCAGGAATGATTGTCTGGATATTGGCATTTGTTTGGATATAGTTGTTGCTGTTCTTATAAATTCAAATGAATGGAAACTATTATTTGTTTTGAATGTGGAGATTTTACTGGCAAAATTTCCCTTATACTTGCAAGTCATTATTGGAATTTTCATATAATCATTTATTCACCAAACATTTGATAAGTGCCTACTAGTGCCAGGCAGTTCTGTGTGCTAGGTAGGTGCCTATGTCTCTTCATTGTCTCTCATTGCCATTGCCTAGTGTCCTTCAAAGCTCAGCTCTATCATTACCTGTCTTGTAGGGCCTGAGGCCTTTTCTGATTCCTCCCAAATTGTGGTGCTTTATCTCCCCTTATAGAATGTATTTGCCTTGAAGGCAGGGACCCTCTCATTTGTGTCTTTGTATCCTCAACAGCACAATGCCTGGTACACTAAGTTAAGTACACATTTAATTTTCTTGAGTGATTGATTATTTGTGAGTACTTAGGCTGAGTCTTACAGGAAACCAAGTGCCATCTTGTACACGGAAGCCTCATTGTTCTTAGTGTCAGGCACTTCCCCCTCATCCCCTCTCCCCCCAAAAAAATCAAAACAGAACATAGTACTTTGTAATTTTTTTTTTATAAAGTAAAAATTTGGCAATAGTAGACAATGAATGTGGAATGCATTAATAGGATCTATTTTTATTATTTTAGCAGACATTAGAAGTACCCTTTAGTACTTGAGGGGGTCCAATCATTGTTTTCCCTTTACTACTACTGTACATTCTTTGCCATAATGGAATGTATTCATGAGCTGCTGGGCTGAAAATTTACCACTTTTTTACCAACTTAGTGATTATTCCTTCTGAAGTTAGATTAGTCCTCCTGAACCTTTCAAGCTTGGTAGACTCAGAGTTTGTGTTTCATCTTTGAGAACTCAGGCTCACCTCTACATCATGAAGTAGTGAAGAAGGTCTTCAGGGGAAGATTTGTCAGAAATTTTAAGTGCAGGAATTCCATGTTACTGTTTAGAATAGTTCTCTAGCCTTGACCTCCAGTTCTCTAATTCTTGTCATCTGAACATCATTTGACTGAAAAGTAAACATGGCTAAAATAAAGATAACTTCCCTGAAGAGTTTCCCCACAGCAGACTGCTAAAGCACCATTCTTTCCCTTCTAATTCCTCAGGTTCTAACCTTGTTCTCACAAAAATACTTACCATTTTTTAATACAAATAAAGAACTTGTTTTATACAATACCATATTAGTATAAAGTATTTCAAGGTTATCAGATTCACTTAGGGATTTGTATTTTTATTTGGTGTAGGGGGCAAAAAGAACTTAAAGCAGCTGATTACCATTTTTTGTTCCTAGTAATAAATGTTTACTTTAGTCAGAATTAGGAACTTTGAGTATACTTCCGGATTCCATTCTGTTAACAGGATTCATTGTAACCTATTTTTTCCTTTCAGTTACCTTCACCTTATTAAATATTTTTATATTGTCACTGCATAGATTCAGTCTGTGTTTAAAAAGATGAGTCCATAAAGAGAGTTGGCAATCGTATTTGTATCCTGCCCTAGTCATTTCGTATTAAGGTCATTGTGGTTAGCTCTGGACATCACGTTTCAGAGAGGACTTGAAAACTGTAAAACATTCCACAGGTTCTGTGGGACCTGTTTTTAATGAACTGTTGACCTCCAGTAGTTGTAAGTATTAGAGCAGCATGGTTACAGAACAAAGAGCATAGTTTTGGACTTCAGGGGACCTGCGTTTGTGTCTTAATTCCTCTGGATCTGTTTCCTCATTTGGTGATATGTTTAAGTTGACATGTTATTGGCATTGCAGCATATATTCTGTTACATATATGTATGCATGTATATCTGTATCTGTCCATCTAGCTTTTATGGACAGATTTCAGTGCCTATGTTTTTTATGTTTCCTTCATGTGGTCTTTGGGCCAAATGTGACCTCATTTGACCTTAGGGTATAGCCCTCCTGATTAGTTGGTTACCAGTCACCTAAAATTTCTGTTTATATGAAAAGACTCTTTAGACAATGTTTAGGACTGCTTGACTCTTTGTAACTACATTTTCCTTAATACAAATCTGCTAAAATAAAATTTCCTGTGATCCTTTTACATAAGGATTTCACGTCGTGTGGAGTCATACAGGTGATAAGTGTCTGAGGCTGGATTTGAACTCAGGTCCCCCTGACTCTGGGAAGGGTACCCTACTGCAGCACCTAGTTGCCCCAGGATTCCCTGTTGAAAAATTTAGATACCCTTCCTCTACATCCACTCTTTTCATATACTATTTTTCCTGGAGAACTCTCCTCTCATTCTTTAACTTAGGAGGAAGGGAAATCTCTTGGTTCTCTAGGCAGGGCTTCTTAAACTTTTTCCACTCTTGACCCATTAGTGTTTCTTAAACTGTGATTGAAGACCCACAGTGAGGAGAAAGGGTTGACTACTCATTGTTTTTCAGCATTCTTTCTGGAATACCGTGATTTCATCTTCATACAAACTCTTCACTCTTGAATTTCATGTTCTCTGCTTTCACTATTCTTTTAACGTCTTTTCTGAATGTGAAACTGTATTTGTGTATTTATACATATATACACATCAGGTATACTTTTTGCACCTTTTCTGAAAATAACCAATTGAGTTGGACACTTGAATTATTTACAAATAAATGTCAGATGTGGCATGATGTAAAGAGAGGGCAAGATGTAAGGTAAGAGGACCTGGGTTTGAGGCCTTGTTGTTTGTTCCATTGCTTAGCACAGGACTTGGCATGTAGTAGGTGCTTAGTGTTTATTGACCCAATGTTTATTGGCTTCTATGACCTTGTACAAGCTGCTTCACCTGTAAAATGATGGATTTACATTAGATGACCTGAGGTTCATCCTAAATATAAATGTGTGATTTTGTTTATTTCTAGTGGCTTAGCTTTGTTACAGCTTACTTAGTTCATCTCCTTATTGGTTGTATAGTTTCATTTTTTCTATTCATGTTAGAGGTTCTCTTTTCCTTCCTCCTTTCCTTCCTTCCTCTCTTCCTTTCTCTTTTTCTTTTTCTATTGCTTCTTTGGTCCCTGTTCTGAAGAGACTTACTTTTTTTTAGAGTTTTTACACCAGTAAGCATTCCACAAAACATTGACAGTGCTATCTTGCTTCTAAGTTGAAAGAAATAGTACATAAAATAAGCAGAAGGTATGCTTGCACAGGTGATATTTGAAATGCTACTTGTCTAAATCAGTGTACTTTTGACCTTATAAAGGGAAACACCATAAACCAAATATACTGATTTGTAATATCTAGTGATAAGGTAGTTTATTTTGGCAAGGGCAGCCATAGACAATGAGGAATCCTGAGAGGAGCATCTTTAAACCAGTCATTCAACAGACACTAAGTTCTTAACTATATTATGTGCCAGGAACTTCGCTAAGTACTGAGGATACAGAGTAAAGCAAACAACATACCTTTCTGTCAAGATTTTACAGTATAAAGGGTGAGAATGCATGCAAACAACTGTATAAACAAGATATATGTATGACAAATTGGAGATAATCCATTCTTACTTTTGCAACTTTTGCTTCTGATTTTTTTATAGTGGTTCTTTCTGTTTAGACAAATTTCATTAGGTTGCTTTCCTTGTCTAGAATCTTTCTCTTCTGTAACTCATCTTCCATTTAGCTGTCAAATTGATCTTCCTAAAGCACACGTCTCTGACCATGTCATCTTCCTACTAAAACAACTATAGTGGCTTCTGTTACCTGCTCCCTTCACTCACATCAGTTCATTTAACTCTTTCCAGGTTTTTCTGAAGTCTGGCTGCTCATCATTTCTTATAGCACAATAGTATTCCATTACATTCATATACCACAGAAAACTTTCAGCCATTTCCCAACTGATGGGTGTTCCTCAATTTCCAATTCTTGACCACTACAAAAAGAGCTCTTATAAATATTTTTGTATGTGTGGGTCCTGTTCCCATTTTTATGATCTCTTTGGGTTACAGCTCTAGAAGTAGTATTACTGAGTCAAAGAGCATGCACAGTTTTATAGCCCTTTGGGCATAGTTCCAAATAACTCTCCAGAATGGTTAGTTCAGGTCACAATTCCACCAACAATGCATTAGTGTTCCAATTTTCTCACATCTTCCCCATCGTGTATCATTTTCCTGTTTTGTTATGTTAACCAATCTGATAAATGTGATGTGGTATACTATTATTATTGCTCATTCTTTAGTCTACTTTCTGATTTTGGATTTTATGTTAGGGCTGAACTGTGTATACTTCTGTATATTTGTAATGCCAGTGCTGGTCCTGTTCCTTTTGGAGGTTCTTGAATGTTTTGTTATTCCAAACTCTCAGGGACAGGGACTTGAATCATTCAGTGTTCACAAAGCAGTTTGATCTGTGGCCAAGTCTGATCACTCCCTTGCTCTGAGCTGTGCCAAGTTCCTAACTTGGGTTTGGGACTGAGCAAAAGTAGATTGCTGCTGTGCTCAGCCTATTATCAGCCATTTGAGAACTCAGCTCTGCTGGGCCAGAGTGACAGAACTGTGTAGGCTTCCCTTTGGCTGTGATTCCTTCCTTGGTTCTTCTATTGCTTTCTTCACATTGTGCTTATGTTCCCTTCCTCTCTACTGACCTTATTCCCTACAAATATTCTTAAATCTTTACCATCTCCATATAACCTATATTAGAACCCATTATCTCTTCAAACTGTGATTTTCTTCTTGTTCATAAGTAGAATTCTAGAAAAAACCTATCTATTCTCATTGCTTCCTCAACCTCCTCTCTCATTTACTCATTGACTCTTGTGAAGTTTGGTTTCTAATGTCATCTGATCTCATCATTCAATTGAAAATTGCTATCTCCAAAGTTGACCATAATTCTTAATGGACAACTCTGATGCTTTTCTCAGTTTTTTTCTTTACAAAAGGGGAAAGATAATGGCTTAACTTTTAGATGTGTTGAGTTTAAGATGTTACTGGAATATCCAGTTTCAGATGACCAGTATAGGCAGTTGTTGATCTTAGACTGAAGCTTGGGGAAGAAACCAGGGCTGGATATATAGATCTGTGAAGCCACTGACATAGAGGTGATAAAGCCTTTTGGAGCTAATGAGGTTGCCAAAATAGAGAGTATAGGGAGAGGATGAAAAATGAGCCTAGAATTCAAGTTGGAGGGGTGCTATGTATGATGAGCCAGCAAAGGAAAGAAGGTCAGAAGTCAACGGCTTATCTAGGGTTACATGAATGTCCTTGCAGAGATGGGAGTCTGTGAATATGGAGACCTATAATGGCAAACTTGGCTGATACATTGTGATTATTTTTTTATCCTTTTTTATTCTTTATTACAAGGGAGGGGTTATTGTTTGGGTAGGGGCAGAGGCCATATTTGGAGATGAAATGTAATGTAATGTAACAATGTAAAAATAAAAGCTATCAATTTAAAAATGGTCAGTTTATTCCTAGTTTTTAAGAAATTAAACTTTGAGTTCCAACTTCTCTCCCTCCCTCCTCACCCCCCCCCCCCATCCCCACTGAGAAAGCAAGCAATTCAATATAGGCTATATATGTGTAGTCTTGCAAATGACTTCCATAATAGTCGTGTTGTGTAAACTATATTTCCCTCCATCCTATCCTGCCCCTCATTTCCTCTATTCTCTCTTCTGGCCTTGTACCTCCCCAAAAGTGTTTACTTCTAATTGCTCTTTCCTCCCACTGCCCTCCCTTCCATCATCCCCCCACCCTACTTATCACCCTTGTCCCCCATTTTCCTTTATTGTAAAACAGGTTTTCATACCAAAATGAGTGTGCATGTTACTCCTTTCTTGAGCCAAATGAGATGAGAGTAAGCTTCGTATTTTTCCTCTCACCTTCCCACTTTTTCCCTCCATTGAAAAGGCTGAACAAGACACTTGACTAGCTTTCATCTACGGGCATTTTCACTAACTGTCCCCCTCCTCCCCTATACCTGGAATGCTTTTCCTACTAGCTTCCCTACTTTTCTTCAATTTCAGCTAAAATCCCTAACCTTCTACAGAAGGCCTTCCTTATCCCCTTTAATTTTAGTGTCTTCCCTCTGCTGATTGCTTCAAACTATCCTATACACGGAGCTTGTTCATACACAAGTTGTTTGAACATTAGAAATCACTAATAGCCCTTGAGAACGGGAACCATCTTTTGCCTTTCTTTGTATCCCCATCATGTAGTACAGTTCCTGGCATAAATAGTAAGTGCTTAATAAATGGTTATTGATTGATTAAATGGATATTGATACTATTTTTGTTCTTAAATCTCATACTTCTCTTTTTGTCTCCTTCAATTCATTCTTGCTCTTAAAAATTTTTTTAAATTGATGTCATTTGTTTTATATCACCTTCATTTCCCAATATATGCTCTTCGTTTCCAGGAATAAAAAAAAAGGGTGTGAGGAAAAGACAATTATTTAAACAACCAGCATCAATCAGGTCCAGTGGTATATATTGTGTTTCACTTCCATGATTATCCCACCACCTCAGCAAAGAAGGGAGGGAGAGGCATTCTTTGGTGCCAAGCTAGGTCATTGTAATTAAATAAAGAGATTTTTGTTGTTACTATTCTTTCTATTTACATTGTAGTCATTATGTATATTAGTGTTTTTTTGTTTGCTTATTTTATTTCTTCTAAGTTTTTCTATGCCTCTGGTTTTTACTCTCTGTGTGACATAGGGCACATCTCCCTTTGGGTCTCATTGCCTTCCTCTGTAAAGTTAGAGGGTTGGGCACGATGACCTTTAATGTCCCTTCAAGCTCGTCTGATTTCTGTTGTACAGATTATTTCCCTTTCTGGAATTGCCATCCTCCTCATCAGTGACTCTTGAATCTAGCTTCTTTCAGGGCTAATCTCAAGTGTCCTTTTCTTAACCCTCAGATTGTTAGTATACATAAGATAGGAAATATTTGAAACATTCTAGATCAAAATAAGGGATTCCTAGTATGGCAGCATCCAGACATTATCAACAAACATTTATGAAATATCTCTTCTGTGTCAGCCACTGTGCTAGGTTCAGAGGATGCAAAGGTAAAGAGGAACATGCCCTCAAAAAAATTTATGTTCTCCTGCCACCTAAGCACATCAAAACTCACCTATGACTCAGGTAAGTTTTAGGGGCTTGCATGAGGCATACAGAGCCACACAACTAGTCAGAGCCAGGATTTGCACCTCTGTTATCCTACCTCTAAGTCCCTCACCTCCACAGTATTGCACTGCCTGCATTTGTTGGGTGAGAGGAAACATGGCATACTGGATAGAAAGTTGGCCTCTGGGTCACAATAACCTGGGTTCAGGTATGGGCCCTGCTTCATGGCAGCTTTGTGACCCATGGCAAGTTATTACTTGTCAGTGACATAGGCAGTTTTCTAAGACTAAGTTACAAAAGAGTTGCAGATCTGTGTTGGTCAAGAGATTTCTTCACCAAGAACCTGCTACACTGATGAAATCACAAGTCTAAACTAAAAAAAAAAATTAATTTCCTTATCTGTACACATACTGTAGCTCTTTAGGAGAATGTATGCTCAAGGACAGAGACTTTTTGATTTTCATTACTTTGTACATAGGAGAAATTGTATACTACCTCACTTTGTCAACCTTCAATTCATACTCTACAGTATTTGTTGAACAGCTATGGCTAAGAATGATGAATTTATGGTCAGAGAACCTGAATTCATATCCCAAGTCTGCTACTTTTACCTCTGTATCACTTTGGATTAACTCCTTTGTATTTACTTTCTTCTCTAAAGTGGTAGAAATGGACTGTATGATGTTTAAGGTCTATTCCAACTCTAAATCCTGTAGCTGAGGTTCTTAAAAGAAGTGTCAGAAGCCTGTTCTGAACCTGAGGGATACCTATGGCTAACAGTACAAAGCTGTCAGACAGTTTTTAAACCTCTGAGTTGATAATGCATTTTGTTACTGAAAGATGTTGAGTGAAGTAATAGTGGATTTGAGGGTGGGGTGAATAGGAAAGAAAGTGAGTTATCAACCAGAAGTTTCTTAATAAACTTTGTATCTCCAGTTTGTTAACATAGTAACATAAATGATGTTTCTTGAAAAAAATGGAATTGTTTCAGGCTAAAGTATATAGCACTGATTTAGCGCTGAGAGTCCTCCACAGGTTTGTAGAATGGTCGGGTGGTCTGGTTAAATTTTCTTACTCTGGGTAAGTTAAAGCCATACTAGTATGTGCAAGGGGGGGGTGGGAGAGGTAAAAGTGGGTGGAGTCTTTAAAGAATCTGGACTGATTTGTGGAGGAAAGGACTTTGTACCTAATTACTTTCTTAGATCCTTATTGAGCTAGGTATTTTGATAGTGTTACATTCTTGTTAATTTCCTGCTGTAAACATTTCATTCGTAATAAAGCCAGTTAAATAAGAATCAAGGATCTTCTGTTTATACTCCCCTCCATAAACACAACTAAATTTTAAAATGCTGAATCTATAACTGTGACAAACTTTAAAAAAAGTCGTATGTTAAATGAGAACTTCCTTTTAGATATTTAGGGCCACAGGACATTTGTCTGTGTGTTGATAACTTATGCTCTACAAATTTTCAATTATTAACAGGTAACAAGGTGGTGGGGTTGGTAAGAGTGCTGAATTTGGAGTCAGAATAGACTGTGTTTGAAATCCTGACTTGAACATTTAATAGCTATTATAAGTAACTGAATAAGCCATTTAACTTCCTCAGTCTAGATTTTCTCATCTGTTAAAATGGGGATAATAGCACCTACCTGAAAAGGACTGTTAAGAGGCTCAAATGAGATGATACATAAAATAGTTTGTTTTTTATTGCAAAGCACCTGGAATTTTAGAAATGCAGGTTTTTATCCTTAAGCTACTTCCAAGTCTTGGATTGTGATCTCTAACCACCTTCTACCCCCCTTCTTTCCATGATATTTACTAAGATGAATTTTTTTTTTTGTTGGACAGATTATGCCATCTTATCTCCCTTGACAACAGGGATTGTTATTAATTGGAAGCTGTTTTCCTATTTACTTTCTTTTTGATCTCTTAAGTTCTCTCACAGATTATATCTCCATATATATGTGTGTGTGTAAGTATATGTGTAAAATATGCTTCATTATTGTTTTTCAGATTCTAAATGGCTTCTAAGAAGTCGAGTTCAGATTTTCATGGTAAGTGGGATAGTTCTATTGTGAGTTGGTTAGAGATTTTGTTAATCATTCATTACAGCTTAGTTTAGTTTTTTGTTTTCTTTGAATCAGATAATTTGGAAAATTGGAAGTTATATAGTAGCATAAAAGAAGTTGGGCAGATAGTTCTAGTCTCGCCCCCATCCCATAGTCTTTGTTCTTATGCTTCAGATTATGTCTATTTAACTTTGGATATTTGGTATATGAAATTTAGGCCCAGAGCTAAAAGTAAATGCCTTTGGTTAAAGTTCAGCAGTCTTTTTTTTTTTTTAAATTGAGCTAGTTTTATTTACAACTAGCTCCTCTGATTTCCTTCTTAAATACTGTAAATTCTGTAAAATATTCCCTACTTCCTAAGAAAAACTGTACATCTATAATTCTTTGTACTTATTGTGAATTTTCACTTAAGTCTTATATTGCCCCTGATGTGGGAAGTAAAATAAATAATAACCTACTAACTAACATTAATATAATACTTACTGTGTGTCAGGCACTGTGCTAAATACTTTACAATTATTATGTTGTTTTATCTTCACAAAAAATACTTCAAGTTAGGTGCCCTTCTTATTCCCATTTTACATATAAGGAAACAGGCGTACAGATTAAGTGACTTGCCCAGAGTCATATAGTTAATAAATATCTGAGGCTGGATTAATGATAGGTATCTCAGATCTTCTTAATTCCAGACCCACTGCTCTATTTAATATATAAAGTTAATAAATTAAAAATAAATTAATAAAATAATTAAAATGGACTTAATAATGATTAGATCAGTAATCACATAAATGATTACATCAGATTAATGCCAAACTAAATGTAAGAAGAATTATATAGGGATATTAGTTTGTAATATAAGCAAATTCAGTTTTGCCATTGTTGACTTAAATATGGCTAATGATGATGATAGTAGCTTCTAAGCTTGCATGATTTACAGAGAGTTTTCCATATAAGTATCTATTTGATCCTTATAACAAACATGTAAGGCAGGTGAGGTAAGCATTGTTAACTCCATTTCGTAATGGGGCCTAGGCTTCAGAGAGATGTAAAGTATTTACTTAAAGTCACACAACTATTAAGGGGAAGACTTGGGACTTGGAAAACAGTAGAATGAAAATCTTGTTATCTTACATTGTGGGAGAATAAAATTGTCTTGTGGCACCTAGTTTCATTTCAAATAAGTCTGATCCATTTCCAGCCTGTCTAAAGACTGTACATACAGAGAAAACCTCACTTAAGCATAATCTACCTAAATGTAAATCTCAACCAAAATTTTTCCTCTGCCCAGTCTTCTTTTATCAGGAAGGAGGAAAAAAACCTAAGAAAACTTCATAGAAGTGATTTAGTCAAGAAAGAGAAACTGCTAGTTTAGTCTTATAACCTAATTTCTTCTACTACTTTATTATTAAAGTGAATATTCACATGAGGCACTATAAAACCTTCAATATTTTTTATTAAGTTTTAGAAAACACTTCAGAAACATTTTAGAAACACTTTCAGTAAGTTTTGAAATTTAAAAAAAAGTGTATCTGGCCAAGACTTTGGCTAATGGAAATTTTATAATTTTTATTTAAAAAAAATTAAACTCTTAATTAGAAGATATTGGCAGTTTCAAGACATTTTCAGATAGACAGTCTGGGACATGACAAAACTAGTTAGTTAAATCCCTGTGATTTTGTTACATTTTAGAAATATTACTAGCATAGTTCATGCTTATTAGCTTGTCATCATATGTTTCCGTTGCTTCCTTTAAAAAAATTCAAAAGGACCACAGGGTTTCTGATTAGTGTACTACTAAAAACATTCTCATTCTATATTGGGGATAAGGGAAAAGATCCTCGAAACTTAAGATGAATCTTCATCTTTAAGTTAACTATTCTGCTGTGATTGAAGAATGATGGGAAGATTTATTTTTATATTTTTGCCAATTATGTGGTAGTTAGGGTAAAAAAAAATTGATTAGGGAAGGAGCTACTAGGTTGCTTCTTTTTTAGGTGTTACAAAGTGAATTTGTGTTTCCTCTGTGACCTTTTGTATATAATATGTATTGATGATTTAGAATATGCCCTAAATCATTGCATTTTGGAGAGATATTGGCCCACAATACCAATGCTAGTGCTAAATGATGCAGAAACCTTAATTGGCTTGGCAATAGAATTGTGACAAATAATTCCACCCAACAAATTTTTAAAAAATTACTTTATATGAGTAGTACTATGCTAGGCTTTGTAGGAGATACAAAATAGTATGTAGACTGTTTTAAAGAACCTTATAGTTTTATCAGGAAAACCATTTGCATACTGTAAATAGAAAAATAAAATCAAGTAATCTAAGAATATGTTAAGTTGTTTGGCACAAATAAGTAGGAATTCAGAGGGTAGGATTATTGTGGGCTTGGATATACCTCAAGACGTACTTTGAGGAGGAGAAAGGATTACATTATTCCTTGTTTAGTACCTTCTGTATCATTTTCCTTCCCTCTCTTGACACCTTCTCTCCCAACAACCAAAGGGAAGAACTCAATTTTTTTTTTTTTGCAGACTATAACTAAGATATTTTTCAGCAAAAAACGACTATGATTTAGTTAGACCTTGAAAGTAGTCAGGTAAAATGGTCCCACAGTAACTTAAAATATATAGCTCTTCCCTCCTCTGTGACTGATTGGGATAATTTCTTAGTGGCAGCAGATAATGAAAATTTTTTCAGCTGCTGTATTAACTTTTTATTAGTAGGCAAACCTTTCAATGGCCTGGCCATTAAAAAATTGGCTGTGGTATAGTTTAGACCTTGAAGGTAGGAAAGATGGGATTACATTATTCCTTCTGTTCAGTTCTGTTCAGCAGCTCACTGCTTTCTGTTAGGAGATAATGAAAATATTTTTCAGCAAGAACAATGATGTTGTTTAGACTTTGAAAGTAGCAGGTCAGGTACAACTGTGTGTAAGAGGCACAAGGACTTAAAATGTGCTATTATTTAACTTACAGATCCCAAGGACAGAAATAAAACCCTGAGACATAATCTTTAATGAGTACAAGGATCTGTACCTGGGGTGGAGAAACTGCAACCTTGAGGCCACTTGTGGCTTTCTAGGCCCTTGGATATGGCCTTTTGACTGAATCTAAGTTTTACAGAAAAATCCTTTTAAGGGAATTTATTAAGTTTGGATTAAAAAAAAAAATCTACATTTGTACCAGAAATAAAATGTGGTACCTTTTCTTATTTAGTGTTTTTCTTTATACAACCTTGCTATTAACTAGAATGGTATAATCCTTTAGGGAATTTTGTTTTGTGAGTCCAGGGCCAGTTTTAGATGAGAATCTCCCACATCTACTACCCTCCCCCACTGCTTAGATATGGAGATACTTTGAATTTTGAGAATAGCTTTGGCTTTTGCTTTCCTTAAGACTTTAGAAAGAGCAGTCAGTTAAGGGGAGAGATTGAGATTAATGGCCCTTTAAACTTTAGTCTCTTCTAACAAATAGTCTTCAAATAGCATGAGTTACTTTGCTTTTAATGAACAGATATAGGACCATGGCAGAAGAAATGAATTAATTTTTGTGCTTTTTTTCATTTTAGGAACCTTCAGTTATCTTGATGATGTCCCATTTAAGATAGGAGACAAATTCAAAACACCAGCTAAAGTTGGTCTGCCTATTGGATTCTCCTTACCTGATTGTTTACAAGCTGTCAGAGAAATACAAGTAAGTATTTCTTTTTAACATTATATGGCAAAATAAGAAAAATTTGATCTACCTCAGTCATTCTCAAATTATCATATTTAAGGGCTTTCTGGCTTTCAGTTAAACTCTTTGTAATTACTCTAAATTTTATAAAGTATATACTAGATCCTACAGTTGATGTGGAGGGTTACATACCTGTCACCTCTTTCAGTTCGAGTTTTCACTGTTTTTGTCCAAGTGTGCATAATAAAATAGATATATTCTCAGTTTTATCACTGAGTAAATTATTGTGAACTCAGGCAAAAATTTAATTTTTCCCTCTTAAGTTTTTTGATAGTAATACTTATGAAACTTCTCTCCTGAGGTAGTTATGAACCTTACACATGAAAAAAATGTATTTGTAATCTTTATATGTTTTTACATGTAACTTATTTTTTATTATGCAGTAAAGCCTAGATTCAAAATTTTGAGCTACTCATTTCATTGAGAAATATGTGTCTGTGATTAGTCTCAGGTTTCAAATTCCATAGGGAAGATATTTATGAAAAAATTCATTGGTACATTAAGTTATTTACCTAAGGTTGTATTGGTAATCAGTAACAGAATTAAGATTGGAACTCAAATCTTTTAACTTGTAGGCCAGTGCTTTTCCTATTTCTTTTTTGAAGCTTTGATGTTTGTGCCATTATCATTGCTTATGTGCACATCGTGCTCTAGAGGGCACCATTACATAATGGATAGATAACTGAATCTGTAATCAGAGATCAAGGTTCTAGTCTCAATCTTGAGGGATGGTGAGAATTTAGATAGGGGGAGGGACGGAGGAGCAGCATTTAAAAAGGCACAGAGGTGAGAATAAGGATTGTGATTGTGCCTGAAGTGAGGAGGTAGATTGACTTTGATGGAGCAGACAGTGGCACTGGGGGAAGTTGATTAGAAAGCGGCTGGACTCAATTCTAGGTATTTGAACAAGGGTTCAAATTAACTATATCTTTTTTTTTTTAATTTTTTACAGTTTTCAATTGATTTATTTTTAGTTTTCAACATTTACTTCGATAAGCTTTAAATTTTCTTCGCTTTCCTCTCCCTTTCCTTCCCAAGACAGCATGCATTCTTATATGGTCTCTACACATCCATTCCTATTAAACACATTTTCACAGTAGTCATGTTGCATAGAATAATGGGAAAAATCATGAGAAAAAAACCAAAACGAAAATAGTCTGCTTCGCTCTGCATTCTGACTCCATAGTTTTTCTCTGAATGTGGGATAGCATTTTTCATCATGAATGTTTTGGAATTGTTTTACATCCTTGCATTGCTGAGAAGTCTGTCAGAAACAGTGATTTTGGTGAACAGTGTTATCCTGGTTCTGCTCCAAATTAGCCATATCTTAATACAAAATTTGGCAGTTACGTTAAAAAAAAGCTATTTTTCCACTGAGTAACATCAAACAGTAATGACATTCTGGGGTGTTTACATCACACTTACCTTTACACGGTCAAGATGTTGTGATATAGACAGATATATCTTATATAAGATAAACTTAACTGTACTTCTTGGGTTAAAGATGACAAACAAATTTTTCAGCCCCCTGGCCATTGAAGCTCAGGATGGTGTAAAAATATAAAAATGTTCATTTCAAATAACAAGCAGGAGTGCTGGATTTTGAGTCTGAACAGCATAGCACTGTAGAAAAGAGTACTGGCTCTAGAGTCCAAGTTCTTGCATTTGACTCTCCTATCTGATATTTACTTCCTGGGTAGCTTTAGTCAACTTGACCTTCATAGATCTTTGTTTTCCTTCTCTGTAAAATTCGGGAATTGGACTAAATAGCCTCTGAAATCTCTTCTAGCTCTAGGTCTACACTCCAGGATCAGATCTTGGCTTTGCTGCAAGTCATCTATGTGATCTTGAATAAGTCACTTTCTTATCTCTGAAACAAAATTTCCTTATGTGAAAAATGAGACAGAGATGGAGGTTTAAATAGGTGCCCTCCAAGGTCCCTTCCAGTCCTGAATCTATGTTCCTATGAACTGTTCTAGCAGTCTTTTGGCTGTTTATAAACTGTTACTTAAAGAGATTAAATACCAGTGTTGATCATCTTGAATGCTTTCTCTCATTTATGAGAGTGTGTGTATCTGATTGTGCATATGCAATATTAATTTGTTTTGGAAGCAACAATTTGATTATAAAAGAACCTCATTTATTAGTCTGGGTATCATGACACTTTTCTGTAGAAAATTTCATTTCATTATTCCCAAATAAAATCTATAAATAGTAAATGGTCTTAGTGGGAGAGTTGAGCAGTAGTGACTCTTATATAGCAGTTCTCATTTCCCTTTGTTTCCTGTTCTTTGAGGAACAGGTGTTAGGGGTCAGAAAGTGAAGTAGATTTACCTTGTAAAAATTTCCTCAGTGATGGTCCATTAACATCTCCTTTGTGCAATATTTTATAGATTAAAGACGAGAATGAAAATTCCTTTTGTCATTCAGCATTCTTTGTTACTCATCTACCATGTGTAGCAGGTACTATCCTGGGAGTTGAGGTTACACTCAAAAAAATAGTGCCCTCAAGGAACTCATGTTCTGTTGGAGAAGACAACGTATATATAAGTGTTATACATACACAAGGTAAATTGTCCTTAGAGTTGTATTAGCAGCATGTTTATGTTTATTAGCAGCTAGTTTATTAGCTAACTAGTTGCTAGGCACTACTATAAAATCAGTTATTTTTGTTAACTAATTTGACTTAAGAAAATTACAAGCCTGATCCAACGGTTTTTTCAGTCTTTTTGTAGAAGTTGAGGTACTTAGTTAAATACTTAGGTGCTTTCTTCATTTTACCAAAAGAATAGTTGGTTTTGCTTTTGAGATTAAGCCATGCTACTAATGAGGACATGACTTTTCAATTCTTATTTATACCAGTTAACTTTACTCTGTTTTTTGGCTACAGACAGTAAGCTTAACCTGCCTGGAACAAGAGGGAAACAACAGTGCAACTATCGTTACTAAAGGGAAAGCACCTCAGAACCATGTCCCCTGATGATTGTGGGCCAGCAGTGTTAACTTTCCATATGAAAAGACATAAACTATTAAAATAGACATAGAGCCTGCCATCATGGGGGTGCATCCTTAAACTTGAAGGTTACCTAGTTTTCCACTCTAATTTTCTCCTTGACTTCGTATAGTATTCCATCGTTTTCAGGAGAAAAGTAGTGGTTGCTATCTTACGTACATAAATAGTTTTGTTATTGTTTGAGGTTTGTGGGAGATGGAGAAGTAGAAATCAAATCTCCATCTTTGATTTCCTCCTCAATTGAGTTGTAGTAGTATGCTAGACTATTTTTACTTCCCTTCATTAAAAGGAAAAGATTATGGTGCTTCTGATGCATAGCAAAACACTTTGGAGTTTTATATTTTTGGGGAGGCACTACAAACTCGCTAATAAGAATTCATTGCCTTTGGACTTTTGAAAATTTGAGGCTGCCATATTTCCTCTATTGTTTAAAGTTTGTGGCATGTTGCATGGTGAGGTTTTTAACTTTGAGTTGTTTTCCTAGAAGATATTATGCTTTTTAAATCTTTCTGTGACCTGAGTCTTTCCCCAGGCATAGATTTTTCTGAGGTTATTTCCCTGTGCATAGGCCCCCCACTTTAAGAAACTGAGCTGGCAGAGTAATTTCTCAAGAAAATGCATGAAGGGACAGTTTAAAAAAGTAGATCTTATATCACCCAAAACCTCTCCCCCGCAACCCCTTCCCTTTTAATTCCTATGTTAAAAATCAGTCTTAAAGAAAAAAGTCATTAACACATCAAAAAAGTCAGAAAATTTATATGAGGTGCACTGTACCTATAGAATTCTCACCTACGCGAGTCAGTGGAGTGGTTGTATCTTCTTATTGTTTTTCTTATTTCTTTGTGAATTCGGCAACATTCAGTTTTGATTGTTTCGTAGCTGTACTTTTCTCTTTACTTCGTTGTAGTCATTTCTGTATTGTTTTCTTGACTTTTTTTTTACTTCAATCTACACAAGATCACTTTTTCCATGATTTCTATTATTCATCACTTATTTCTTGTATTCCATTATATTCATGTTTTGTAATTGCTTTGGCCATTACCCACTCGATGGTCATATACTTTGTTTCTAACTTTGTGCTACCTCACAAAATACTGCTGTGATGTATTTCTTGTTGTTCTGTCTTGTCAGAGATACTGGAGTGATTTGCTGTTTTCTTCGCCAGCTCATTTTACAGATGAGGAAACTGAGGCAAATAGAGTTAAGTGACTTGCCCATAGTTATATAGCTACGAAGTGTCTGAGGTCAGATTTGAACTTAGGAAGATGAGTGTTCCTGATTCTGGGCCTGGTTCTCTACACTGCACCACCTAGCTGCCCCATTTTGATGTATAGGAACTTTTATCATGTCCTCTTTGGGGAATTTCTGGGTCATAGGGGGTGGACATTTTAGACACTTGTATAATTTGAAATTACTTCCAAGAAGGGTCATTTTTAATATTAATTTTTTTTCCTGGATAGCCTGTAGTTTCTGGAATAGGTCATTATGTTTAAAACATTCCACTTGACTTCCACATTTCAGTGAGTAGAGAGCTAAGGTCTAATTTTAATTCTGCCAGTAGTATGGTTATGTACACACATAAGGTCAAATATATTTCTTCAGCTTTCTAGTTTTAGAGTTCCTCCCAAAGACAGAAGACATTGCTGTTAGAAATACGTTTTCATCTGTGTACACCCAGGCTTTCTTTAGATCTGGAAAAGTCAAGATGATACTTTGTATGCTAGGCATAGGAACCTTAGGAGTTATCTGTTATTTTAATCCTTTGTTCTAAATCTTCCAATAGACCATCCATAATCTCTTTTCTTTTCCTTAGGCCATATTATCCTCTTTATTTCTAACCTTGGATGAATCAATGGTGTACACAATCACTGGCATAATCTTGGTGATTTACCAAGGAGATTATTGACTTTTATTATATATTACTCAGGAGAAACCTCTTACATAATAGTTGTTTTTCTGAAAAATCATTTGTAAATTGAATCTTTGTGACCCAAATAATTTAAAATGTATTAGTGGACCTTTCTGTTTAAAAGAACTTTGAAATGAATCCATTTGTTATGTGAATAATTACCCTCAAGTTTATTTTGCAAATTCTGATCTGTATCATGAGTTTTTTTTAAGCGAAGGTAGATCCCTATTTTGGAAAGGTGGTCTGTAAGCGTCATCACTAGACAATATTTTGTTTAGCATGTATTATTTGTGTGAGATGTTAAGGATACAAAGAAAAAACTTTAAGTCTGTGCTTTTGTGGATTTTAAAATCTAGTAGTGATAGGAGGGACAAGACTTATAAATTGTGAACTAAGAGACCTAAGAGGGCCTTCATTTTATAGGAGGTTAAGTGACTTAACGTGGCCACTGCCCCTCTACAGCTGCTTTATGTATATAGAAAAGTAAAGGACAGTATAAAACTGCATTGTGAAGTAAATGATACGGATGATAAGTGCAGAGGAAGTGATTACTACTAAGAGTTTGAGTAGTTTGGAAGGCCTTATGGAAGAGGTGTCATATGTGATCCAGACCTCAAAGGACAGATAAAGAAATGTGGAGTATGGGCCTTTCAGGAAAAATAATGTGAGCAGCATTTAGAGTTTTGGTGACAGTGGTATACAATAATAATGGTGTGGTGAGTTCTTGTGATTTCCTTATAGTAAAATTTTCTGGAAGGAGTGTGGTCAAGTAATATAAAAGGATTTGATGTTGTAACCTACTGGTACATAGAAAATAAAATAACCTTGTTTTTACATCACCAATCCAGGTATTACAAGCTATGTGAAAGGAAAGACTAGGTAAGGGAAATGTTGGTATCAGTGCTCTCCCTTAAGTGATCTGTTCAAAAACTTAACTCTTTTTGGCTCTTTTTTTTAACTCTTTAAAAAACAAACTGAAGTATGAAACAACGATAATGCATATGCTTAATGTCTTTGTCTTTTTTTATTATGTTTTACAGTATGACTTTTCCTTGGAAAAAAAAACAATTGAGTGGGCAGAAGACATTAAGAAAATTCAGGAAGCTCAATGGGAAGCTGAGAGAAAGGCTGAAGAAACAGAATCCACAGTAAATTCCAAGAGTGGCCCAGAGGGTGACAGCAAAATGGGTTTCTCAAAGACACACTGCCCAACTACAATGCCACCTCCCATTAACCCCATCCTTGCCAGCTTACAGCACAACAATATTCTCACCCCAACCCGTGTCAGCAGCAGTGCCATAAAACAGAAGGTTCTCAGCCCTCCCCATACGAAGGCAGACTTCAACCCTGCTGACTTTGAATGTGAAGAGGATCCATTTGATAACATGGAATTAAAAACTATTGATGAGAAAGAAGAACTGAGAAACATTCTTGTTGGTACAACTGGACCTATTGTGGCCCAGATCTTAGATAATAACTTACCCAAAGGAGGGTCTGGGTCTGTGTTGCAGGACCAGGAAGTCTTGGCATCCCTGGAAAGGGCTGCAATGGATTTCAAGCCCCTTCACAAACCCAATGGCTTTATCACTTTACCACAGTTAGGTAATTGTGAAAAGATGTCACTGTCTTCCAAAGTGTCCCTCCCTCCTATCACTGCTGTGAGCAATATCAAGTCTCTTTCCTTCCCCAAACTTGACTCAGATGACAGTGAGCAGAAGACAGCGAAACTTGCAAGCACTTTTCACAGCACCACCTGCCTCCGTAATGGCACTTTCTTGAATTCCTTAAAACCCTGCTCCCAGAACAATGCTAGTGAACTCAATGGATACCTTGGGGTGGGACTTTCAGCTTTAAATTTGGACAGTGGCAAGGAAACACCAGCACTATCCCCCTCATCCCAGCTGCCTTCCTTGTCTGTTTTGTCAGTGTGTACAGAAGAGTCATCACTTCCAAATACAGTGTTGACGGTAAGATATTGTGATTGCTCTTAAGCTAGGGCCCCCAGAAGGTTACCAAATGAACACATGTGACTCACTGTCACCTTTCCTGTGAAAGGAAGGGATCGTAGGATTTAGTTTTGAGCATGTGAGGATAACATCAAGATGAGGCATGATTTTGTTGAGATTGATTGTGAGGATGACAGCATTTGGGGTTATTTTCATTCTCAATCTTGTGCTAACCTTTTCCACCAGCCTAATCTAGGCTTCTTTCCTAGATTGAAGCTATTTGCAAATGCCCGCCTCTCTGAAATCCAGTATATTCCTTTGTATGGTTCTGGTGGAGACAAGAATTTGCTTTTTAATGTATTTTTTTGCCTTTTTCATACATTTCCTTTCTAGTTTTTCTGTCACCTTTCAACATTTCTTCCTCTCATTTCCTGTCTTAGTGTTCCCAGGCATGATTTTTTTCAGTTGTGGATCTTTGACAAGGTTGAGTTTGTTCTGAGGAGCATCTTCGTGCGCTGCTGCCTTTCCATGGACTGTGAAGAAGGAAAACATTAACTTTCAGAAATCTTGACATCCGGTAGAAGTGGATGTTCTCAGTTTTGAACTGGAAATGTGTGTGAGGGTCGTTAAAGGAGCACAGAGGAATTTACATTTGATCCTAGAGATAATAAGCTGGTCATTTGCCAGGTTCCCTCTTTTTGCTTCTTCCACAGTTCTTCACTTCAGTTTCTGATGAAGAGGCTGACCTCATTGCCAGAGTTGATCCCTCATCCCATCCTATCTTCTTTAGCAGATTCTCAACTATTATTTTCTTTCCCTTTCTGCTAGATACTTGCTGCTGCCTGTAAACATGCCACAGTTGTTTTCTCTATCCTTAAGCAACCTTAGTAGATCTATTGCTTCCACTTGCTATCCTGTATTTTATATCCCCTTTCTCAGCCAAAGTCCTTGGAAAAAGGTGTCTACGTAGACTCAGTGTCTTCACTTCTTTGCTCTCCTGACTTACCCTGTTGTAATCTGGCTTATGATGGCATCGATCAATTGAAACCGCTCTCTCTATAGTTTCCATATACTAATTATCTAGTCTACTGTCTTCTCCTTGACTTCTCTGCCACATTTGATACTATTGACCATTCCCTGGAAACTCTCCTTTCTACATTTTTGTGACAGTGATCTCTTGGTTTTTCTCTTGCTTATCTAACTGCCCCTTCTTAGTCTTTCTTGTCGAATCTTCATCCATGTCATGCTCTCTAATTTTGGGTGTACTCTAAGACTCCATCCCAGGAGCCATCTTTTCTCTGTACTCTCTCACTTGGGATATCATGTGTCTATGATTTTCAGATCTTTGTATCAAACTAGAGAGGTACAGTGCTGGGCCTGGAGTTAGGAAGACTCTTCCTGAGTCCAGATCTGACCTCAGACCCTTATTACTAGCTGTGTAACCCTGGGCAAGTCACTTAATCCTCTTTGCCTCAATGTCCCTGTACTGTAAAATGATCTGGAAAAGGGAACAACAAACCACTCCAGTATCTCTGCCAGGAAAACCCCAACTGGGATCATGGAGATTGGACATGACTGATAGGACAGAACTACCACCACCACCAAAATAACAACACATCAAACATCAATATTTCAGTCTCTGGTCCTATATCCTACAGGTTGCCTGTGGACATTTCAAACTAGATGTCCTGGAAACATCCTAAATTCCATATGTTCATAACAGAATTCATTAGATTTTCCCCAAACTCACCCTTTTCCTGAATTTCCTTATTACTTTCAGGACACCACCATTCTTTAAATCACCCAGGTCGACAGCTTTGGTGTCATTTTTGTTTCCTCATTTTCACTTCACATGCATTCACTTGCTACATCTTATCATTTCTATCTGCATAGACTCATTTTACATTCCCTTTTCTCTGTTTACACTACCACTGTCATATTTCAGGCCCTCATCACTAGTTTGGAGTATTTCATTGACACCTAATTGGTTTTCCTATATCAAACTTTTATTCACTCTGTCTTCCCAACCACCAGAGTGATTTTCCTGAAGTGCTAGTCTGACCATGTTACCCCCACCAATAAGCCCCATTGGCTTGTTATCTCCTCTGGGATCAAAATAAACTTTTCTGTTTTGAATTTAAAACTCTTAACAGCAGGTCCTTTTCCGCCTTTTTATGCTTCTTTTACTTTCATCTCCTCCATTTGTTGTATTTCAGTTACAATTCAGTTCTTGTCTCTGTGCCTTTGCACTGTATGTTTCTCATGTCTAGAATACACCTCCTTTGTCACTCTGCCTCCAGGAATAATCCCTGTTTTTCTTCAAAATTCAAGTGCCATCTTCTCCAACATGACTTTTTTGAAACATTCAGCTTCTAGTGCCCACTCTTCCAAAATGATTCTATGTTTATTTTGTATATTTACATGTTCTTTCTCTTGATAGATTGAATATAAGCACTTTTGTGTGCAGGGACTTTCACTTTTGTATAGGTATTCCTAGTACTTAGCACAATACCTGGCAAGAAGTAGGTGCTTCATATACTGCCTGTTGATTGGTTGTGCTTTAGGAAAATCTCTTTGGCATTTGTGCAGAAGATGAATTAGAACAGTGAGAGACTTGAAGCAGGGAAACTTAAGTATTCTAGTCAGGAAGGCTTGAGCTAGAGATAGTAGCTCTCTGTGTTTGAGAAGGGAATAAATGAGAAATGTGGGGGAGGTAAAAATGACAACATTTGGTAGCTGATTAGAATCTGAGGGTTGCATGAACACCAGCAGTGTGAACCTGAGTGCTTGGGGTAGTGGTGTTGCCCTAGAGAGAGCAGAGAAATTTGGAGGAAGGGTGAATATGAGGAGAAAGATAATGAGTTATCTTTTGAATATGAGTTTAGGATGCCTATGAAACCAGAAGTCATCAGGGGTTATAGATTCATAGCTTCAGCTGCCAAAGGATAAACTTAGGTTTATCCTAAAAAGTAGTTTTATGGTCTCAATTAGCACTGAGTCTTTGACTCAGGAAAAAAAGAGTATGAAGAGACGTCTTTTCTCCTTTTCCAGCATCTTTTGAGAAATTGTATTTTCCTTATAGTAGTGGCTCAGGTGTTACCTGCTATCTATAATCTGTGATCGCCTCTGCAGGAATTCTTATGATGGTGATGCTAGAATATTTTTTCCTACCAGGTAATAACTTTATAGTATTTTGAGGTACTTCTGTAGTTCCATTGGTGAAAGGAAGATGTTTTGATCCCATGAAGGCATTTATTGAGTTAGCCTGAAGAAGTGAATGAAAATTCAAAACCACATATATGTTTCTCTATTTTGTTTTTGGTAGAGTGGCCAAAAAAAAGTTCCATTTAAGTATGAAGTAGGTTAGTGTAGGATGATCTTCTTAACAGGGCTCTTAAACTCTTCTAGAAGAGTTTATATGTTTAAGGTAGATATTAAATTGTCCCAGGAATGCGGTTTTTAAGAAGGTACAAGAGACCAACCAATAGCCAGGATTTTGTTGGAGTATAGTAGTGAAAAGTACCCATACTGGTAGCATTGGCTGCACTTCACTTTTGCTTTTACATAGTTTAATTATTTGCACACAAGTACTTACAACAACATTATATGAAGTAATAAATTATATTAAATCACTATCAAATAGTGGTTATTGAGCTATCAGTCTTAGCATAAGGCAAAATTAGGTCCTAAAATCTTAAGTTGTCTCAATGACCTGTCTGATCACTTGAGATTTGTCAAGCATTTTGCAAACCTTAAAGCTCTGTATCAATATGATCTGGAATGATTATTTCCCCATCCCAACTGCAGAAGGAGCAGCAGGTGGGCAGTGACTCTGTATGTGAAAGTCATGAACTGACCAAATGATGTTAGGGTAGAGAATATTGGCTGTTTTGGCTGCCCGGGGATTGTAGGCTGAACCAAATCCTTAACAGTTCATATTCCAGCTCCTGTCAGATTGAACTCTGTTCATTCCCGTACTCCAGGGGTGGGGAACATGCAGTCTCAAGGCCACATGTGGCCTTCTAGGTCCTTGAATGCAGTCTTTTGGGAATCCAAGTTTTACAGAACAAATCCTTTTATTAAGGGGATTAATTCTGTGAAGTTTGAACTTTGTCAAAAGGCTGCATTTGAGGACCTAGAGGGCCATACCTCTGCGGCTAGTCTCATCGCTCAACTCAGGCCAATCTTTCTAGAGTTGAGCATAGGTTCTGTGCTAACAGTCCTTTGTGTCTTTGTGTGTGTGATCAAGTTAATGGGGTGATCACCTTTGATAACTGGGAATCTTAATCCTGAGAGAGATTTTTCTCAGCCTCAACTGGAGTTGCAGTTGTACAAATTGGGACAGAGGATGTTTTAAGAGCAAGTGGGAATTTAGCCGAGATGTTGGCATCTCTTTTGCCCTCAAGAAGGAACTGGAGAGTTTTAGCCTGCAGAAAAGACAAGACTTGGGAAGGGGAAGGACAAGACAGCTGCCCTCCAGTATTCGAAGGGCTGTAGTATAGCAACGTGACTTGTTTTCTTTGGCCTCCCAAATCAGGAACGGTGGGTGGAAGCCTCAAAGAGGCAAATTGAGCTCAGTGTCAGGAAAAACATGATAAAAACTTGTTAGCAGAGGAGGTGTATAAAAGTGGAACGTGTTGTGTAGAGAGGTGCCAGCTTCTCTGTTCTTAGAGGTCTTCAAGCAGAGACTCGCTAACCACTTGTCGGGTCTGTCCTGCGTAGGAATTCCTTTCTGGTGTGAGTTGGACCAGATGGCCACTGGCCTTTTCAGTTCTCGGTCTTTATAGTTCTTGTTGCAGTTGACTTACCCCGTGTGCTCTGAGTCACCTTGGAGCCTTTTTCTCCCCTGAAGCCTCCATGTAGATCCTTAGCAGACTGAAGTTTGTAAAACATGGGGATGCCAGGAACAAACACTTAGGCATTTTTGATGGTGGTGCTAGTCATAAAATCAGTGCCCACTGAAAGTAGTGTTAGCTGGCTTGAATAGAAATCAGTTGACTCTTAATAGAGTTTTTTTTAAAAATTTATGTTTTGGGAAAGACCCCTAAGGGTCTCTTTTAGCTGTAAATACTATGATCCTATGAATTCTTCCCTGTTTGTCCCATTTAGAGGCTCTGGGAGGATGGGACAAGATAGCCCAGTCTGAGACTGAATTTTTCCACTTCAGTCCCAAATCTTTCTCTCAACGTCTTTCTCTCGTTTGGATTCCACTGTGCAGACACTTGAGTGTCTACATTTGTCTATGGACTGTGGGACAAGTATAAGGAAGGAAGCAGATGGCCTATAGTCTCCTCTCCTACGTCTTTCTCTTTGTCCAGAATGTTGTTTATATGGCCTAGGATCCCACTCTCGCATAACCCTGCGTGTTTCTCCACCACCAGGTCACGCCTCACAATATCAGGACATCGCAAGTGCCCAACACCCCCAGCTGTCCCCAGGGCTCAAGTACATCAACCTATTTGGACCTGCAAGCACTGTCCCCCAGTGAGCGGCAATGTGTGGAGACAGTGGTCAACATGGGCTACTCATATGATTGTGTCTTGAAAGCCATGAAGAAGAAAGGGGAAAATATAGAGCAGGTGAGAGGCTAGAGAGGGAAACTAGGTAGGACTAGACTTACAGACTGTATTTTAAACTTGGCATACATTTAGAGTGCAGGGTCCTTGTTAACTGAGCTAACATCCTCACCTTCAGTCACTGCTATTTGAATTCAGGAACCCCAAACTCAAATAGGCAGGTTCTTCACCCCACCCTCAGTTCCACAGACTCACTGTTATTTGAAAGTGGTTTCTCTCTCTCTGTCTTTTAAAATACCCGCCATCATTTCCCAGTGAGATTCTGGGAATATCTGTAGCAGGACGTGAGGCTGTGCAACTTTCCCTGTGAGTTAGATCTGTTGTTCCAGCCATTGCTCCACTTCCACATCTTTACCTCGTAGTTGCAGTGCTGGGAAAAGACATTAGTTTAGTAGCAGTGTCTTCTGCAGGCTACTTCCTGGTAGAAGACTTTGCTTGTGGGAACCTGGTCTTTATCCCCAGAGGTTCATAGGAGGCCTGACTCCAGAAACCAGTGCTGGAAAAATATAGTTGGGATAGGGCTAGTAGAGAGGAAACTATTTAAGACAGAAAGTAGGTACCAGCAGCTTGTATTTATTTCCACCCTTACTGGCAAGATGCATTGGAATGGGGAAAACATTATTCCTGTAGGGAGCTGTTAAAATGACAGATGATATGGTAGACTAGTTCAGGTTTCCAGTTGTGGCTGAGGAGGGGTAGATTGTAAGTTCTCAGTCTGATTACACCTGTTTCTCCCAGTAAGGCTAGTCTTTGGATTCATGTTGATTCCATCTTGGTACATGGAATATGTGTTCATTGACTCCCCATACTCCCTCCTTCTTCCCTGTACTTATTTTGGGAAATAAGAGGGTGGGGGAATTCATAAGACTGGATTTAGTTGGACCACACTGAAATGACTGCAGAACCTCAGAACCCTGTTCAAGGCAGAGAATTGACTCTTTGTTGCTTTTCTTAGGTTCTTGACTATTTGTTTGCACATGGACAGCTCTGTGAAAAGGGCTTTGATCCTATTCTGGTAGAAGAAGCTTTGGAAATGTACCAGTGTTCAGAGGAAAAGGTGAGATTGGTGGTTTGTGTATGGGATTTGGGGCAGGGACAAGAGAGTTCAATAGAGAGATGTTAGATATGTCTGCCCAGGGACTAGGAATTCCTGGAATTCATTTCATACAGTCTCAACCACTATACTAAAATTCCTTGAAGTCTTGAACTCTCTACTCTACTTCTTCCCTTTCTAAACCAGTTTGTGGCATTTGGAGACTGAATCTGTGGTTTGCCAAAGGAATGATGGTGTGGTTAAGGGCCAGGGGTATAAGTAAAAGGGACCTCAATCCTTCCCTGTACCTTCCTCCTAGCAAGAAGTATGTGGATTATCAGGCTTCCCAAGAGGGTTAATATTCCCAAGGTTTAAAAATGAGGAATAATGTTGGCCAATAGACTTTTAGCTAGAGCTGAGATGAAAAAGGCAGAGTTGTGGTTGATTTGGGGGTGGGGAGGAGTGCTTTAGAGCCTTCTGAGTGTGGAAAACTGCCTTTATCCTAGACTGCTTCATGCCAGGTATTTTGAGAAATGGCCTAGTAGTCGCAATTTATGGTATTCAAAGGCATGAGTCTCATCTATATGAGTTCTTCTGACTTGGGTCTAGAGGTTGTACAAATGCTTCAGAAGGATGGTGAAGGACTGGTGGGTGAGGGAGATGACTTCTAGCCATCCTCCCAAGTGACTTTGTCTACAAACTACTCAGACTTGAAACTCCTTCCCTCACCTCTCCTGCCTGAACTTAACTGGAGCCAGAGAATTTGGTGGAATTATTAGGTGACCTTTCTGACCTTTTCCCATAAACAACCATGTGCTTTATAATTTTATTTTGGTGTTGCCTTTGGGATCTGTGTTGTTGGGATCTTTTAACCTTTCTCTCCCCCACTTCTCTTTCAGACAACAGAATTTCTTCAGTTAATGAGTAAATTTAAGGAAATGGGTTTTGAACTGAAAGACATTAAGGAAGTTTTATTATTACATAACAATGACCAGGACAATGCACTGGAAGACCTCATGGCTCGGGCAGGAGCCAGCTGAGAAGAAGCCCCAGCCCACCTCCACCCTGCCAGAAGCATCTCTCCCTTTGGGAGGCCCCAAGTATTCCCACCAGTCCCTGGAGGCCCTCCGGTGGCTTCACACTCTCCTTAGGAAGAAGAGAGAATGTTGTTTTGGGTTTGTTGTTGGGGGTGGGAAGGGAAGAAACAGAAAGAGTACTTCTGTACCTTCTGGAGACTTATCACCACACGTGGATCTGAGGGAACAGGGAGGAGGATGGTAAAGCACGAGGAATGTTGGGACCTCTAAGCCCTGCCCCCATCCACCTTTCCAATTAATTTTATTTGTATTTTGAGAAGTGCCCTTCCCAGCTTGGCCCTGGTTTTTCTGGGGGACTGTACATATATATTCAAGACCAAACTTTGTTGGTGTATTCTCACCCTTGCCACGAGCAGGAGATAACAGGGGTGTTCTGGAGTTCCCTCTGAGAGAGACTCAGTCAGTGCTGCTTTGAATGTCATATGTTCGACCAAAACATTCCTCACTGTTAGACTGGCTGAACTGAAATCCATATCTAGTGCAATGGAAAGGGTTTTTAGGGTGTTTATTTGATTTTACTTTTGTTTTCCTTTTAAAAATGAACTCCACATTAGATGCTAACTTAGTTTTAACACTGGTTCCTAAACTTGTAAAGGCATGAAGAATGCCCTTGAGTTTGGGCTCTGTTCTGCCCCTTCTGCCAGGCAGCCATTGTGCTTGCCCACAGTCAAGTCTTGGCTAAATCCTGGATCTTGTTGGAGCAGGACATCTAACTCCAGCCTTGACAGCCTTTCCCAGGCTTCCCCGAGTTCCCAGTTCTAGGAAATTGTTCAGTTGACACTTTAATATTCAGTGTGAAACAGGAATTTCTTTGCAAGCACTTTCAGATGAGGTTGGGGGAATGAGTCCACAATCCGTTAGCTCAGCCCTAAACTCACAGGTTTTTTTCAGTTTTACTTTCCACATAATTCTTGGGGAATAGAGTCACTACTTTAGAATGATACATTCGGTAACATCTAGTGATATAAACCCATCTATTTGGTTTGTTTTGTATTATGTTGTACATTATTAAAGCTCTGAATACAAAAAAATACAGTCAATGAATCTAAAGTAATTTGCTAACTATTTTGATTCTTCAGAAACAACTACTAATAAAAGTTTAAAAGGTTTTCTTTCTTTTGAATTGAATTTCCTTAGACTGGGGGAGGGCTTTTCCCCATGGGTCTGATGGGAAGGATTGTGTTCATTTTGTTCACCCAACACCCCCGCCCCCAGTATTTATGTGGGTTCTTCTCTAACTCGCAGGGTTCAGCATCCCTTTGGTTGTCTGTTCTTGACGGTAGAGGTAAAGGTGTGATGTCCTGCCCAGCTCACTACCATTTTCTTGGGTGATTTTGGCAGCATTGAAGAGAACAAAGCAACTGCCAACCTGCCTAGCTGGTGCTGCCTTCTGGGGCTGGCATCACTTGGGAGTAGTGGCCGTTTTGCCACAAGTGACCTGAGAACTCTGCATAAAGGAAAACATCCCCTAACACCGCCCCGCCCCCCCCCCCCAAAAAAAGCTCCAAGTTTTACTTCAGTATAGGTGAGGGTGGCTTTTTCCTCCTGTCTAAGTGAATGGAGGTAGGCAGTATTGGCTAAATTTCCAAGGCTACTGACTTAGGCAGAATTTCAGCTGGTGTCCTGAAAGTGAAGTAAGAATGAAAGGATTCTGTCCTACACCTAGTCTTTAGGAAAGGAGTTAACCTTTCTTGTGGCATGAGCCAGTCTGGTGAAGTCCGTGGATCCCTTCTCAGAATAACTTTTTAAGTCCATAAAATACACAACTTTAGGAAAATAATTATGATGAATAGTTATTTACAAAAACAGTTCATGGACCTTAGGTTAAGAACTGTTGCTTTAGGGAGAAAGGGTTTTTAAATTCAGAAGGCTCTGAGTTTAATCTTTAACCGAGGGAGCTCATCCATGCTACCTTTCTAGGGCCTTCAGGAGCGTTCTAATTGGGAAAATCTCAGCTACTGGAGGCAAGAAGGGTGGCTAGGAAGACCCCAGTGGTTCTCTCATCTAATGCCACAAAACCCAACTGCTCCACTGCCTGGCTTCCATTACCAAGTATGATCTCTCCAACGTTACCAATGACTTTTAACAAAATAAAACCAATTTTTATTCAGTCCTTACCCTCCCTGCAACTTTGATGATGTTGACTGATCATCCTCTTAACTTATACTTCTCCCTTGGTTTCTCTGATTCCTCTTCGTCCATGCCATTTCCTTTACTGAATCATCCTTCCATCTATCCACATAAGCTCTTAGAAGATCTTTAGAAGGCTGTCTGAACTGTTTTTGAGGGAGGGCAAGGTAGGTATTAGGGCAATGAAAATGACAAGCCTCAGATTACAATTGGTTGTTCTAAGTCTTGTCCAAAGACTGAGTCTTTCCAACTATAACATTCTATGAATCTGACTTGGATTTTGGGTTCCCTTTCATTAAAGGTTCCCTAGATTCAGCATAATCCATGCAGATGACTCCATACAACCTAGTTAGCCCAAACTTCACTCCTTATCTGCCTGCTGTGTATTCTTCCCTGAATTCCCTCTGGGCATCTCAGATGCAAAACAACCAGTCGTCCTCCCCCAGACTCCTTATCATCCTCTACTCTTCCTCTCCAGGACTGTCCCATCCACATCCAATCGGTTAATCTTGTTACTTCTACCTGACTTCACAAATTCACCTTCACTCCCACAGCCCAACACTGTAGTTCATACCTGGGCATCTCAGATGCAAAACAACCAGTCGTCCTCCCCCAGACTCCTTATCATCCTCTACTCTTCCTCTCCAGGACTGTCCCATCCACATCCAATCGGTTAAAATCTTGTTACTTCTACCTGACTTCACAAATTCACCTTCACTCCCACAGCCCAACACTGTAGTTCATACCTTAATAAGTATTAAGTGCAGACACTACACCAGAGCAAGAGTGAAACAACCCTGCTCACAGTGAACTGAAATCCTAATGAAGGGGACAAGTACACACAAAGTACATCATTTTACAGCTAATGTATCCACAAAGTAGAGGAATACAAAACAGTCTGAAGGGTAGCTTACTAGCAGTTGGGGAATCCAGGAAAGGTTTCATGCTGAAGATTGTGCCTGAGTTTCATCTAAAAGGAAGAGGATTCTTTGGCAGAAGTTAAGGAGAGAGTGTATCCCAGGAATGAGGGATAGTCAGTGCAAAGACAGGTGTTGTAAGAAAGAGAAAGAAAGCCTAGCTGCATCCAAGTGAGGGAGGAGTAATGTCCAATGAGAACACAGGTTGGGGCCAGGCTGTGAAGGTCAGCTGGTGGTTCAGCGGATGGAGCACTGAGCCAGCCATCAGGAAGACGAGTTCAAACCTAGCCTTAGACACTTCCTAAGTGTGAACCCTGAGGACTTGGTTTGCTTCAGCTCCTTCATCTGTAAAATGAGCTGGAGAAGGAATGGCAAGACACTCCTGTGTCTTTGCCAAGAAAACCCAAAACTAACCGAAATGACTAAACTACCACGAAGACTGCCAGGGACTTTAAGAGCTAAACAAATAACTTTCTATTTCATCCTAGAAGAGCAAGAGGAAGTCACTGGAGTTGGCTGAATAGGGGAAGTCACCTGGTCAGTTTTTTAAAAAAATTACTTGGGGGGGCGGAGCCAAGATGGCGGAGTAGAAAGACTCACATTTGCTAGCTCCGAACCCACAACCCATGGATTTCCTCTAAAAAGAAATCCCAACAAATTCTGGAATAGTGGAAGCCACGCAACAACACAGTGAAGGAGATTTCCGTTGCAGAGAGCCCTGAAAAACCGATCCCAAAGGTCCATTGAGCCCCGGACGGGAGCGGAGCCCTGCCCTGCGGAGCCCTCCCCTGCCCTGCCCCGGCCACGCGGCACTGAGGAGCGAGCAGATCCAAGCAGGCGTCAGGGACTGGAATCTCCAGCGGCCGCGAAGGTCCTTCCACCCAACAGATACACAGGTCAGTGAGAGAGACGGGCTGAGAGGGAAGCGGGGGATCTCCGGGACTCGGACCCCCAGGGAGGCAGCGGCAGCGGCAGAGGCAGAGGCAGCAGGCAGCCAGAGGCTCCCAGAGCAGGCAGGAGCTCTGCAGCAGCTCCATTACAAAAGGTCTCTGCATAAACCCCCTGAGGGAACTGGGCCTAGGAGGCGGCCCTGCCCCCACCTGAACATCAGCAGATAAGCTGCCATTGAATAGCAGCCAGGCCTGCTGCCAAAAGCCCTGAGGCTGGGGAGCAGCATTTGAATCTCAGACCCCAAGCACTAGCTGGGCAGACCTAGGCCAGGGGTGGAGAGGACTCTCAGAAGTCAAGTAACTGGCTGGGAAAATGCCCAGAAAAGGGAAAAAAAACTAAGACCATAGAAGGTTATTTTCTTGAAAAAAATGATTCCGCCATTCCTCTCT
>CM053769.1:50238838-50257166 GCA_028658325.1 Potorous gilbertii | reverse complement strand
CTAGGTCTAAAACCAAGAATCACCTACCCAGCAAAACTGAGTATAATACTTCAGGGGAAAATATGGTCTTTCAATGAAACTGAGGACTTTCAAGCATTCTTGATGAAAAGACCAGAGCTGAAAAGAAAATTTGACTTTCAAAATTACTTGGGAAGCAGTGTGCAGGATGGACCAGAGTTGGGAGGCAGAAGTCAGGGAGATGGGAGGTTGTTGCAATTTCAGTGAGAGGGAGGTGATGAGGGCCTGAAATTAAGTGGAAGCTGGGGGCGGTGAGGGGGGAGAAACGGCTAACAATTAATTGGATATGTGAGGGGACAGAATAAATGCAAATTACAAGCCTGAGACATTGGAATAGTGATGCTTTCAACAGGTAATGACCTTAAGTTTTTGGGGTTGTTTTTAGAACTGAGATTGAAATATCCAATAGGCAGTTGTTAATCTAGGACCAAAACTTAGGAGAGGGAGCTGGATGTGTTGAATTGGGAGTCATCTGCATAGAGTTGTTAGTTGGGAGTTGATGGGGTCATGCAGAGAGAGTAGGGGGGGTGAAGAGTGAGGTCCTGGGACAGAACTTTGTGAATACCCACTGCTAGGGGCATTGACTGAACTATCAGAGCCTGAGAAGGAGCAGTCATACAAATATAAGATGAACAAGAGGAAGGAGATGGAAAGACCATTTAGACTTGGCAATTAAGAGAATATTGACCTGGATTGCCCTACTTCCATTCTCTAGGTCCATCTTTCCAATACGCCTTCCCCACAACAAAATGATCTTCCTGAAACACATAAAAAAACCTATTGTTGGCTGGAGAGAACGCAGACTCCTTAGCGTTCAACTTCACGTTCCCTGTAATATGGCTTCTACTTACTTTCCCAGCTTTATTTCATGACACTTCCATTATCTTTGGTACTTTCAGAAAGTGTAATTTCCATTTTTAATGTATTAATTAGGCCTTATTTTTGTGGTTGCCTTTTCTGAGATCATGTTTGAAGCATAGTAATAGATATTCTCCTATCCTCTTATTTTACCTATGTATATGTTGCAAATATGTTTCCTGTAAACAACTTATTTTTGGATTCGGGTGTCTAAATCCATTTTGCTATACTGTTTTATGGGTGAGTTTATTCCATTCACGTTCAGTTGTGACCGTTAATGTTCTCCATGAGCTCTGGTCCAACCAAATTGGATCACTAGCTGTTCTGTGAAAACTTCATATTCCAACTCTTGTCTTAATGAAGTAACAAAAGCTGTTTTCTGTGTAGTTTCTTCCCCTTTATCTCTACCTTTCAGAAATCTTGTCCTTCAAAGCTGTCTACCCTTGATTACCGTTGGGGCAAGGGGATTCTCCACTCCCACCCCTTCGTTATTCATGCTTTTTTTTTTTTGTACTATATTAATACACACTCAAGTCTTGGCTAAATCCTGGATCTTGTTGGAGCAGGACATCTAACTCCAGCCCTTGACATCTTTCCCCAGGCTAAGTTCCCAGTTCCCACCTTGGGGAGGAAGGTGGGGAGGGAGTTCCCCATCCCCCTTGTTCATGCTCTTGCAATTTTTTTTGTGTGCTGTATTTAACTGTGTATGTATTATTTGCTCTCAGTAAATTCCTTGAAAGCAGGGACTGTATTCCCCAGATTCTAAAACAGTGCCTTACAAATAATAGACACTTGAATATTTAATTACATTACTATAAACGAATGAAACATTTTTAAAGTGCCTGCTATGTACAAAACACTGTGCTAAGTGCTGGGAATCCAAACGGAAAAGACAGACCTTACTCTCAAGGAGCTCCTACTCTGTGTTTAGAGTCGTTCTGGTCCATCTCTCTGGTTTTGGTCTCACTTTCTTTCCGTCTCTTGCTGATTAGTTCAGCTATACATGAACAGTCACCTCGAATCTGTTCTCCTTTCCCATCACCAGCCAGCCCATGCTGAACGCCCACTGAGTTACTCCTACCATCTGCCTTTCCTTTTCCCTCTGTCCTGCTGAAAGAGCTGTGGCCATGCTGACTGGGGTTCACTGCCAACTTATTTTAACAAATTTCAAACGTACGCTCACTTGCATTTATACTTTATATATACTTTTTCGTTCACTATGACTTTCTATAAGGGCTATTCAAAACCTGTCCTTCCACTGCTCCACTGCCTTTCTGGTTTCCCTGCTTTCCTGAGAACAGAGGCCTTCACCAGCTTCCTCTTTTGTCCTACTGCACAGCTCTCATTCTCCTTTTCTCCAGTCTCACATGAGGAGGTAGCCTTGCAAGGTTGAGTGTGGAGCCCTTCACCTCATTTCCTCATCGTCTCCGTCACCGTCTCTTCTTCATCTTCTGCTTCATACAAACATGCTCAGGTCTCCCTCATCCTTTCAGAAAACACAACCCCTCAAGCTATCATGGTGAAATTCTTCCTTTCAAAGTCAAACTCCTAGGAAAAGCCATTTACAACAAAGTAGTTGCTTCAATTTATTTGCCTCTTTCTCATTCTTTGGCCCCCTCAGCTCTCATTCTACTCCACATCTGTAGTTTTCGACACTGTCGATCACATCTTCATCTGCTGGGACATATTCTTGACTCAAGCTCCCTGACACTGCTTTTCTTAACTTTCTGACCTTTCAAGTCTCCTTGCCTACATCATTTCCCCTCAGTTACTGAGTGGGCACTCCCCAAAGATGTGTCCTTCTTTCTCTAGAGACTGTCTCAGACAAGAGATGAAAGCCCACCACACAGCTAGATGGTGAGAAAGAGACGACCTGAGGGATGCTGTGGAAGGAGGATCAAGGAGACATGACAGCTGACTGGAGGGAGAGGCAGGGTCAAGGTTGAGTGTAATGGAAGGACTTGGTCCTCAGTATGAGTTGGAGGAAGTATGGGTTTTTGGGGGAAAATGAATTGCATTTGGGGTATCCAAGTGGAGATATTTAGCAAACTGATAGTGAATAAGGAAGTACAGGAAGTCAGGTGAGAGGAGGGCTAGATATCCTCATATCTTGTCAGTTCTCTCCCCACAGCCCCTCTGACACCATCTCCAGCCTTTACTGGGCATCATGTCTTTTGCCTGAACTATTAGTGTTTCCAACTGCTCTTTCCTGCCTTCACTCTCTCTTCCTCTCTGGTCTATCCTGCAGACAGCTGCCACACTAACATTCCTAAAACATATGATCATGTAACTTCTTTATTCAAAAATCAAGAATAGATCCCTCCTGCCGCTAGCTGGATATGGTGGTATACACTTGTAATCCCGGCACCTCAGGATGATGAGGGGTCTGGACCTGAGCTGATGACTCTTCATCTGGGGAAGGAAAGGGTCTAATGGTGCAAACCCTCTTGGTGGGGGCGCTGAGCTTGAGAGGTCCGAGCTGAGCTGCAATGGGCTAAGTCTGACATCAGTATGGTGAGACCCCCCAGGAAGGGTCATCAAAGGGCATATGGGGTGAATCAGGTTGGGCAGGAAAAGGAGGTCAAAGCTCCTCAGCCAACCAGCAGTGAGATCAGGGTCTGTAAGTGGCCCCTGCACTTCCAGCCTGGGTGAGATTGGGAGTACCATCATTTACAAAAAAGAAAGAATACAAACTCAGGGAGGCCGTGGGTCAAACACCCTGTAACCGAAGCGGAGGTTAACTGCTGGATCTGTTATCTAATATTGGGCAAAATGAGGGGTTGGAGTAGAACTATCTACTGCCTCTGGTCCAGCCTGGCTAAAAATTTAGAGGCCTCTCCAATCATGTTGTGCCATTTACAGCTTGTGTTCCAAACTGGCTCACTTAGTCTCTCTCTTTCCTCTAGACAGTCTCCACAGCCCTTGTTGAATTATCTACTCCAGAAACCCTCTCTCACCCTCCCTGTCTGCCTCCTAGAAGCCCTGGCTTCCTTCAAAGCACAGCTCAGGTATCGCCTCTAGCTCCAGGACTTTCCTGATATCCCAAAGTCGGTAACATTCTTCCTATTTATTTGTGTACAGGATGTATTTATCCCCTCATCCCCATGCAGACTGTAAGCTCCTCATGGGAACAAGTGGTTCTAGTTTCGTCTTTGTGTCCCTGATGCTCTGTACATACTAGGCACTTAATAAAGGTTTATTGAACTGAATCTGGCTGAAGCCCTTCCAGTTTGATGAGTAACTTACTCTGGCTACTCAGAGGAAGTAAGCACAGGTAAGCATACCAGGCTGGGAGCCAGGAGACTGGAGTTTAAACTGATTCTGCCACTAACTAGCTGTGTGACCACCTAGAGCACTTCCCTATCTGTAAAATGAGAGATTTGGACAAGATGATATCTAATACCCTTTTTACCTTCAACAGTCTTAAGACACATCCCCCTAAATACACTAGTAGGGGGATGGGGAAAGGGCACTGAAATGGAACAGGAAGAACAGGTGAGATGCTGTCTCTGTGGGCTATGGAAGGTCATTACAGGGTCCATCAACAACAAACAGAGGAACCCAAATCTGGCTCTCCTCACTTGACCAAGCAAGATGCTGGAGTGAACTGCGTCCCTAGCACATTTATATAGCTATAGAAACAGCAGTTTTAGCCACAAATCCAAGGAGTACCTTGCAGAAGGTATGGGAGCTGTTTGGACCACAAGGAGGGACCATAATCATGGGCATCAGTTACAGTGTCCATTGTAACAGCCACACAGAAAACTACCCATGTTGATTTAACCCAATTCCTTTGATGGCTGCTACCTTCTAATAATCTGACAAGTAAGAATCTGTGCTTATGCTAGTCAACGTTTCTCTTTTAACTGTGCTGGTCATCATGGGCAGATCCAACTTAGCTTTAAAGAGATAAGCCCCTACAGTTAGCAAAGGAATTTCCATTATATCTACACAAGGGTGGGACCACTTAGAGCTTGCCCTAGTTTCCATGAGTTAAGGAAGTGTTTTGAGGTTAGGAGGAGTACAGTACAGTAATATAGTCCTGAGGGGTGGCGCTGTCACTGCTCATTTTGTTGCCAGACAGGACTAACATGACCAGGGAACGTGGGGTGTGGAAGGCAAGAGATCTGGCCTCTAGTCTCAGCTCACTAAGTTTTTGTAGGACCATGGGCAAATCACTTCACCTAAACACCAGTTTCCCAACTTATAAAATGGGGACAATAATCTTTGCCCTACCTGACTCACAGGACTTTTGGAAGGATCAAAAAGTGGTAAGTGAATATGCTATTAATGATGTTACCAAGTCCACTTGCATACAGAGTGATCACCACTTTGAGTTGTAAAGAAAGCAAACTCCAGACACTGAAAAGAGCACCACCACATACCAGTACTTTGTTTATCAGACATAACCCCCCCCAGAGGAGGATGGTCAAGGGAAGTCATAGCACAAAACATCTCAAGCATACTCTTGCTAAAAAAGCACAGGATCCATTTAAGAACAAAGGCTGGGTTGGCCTATGGAGTGTGGAAATCAGACCTTTTTTATTAAATACATATCAAATTTAATAATCTCACTATTTTAAAAAAATAGTCAATTTAAAAACTCAAACCAATCTTAGTTTCCAATCCTTGATATGTGGGAGGGGTCTGGACCTGAAATTATTTTGTCAAAACCTCCAGGAGTAAAGAAAGGGGCTGTCAGCTAATGGTGTAACCCCTCCTCCACTCCCTGACATTCAGAGTCCAAGTTAGGAAAAATTCTAGGCAATTCCTGCTCATCATTTAAACTTTTGCTAATTACCAGAGATAATGGAATCTAAAAGAGCTGTGCAGCTGGCCAAGCAACTTCTAGCAGTGTTCCAGCCCAAGAATGGCCTTATAACAAAGTTCCTTTTCCTAAATGCTTGGCATCCACCTCTGCAGGCCATCCTGCTCACTCTCACACAGCAACCTTCCAGCAGCTCCAAGTGTCTTCCTGATCCTTGGGGGGACTATTTACTGAGTAAGAGACATTTCATGCCCTACAAAAAATATCGCTGCATTATCTTAAAGTTCACTGCTACATGGCATGGTCCACATGAAGGTTAGGCGCACTAGGCAGGAGGATTCATTTGCCAGAGAAGCACAGTGCTACTCCACATAGCTGATGCATCTGTCGCACAGGTATCCTCTACCCTGCCTTCCCTTAACTGTGTGCTAGTCATAAAGGAACCAGAAAAAAATAAGTTGTTCGGTATAGTCAGGGCAAGCAGGGGTATTCCTTCCCCATCTCCAAAATTCTCCCCCCCTCTCCAAAGGACCCTCCCATTTAAGAGGATGATTTTCTGTCTAGGGAAGCTTCAGGCCTGAAGCAGGCAAGGTAGAGTTGCAGTTGGTCTCGGAGACTCTGGATACACTTGGATTTCAGGACCATGATTTCATCTAACTTGGTCACAAAGTCTTGAAAATCCTAGGGGAGGAAACAAGAACAGTTCACTGAAAAATGTGGGAAACAAGTGTTCCTGAATTCACACTCTTAAAAGACACTGTGGTATCATGAAGAAAGCTCTAGATTTGGAAGACCTGAATTGGAGAGCAACTCTCCCATTTCTAGTCCTGCTATATCTTCAGTGAGCCCCAGTTTCCTTATCTGTAAAACGGTGATGACATTTGTGAAGATCAAAGGAGCTTTTATCACGCACACGCGCGCACACACACATCTCAGCAAACCGTAAAGTGTGATAGAAGTGTCTACAATTATTAGTCACATTCAACCTGCCAGATTCAGGACAGTCTCCTCATCGTGATGCAAACGAGGAGAGCTCATTTGCAAAGTGGCCTTAACTCCAGCTTTCTCTCTTCCTCTATATTCAAATTCTACTCATTCTTCAGGATCCAGTTCCTTACTGTAACAATCGTGACATTTTTCTCAGTTGCTGCAGCCCTCAGTCATTCCCAGTTGTGTATAATGGTAATGTTTAATGATGTTTAATCAGATGCTGCCTTGTATTGTTAGTTATTTCTATGAAATAACTGGAGGAGAAGTTCATGAATACAGGAATGAAGTGAACTGATCTAAATGTGAATCAGTGGCCTCAGCTGAGATTTAGTTCTATAAGAGTTGAAATATATAGATCCTTTACCTTAGCAACAAGGAAAACATGATGTCTTGTTTATCAGAGAACATGGGTTCACTTCTACTTTTAGCCATTTTCATTCCTCCTCCATCAGTCAACCTCTGGCAATGTTTGCTTAGCCTCTGTAATCACTGGTAAGGAAGGCCAGCATCCCTGAACTGCTGGGCCCACTGTGGGAAATGAAGACTAACAGGGAGGGGACTGCAGCAGTTAGTGAGTGGGGGGTTAGTATCAGCACCTGAGGCAGCTAGGTGGTACAGTGGATAGAGAGCACCAGTGCAGGAGTCAGGAGGACCTGAGTTCAAATCTCACCTCAGACACTTGACACTCACTAGCCATGTGACCTTGGGCAAGTCACTTAACCCCAATTGCCTCATCCTGGGTCACCTCTAGTCATCCTGATGAATATCTGGCCACTGGACCCAGATGGCTCTGGAGGAGAAGTGAGGCTGGTGACCTGCACAGCCCTCCCTCACTCAAAACAAAGTCAAGTGCAAGTCACGTCATCATTTCTCACTTCTCTGATGGCATGGTCTTCTTCAGCAATGAAGGATGAATACACATAGGAACAGTCTAACTACCTTTCTTCTTCTCCATCACCTCAAGAGGTAAACAAATGGCTAGAGAGGTATGATCATTTCTTAATGGATCTAACAAGAATTTGTCTCAGGGACATGTTTGAACTAACAAACAAAGAGGATGAGTTCACCTTACATTTCTATGTCAAAGAGCTCATAACAATAACAAACACATACCCAGACATACATATATATATATACATATATATATAATAATATACACACACACACACATAATCCCATTTTACAGATAAGGAAAAAGGCTGACGGAGGTGAGGTGACCTGCTCAAATTACACAGCAAGTAAGGGACAGAGCTGAAATGCTCTTGATTCTAAATTCAATGCTTCTTCCATTAGAGGATTCCTACAGGGAAAGGAGATGGAGCAGGACAAAGCAGTCAGATGGCTAGCTGTCATTTGTTGTGTGTAGGTCAGAACTCTCAGTTGGTGCTGCTGAGCCGGCTCTGGTCCCCCCACAATCCTTAGGACGTTTTGTTCCTTTTTCCCCAACTCCAGCTTGGTCCCAAAGGAAAATGAAGAGACTGGGGCATCCTCATGGAGTAAAACTATCAGTTGGGGGATCTGCTTTGACTGCTCCACTTAAAGCACATAAGCTTGTGTTAATCCTCGAACTAAGCAGATCTACAGTAAGAACAATTAGAAGTACTAATGATGATAGGCAGCATTTATATAGAACCTGTATGACAGGGACTGTGCTGAGTGTTTTATAATTTATCTCATTTAACCCTCAACCACTCTGGGAGGCTCTCATCATCTCCACTTTACAGTTGAGGAGCCTGGGAAAGATAGAGGTCACCGTGGTGACTTGCTCAGGGTCACACAGCTTGTAAATACTGAGACTGGATTTAAACTCAGTTCTCTATCTTGATCCCTGGTGTCACCAAGCTGCCATTAGTCATCCTCTGGCCTGGTGTAGGAGACCTGAGGCTGCTCTGAGCTCACAGAGACTAATCCAAACCTATCAGGGACTGAGCCTGGGGCTGGCAAGACATGGAGTCCCTCCAGATACCAACGCTGTCTATGCTAACCCACCTGTCCTTGACAAATGGTTCAAGAGACTGAAGCAGCTAAGAGGGTGTCCAAAGTCCCAGCTTCAGGCCAAGGCTACATAAGGCCAGTGCAGTCCTGAGAATTCCTCCAATGGTCATTCTCCTGCAGAGAACTGAGGATTAACTGGGAGACTACTTCATCCTAATTTCATCTGGAAGCTAATGGATCCAAATTTCAGCAGTCCTTCTGTGGTATACTTACAGCTGCTGACAGCTGATCAAACAAACTCTCTTCCTTGACATCCAGTTCTGTCATTCTGTCCAGCTGTTCCTGGTGGGCTTGAATGACAATCAGCCTGGGGAAACACAAGGACTCCTGCCTTAATCCTTTCAGGAGAAAAATCTCCAAAATCCCCCACTCCAGGCTTCTCTGGCAGTTTTCTTAGGCAGCATCTCTTGAGCCAGCCTGGTTTTGGAGGGACTGGGTGTGGGGAGGCAGAAAGGTAGCACCTGGACCCCTCATTTTGTCCTTGAATCATAGAATGCCTTGTACTACAGTGCTAATTTACATGTTTGTTTTCCCAGCTAGACCATAAGCTGCCTGAGGGCATCCCTAAAATCAGCCATGGTAACTTAGGCACAATGAATTTTCTCATGCAGACCAGAATTTTTCATGAATGAGACCAATGAATATTATTAGTGCAAATCATGGTAAAACCTGCTGATTGAGGCTAACGAACTCTCCGGAGTTGCCACCAGCCTGGAAACCAATATTCTGCTCTTTTACCAGAGAAGGAAAATAGAAATTGGTCCCCAAACTAGATCAAGTTGAGGGAAACAGGGCTTTACTCCCGCTGTCAAAGCTGACAGAAAATGCTGCCATACATACCACAATCTTGGCTACATAGCAGTGCTGCCCTACTTCTGGAGACTATTCTTACAAAGAAAGGAAAGGGGCAAGAAAAAATAGTCTACAGGCCAGTTATCAAGTCTCTCGGCTGCCTACTGCCCCAAACTCACCATTTCATATGGCATTTAACTGGTTTTATTAAGTATTAATAGCTTGAATTTATACAGAGAACTTTAAGGCATGTACAATATTTTATATTTATTATCTCATTCTTATACTTTAAACCACTGGATCATACATTTCCTGTAGCTCTTGGGTCTCCCCATTTACATCAAGGAGGGGGCCTGACAGAATCCCTAATGACTCATCCATTCCTATGGAGCCAACAAGCTTAGACTTGACTGTTTGGAAGAGAGCTACCCTCCTGCTCCAGGCTCCACTAGCTACAGAGCCTTCTGGTCTCCGGACAACAGCTATTCCTGCTGTGACAGGACATGGAGTCTCTCAGCAAATGCTTTTCCTTCCTTTTTATTATTCTCCAGTCACATCTTCTGCTTCTCATTTTTCCTACTGACTGATCTCATTCCTTTCCTTCCCTGGAAGGGTGCCTTGCAGAGAAAAAGAACCCCAATGCCAACCCCCCAAACTTCCTTATCTCACTCCCTGCCCCATCCCCAAGTGGGAATGGTCAACTTCCTTTTTGCTATTGCCTCAGGCTTGCAATGATCTTATATTTCAAATTCTTGCAGGGAACCCAATGCTTAAGGAATGGCTGGACAAGCTGACACATCGATATAATGGGACATTACAGTATTGCTAGACACAATAGGAACATTCAGTGAGGAAATCAGAGAAATCTAGAGGATGCGTATGAAGTGTGCTGTTCTCTCTTTCCCTTCTGCAAGAGGCTTTTCCTTTCCTAGTTGCGGCATGCTGAGAGTGCCTTTCATCTCCTTTCTATGTAGCCTGTATGTACGTAGTTCGTTGCATGTTGTCTCTCCATTAGAGTGTAAGTGCCTTGATGAAGCATGCTGCCTACCTCTTGACAGAAAGGATTTACCCAAGATGTTGAATGAAATCTACATTCTTCAACATGGCCAATGTGGGGATTTGTTTTGCTTGAGTGAGCATATTTATCACAAGGGTTTAGGTTTCCTTTTTCTCCCACTGAGAGGGGTTGATAAAAAAAAAATGGAGACAAAATGAATGCTTGTTAATTTTTTGCAAAATAAAATTATTCAAAAATAAACAATCTCAGTCTCAGAGAACTAACAAGGAAACATATCTTCCTTACAAGCCAGCTAAGAGATTGCACACATGGGAATTGTCAGATGAAGTTACTGTATCGGTTGGTTTTGCTTTGGCTTCTGCTTCTCTGGTTCAACATGTACTATTGTAAAAATCCCATCGTGATGGGCAAACATCTCTAATTTAACTTTTGTCAAGCATCTCTGACAATGTTCTGTACTCCAGAGTAACACAGTACACATTCTGCAGTGTGGTTTGTGTGAATGAATCAGCCTCTTTTCACCACATCCAATACTTCTCAAGTTACATAAGTGAATGGATTTGGTTATAGGAGCAGATATCTACTTTCCTTCTCTGTCCATCTCAGTCTCCCCAAGGCTACAATTCCACATTTCAATGTAAGCCCTTCTTATACAGTATATTCTTCATTCAACAGGCATTTATTAAGCACTTATAAAGTGACAGGCACTGTGAAAAGTGCTGGAGTTATAAAGAAAAGCAAAACTGGTCCCTGCCCTCAAGGAGCTCATATTCTAATGGAGGAGACAATATGAAAATAACCATGTACATAAAATAGTGTAGATAAAAAACTGAAGGTAACTTTAGAAGACAAACACTAACAGCAATAGGGACTGAGAAAGGCCTCCTACAGAGAGAGAAGGTGAGAAAAGAGCATTCTAGGTATGAGAATCAGCCAATGCAAAAGCACAGAAACAGGAAATTGTGTGAGAGATAGGTGGAGCTGGGTCATAGAGTACATGGAGGAAAGTGAGCATTTCTGAAAGGCTTCAAATGCCAAAGGACTTCCCATTTGATTCTAGATGAAAGAGGGAGTCACTCCAGTTGACTGAATTAGGGAGGTGACATGGTCAGATCTGTGTTTTAGGAAAGTCATTTTGGCAGCTGAGTGGAGAACAGACTGGTTTGGGAGAAACTTTAAGGCAGGGATACAGTTAAAATGCTATTGCAGTAGTTCAGGTGAGAGGAGATGAGAGTCTGCATGAAGGAGGTGGCTGTGTGTGTGTGGAGAGAAGGGAACCCATGTGAGACATGTTGTGAATGTAGAAATGACAAAATTTGATACCAGGTGTGATATGAGGAGTGTGAATGCGTTTGGGTGACTGAAGAGACCTTTAGGGATTCTGTTTTAGACATGTTGGATTGGAGATGCCCAAGAGGCAGTTGATGATGCAGGACTGGAGTTCAGGAAAGAGATATATCAGAGAGTTATGTGCACAGAGGAGGACTGAGCCCCAGGAAGCTGAGCTAAGGTGTATAGAGACACGCTTCTCTAATTTACTACCCAACTGGCTAATGACATAGCATCAGGATGAAGAACTAGAGAGTTCCAGACAAAGCAGGCAAGGAGAAGGACATCTGAACTTACTGTGCTTGTTTCAGGGTTTCCTGATGCTTCTCTTTCACAAGCTGAAATGGGCTACTTTGACTGCCAGAGGTAGACTGGTTTTCTGAAGTCTGATTTGTCAAAAAATTCATGGGCTCAGTAGTCTGTGTAAAGATGCTCTGCATCAGTCTATGTTTTAGCTGCCCAATTTCCTCACTACTGAAAGACAACTTGAAGGGGCTTCCAGATTTCTGGGGCTTGTTCTCTTGTTCTAGGGACTGGACAGGGGAATAAACGCTACTGGTTTTTGTAAAAGCTTCTGGGCTGCTCGAAAACCCTTTTTCAGGCACCTCTGCAGGAACCATGGGAGAAGCCAGCCCATGGCTGACTCTTAGACTTTCTTTGTTAGGGTTGGGCTTTTCTGGAGAGCCCAAATTCCAGCTCAGCAAGGTCTCTTCTGTATCTGCATCATAATGCTTGCTGTTTTCATAGTCTGGACATTTTATGTTTCTGAAGGCCATTGTTCCCTCTTGGCTCTCCAAGGACTCTTCTACATTGGCTTCATTTATTGAGAGGTCATTAACTGAGTCCTGACATATTGCTGAGGAAGACAGGTTTGGGACACCAGTAGGAGACTCAACAGCTGTGCAGGCTGACAACCTCTGGTCCTCTGACCGTAGAGACAGCAGCAAAGCTGACTTGCTGTCAGAAGCCAGCATTGGTTTCACCAGGCCGGGGGGCATACTGGTATTTTCTGCTGTGAAGTTTTTGGCTGTATTGAGTACTTTGACCTCTGTGTCACACTTTCCAGAATTTGGTGTGCTTGTATCCAGAACCCATTTCCTTCTCTGAGGAGACCTTGGCATCTGGTTAAGAAAGCATTCATTAGAAGCATCTCCATCTGTGCTCTCGAGAAAAGATGTTGTGGCTACTGGCCAGGAAGCAGACTCTGCTGATGTCCTTGATCCTTCACAAAAGTCTCCTTCAGCGTGAAGGTTACTTTTCTTCATCAGCTGAGTTTGGCTGCTATTGTTGCTTTCTTCCTGTGGTAAGATGGCTGGATCTCTTTGATCTGAAGACTCCTGATCTGCAAGGTTTAACACTGAGAATGTGGATGCATCCCTTTCTGGTGATGACAAGGTACCCTCAGCCTGGAGCCGAGGATCATCTGTGAAAGGCGCATGTCTGTGATTGGATGTTTGGCTCCTCCTCCTCTGGTCATGAACAAGCTCCACCTGGGAACAGTCAGGTTGCCCTGCTGTGCTGTCGCCTGGAGAGGAGTCTGAGGAAGTCGCGTCCCCCTCTATGCTCCAGTCAGAAAGGGCCTTGCTGTCATCCGGCTCTCTGCTTGGCTCTGCTGGGCCCTGCCAGGCTGGGTTCCTGGCACAAACCCAATGGCCATTCATATTGTCTTCTTGAGTATTTACCCTGTAGTTAAAAAACAAGCTCTGCTCCCTCTGAGCTTTCTGAGCCTCAGCTCCTTGTTCTTCTTCCTTATGAAGGAAGAATGAACGTTCGCTACACTCCTGGGTATTCCTTCTCTTGGCCGTCCTTTGGTTAGAAATAAGGGAAAAAGAATCTTCGCTGAAATCACTGTCATCTAGGTCTTCCAGCTGGGTGACATCTTGATTTGGGGAGTAAGGAGGAGGAAAGAGAGGCATATCTTGCTGGACTCTAACATCTTGGGGGTTGTACTGGCATAAAAACCGCTCCAGAGGCTGGTAGTTTAACTTTTGCTGGAGAAGAGGTGGTTGCTGGAACTGCTGGTGATAAAAGCGCAGATGTGCTTCCCTGTCTTTCTGATGAGGAGGTATAGTGGTCCAGGCTTCAGAGCAGCGTTTGGTTGGTGCCTTCTTGCAGGTCTGCCTACACTGTCCTCCATGATGGGGCTCGCCAAAAGAGAACTCCCCTTGGGACACAAGTTGCTTCCGCACTGGCTGCACTGGTGGGACTTTTTTGCATTGGCCCAGCACACAGGTTCCCCTGATGCCCATGCCTCTGCTTCCTAGCACTGTGACTGTGGCTGGGTTGCCAGCAAAGTCCTTGCTAGGACAGAGCTTCTTGAAACCCAATGTAGAATCTTCTGTCTTCTTCTTTGCAGGAGACCCTACCTTTGCAGGTTCTGTAAGAGGAGTAGTGGGAGGGTTACATACATGGCTAAGATTTCCTTTGGAGACATTCCCTCTGCCCACGACTTTGGGAGTGGAAGAAAAAGGGACACTGGCTGAATGAAAGGATGAAGAACAGCATTTCCCTCGTGGGGAACTGACGGCTGATGTGAGAGGCTGCTGAAACCCCAACTTCACTTTTTTGGGAGAACACCTGTCTGCTAGCAGAACTGAAGGTGAACAATGGATCTGTTTTGGAGACACGTGTCCAGATGACCGATTCCGACTGGTAACTGGGGTATAGCATTTCATTCCTTTTTTTAGTTCTTTCACCCTGCAAGTGAGCATTTTATGTTAATTATTTTTATGATCTATATTTTCTTTCAACAGCTTATAATTTTAAAAAAGCCAACATTATTACAAATACGGTAAGTTTCTATTCCTCACATAAAGGTTGAATAAGAAAAAAGTAAAAGTAAATTAGGCAGGGGAAAAATGCCTTTACTTGAGCAAAAAAAAGTTTTGAAATCCCTGAAAAAATATTTTAGAATAGGACAAATATTCTCTTGAATGGAAGAGTCTAGGAACAATCCCTAGAGGTATACAGTTGATTAGATACAGCCTGCTTCAGGATTTATTTAGTAGATCAGATACAGAGGAAAAACTCTAAATAATGCATGTACACTCTTATTACTGGAATACACAGGTCCAAATTAGCGTGAACACAGAATCCCTTGAAATAGCTGCACATATTGCAATTTGAACTATCTCAAATGATCACTATATAAAATATTGCAACTGGTTCCAGCACAATGGAAATATGCAGTGCATATTTTGAATAATATGACCACTTGAGGGGATTCGTTGTTCAGATTAATCAGGACCTAGCTGTACTTTTTGCAGAAAGGGAAGAATAATTTTTCTGCTCTCAAGGGAATTTTACACGGCAGGATTAGCCTGAACTTAAACTTAACCAGGATTTAATGACTAAAAGCCTTCCCTGTTTTAAAATATTACAAAGGTAATGCTTCCTATTTTCAATGTTATTTCAAATATTTATTTAGAGTTCTAAATGGAGGCAGTATGCTATTTTTATACTTAGTTGAGATTCTTCCCTTTCATCTAAAAGACAAGAGACATAAATCCAACAAGACAAATGAGTGGCAAGATAATACATATAAATGATGAAATAGCAAACTTTGGTCCCAGACCATTTTGTTGGTGTCACAAAGTGGGTAGACTGAAGAGGAGTGAGGTAGAGGAAACAATAACCAGTCTGGACTATATTTTAAACTTCCTCTCCTCACAATAATATGAATTATGGAATTTCACATGAGAAAAAAATTCCTTTTTCTAAAGTTCAGGGAACATAAGTATATACTATAAAATTTGGCAGGGAATTAGAATCATAAAAAGGCCACCAATACTATTGGGATCCTCACTTTAGAGACATTTTAATTTAAAATACCTGCAAAGACCAGTGTTGTGCAATATGGCTCCAGGAGAATACAAGCTTCTGGACAACAGAGATGGTTTTGTTTTTGACTCTCTATCCCCAAAGCCAAGCACAGTGCCTTGCACAAAGCAGATGCTTAATAAATGTTTGTTGAAGAATGGGTCCTAAAAATAACCAACAATTCTTTATCTTGTTGGAAGTGATTCCTCTAGACCAAATCACCACTTGAGTCACTACTGCAAATGGACATAGCGTTCTATTTTTATGCTTAGTTGAGATGCTTCCCTTTCTACCTAAAAGACAAGAGATTCAAGTTTGTCACGACAACACAGCAGTACAATAAATAGGTATAAAAAGACGAAACAGAAGCTCTGTCCTAAGCCCTGCTTTGATGCTACAACGTGGGCTTCAGACTGGAAAGGAATAAAGCAGGAAGTGCTCTATGAGTCTGGGCTGCTTCACTTTTCTTCTTATAACAATCTAAACTTTGGACTTTATAAAAAAAATAATAAAATCTTATTTGTAGAGGCCAGAGATTGTAACTATAAAATCCTAAAGCCAGAAGAGATTTACAGGACCTTCCAAACCAAGACACTACCCTCTATTTACATTGAAGGACAGCTATACAACTTAATTAAATCCCACTACATTCTACCAGTATCAGGGCACAAGTCAGCTAACGGCTGGTCACAAGCAAATATTATTATTAACCTGCTAATCCAGTTTTCCTAGCTGAACAAAGACTTCTCTTTTGATACATTTTTTGCAGCAAGGTATGTTACTTTAGATCAATTTAATAATGATGCTGTATTAGGGAATCGTCAAACCTTAATCATCGGAGAAACGTTAAAAAAACACAGGCCCTCCCAAACCTCCTCTAATTTTTTCATCTAGTTTAAAAATATTTTCATCAGACCCAATTTAACTCATAAAAGGAGTAAAGACTTTGACACTAAATATCACGAAGTTTATATTAGTTTGCAATAATCATGCAAAGAGTTTGCTATTGTAGATGGAAGGTTAGACTTTGAACTGAGGAGACCTGAGTTTGAATCCTTTCTCAGACATTTATTAGCCATGTGACCCTGGATAAGTAATCTGATTACTCAGTAAAATGGGGACACCACCACCTACCCCATGGGGTTGCTGTGAGGCTCAGATGACAACAATGTACGTACAGCACTACATGTTAGTTACTATCATTGTTATCTCATCAACCCCATAGAAAACGTAATCATTTAGAGAGCACTATTTATTCTCAGTTACTTCGGATGGTTTCTTAGTTCATCACTGAAGCAGAAAGATTAGTTGTCTTGTCCTAACTATGTTTCCTCTGCACGATATTGCCTTTTTTTGGAAAACAATATTTTACATTAATTTAGGGCTTTCTTCCTAAGGCTGGGGTGGTTGCTGCTCTTATTTCAGCACTGCGGCTGTTCCAACGTATAAAAAGTAAAACACAGGAAATGGAAAGCCTTCAGAGAAACTGGCTTCTTGTGCTTGTGTGTTTAAAAACATGACAGATTTTAAGAAAATAAAATGTTTCACAAAAATGCTTCCTGTTGGCTGTGAAAGCAGCTACCAGTCCCTGAGACATGACTATGAAGCATCCAATGGAGAAAAAAGGAAAAATCAAACTCTCAGTGGAGCACAGGTGATGATTCCTAACTCTGTGGCCAGGAGAGGTCTAGGGAAATACCTAAGTCATCCCTGCACGCACTACAATTTCTTATGGCCAGAAAGTTCACATCTAAACTGTATTCTTCCTCCTGTCATGTGAGTTTACTTTCTCTCAGTGTACTCTCAGCTGTGACACCTGACCAGCACTATGCAAACAACATTCATGTGCTTGAGAAAAATAGGAGCTTTTTTCCTTAAGGCTTCCCCCAGATTAGCTCTGCACTCCCCAGTTATTTTGCTGGTCTTTATACTTTGTATCTCCAAACGTCTGAGCAAACATCTGACCAATAGCTGAGTAAAGCCCTGCCCAGTGCTGAAATTACCAAGCAGTGAAGTCGCTTCCTTCCGTCCTAGGCAACTGTTTAGACATGCCAAGAATATACTTGCCCTTTTCATTATCTGGCTCACTTTCATGGTGCTGTTGCATGCTACTGCCCAGTAACATCAAGCACTATCAGAGTTGGAAGGGAACTTCAAGGTTATCTGGTCCAAGCTACCTTTGTAAATAGGGGTACCCAGGGGCAAAATGATTTGATTAATATTATATAACTAAGCAGTGAGGCAGGGACTGGAACCCAAGTCTCTTGGCTCTTTCTGCATTGCCTGTATTCATTCCTGCCAAATTTGCAAAGTGCCAAAGATGACCAACTAAATTTTCTCCTTGCCAGCAAGACAGCTTCTACAAAAGCAATCATTTGCCATGACAGAACTAGCTGTCCAAAATTATACAAGTACATTTGTATGAAACTATTTGGAGGTAAGGAATCTGTTTTCTCACCTGTCAGCATAGCGTAAAGTGTTCAAGGTATGCTCTGTAGCCATGTGGCTAGGTGATACATTGGCAATCATGCAGGTTTTGGAATTACCAATGAAAGAATCCTTCAGTACCTATCAAGAAAAAAAGAAGTGTTAATAAATATTTTAGGGGGGCGGAGCCAAGATGGCGGAGTAGAAAGACTCACCTATGCTAGGTCCGAACCCACAGCCCACAGATTTCCTGTAAAAAGAACTCCTGACAAATTCTGGAGCAGTGGAAGCCGCGCAGCAACACAGTGAAGGAG
>CM053769.1:50188963-50238338 GCA_028658325.1 Potorous gilbertii | reverse complement strand
GGGGAGAAAATTTTGGAACCCAAAATCTTGTGAAAATGAATGTAAAAAGTTAAATAAATTTATTTAAATTAAAAAAAAAAAACAGTAAAAAATAAATAAATAAATAAATATTTTAGGTCAACTAATTTTAGCCAGTTAACATAGATGTATTAGGTACCTACTATGTACAGTCACTGTGTAGACACAGCTGCATAAACTCACAACAGGAGTAGCAAACCTTACAATAACATAGAAAGGGCCTTGGCCTGGGTTCTTCTCCCTAGCTTCATGCTAATTAGCTGGATAGTTTGGGCTGAGTTGCTTCTTCTTTCTGGGTCTTTTACCTCTTCTGTAAAATGAGAGTACCAGATGAAGTCTAATGTCCTTTCCATCATAGTACTTAAAACTGGATAAACTCTAAGGTCAATTCTAATTCTAGTACATGTGATTGATTTTTTTAAACTTTTTTTTTTATAATTAATTTACTTGTTTTCAGTTTGAAAACTGTAACAGTCATTTGTGACTGGTTTGTTACATATAAGCTTATCACATGTGGCTTGCAAAATCAAAAGTTATGTCATATTTTAAGGAATATGATATGAGAAACACTGCAAGAAGGCAAGATAAAATAATGGTTTCCATTTGTCTGTCACCTTAATATTTATGAAGCACATTCCTGAAGCAGCCCTCTAGGCTAGGCAGTGCAATTATATTCATTTTTATAGATAAAGAAACTGAAAGTAAGAGACAGGCCCAGGCCCCGGCAATGTCAGAAGCAGGATATGAAGCCTGAAGCACTCTTTTTGATACGTCATACTGACCCCTCAATTGTCAAAAGTGGGTATTGATGCATTCCTTCTACGGTAATTATTTTTTCATGTCTTTCTATACTGTTAGACTATAACCTCCTGGAGGGCAGAGAATGTGTTGTATTCACTTTTGCAGTTCCCATAGTGCTTAGCATAGTATCCTCTATGTACCAGCTATTGAATAAATATGTTAAAAACAGAGGAAAATTTGAATTTTACCTGAGTTAATTTGCTTTGTCTGAAGGGAGTATGAGCATGTTCCTGGTCCAATGCACGAATGCATTCTTTTAGCTAACAACAGAAGGAAGAAAAGCAGTATTAAAATGCAGAGGCCTGACTTACAATATGTGCGTATGAAGTTTTCTGTCCGTACTTGTCACCTCTCTACCCTAAAGAACAGGCGAGTGGAGGGTCTTGTACCTACTTTACACTATTGGGGGAAGGGTTCAGAGCAAACTAAGCCTATATCCTGCCTTATGGGACTCAGGGAAGCTGGAAGTGACAGTTCAGGAGGGGACCAGTGGAAAAAATAAGAAGAGTTCTGGCTTCCCCACCTTCCACCAAAAAAGGGACTATCGTATTTAATGTATGTAGGTATGGAATTAAATATAACAGTGTGATACAGGGAAAAGAATACTAGGCTGGGAGAGAAGACTTAAACGGGGCCTGCTCTATCACTCACTGTGTCACTTGGCCCATCGCTTGTCTATCAGGCTTCACTTTCCTGATCTATAAAACGGTAATAATAGTACTATTTAATTGAAATTCCATGTTTTTCATAAAACCTTACCCTGAACTCTCCAGCCCTTCCAGCTCTGAATTTCTATGACATTTGATGTTCATGGTTTTATCGCCCTGTTTAGCACTGAATATTAATAATAGTTTCCTGACTCCTCTTCTTGTGACTTGAGGCATTGAGAACAGAAAACAGAGATAACCAGGAAAAGTGCATAAAATCTTAACTCTATTGTTATCTCCAAGCACACTTCTGAAAAAAAATACTGCTGGTTAGATCATTCCCTGGCCACCCAGGGGCACTCTCAGGTATGCATGTTCATTTTTATTGGTGATCTGAAATATATCAGCACTACATATGAACATGCATGCATGCATTCACACAAACAGAAAAATAATTTTTTTCACTTTAAAAAAATAACAATAGCTTACAGCTAGAAGGCTCTGGTTTATTTCTGCACCTTCAATTTTTGTTTGTTTATCTGAATCTCTGGCATCAGCTGCTCTCTCACTTCCAGCCAAGTCAATGAAAGATATCCTAGTGGGGAAAAAAAGGATTTACTTAGCCTGGGGTTTTCCTATTAAATTTGATAGCAGACAACATGCTGTAATATTAAAAGCCCAATAACCTTTAATACTTTCGCTTCTCAAGAAAGGAAAAATGTATCATAGCTTCCCTGAGGTATCATAATAACATGTTATACCAAGAACCAGTGACACAGAGAACAGCATTCTAGTGTTGTATTCCCACAGCAATTGATCACACAGATGCTTCATGCCAGATAATCCCAATGCAAGTAATTTGGTTCTGAAGTAGTTCTGAGGAAAGGGATTAGATGTCAGACTTCCTTCCAGAACCCTCCTGCCAAATGAGGTACAGAACCAAGGCAAACTGAGTTCTTCTAGCCATGATGAGGAATCAGTTGTGAGGACACTTAATTACTTACCGCTGATATCCCAGGGTGTGTGTGCATACACACACATATGTAATAAAACAAAACTCAACAAGACCCTAAATTGCAAGGGTTTCCATGAAAATAGAGACAATTTCAGGGAGGGGTACCTAACGAAGAATAGCCAAATGGTTCCTCTCCAAGTTGGGGAAGAACCATTCAAGAAGAAGATACAAGTAATTTCTGACACTGCAGAAGTGACAGTTCAGGAAATTTTAAGTAGGCTAGTTTTCTATTATCTATTATTTTCCAATAAAGATAAGTAGACATGTTATTCAAATATTTGCTGAACTCATCAATTAATATGATAAGGAGCTGACTGGTAAAAAAAAATAACTACAGAAAATTAATTAAAAATGTACTCCCAATGTTTAATTTCTTCATTCAAATAGTATTTTTTGCACACTGGGGAGAAGAGAGGAGGACTTCCAATTTTCTTAAATCTATCTCTCCTTTTCCTATACTAATATTTTTACACTAAGCAGCAACTGTTGTCCTTTTATTAGTATAGGGTTTGCCAGGAAAAGGGCATCATTTTATTTTGTGCTTGCCAATGGCATTTTTTTCCTGGAACTTATACAGGCCAATAAATCTCACTAACCATCTTTGAACTAAAGAATGACATATCATTGGGCTACTTGGTTGTTTCTGAAACATTTGATAGAAGATTCATGATTTAACCTATCACATTCAATATGACTGTTCTACTTTGCACCTTACCTTCCAAAGGTTCTCTTGGTTGAATCTTTTATCTGAATTTGGATGATAGCATGGGAACGGGAGGAATCTGAATTGACTCCAGTAGCACCAGTGCTACGTTCCTTGCCACCTTTCAAAATAACCTGAAAAATAAAAAGAGTATCTTATATGAAGAATAAACATATAATGTAATATATTATTCCAGTGCTTCTCACTTACACACACACACACACACACACACACACACACACACACACACACACACACACACACAAAATCAATCAAGCAATCAATTAACAAGTATTTATTAAGCATCTATTACGCTATATATACTGGGCCTTCAAGGACAAAGAATGAAGCAATCCCTACTCACAATGAACTTATACTCAAATGATGGAGACAAGTATATATAAAGATGTATACAACATAAACGCACACACAAAGCAGTTAAATATGAGGTAGTTTAGGAGGGAGGGCACTAGCAGCTGGACGCCAAGGAAAGGTTTCATGCAGGAGATGGTGACTGAGAGACATCTTAAAGGAAGAGAGGGATTCTATTAGGTAAAAGTCATAAGGGAGTACATTACAGAAATGGGGGGACAACCAAGGAAAGACTGGACATGGGTGGAAGAGCGCTATCAGTGAAGAACAGAGAGAAGGTTAGTTTGGCTGGGGTGCAGAGAACAGGGGAAAACATAACCAGTCTGGACTCTGTGACTGTTACGTCTAGTCCACTCTCCATCTTCTGCACAAGAACAGCATGTTGACTATTTTGCTAAATTCTAGGAAAACTAAATCTTTAGCATTCTCCTGATTCTATCAGTTTAGTACTTCCTCAAAAAAAGAAATAAGGTTAATCTGGCCTGCCTTGTTCTTGTTAAAGCCAAACTGCTTCTTTGTGATTGTCAGCTCCTTTACTAGATCTCTTAAATAATGCATTGAGGATTATGCCAAGAATAAAAGTTTGTTGGCCTATACTTTATAGGCCTTATCTTTTTCTCTTTTTTTTTGGCAGGGAAATCAAAACATTTATCCTTTTACAGTGCTCTGGTACCTTTCCTAATTTCTAAGACCTTTCAGATATCATTGACAATGGCTCAGGAAGCATGTCTATCATTTTTGCAGTTCCTAAGGATGAAGGCAGCTAGGTGGCTCAAAGGATAGAGCGCCACACCTGAAGTTAGACTCCTAGCTGTGTGACTCCAGACAAGTCACCTAGCCCTGTCTGCCTCAGATCTTCATCTGAAATGATCTGGAAAAGAAAATGGCAAACTACTCCACTATCTTCGCCAAGAAAATCCCAAATGCATTCCTGGAGAGCTGGACATGACTGACACAAAAACAGGGGGAGGGGATGAAGTTTATGGGGATCAGCTTATAACAGAAGCACTATTACTATCTCCTTACTTATTCCTGGACATTTTGGTTCTGTCCTTTCTATTCAAAGGGCAATGTCCTTGGCAGAGAAAAAAAAAAGCATCCTGAGAACTAAACAGTGCTGCCTTACTCTACAGAGATAAGTAGCAATCCTTTCTTTTCTCTAATCCTTCCCTTTTACTTAATGCAGCTTTAAAAAAAAGCATTTTGCTCTCCCTGGTCTTTCCTATCTGCGTCAGCTCATTCTAAGCTTTAGCAGTCAGGAGACCACTTTTGTAGCACAAAACATTTCTGTATTCAGTCTCTGTTACCTGTTCTTGCTTCCATCTTCTGTATATATCTTTTAAAGATCTAAATTGACTAGTGAATTACCTGTGCATTCACATCAACTTTATCACATAATTTCCATTTTCTCATTTAAATGATTTCTCTTGGTTTCTTGTCATTCTTGAGAATTTCTTATCTCTCTTGTGCTGACTTCCCTGGGAGAATTTTAGTCCATGATATCTTATCTATCCTTCCTCTGAAATACCAGATCTGCTCTACCCAAAATCTAGAATACAAGTCAAACCATACTCAGCTTCTGTTTAGTTTTCAAAACCTAGGATGGAATGGTTTCTTCCTGTTAATGTTCCAACAATTTCTCCCCAACAACCAGTTCTTCCTTAGTAGTGAGATTTTTGTTCCATAAGAGAATACCCCTTGTTGGCTCTTCCATATTCTGAGGGATAAAATTATCATTAGGGCAAGTCAAGAAATTACTGGCTTAGCTACTCCACCTTTAGCAAAGAGAGCTCCTGGAGATAATAAGAGAAATGCAACGCCCTCTCTCCACATAATTCTTATCAGGATCTGTTTCCCAAACTCATACATACATATCCTTTCTTTCCAAATGATTTACGGTATAATGTGATGACAAAAATCCGTTACATTTTTCCTTCCATTGATGTTACCTATCCTATTTATTATGAAAAAAGTAGATCCATCAGAGTATATTCCACTCATAGGATTACTATTCTCAAAGCTTCAGTTATAACTAAGAGATCAAATTTGTCTCCTTGTGTTAGGATCTCTAGATCTAAGCCTGTTTCCACATCTGTAAGAAGGGATGATAGGACCTTACCACACAAGGATGTGAAGCAAGTCTAATTAGATAACTTAAATAATACACTTTAAAAATCTTCAAGTACTCTAGAAATACCAGTTGTTATGACAATTAACGTAACTCTGACCAGGGAGGCACTGTGGCCTTGGACATGGGCAGTTCTGTCTTATCTTCTGCAGGCCTATAGAATGGAATTCCTAAAAAGGGCGGATTTACTTGTCTTCCTGAGCTTTGGCAGGATAAAGGAAATTCCAACTAATTCAGAAACTGGCAGAGCAGTGATTTGTGATGATTTGGTTCATAGGTTATGCAATTTCCTAAACAGCTGCTCTTAGGCCCCACCTGTATGGTAGAGAACAGGAGAGGGAAGAAGATCGTGTCACAGGCTACTTATGAGTTTACTGTTTCTTCAAATCTGTCTTAGGTCAAAATGTTTTTTTTGACACTTGCATTATCAGAACCCCTCTTTTAAAGTATGGTGCATCAAGCTGAATGACTTAATTCATGGACCATAAGGCTTTCCAATGAACTCTCTATCAAAATCAGACGGTAGATGAAGCCGTAATTTGATACAACCATTCTGAAAAGTAATTCAGAATTATGCAAATAAAGTACCTAAAATATCTATGGAAATTTTGTCTCAGACACTCCACTCTTCAGCATATGTTCTCCAAGTATATATATGTATATACATATATATATATATATATATATATATATATATATATATGTATATACATATATATATAAAATCTCAAAATATTTGTAGTAGTATTTTTTGAATAGTACTTTGAGTTCTTTTGGAATAGCAAAGAACTGGAAAGAAGGTAGATGCCAATCACCTGGGGACTAAGTATGATATACATGAGTATAACAGACTTACTGAGGTATGTGAAATGGCAACTATAATGAATACAGAAAAGGACTTACATGAATTGATACAAAGTGAAGCAAGTAGAGCTAAGAAAACAATATACAAGATGATGGAACACTAATGTAAAAGGAAACAGCAGCAATAACAACAGAAAATGAATGCCACAAAATTACAAAGATCAATTATGACCCAAAAGAAAAGAAATGGAAGATGACACATCACTCCATTGCAGAAGTAGGAGGTCCACAGATGTGGGACATTGAGTATGATTTCAGACTTTTCTGATATATTGATTGGTTTTGCTGATTTCTTCTTTTTCATATTTTTCTTTAAAAATATTATTATTATACAGGATGACTCTTGGAAGGAGGGAAAGGAATACTGAGAAAAATTTTAGGAATATAAAAACAAAATATATCAAGAAAAATTTAAAAGAAAAAAAGAAACCAATGTTGCAAAATTATAAAGTACAAGTTTGGCCCCAAAGATGTGAAGAAAGCATTTCCTCCTGCTCCTTTGCAGACGTGTTAAGTCTATATTTAAGGAACATTATACATAATGTTAGATATTTTGAACATATTGATTGGTTTTGCTGAATTTGGTTCTCTTTTTCTTTAAAAAAAAACTCACCAAAACTTTATTTTAGGGGACGGTTTTCTAGTGAGAGAGTAGAGATACAGAGAGAAATCTAGGTGATATAAAAACAGGACTTCAGTAAAAATCTATTTAAAGAAATAAAATAGGAAAAAGCCTAAATGAAGAAATATAAAGCAATGCTAATTTGTAACAGAAAATATGCCATTCACTGTTGTCCTCCAACTCATATGCTAAAAAAGAATATGGATACTTAAGAGAAATGTCTTCATCAGTAGTGTACTTCATATCTCATAAATTCTTTTTTAAAAATAAGTTTTTAATGATACTTTCTATTTCTTACATCACCACAGTAGCTCATGTATTCTCCCTCTCCCCAAAAAGTCATCCTAAATGACAAATAGTATTTTTTGGAGTGGGGAAAAGAAAGCCAGTACAACTGATTAATATATTGAAAAAATTCAATAATATGTGCCATGTGTAACACCTGTAGACTTCCATGAAGGGGCAGGTTGGAGGCATCATCTCACATCTCTTCATTCTAGCCCGAATTGATCTTGTTTTCTTGACTCTGCATCAGTTCATACAAATCTTTACATGCTTCTCTGCACTCATCACACGCATCATTCCGTACAGTACAGTGACTCTATTACATTCATGCACCACAATTTGTTTAGCCCTTCTCCAACTGATGGGAAAATACTTTGTTTCCAATTCTCAGGTATCAAAAAAAAATACTCTTACGAATATTTTGGAGTATGTGGGGACTTTTTTCTTATCAGTGGCTTCCTTGAGGAATAAGCCCAGTACTAACCTCGAGTTCAGAGGGCATGGACATTTTAGTCACTTTAGTTGCATAATTTTAAATTGCTTTGAAAATGGCTATACCACCTTCACAGCTCCACCAATAATGTATTATCGTACCTTTCTTTCCACAATACCTCCAACAAGGACTGGTGCCATTTTTTTTTCATTTTTGCCAATTTGCAGGGTGTATTGATTTGTATTTCCCCTATTATAAGTGATTTGAATTATTTTTTTCATGTGGTTGTGAATATTTGACAGTTCTTTTGAGAGCTGTTTGTTTATATTCTTTGACAGTTTGTCAATAGTAAATAACCTCCCCAAAGTACGACTTCACTATAAATCATAAAAGATATCTTTATGCTTCCTGTTAGATGTTCTGGGATAATAAAGACCATGCTTTTTTACCAAGGAAAGCAGATTATAAAAATCCTCCTGAATAAATCTTGAATAAATTTTCAGATTTGTTCTTACTGTTTACAGCTTTTAGTCAAGGAAATGATACTTCTTGGAAAATTCATTCTTTTTCAACTGAAGTCTTTCACCAAAATTACAGAGAAGGCACCACCCCATGCAAGTTCTTGGCCAATGGGAAAGAACAGGGTTATGGAAAGGGTATACACAGAATAATAATGAGGCAATGGATCCTCTTCTGGCTTCCTGTCATTGACTTCAGCGACTGTCTGTGCTGAAGCTCTTACAGCCAGCTGACATGTTTTGTTTTGTTTCCCCTGCCCCAGAGTCATATGATCCTCCAAAGGCATATGAATTTTCCAGCTGGGCAGTTCGGGAACAATCCATCTCTCAGAGGGATCGCTGAAAGACAGATGTGGTTATGATACTGCACATGCCTTTGCAATTTCCAGGAGATGACTGCTTTTCAGTCAATAGCTGGGATTTTGCAAACTGGCCAAATTTAAATATCTTCCTCAGGTTTCAGCTTCTAAGACTCAAGAGGCAAACAGTTATACCATAGAGGAATCCCAGCACCCATGTTGAATTTGAAAAGTTACATCTCTTGCACTCAGTTTAGAGATATGGAGAAAATTAAGTACCCACATCAAAATTAATCTGCCTGGTCAACTTGCAGGCCTGATTCTCAATTTGGGAGGTTTTCTTTTTTTTAAGAAACATAAAAAATTTAAAATGTCATCTTCCCTTATAAATTCTCACACCTAATATCTTAAGTTTAATCCTTAAAAAAAAAAGTAACTTTGGCAGGATGTAGTGGTGTATTCCTGTAATATTAGCTATTGGGGGAGACTGAGGCCAGTGGATCTCTTGAGCTTGGAAATCCTGAGCTGCAGTGGGCTAAGCTAATTGAGTATTTTCAATGAGTATCACACCAATATGGGGAGCCCCAAAGAGTAAGGGGCTACATAAGCAGGGCCTGCCACGTGGGTTGAAAATAGAGTAGATAAAGCTTCTCTGCCATGAATGGCCTGGATGAAATACATGGACAAAGTCTCAAAATGAAAAATTTTGAAAAAATTCTTTTAGGCAAACTCCCACTGAAAGAGACCTTGTGCTAGGAGAGTAGGGGGAAATGGCATGGTCCCCTGCCATGTAGGAGCTTTTAATCTATTGGAGGGGGAGCAGGATAAGACATATACAGAAATTAAACTAAGTATACCTAAGTAATTAAGTATACCCTGAAGAAGAGATGAAAAAATCTAACCTCCCTTTCCCAGGATGGGGAGAAAACTATGGGTATGGGAGGCTGCACACACTGTTAAGACTCAATTGATTGTGCTGGTTATGCTGAATTGCTTTCTTTTTTTTCTCCTCTATTGTTATTACGTGGGATGGCTTGATGGGGAAGGGATATATTCTGAAGTGAAGGAAATATCAAAATAAAAGGTATTAATAAAAACTAAAAAGATATCCACACAAATAATAGTAGCAAAGTGGTATAGTATTGGAACAGGAATGCATAGACCATGTTGGGGGGAAGGATAGAGAACAGCTTTTCTGGAGTAGGAACAGTGAGAGAAAAGACTGGAAAGGCCAATGGGGGCCAGCTTATGGAAGATCTTTCCTTTTAGAACAGGTCTATAAAAGTGAACCTGTATAATGGCACTTTCCTACTCTGACCAGTTTTTCCAAAATCTTTGTAGAAGTTATGGCTAAAGTTCAAAAATCCTCCTGATGAGTTAAATTAATAACTCCTTGCAGATATGACATCATGACTTTTCAGCCCTCTAGCAGCACTTGCTAGAAAAAGTTTCTGTAGGGAATCAATCTCCTTGAGTATGGAAAGTCCATAAGAAGTTAAGTTTAATAAGTGTGACTTTGGATAAAATTACTTTGACAGGAAAGTATGCTGAAATAGCCTTTAAAATTAATCTTTAGAGGCTCTAGGGAATAGCTCCTTTCAACTTCAGTGATGATATATTCTAAACCCCCTCAGCTTCCAAAGTATAAAATATAAGCAATACAAAGAAATGGGGCATCTTGTAAGCGATTGATTTTTTTCCCCTTTGCAAATAAAAAATTCCACTTTAAATTTTTTTTACTTTGCTTAAGTCAGAAGCCCTTGAGTTAAATGAATATTTCCATTTCTTTCAATGCTTAGTTAAAAGTAGAAAATGTTGAGACTATGAATAAGGCTTACCTCTAAAGTCTGCCTGCTTATCATTTCTTATGGCACAAGAGTATTCCATTACATTCATATATCCCAATTTGTTCAGCCCATTCCTCAACTGATGGGTATCTTCTCAATTTCTAATTTTTGGCCACCACAAATAGAGCTGCTATACATAGTTCTGTACATGTGGGTCCTTATTCCATTTTTATAACCTCTTTGGGATACAGCTCTATATTGCTAGGTCAAAGGGTATGCCCAGTTTGATAGTAAGTCTTACCTCTAAAAGGAGATCCACACTCTCAACTGGAAGTTCCTGCAATCCCACTATCTGTACAACATGTTTACTATCTTCTCTTGCAAAAAGCCTGCAGGACCAAGAACAATATTGATGAGGATCTCAAGTCAGCAAGAAGCACCTACAGGTTCCATGCTTCAAAGTAACAGAAGAGTGAAAACCAGAAAATTATTGGTTGTCTGTAGAATATAAAGCTAAACCAGTACTGTTGAACCAGAAGAGAAAATGCCATTTCTTACTTACACTGCAGATTTAAAAAACAATATCTGTTAAAAGGAAATTGATCAAAGCTAGTAATAGGACCAATAAAACAATATAAATTAAATTTAAAAATACATATCCAAAATCTAAAACCACTTTAAATACTCAATTCCCAACCCTCCTCCCAGCATCTAGTTTCAATATTCCTTTTAATAAGAAAGAAAGCTTCAGTAGTAGAAGTATCAGGTTAGTTAAGGGATCATTTGAAAGTTTGAGGCATACCAACAAAAAAGGAAATAAATTTTATACTTCTAAGAATGGAATTTAAAAATAAATTGAATACTTATGTTGGCAAAATCCTGTAGTATTTTGAACAACTTAAAAAACTTTTGCATTTCCAAGTTACTTCCTCCACCCCATAAAGTGACATCTTGGTAGTTTTATTACTACAGTACTAAACCTGCATGGAATAGCAAAATTTTAAAGCTGAAAGTACTTCAGTGGACATCTGGACTTAAGTCATCCCTGTACTCCCAATTGCTTTAGAGGCTGAACCCTGAGGACCTCTGTTCTGAGTTCCGAGCTGCAGTGAGCTATGTCAATGAGATGTCCGTATTAAGTCTGGCATTAATAAAATGAGACCCCAGCAGTGGGGGACCACCAGTTCAGCTAAAGAGGGACAAACCAGCATAGGTCAGAAATGGAACAGATTAAAGCCCATGTACTTCCAGCCTGAGTGAGATAGGGAGACTCAGTCTTTTAAAAAAGAAATTAGACGAATAAAATGAGAAGCTATAGTGCTCAATTGAGGAGATGCCAACTTTAAACCAACTGCTGACTGTGAAAAATTGGAAATACATAAAAGAACTGATACTGGTACAGATCATCACCAAGTCCTAAGGAAGTTTAGTAAATCAACTGCCACTACTAAAAGGCCAAAAGAGTTTAGGAATCCTGACAACCAGCAAATGTTTGATCATCTCACCAAGGAGAAGGATGGGGTGGCCAAAACAAGACTGATTAAAATAGGAACCTGTTTCTAAAACGCTATGTAGGAAGATAGTGGAAAATAATTTATAAATGTTGCCTCGTAAACCAGAAAGAAGCAGTAGAGAGAAAAACAGGTTTACACAATATTCATGAGAAAGCCAACTAAACCAGATGATTTTGGGAGTATTTAAGGATGAAAACAAGAGGACAACCAACAGATGAGAAATGTAAAAAACCTGGAAAAACTCTTCTGAGGAGACGTAATCAACCAGGTGGCAATTTATTTTCCACAATCTTCTGCAATCCTCCCTCAAAAGAAAATATATATAGATACATAAATTCTAGAGTAACTTCAGGTAAATTTACAAGATAAGAAAACAGTAAACATCCTTCATGAAATAATATCAAATAGATAAACTATTTAGAACTCTCACTTAAAACAAGTGCAATGTAAATATCCCTTAAGATGTTTGGAATAGGCAGCGACCTGGAAATAAGTAAACATTTCACTTTTCAAATCTAAAAAAACTGATACTGGCTAGACTCATTTTCTTTTCTAAAAATCAAAAAACTCTACTCTCTCCCCAGATCAACTGTAAACTCTTTAAAGGCAGGATCTTATATTTCTCTGTTATCTCATGTAGCACCTAGCACGGTGCTATGCACATAACAAGCATTCATTCAGTATTTCGAGTCAGTCTTATACCCAACAATGTAAAAATGATCAGAGAGAATAAATTTTTGCCTTGGTGATCAGAAGATGTTAAAGTGAAAAAGGGCCTTTAGTCATTTGCATTAGAGAGAGCAGAAGTCCAGCAGGAAACACCTCACTGTAAGTTATACAGTTAAATATCAAGCAAAGCCTTAAATCCTGATTTTTGAGTCTTTTGACTTTAAATCCTAAATGTCCTCCACTGTGCCACAAACAGTGCTAATGGTGATTGAGCAGCAGAACCAACCTCATGGCTGAAATATATGTATAAATCTCATCCTAGCTGAAAATTTTGAGATTTGACAGAATATTTCAAAATAACTAAGAAAAGCATTTTGTTAGGTATATATGAAACTGAGAGAAAATGAAGGAAAGGGGAAAATATACTCTTTATAGTATTTATAGCACAACAAGAGTCAAAGAGGAAGAGATAAAAATGCTAACTTCCTGTAACTGCTTTGATGATCAGGAGAATGGAGAAGGTCCTTAGTTTAAAAGTTACCAATTACCTCTTAAGTAATGAAACACAGCATAGAAGATTAATTTAAGTAGTTGTTGTAACAATCACATCAAGTTAGAAACTGTAGCCGATCCAACTTTATAGGATCAAAGGACTTTTTACAAAATGAAAAAGACTTAAAAGATGATCTACTCCAATGTGGGAAACTGGGATATGAATACTGCTGCTGGAACTGTGAACGAATCCAACCGCTCTGGAGAACACGCTGCAATGATGCTGGAGTTACTAAACTGCCTACGCCCTCTGGCCTGACAATATAACACCACTTTCCCAAGAACTCATGTGCTTTAAAATATTCAGAGCAGGTCTCTTTGTGGCAGCAAAGAACTGAACATTGAGGTGATGCCCATCAGCTGGGGAATAGCTTAAACAAGCTGTGGTATATGACTGTGATGGAATGCTCCTGTGCTATGAGGAATGATAAGCTGGCTGATTTTAGGAAAATATGGAAATACTTGCAGGAAATAACCAAGAGTGAAATGAGCAGGACCGACAGGACGTAGTACACAGTAACAACAATACTGTCTGAAGAATAACTGTGAATGACTACGTTATTCTGAGTATTATCAATGCTAAAATATATATACACAGTGTGTATGTATGTATACATATGTATATATGAGTATGTATGTATGTGTACATATATGTATATATGTGTATATATACATATATATATAATACATATCTGTGTTTAATGGTGGTCTTCTCTACTGTGGGGTGGAGAAGAGGGAGGGAAAAAAATTGCATAGCAGAGAGCAAAAGAAAACTAAGAATTAAGCATGGAAAAGCTGGGTTGCTTTGAAAATGATGTGTAATATTTATTACATAGTTTTTCAAGAAAGAAAACAGCATGAAATGGAGATTCACGGTTTCCTGTTGAATCCACTGTTTGTGCTATACTGTGTAAATGGAAAGGTTTTTTGTTTGTCTTTAAGTTCAAAATGAATAAATTTTTTTAAAAAGGTGATTCATTCTAACTCCTGGGGCAGATGCCTTTTAAGAGCCCTTCCCATTCTATAGATGCTGTAATACTCTGATCCTTCATTTTACAGAAGAAAGTACAAAGGCTCTGAAAGGGTAAACGACCTGACTGAGATCACAACTTCGTCAGCGGCACAGTCAGGATCTTAAATGTAAGTCTTTTGTCTTTAAACTCAATGTTTTCATTACTCCATCTTATTCAATATACATTTATTAAATATTCATTGTCTCCAAGGCAAAAGAAGACTTAAGAGTATTTATATTTCAACCAATAGTACCCCTATATAATGTCACATTTTTTTTTCCAAAAAAATATGATTCAGTGGAATTCTTACCCAAAGTAGAAATAACAAACTGCTTTATAGTTTTATGATTTTATCTGGTACCTTTTCCTTCCATTTAGAAGATCATAAAGTTGTCCACAGTAGATCTCATAAAAACTGATCCACACAGAGAGGTCTCTCCTTGGCTGAGCTAGGTCTATTTGCCTAAAAATGTCTTCAGCAGCGAGAGCATAGAGGCCCGGGTTTTGATGCGTGCCTATCATGGTATAAGTCTTTCCAGCCCCTGTCTGTCCATAGGCAAAACAAGTGGCATTTCCTCTGTGAAAAGAATCATTAATTAGTACTTGAATTTGACTCATTTATGCATATCATTAGACTACTAACCTGCATATAAATAACAAAAAATGAACGAGGCACATGAAATGTCTTTACAGAGAGGCTTATACTGTAAATGCTCCAGGAGGGATAAGAGTTACAACGCACGTTGATTTACAGAAACAATGCAGTTTAAAAGATAACAGAGAAGAGAGAAACAAAGATCTGACTCAACCAACAACCAACACCCAATTACTGAGCTCCTATCACGGGCCCAAGCTGGGCACCGAATATATATAAGAAAGACATGAATCTGGCTAGGGGTCCGGGGGAAAGGCCTGACAAATCTGTTCTGTGAGGCTGGAATTTGTCCAAGGGCTGCATCTGAGGATCTAGGGGCAGGCTCCCAAACCCTGGCTGGGGACACAAGATTCATGCACAGGAAATGAGTATGAATAAAATGAAATAAAACCAAACTGCTAAAATCTGTGATGTTGCTTTTCAATAATCATAGTCTAATATGAGCTAGAACATTTGGGGAAGACTTCATGGAGAAGGAGCAACTTGGGTCTAGGCCTTTAAGGACTGGTAGGGTTTGAAAAGATGGAGATAAAGATCAATCCAGCAAAATGGGAACCAGAACCAGGGCCTCAGGGATCAGAATGAGCACGGTACACTATACAGAGGCTGGTCTTACGTTCACACCAGAAGTAACGGAAAGTAAGACGAGATAATGAAGATGGGGCAAAACTCCAAAACCAAAAAGGTTTACAAGGTCTAGCAGGGAAGCTGAGAGCTGATAGGTGACATGAGCCTTGGCATAAATAGCATTACACAGTACCTACCTGCAGCAAAAGAAAGCAGATAAAAGTCAACCTGAAGCTAGGGAAGGAGGCTGAAGAGAGCAAGTGCGAAGATAGGAAAGAGTAAAATGGCGACAGTCACGGGACAAAATATTTTCTCCACAACCTTGTGAGGTGGGGAGGGCATGTATTACTATCCCCACTTTGCAGATGGGGAAATCACGACCTAGAGAAGAGATTTCCAAAGCTATACACCTAAAAGTGGCAAAACGAACATTAGATCCCTGAGCTTTTGACTCCAAGTTCAACTTTCTTTTCACTAAACTGTATTTGAGATTAGTCAGCTTCTTAAGGACGGGGATTATTGTCTTTTATGTATCTGTAGTATCTAGCATGTATATACTGTATACATATATGTAGTATGTATATATATATATATATATAATATATATATACTATAGTATCTAGTATGGTGTTCTGTAAACAGTAGGCACTCAATAAACTTTGCGAAGGTGAGAGAAATGTAGATATAAGAATTGAAAATATACAGGGGAAGAAATAGAACAGAAGTGTATGAAAGACAAAAGTCAAGTTAGGAAGGAAAGATAGTGTCAAAAGAAGAACAAAGAAATTTTTTTTAATGTCCACAACAAATTCAGAATTGTTTTAAGGGTACAAACTGATCTATCTTCCTTATGTACAGTCATGAAAGAGGTTCCTATTAATGCTCTCCATAATAAGCCTGACTGAAGTACTTCTCCCCATCCCACCACTACATCGCAGTGCCTAATGTGATACTGTCGAGTATAACGCAATTTAAATAAATCCCAACTCATTTTATTAATCCATGTTCCTAAATTCTCCTCCCTCTAGAGAACTGTTAGGTAAGAAACGCAGAACTGAAAGACTACATATAAAATGTTTGTCTATTTAAGACTTTAGTAAATTTTTAAACATTATTATGGTCCTTAATAAATATTCTCAGCTTGTGCTCTTATGAATACCCAACGCCTGATTGTGGAAATCTTAATTTCAACTACAACAAAGATACATAATCCTAACTATCAAAATATCAAATTAAATACAACCAGATGCTAAAACTTTAAACTCTCAGTTCTCTGAAAAATTATGCTCTTTAAAACAACCTCTATTTTCTTACCGTACAGAGAATAAAAATCACTTATGCATGAGAAATAATGTAAATTTCTACGCACTAAGTCCTATAAATATTGATATTACATTTTCCCCACATAACTTAATTTAAATAATCATTAAATTAAAATACAGTAGATAGAAAATTCTTAATTCATGTTTCATTCCACCGAAAAATACAAACAGGATTCATACAGAAAAACGTGAAATGAAGGACTATCTTACCCTTGAAAAATATGCTGAATGAGTGGGTGAGTGGTCTTCATATATACATCTTGATTGGTACATGTCTCACCAAAGACTTCATCAAAATAAAAAACATGCTGAAAGATAAATTTTATTTTTATAGAAAATATAGTGGATTTTTTTTAAACTAAAGATGACTCACAATAATGATAATTAACCCACAGACAGAGTAAGTCACCAGAAGCTATCAGATGACAGTATCTTTTCTCAGCTTCGCTGCTTATATACAATAGCAATTAATGTGTGCATTTTTAACAAGGAGGACAGAAAAAGGGATTTTTTGTGCTTGAGCACAAGAGTAAATAAAATTTCGCAGAGGGGCCTAGACAGAGAATCTTAGTCCTTTTGGGCTATATCTCCACGGGTCAGCTGTGATAAACATTCTAAACAAAAGGGATTCCTGGTGCAGATCCCAGCTTACATTACTTAGGCATCAAACCCAAGATACCTTAAGAATCTGGAACATGTTGTCAATTAACAGGTTAAGCCAGGAGTAAAAACTATGTGACGATCCATCAACACAATGTACCCGACAGTGTTAGCTGCCCTTTTATTTCCCACCCCCAAAAGAAGGTCAAGAAATTCCAAATGATCTGATGCCAGAGAAATGAGACAGGGATGAGAAAGAAGAATTCCTAGAAGGGGATGAATTTTCAGACAAATTTTAAAGGACACAATGGATATGTAGCTTCAGTGATGAAAAAGAGAAGAGTATTCCAAACAGAGCAAGACAAATTCTCAAAAAGGCTCATTTGAATTGTTGTAACATTGGTTAGTCAACAGCATTTTTTTCCCATTAATATTTTTTTTCTATTTTCACTGAGCACTGAAATAAAGGGACATTCCCAGATGCTTCCAGGGATAGGTACTGATAAGTCTCTGATTTCAGAAGGCTGACAATTACAAATGTGTCAATGGATCTGCAATGCTGTGGTGGGGGGCCTAGGATGGAAACGGCAGAGAAGTAAATTTAAGCTTGACATAAGGAAACATACCCTGACAATCAGAGCGATCCAAAAACTGAATGTGCCACCTCATGAAGTAGTGAGTTTACCCTAACTTGAAGTTTGGAAGAAAAGCCTGAAGCTCATTGTCAGGTATGTTGATAGAGGGGCAGCTAAGTGGTACAATGGATAGAGCTTAGACACAGGAAGTCCTGTGTTCGAATTTTTTCACAGACATTTACTACCCAGGGCAAGTCACTTAACCAATTTGCTTCAGTTTCCTTACCGGTAAAACGTACATAATAATAGCCCCTACCTCCCAGAGTTACAGTGAGGATGAAATGAGATATCTGTAAAATGCTTAGTAAATCTTAAAGTGCTATATAAATGCAAACTATTATTATGACAATGACAATTAGCAGTGATAGTAATTCCTGCTCAGGTATATATTGGATGAGAGGGTTGCTGAGGTCCCTTCCAAGCCTGAAAATCTGTGATTGCTGTGTACAAGGATGGGAGTGGGGAGACACAACTACATAACAGAGTAAGCCTCAAAGTCTTATTCCAGGGCCTGTGGCTCGGAAATCCTGTGTTCTCAAAGGCTGTTCTGGAGGAGTACAAGTACCAGTCAGTTTTGTCAAGTTGGAAAGTTTGCAAGGCTGTGTCTAGTTAACCAGAGAATATATGTCTGTCATCTAAAAACCAGATTAATTAAGTGCAGAAAGGCTCATCACCAGAAGGCCAGTTACTACATGATAAATTTTGCCCAACGTTTTATTCTCTTCCCTACATACAATTCTTCAGGAGAGTGTTACATTGGAACTGAAATTTGCTAAATGAAGATAGAGGGAAAGTCTGGGGTGAAAAAGTACATTTTGCAATTACGAAGAAATGTATCACATTTGTAAAAAGGCTAGAAAAGAACGCTAGATAGAATGACAAGGAAAGCTGTGAATTTTTCATTGTTTTAAAAAATATTTTTGTTTTGAATACACTTGATACCTAAGCAAGGATAATAAGTGATTATTTATGGAACCTGTTTTATGTAAATTTAATGAAATTAAATAATAAAATAATACTACATAATAAAGTATAAATAAATTATTTGAGATGAAAAACAAAAATAAAATTTGAAAACTCAGAAAAATCAAAAGAAGAAAGTGAACAATAACAAATATGGAAACTTAAAAATAACTTCTGCTCTCTCCTTTTTCAGAGTGTGGGGCAAATTTTTCTCCCTCCTTCTACCATTACATATGAATTACTTGGGAGTTATGAAGCTAACATATTAGGAAAGGAACCATTAATTAAAATAATAAATATTTTAAATATTAACAAAATTTTCATAATTATTTTCTTTGATGAAATGGAAAGATTCAGAAATCAGGTTAAGGAAAACTTTTAACTGTATTTTAGCCTCTGATAATGACATCAGAGTACAGTAAAATTAGGAATAAGCAAAATTGTGCAGGTGTACAATCTAATGTAGACTCACATGAACAATATTTGCAATCATTAAGAAAATTAAATTAATCCACTCTAAATAGTTGCATTTACCTCTTTCAGCAAGAATGAAAATAAAACATGAAAAAAGAATGGATTTTAAATACTTTGTGTATTTATTAAACAAACACGTGTTCACAATTAAAATTCTTTTAGTGCCTCTTTTCTGCCTTTCTTTTCAAGAAATAAAAAGCAAAGAAAACTTAGTGTTTCTTGACAGCTGAGAATTCTAAACTATGCAGATATAAAGTATAACAACACTGAACTCAACAACTGCAGGTATTCAATAAATACTGACTGATGATAGTGAACATGAAGAAATAATGCTCCTGAGCCTGGGACAATGACAGAAAAATACGAAAGAAAAATGTTGCTTGACAGAATTACTGCAAATAAGGAATGGTATCCTCTGAAATCACTCAGCACTACACACGTCTTCTGCAGATGACAGTCACACAGTATTTATGCCAATGGTTAGAGAAAATGGCCAAAATGGTTTAATCATTCCAGCCATCTTCAAAATAAATATTGATTGTTGAAGCATAATTGGGCATGCGGAGATTAGCTAATAATTTTGTGCACATAGAACCAGTCAGTTTATTTGAGCAAAACAGAAAAGTTCAATTTTTGTACCCAAGACAAGGAAACAAAGAATAGAAATCTGAGTTCAAAGTGGGGAAAGAAAAACTATGATAAAAAAAAAAATCTGGCTTATGTGGGAAGGAAGCTATGTAAATAAAATGTAGTCAATTTTAAAATAATAGAGAATAGATTTATTTATAGCTTTTTCTCATCTACTATCCATCTGATTCTTATGTCAATTAGGGGGAACCTGGAATAAATGCTGTGGGGTTGAATATATATAAAGGCATAAGGAGTGGGGAGGGGAGAAGGCAAATTGTGAAATGATTATATTAACATCCTACATTTTTGTTATGTATTGAACAATAATGTAAAAGTACTTTTACACTACTCAAAGGAGTTATCAAAGAAGGTTCCAGCTAATCTGAAGCAAGTGCCAATAAACTGAGAATTTTATCATTTGACTAGCCTTGAGTTCTTAAGGTCATTTTGGCAAGGAACTGGAACTTCCCCATCCCACAATCCCACAGTCAAGGTATTTGAAGTCTGCGTTGGACATGAAGTCCTTGAGTGATCTCATCAGTGACTGGATTTAATTATTACCTCTCCGCCTATGACTCTCAGATATACTTACCTAGCTCTAAGCTCTCTCCTAGCTTCTAGTCTCACACCTCCATGTCGCCACTGGACATCCCAAGTCGCTTATTTCATGGGCATCTTAAACACAACGCGTCCAAAACGAAACTCAGTATCTTTCCTCCCTAAGGCCCCCCATTTCCTATCTTTCCTGTTACTGTGGAGGATACTACCCCAATCAACCACCCTCCCAAGTTAGGTGTCATTAATTAGCTCCTCCCTTTCAATGTCCCCCATCCCATATATCCAATCTATTGTGAAAGTCTGTTGATTTTACCTTTATAACATCTCTCACAATACTCCCCAATACTCCCCTTCTCTCCTATGACACTGCTACTACCCCAGTATAGGTCCTTATTACCTCAAGGCTGGACTATGCAATGGCCTGCTGGTTTATCTCCCTACCTCAAGTCTCTCCCCACTCTATCTTCATTAAGCTGTCAAAGTGATCTTTCTAAACCATATTACTGATCATGTCATCCCATAACAATTAACTCCAATGGCTCCATATTATTTCTAGGAATAAATCAGAAAATCCCCCGTTTGGCATTCAAAACCATTCATAGACTGGCCTCCTCCCATGTTTCCAGTCTTCTTTTAGCTTACCCGCCCCAACATGTTCTGTAATCCAGTGATACTGGCCTACTTGCAGTTCCTTGCAAAAGACACTCCATCTCCAACTCTATATTCTTACTGGCTGCCTGTCATGCTTGGCATTCTTTTCCTCCTTATTTCCTTCTTCTGGATTCTCTGGTTTCAAGTCCCACTTAAAATCCTACCTTCTACAGGAAGCCTTGCCCAATCCTCCCTAATGCTATGCCTTTCCTCTATTGATCATCTCCAATTCATCCGTATAGATCTCATTTGTTCAGAGTTGTTTTCACGTCACTTCTCTCATTAGACTGTGAAGTTTTTGAGAGAGAGATGATTTTTTGCCTTTCCTTTTATTCCCAGAGATGAGCACAATGCCTGATATGGTGTTTAATAAATGCTTGTTGACTTGATCCAGATGATATCTCTATGATTTGTTGTACTGATATCTTCATTTTGCTTGTAAAAAAGAATTAAGGCACAGAGAGGCTGACTTGCCCAAGGTCAGATAAATACTGAAACTGCAATTGGACTCACAGGCTGCTACTTTTAGCCTGAAAAGGGGGAAATCTTATGGGGTAGAGGGCGGGAAACAAGGGGGACTTTCAAATATGTGAAAGTAGTATGAGAATACTTTCTGAGTAGCAAGAGAAAACTCTAATAACTAAAGTCTAAAAATGGAACCTGCTATTTTGTGATATTATGATTTGTGATACTCACTAATGGACCTATTTAAAGAGAACTATATTTGAGGGAGGGTGTGGAGGATATTCTTCCATTAGATAGGAAGGTTCAATCTCTCAAGTCTCTTTCAATAAGATTCTAAGATATTCTAATAAAAAGATCAAAGTTAACATTCTTTACAACACAAATGCAAATTTGGTTCAAAATTTAAAATGTAGCATCTTACCTGTAGAATATATTGGGTAAGGTCAACCGCCTCTTTCTTTTCATAGACAAGTAAAGTTTCTTTATCTTCTACAGTAATAATGTTAACTTCTCCACGCCTTTCTTCCCTCATGCCCAAAGGGCGTTTCCGGACGCATACTCTGATTTTCTCAGTTTCAGTCCAAATATTATCCTTTTCTGAGATATTCTCTCTGAAACAAGTTTCAAAATGATTTTTACTAAAAAGAAAATGTTGAAATTAACACAAAAATTAACAAAAATTAATTGTAAATTTAGTATTTCTACTATTAAATGGTCCCATTAGATTTTTGTCATCTTGCACATGTTTAAGAATGATTGACTGGTAGTTCTGATGAAGATGATTAATGCTGTCTCTAAGTACAGAGTATTCAGAGGTCTTAGGGCAGTTTTAAGCTTTAATAAGCACTAAAGCTTATTAAATAATAATTAATTTTTGTGTTTTAAGCTTTATTAAGAATTAAAGCTTATTAACTAATAATTAATACTTTAATTAATAACTAGTAATTAATACTTTAACTAGTAATTAATAAGTTTTAATACTAAAGCTTAAAACTGCACTAAAACTTCTGGACTACTCTGTATTTGTTACTGTGTAGATGTGCAAAACTTAAGAAATTATCATAAAGGTGAAAACTGCTTTCCTTTCTGCTTAACAACTACATTTGTCTGTAAATGTGCTTAAATGCCATCCACCACTCATTCTTAATTTAGTGTTAACTGCTGATTTTGGTGTAATTCCTGACAAAGTACTAACACTACTGAATAAAAATTTTACTATTTAGTTGCTCAGTCCCTTGGCAATTAAGATCTTCTTAAGATAATAGATTTTGAATTAAGGGAATTAGAAGTAGAGTTCTTTCTGACAAGCTTTTGATTGTAGATATTCTTTAGGTTTAATACAATTCATTTTGACTAATCTTTTGAACCTGGTAAAAAGTCTTTCTGCCTTCCCAACTTTTAAAAGTCCCAATTCATATTTTATCTTCCTCACTATCCAACTATTTCCATAAATTTACTCTTTTCCTGACAATTTTTCTAATTCTTTTCCATATAAAGTGACCAAACTTGTTGAAATAGGTAGAACAGTACTGAATGTCAATTTTCTGTCCCTCTTTGTGGCACCTTAAATGTTCTTTTTTTGATACAATTTGTCACTCACTAGATCCTGCTTCTTCCACCCTTCTTTCTTTCCTTTTCTATTATACAGTATTTGCCACACTTATTTGCTAGACCAATGGCCCCAATTTTAGGTTTCTAAGGAGATTTCATAATTGGTTCGATCTTCCTCCACTACTTGGTTCTACATTATAATCAAACACATCTTTCTGGTTATATCAAGCAGTTTGGTTCAATGAACCAATTTAATACACCTAACCTTAACAAAAAGCATAAAACAAATAAGAAGCATAAAACAAAACAAGGGTAGTGGACATGAACTCCTGTTTGCAACTATGGGCCAATTTACTTTTGCACAGAAGTTTATTTTAAAAGGGATTTTTATGCAAATTGAACTAACTTGGGATACCATACCTCACACTTATCAGACTGGGTAATATGACAGAAAAGGAAAATAATAAATCTTAGATGGGCAGTGGTTAAACACCAATGAACATATTGGTGGAGTTGTGAACTGATCCAATCATTCTAGGAAGCCATTTCGAACTGTGTTCAAACGGCTCTAAAACCGTGCATACCCTTTGAGCCAGTAATACTACTACTGGGTTTGCATTACAAAGAGATCAAAAAAGGGGGAAAGGACCTATATGTACAAAAATATTTATAGCAGCTCTTTTTATAGTGGTAAAAATTTGAACATTGAGGGGATGCCCATTAGCTGGGGAATGACTTACCAAACTATGCTATATGAGTGTAATGCAATATTACTGTGCTATAAGAAACGACAAGCAGGATATTTCAGAAGAACCTGGAAAGACTTAGATGAACTGATGCAAAGTGAAGTGAGCAGAAGCAGGAAAGCACTGCATACAGTGACTTAGCTCTTCTTAGCAATACAATGATTCAAGATCATTCCAAAGGACTCATGATGAAAAATGCTATTCATCTTCAGAGAAAGAAATGATGGAATCTGAATGTGGAACAAAGCATACCATTTTTCACTTTCTGTATTTGTTCATGGATTTTTTTCCTTTGGGTTTGGGTCTTCTTTCACAGTGTGACTAATATGACAATATGTTTTACATGACTGAATGTATATAACCAATATCAAATTGCTCACTGTCTCAGGGACAAGGGAGGTGGGGAACGGAGAGAGAAAACTTTGATCTCAAAAATTTTAAAAAATACATGTTAAAAACTGTCTTGACATGTAGCCAGGGAAAAAATAAAATATTAAAGAAAAAAAGTAATTTTTAGAATCTATTTTCTATGATACTGTTAAAGAGGGGAAAATGGTTATTCTTGCTTCATGTTACACCTCTAAGGACCTTATTTTTAAGTTCTAACTTTAAGCAAATGTGAGAAGGACACATTCAAATCATATAGTTGATAAAAGTGACTGCACTCTTTGTTTTCATTAACAATGACTGTTATCCCTGGGCTGGAATAGCACTTCAATGAGGGCTATGCTGCAGGCAAGCTGTACAAAGGAGTATTTTAAATTAGTGCTATTAGTTATTTACTTTTATAAGTGCTAAATCCCATACAGTAATTTAAAAAGTGATAAATTAATATCCTAAGAAAAACTGTTCTGTGAGTGAGTGGCTTGACTCTTTCACTGTAGAAGGCCACCAGTTAACTCTTCTGCTCATCTCACAGCTTTGCCCTGTGTGCACAATCATACCTGGGTTGTGCTTTGCTGAACAATAGAAGGAGTCCCAAGTCAAGAACGAGAGAAGCTGAACAAAAATATAGCCAAAGGTGTGTTGTTGCTAACTTGTGCAGGCTCCAGAGTCAATAGATAAATTTATCAGTGTGAGGACTTATACCTTCGAAATCAGCAAATGCTACAATCAGGGTTTGATTTATCATTTTATGAACTGTTTAGACTTAAGAAAGCAATGAAGGAAATGTTAACAATGCCGATTAAACTAAAAAGTGTTATGTCCTCTGTATTTGGAGAGTCAATTTTTAAACTTACCAGCACACCACTGCATACAGCCTATACTCTGTAGATTCTAGCTAGCAGCTGCCCAATATAATTTTCACTGATCTGGAAAATTCCAATATTTAATGAATGCCTTCTTCCCAAAGGAATTTTTATTTTATCAATACACCTATTTGTTGCTTCACTTCTATATCACAACATTAACATAAAATAATAAAGTAAAATAATACAATAAAAAATCCATTAACAGAAAATAATAAAAACAATCCATAGCACTTCATAATTTGTGAACTACTGGACCCTGCTTGGAGAATGGTATCTTTCTCCTAAAGAAAAGAACTGTGCTTGCCTTCAGTTAGCCCAAAGAAAAATAAATCAAAATGAATGATTACCTGACATAAGAATGAGGGACTCCATAATTATATCCAGAAATGTGAGTGACTCTTTGTATGGTAGGAACCTCAATATCCCCCAAAAGTAGAGAAAGGTTATTTGGTGAAAACAATGCGGCACTGTTTGTTTCTGTTTGCACACTTGTATCAGCAGCTGCAGCATTAGGAGCTCTTGGCTTTTTAATGTACTGGGTATCACCTGGCAGAATATACTCCAACATATCCACTAAATTGGGTTTATGTTCAGCCGAACAGAAGTCTGACAAACTACAAGTGTCAAATACAAAATCCTCAGCTGCCTGGTCTTTTTTGTCAACAAAAGCATCAAAGCACAGTTGCCTTCGAGGTCCTGATCTGGCTCCTTGACAGACATGGAGGTTACTTGTTGGAAGATCTTGCTGGGTGCTGTGAGTGGTTTTATCTTCTTCCTGCATGATTTGAATGATTTTAATGAGTTGAAAGAGGCGCTTACGGTCATTCATATTGTGGACTCCCAATTTGGAGTAGTCTTTCATTGTGACTTTAGCTAATTCATCTATTTTCTGAAGGCCAAAGGCAGCAAAATGAGGATAATATTTTCCAAGTTCCGCTTCACAAAGACATTCATACAAGCATGATGCCATTACTGTAGGCTGATAAGAGTTTAACTGTAGAGAGAGAAAAGGAAATCATCCCCATTAGACACAGCATAGTACACACTGTTTAACAACAAAAGCCACACATACTTACAAAAAGTGTATTATACCTTCCCAAGATTTCAATAGATATGAATCTTGTGAAATGGTCTGTTAATCTGTTCACTGCTGAGAGATGGTTTGTATAGCAAATAGAATTTGGGAAAAAGATACCATTTGCTCATTTGCAACCTTCAGTTAGACATGCGTGTGGATACATACACACACAGATTTATGTCCATAGCCAGAGGTCACTTATTGTTCCTGAATACTTGCACTTGCAAGTTCTATCCAATGAATGCCATGAAGTACTGAAACTGTCCCCTCAGCAACTGAACCTAACATGCCTAATTTTAGATGTTCAACTGAATGTCAAGGCATGTGGTCCAACTGTTTCCCCTGATTAATGAACAAAGGGATGAGAATCCTTTTAAAGCAGAGAACAAAATTAAATAGTGGAAAACAAGTGGATTTTTTAACTCACTTAAATGCTTTTGTGGATGCTGTAAAGGGAATTTCTGTGTATGTGGAGGGGTCCAAGAAGGCACTGAAGTAGATAACCTCTAAGTTAGCTTTCACTATAAAAAAAAAAAATCTGTGATTCTATTATCCACCACATCTTTAACCCATGGAGCTAGAATCTCTTTAATAACACTAACCAGCTAAGCATCAGTGCATCTGGCACTTCATTAGGATGTCAAAGGATCTGTAATTTCATCAGTCACTGGGGTACTCCCTATAATCATGCAGATCACAAACCTTACATACCTTAGTAGAACTTATAAATGTGCTGCTATGTACCCTACCACCTCCCACCATTACCTTATGGTCAACTACCTGGAGAAACACCTCTTTCAACCCAGCAAGGCTGATTCACAAACAGACACAGAATCTACAGTCAGGTCCAAACTCACATTCTCAAAGCCTTTTCATTCTGGTTAGGCAGGCCAGTATTTGTGCTCCACTGAGGTGACCTTCAAGAACCCAGGCTTGCCTTTGCAGCTGGTGAGGTATTAGAGAAAGACGATGAGCACAACGACAGGCATTCAGTAACAAAAGCCCTGCACCAATAACAAAATCAGTTATAATCAGCTCATATGTCTAAGAAATGGGGAGTGGCTTAAGTGAGGTATGGTATGTAAATATTACTACTCCATAAGAAATTATAAATCTAGAAACTAGAAATAAATGAGATGAGTTATATGAAATAATGCAAACTAAATAAAAAACCAAAAGATAATACTCATTACATATAACTATGTGAATAATAAGATCAAATCCAGACAAATGAACATAAAATAAAAAGACATTCTGAAGGGGACATAGAAACAAACTGAGCTGTTTTCACAGAATCATAGAACTTCAGTGCTAGAAGTGATCTGAGAGACTATTTGGTCCAACCATATCTGAACAGAAATATCCTCTACAATATCCTGCAACACCCTACAAGTGGTCACCCAGCCTTTGCTTGAACACTTTAATCTGAGGAGCCACTGCTTCCAAAGGCAACTCATTCCACTTTTGAATAACTCCAAGTGTTGGGAAATTTTTCCTTACACCAAGAATAAAATCTACTTCTCTATAACTTCTAATCAATGCCCCTAGGTCTGTCTTTGGGGGCCAAATAGAACAAATTACTTCCTCTTTCAAAGGGAATACTTCAATATATCTATCACATCAACCCCATCTTCTCCCCAGTCTTCAGTCTTCTCTTCTTACTACTCTATCACCAGCTCCTCTAACAGGTCTATGTTGCATGACTTCAAGGCCTTTCATTTTAGCTAGATACTTCATCTGCCTCTAGCTATTACTCCCCAGCTAAGAATATCCTTTCTAAAATGTACTCAGAACTAAACACAATATTACAGATGTGATTGGGACAGCTTGAAAGTATAATTTTCTCCTTAGTCTTTTAACCTCATTAGTTAATATGTACTTAAAATCCCCCGCCCCCGTAAACAATACAAGTATGTGGTTATTGTTGGTTGTTAAATTTGTAAGATAAACAAAAAGTAAATAAAAACATCACAATACCAATTTTCAAACATATTCATTCTGCAGATGGTAAAGCTGAATGAACTAGGGAAAATGAAAAGCAACTGTGCAATTCTGTTTCTAAAACAACCGCTTACTCATCAATTACCTACTATTCTGCTCAGTCTAGGTGTCATCCACATATGTCATTTAAAGTAGGGTTTAGGTAATGAGGAATAGGCTGGCTTTACTCTTCCATATGTGGCAAATGATCTTTGGAAGCCAGAAGTAGTTGGGTGAGTCACCAGGCCTCTGGGCTTCTAGATGTCATGCAGCTATCACATATGTTCAAAAATCAAACAAAAACAACCATTACCATTGCTAACAACTCATTCTTTCTCTGCTTCTTTCATATAAATCTTCCCAAAATAATGGAAAAGCTCACTTGGAAATTATAGTAACTTTCTTATAATTAATTTTTTCAATGATCAAGCACTTATTTTTATCAAGTATGTATGTATGTATGTATGCACTTGTGCATTTATTTATTTTTAACAAATGTGCACAGTCAAGCAAAACCAGTTCCCACTGCTGGCCACGTCCAAAATGTGTGTCAGGAAACAGGCAGCATTCCTCACGACTGGCCCTCTAGCATCACAGTCAATCATTACATTTACAGCAATCTTCTAAAAATATCTTTATTATTGATTAAAGGTATGCCTGAGACTGGACCAAAGGGAAGCATAACCCATGAAATGCAATAATCGAGGGTTCTATAAATTAGGAAGCACAAATCACTTAGGAAAGAACTATCTGATAAAAACGGGAAAGCATTCTGGCAGATAATAAGCTTAGACCAACACCTTGAGCGACATTTCCCAATACATTCTAAACAGATATGATAGCTTAATATTAAAGATCATAGACCTCTCACAGCTTGAGTAGGAAATATAGTCTTAACCAAACAAGAAAGCAAGAGATAGAGACAATTTGTGTGTGTGTGTGTGTGTATGTGTGTGTGTGTGTGTGTGAGAGAGAGACAGAGAGAGAGAGAGAGACAGACAGAGAGAGAGAACTAATTAACTGAATAACTTCATCACAGACAAAATAAATACATCTAGGATAAGAGAGGATCAAATGAGAAAAAACATTTGTATCAAATTTCTGAGTCTTTCTATCTTTCCCAGGCTGGAATACTAATTCTGACCAGCAAAGAAAGCTTGGCCTGCTTGTTTCCAGTCAGGTCAGTCTGCCCCTCCTGATGCCACCTGGTGGCTCCTTGCTCCCAAGGAGCACAGACACCTGATCAGCTTTAGCCCTATGGCAGCTCACATGATCTACCAACCTCACATTCTCCAGAAGCAAAGATTATAGATAGGAATGCACTTCCACAACTGGCCCAATTCTTGGAATCATTAAAATGTTATGCCAAGACAGAAAACAAAATTTAAAAGCACCAGTAAGTGTATGATTTGTTTTACTGGCAAAAGACTGGAATTACTCAGTTGCTATTTAATTACTGGACAAATTTCACTATCACCTGGGCCCCATCACAGAGTGAGTCAGTGACTCTAGGATAATAAAGCCACATTAAGGAAGAGCAGGCATCATGTTGATGGGTCATCCAAGAAAAATAGGGGACAGCTGAATATGATTTTTTTTTTAAATGGAAAGCTAAAGTAGAACAAACAGGCATAGGAGGGTCAGTCATACTTTTTAGGTATGCCAAAAACTGGATGACAGTGATCTAATATAGCTGCTGACAACTGGGAAACAACTGTTGATGACTGAACATGCTGGCATGTGCTAGCAAGCAGTAAAGCTACCCAATCTCTTTACTACAAATAACACACACACACACACACACACACACAGCAAAAAAGCCATCAGAACTTTCAACAAAAGGGAGTTGGCTTTCCATTACCATACAATATGTAGCTAAAATAATTTGTGTAGCTTAGTCACATTTGTACTTACAAAGACTAGGAACATTATGATGAATTAAAAAGAACTGTTCAGGTCTAATATCTATACTCTTAAGCACTTAAAGGTAACACATATTCTGAGACGAACAATTTCAAATACAGAGAACTCAACTAAGACTGTTCTGCCACAACTCAAAAGTTTGAATTCCATGAAATAGATGCATTTAAATTTAACTTATTAAAAACAAGCAGCTAGGTAGAGCTGAAAGTCTCAGTCACAGCCTGAGAAGGGGTACCAGCACAGGGTTCATCTGCACTGGCTCCAGACTGACTTCATGCAACACTAGCTGGGTTGCAATCTGGAGTGTGAGCAGCTCAGCCCAGGGACAAGGAACTGCCCAGCCCAGGCACCGTTCAACCTTGAGAATGACCACAGCCCATCAGTGCAAAAACTCAGTTTGAAAACATCCAGTAGATAAGTAATACTAAGAAAGTTTTCCATGAGCAGTTTCCAATTCAACAATTTATTTTTTAAATAATAGTTCACTTTCCCCCAGTTAAATGTAAAGACAATTTTTAACATTCATTAAAAAAAATTTTTTGAATTCCAAATTTTTCTCTCTTCCTCCTTTACCTCTCTCCTCCCTGGGACATTACACAATTTGATAGAGGTTATACATGTTCATTCATGCAATATATATTACCATGTTAATTATGAATTCAACAATTTATTAAGTACCTACTATGTTACAAGTTCGTGTGCTAAGCTTTGGTGGTACAAAACTAGTTATGAAAAAGGCTGCCTTGGCCTCAGAGGATGGAGAGCTGGCTTCACTGCCAAGAAAACCTAGGTTCAAGTCCCACCTTGGACTGGCTGGGTGACCTTGGTCATACCATTTAACCTTCTGTTAGTTTTGGGCAACTCTGACATTCTCAGTTGCACAAAGCTGCAGATCTACATTGGTACACAAAGCTTCATCACTCAGGTATCCCCATAGAAATGAAATCATGTCTTAACAACAAAAGATAGGAAACAAACCTTGCTCTATAAAAAATTTATTTATAATGTAATAGGGAAGAGATATATACAAATAGGAAACTGTACAAAATAACAAAGCCAAAAGAGCAAGGGAAAACTGAACTGATACATGCAAAAGAAGAGTCTAGGCAAAGTGTGATAAAAATGTCAAGGGGAAAAAGTCACTTTTAACTGGTGGGGTGGAGAAAAGACAAAGAAAGGTGGGCTTTCTTCAGGGAGGAGGCAGCATCAGAGCTGGGCCTTTAAGAGGGACTGGGTCAGGTTCAGGGAATTCTATGAACAAAGGCCTATAGGGAAGCAAGGGCAGGATGAAACTAGAGAAGAACAGTTTCATTTGACTAGAATGTAAAGTATGTGAAAGAGTAGCAAGAGCTAACATTGTTAAGGTAATTCCACTAGAGGCAGATTACAGAAGGCTTTGGTCACCAAAATGAGAAATTTATACTTTATTTCATAAGCAATGAGGAGTCACCTATAATTTTAATGGGAGAAATGATCAAAACAGTTTATAAGACACTTCAGGCAACAGAGGGAAGGGTGCACCGGAGGGGGCATATGCTAGAGACAGGAAGACCAGTGGGAAGGCTATTTTAATAGTCTAGGAGACAAGACGTGAGGGCCTGAACTCAAGTGATTCCACAAGCAGAATCCACTCATAGTCAATGCCACAAATATGCAGAGAGTTCTTCATGACAAGTTCATAACCATCATGGTCTCAGCTGTTGGAATGAGTCAGAAATAGGGTCTTGAATGACATCCAGCTGGCTGCAATTCAACTTTGCTAATCCTGAAAGGGAGAATGGACTTAAGGATATGGTATTGTGTACCTTTATATAAAAACTAGGGATTTACTCAGATCTTTAAATGATGATAAGATACAGTGTGAGAAATGAGCCCAACTAACAAGCCCTCAACTGTGAGAAACAAAAAACAAGACTAGTGAAATCAGGAAAGCTTTATTAATCTTTACGTTCATTTCCCCTGAATGAATGGGTAGCTCCCAAGCAAGGGTTTTGTTCAGACCAAAGTAAGCTCTTTATACTGTTTCAGGTTTGAACTTGGCACCTCATCATCTATTTGCCAGGTGAGGCCTTCTGACCACGTCACTTCATATTCTCCTCTCTGATAGGCTTTCCCTGAAACAGCTCGTCAAGTTTGTGCACAGACCTTTAACCTGACAACTCTGATCACTTAAAGTTGGAAATTTTAACCTGTGGAAACAGAATTTCTTCCTTGTTTCCCACAAACAGCAAATCATTTTCTACCACTATGCATCTCACAACGGCCATTTCTAGCAAACCTGGTAAGAACTAAATTATGTGTCCTCAGACAAGTGCTTTGTATACTGTTCTAACAGCTGTTGTTGGATAGAAAAAATGAGAATTAGACAAAAGAATCTGAGGTCCATAAGTATATGTATACTAATATTCCTTCCTGAGCCCATCCCCACCACCTCTACCTGCTGAAGTTCACCCTTAAAGGCCCAGCTCAGATGCTTTGTCTTCCCTATTGGAAACTGAAGCCTAAGCTTCTTTCTTTCATCCTGACCCCCACCAGTTAAGAAGGTTTTTCCCTTTTGAAATTTTTCACTGAACTTTGTGATCCACCAAGGTCATCTGGTTCATATGTGTTAGAGGTGGGACCTGAACTCGGGTCTTGACAATAAGGACAGGCTACCTTTTTCCTATTTTTATACCACTGAAGTTGAACATAGGATCCGAGTCAATGATAATTTTACAGATAAGAAATATTGTTCTTTATTGACAACTCAAATGTAAATTGAAAAGTGCTACAATATTAAAGACCAGTAGATATTGGATACTATGTATATTACAAGATAGATAGATGAGAATATAGACTACAGGAGACCCTGAGAAGATGACAGATGGCAACATTTACAATGGAAACATTTAATGAAATATGTATACCAGACAATGATGACTTGCTTATGAAAAGATCTGTAAAGAACGAGGACATGTATGACCAAAAAGGGGATGGAGTTATATATCAAAGCTAAGGCAAAATAGATCACTACTTGACACTTCTACTGGCATACATGTGTAGAGAACCTTGAGGGGTTTGAAAGAGCCCCTGATCAAGAGTTCCCCTCCTCCAAGGGAGAAGAGTAGCTGGCTTGAGAAGTTAAGTGATATATTCTTCTCAGGTACACGTCCTTGAATTAGGGTGTTGAAGTTCCAGGAATCAGGGCCCCTGTTATAAAGGATAACATTCCAATAAAGAGGCCTTGAAGCCTCCCTTTCTACTTATCACCATCTGCTCTGTTTCATGCTTCAATCACTACCGTTATGATTTTTTACTATTTAAGCATCCCAATTCCCTGAATTATTGGCTCAGCATGTCCTGAATAAACTCAGTTTGTTCAGACTGCTGCGTCCTGCCTGTCTTTTCATCCTCACTCTGTGAGCCTGTAACCACCCCAGATCTGCTGGACTGTGCTGGCCACAGCATACATGAAATATTAAAAGAACCAGATGGCCTCCAGTAAAAATGAGAAATTTTTTAAAACACCTGTAGTGCATTGAATAGATTCTCTATCTAAGATTAAGAGAAAAATATGTAAAGAGTTACAAAAGATTTCAAAACTTGGAGGTAAAACAGTCAGAACCAGCCCATACTGGTGAGATCGTAGATCCAAGTATACAATTACAAGGCAGAACTAAGCCAAAATCAGAGTTAAGCAAAGGCCCAAAATTCATGGTTTTGAAGGCCTCTGAGTCAGAAAGATCTGGGTTCAAATCCTGCCTTTGACAGATGCAGGTTGTGTGACCCGGGACAACTCACGTAACTTCTCAGTGCTCAGACAAAGTACTAGACTGCTTGGGAGGAGTTTTCTCATGTTGGAGTTTCCCCCATCAATAAACCACAGGTCTGGTTGAAAAAGAAAAAGGCTTATGTTGCGTAATTCCTGGAGGGTAATTTTCTCAGGTCTTAAAAAGAAATTTCACAGTCATTATTATAACAGGTTTCCACAGTTCTTTCTATCACTGACTTCAATGACATCTGCTGGTGAAAGGAGGAATTCTTTAACGCTTCAGAGTCAGTCCTTGAAAATAGAAGAAACCAGTAACTTGCAGAGAAGTTATAGCTCTTAAGAGTTGGAGAAAACCTTAAAGTTCATCGAAAACCATAAAATCTTAGTGCAGATTAAAGTGGCATTAGCTTTTTGGGCTACCATATCACACAAGTGACACATACTGAGTTTGTGGTCCAGTAAACCTTAGATCTCATCCAGATGCATAGCTGTGTCAAGCCATATCTTCTCACATCTTATAATTCTGAAATAGATTATTTTTTTCTTAAAAAAGGAAGCCATTAAAACATCCTTATTAAGCTCCATTTTACTAGTTTTATCCAAACGTTCTAGCCAAAAATATTTTGGGGGATTCTCTGTCAGACAGCATGTTCACTTTTCCATGTACATCTGTAATTTGATAAACATGCCATCTATCCAAGTCAACAGATATAATTGTTAACCAACACATGGCCAAGCAAAGATTCTTGAGGAATTCCACTAGGGACTTGCCTTCATATTTAACATCTAATCATAAATAACTATTCTTTAGGTCTGATCATTCTACCAGTTCTGGATCCACTAATGGTATTCATGTCTTCCCATGTTTCTCCATTTTCTCCAGAACAGCATGAAAGCTTGCCAAATCATTCACTAAAATTTAGTTAAAATAAATCTACAGCATTCCCTTGATCTGCCAGATTATAATGACCAATGTGGCACCCTTCTCCTGCAACTCCTTCAAGATGCCAGAGCTGGTACCTTTTGAACACCTACAGGCTTATTAATCCTCTTCCAGACTTAGAGATCATTCTGGCCCTTAGGCAGAGAAAATAGAAGAACCTATGGATCTATGCTGGGCAGATCAGCATCAAGCCATTTTTACTGCTGGGCCCTTTTGACTTATTATTAACACAGCCTCTTCATCAGCCCTGGTAATCCACGTCATCACTACCCTCTGCCTCTGACTGGAGGGCAGGACATATCTTTTCATTTCTCACACTACTTTGGAACTTCTTTGACGGACCTTCCCCCTTTTCTCTTTCATGTTTTGTCTTCCTTCGTTAGATTGTAAACTCCCTAATGGCAGGGACTGCTTTTTTTTATTGACTATTAGTGACTCTAACCCTTTATTAATAACATAGCTTTACTATTGTCCCTTTGGACTTCAATCTTTATTTTAATATGCCCTAATCCAAAAGGCAGCATCATACAAAGAAAATAGCACTAGATTAGGATTTAGAGGACCTGGGCTCAAGTTCTGGCTCTCAAGCAACAATGAGCAAGTGAAACAGCTTCTCTAGACCTCAGTTTCCTCATCTGTAAAATGAGGGGATTGAATTACAATGAACTCTAAAATTCCCTCCACCTCTCTCTACATCTATGACCTTATCAAATAAATCTCTGTCTTAATCACTTAACTGGTATACCAGTTCCCAAGTATCAAGGCCCTCCACTGCTCTTACCCCAAGTCTAGCCCTTGAACCCAGGCCTCATACCCACATTACATGTAGTGCTAACTGGCCAGCACTGACTATGTACTTCCCTGGACCTCTGCCTTGCTCACTGTCAGACTTTCCTGCTATTCCACACACTCAGAAGTCTTTCCAGATCTACCCTGCTCTAGTTTCCAAGTTGCCTCCCATCCTGGTCTGGTGTGCCCTGCCCTGCTGCAAACCAAGATTCTGGTCCAACATAGACCAGTCTGAACTTTATTTCATAGGCAATAAAAAGCCACTGAAGGCTTCTGAGCAAGGAAGTAACAGGATCATAGCGATTACTCCTGCTGCACTGCTGTTAAGTCTGTATGACTTCTCACAATATTCTCACAACATTTATTTCTCCATTCACAAATGACCATTGTGTCTAGCCTAGTGGTACCATACGCGAATGATGAGAAACACTGTACAGTAAAAGTTCATTAGACAGCTGAGGTCAGAACAAGGAATATTATCCAGCTTATGGGCATTCCACTTTCTCCATACATCACTGTGTACAAACAACATGTACTAAGTGGGTGTTGGGAATATGTTTAAGTGAAACAGTAATACAGTGAGTTATTATATTGATAACTATCAAAGGTATCAAGTAAGAAAGCAATTTAGAAACTATGAGTCAAACTGTATGCGTTGGATAATATAGGAATTTAGTTGCCACTGCAGAGTTAGCCATTTCAACTCAGATTTTTCCATCTGAAAAAAAATTGAATTTTGAAATATAAATTAGAGGTGATTATTCATATTTAAGAAAGATTTTTTTTCACTTTATAAAGTGAATGGTTCCTTTATTTGGGTTTTTACCAGTTATGTAATTTGGGGAAAGGTAGGAAGAGGCAAAAGAAAAGCTTAAAAATGAAAGCAATTAGAAATGTTTTTCTCCATGTATACATACCAGCCCCCCTCTTGGAAGAGAGGTGGAGAACTACTGGGACAGAGTCAGATGTTTTTCTTTATCACAGTGGAAATCTAGGAAATAGGGATAGGAAATGACTTTGACATAAAAATGAAAAGCATCAAGTAAACATTAAAAAAACTGTTCTCCTATTGAGGAATGGCTTTTTGAATGTTGTTTGTATGTAGGTAATATCAGGTTGGGCAGCTGGGTGGCCCAGTGGATAGAGTGCTGAACCTGGAGTTAGGAAGACCTGAGTTCAAATCTGCTCTCTTACTAGCAGTTGCATGACCCTGGGAAAGTCATGTGACCCTATTTGCCTCAGTTTCCTCATATGACAAAGGAACCTGAGAAGGAAATGGCAAACCATTGCAGTATCTTTGCCAAGAAAACCCCTGGTGAGGTCACTCTGAGCTCACTGAACTGAGAATGAACAATAATAATGTTGAGTGAAGTCATTCCACCTTTGCAGGGCTCTCTTTCCTCATTTGTAAAACGAGGTGTTGGACTTGATAACCATGAGAGCCCTTCTAGTTCTAAATCCATGATCCAATGATCTCTGAAATTCTAATGAAGCTCAAGGGAAAACAGATTTACACACAACCATTCAGGAAGACACATCTTAAGAGATGCAGGTTTCTCCAGTATGTAGCACAGTGTCTTGAACAAAGTAAAAGCTTAACAAATGCTTGTTGATTGGTTTTACTTCTTCTGACTAGAACAAAGAGGATATTTTTATTTTGAAAAGTAGGCTAAACTCCATAAACAAGCCCAAACACAAAAATGTCAGATTTGGTAAAAGGGGAGAGGCAAAAAAGAAATAAAACTCTGCCTATTTGCTGCTGACATGATGATCTGCTTAGATCATGCTACAGAATCAGCCAAAGAAACAGAATCAATAGTTTCTATAAAGTTGCAGGCTACAAAAGCAACAGCATGTCTATGTAAAAAACAAAGTTCAAGAGGTAAGAAAAGTAAAACCTATTCAAAATAACCACAAAATGTATAAAATACTTTGGAATCAATCTGCCAAAACACACTAAAAACTAATGCATTCAATTACAAAGTGTTCCTTAAATAGCTGGAGTGCTATATTCAGTGCTTATGGCCAGACTATGCCAATATAACAGAAATGACAACACCAACAAAGCTAGCTTAAAAGTTGTACCAAGCAAACAATCAAAGGGGATACTTTACAGAACCAATCAAATAAAATTCATTTGTAGGAAGAAAAGATACAGGACAAAGGTTCTTAACCTGGGATTCGTGGATTGATTTCAGGAGGTTGATAAAGTTGGATGGGAAAAAAAATCACATCTTTATTTCAGTATAATTTATTTCCTTTGTAATTCTATGCATTTTATTTTAACATCAAAAAACACTTCTGAGAAAGGCTTCACCAGATTCTCAAAGGAGTTCATGCCACAAAAAGTTAAGAAATCCTTCAATTCTAGAATATCAAGGGAAATAACAAAAAGGTAAGAATGAAAGAAAATAGCATTTCCGGATCTCAAACTATCTTATACAACAGCAGACATCAAAATTATTTAATATTGGTTTTAAAATAGTGAAGTAGATCAATAGAACCAATTAGACAACGTGGGATTGGAAATCATGGAATTCAATAGCCCAGTTCAAAAACATAAATTACTTAAGGAAAGAATTTTCTATCTGATGATAATACTGCTAGGAAAATAAGAAAGCAATTTAGCAGAAATTAGGCTCAGACCAACATCTTACACCATATTACATAATAAATTCAAAATGGATGTGACCCAAATATTAAAGAGTATACCATTAAAAAAATTTAGAAGAGAAGCAGATCAAGTGTCTTTCATAGCTGGGGTAAGAAATACAATCTTAACTAAACAAGAGACAAAGGCAATTACAAAGCGTAAAGTAGATAAAACTAATTACATGCAATTGAAAAACTTCTATACAAACAAAAGTAATTCATAATTCATAAGAAAGGAAGCCATTCAATGGGAAAAAATATTTGTATTAAAGTTCTCAGATAAGGATTTGGTAAACAAGACACATAGATAACTAACAGAAACCCCTAAGAACTAAAGCTATTCTCTAACAGAAAAAGAGTAAAAAGGCTGCAAACAGTTTTCAAAAAAATAACTGCAAATGATTAACAACCATATGAAAAGATGCTACAAATCACTAACAAGGAAAACAACTGAATATTTACCTCATATCCAGGAAACTGGTAAAGACGAGAAAAGACAGAAATAGTCAATATTGGTGGGAAAGACTTGGAAGGTTAATAGTGGGTAGAGGGAAGAGTTAAAGATCTTCCCCATCCATTGGTGGTAGTTGTTCTTTGTTTCAGAGAGGACCAAAATGACATCACTATGATAAAGTTAAGTTTCAATGTGTCCAACTGCGTCTGATCAAACCAACATGAGCTCAGAATGCTCTACCACAGGTCGGGCACAGGTAGTTCGTGTGAACATTTGGAGTGGATTCTCTAAATGTATGCATCCTATGTTTCCTTTGAGCTGTTTCAATTCTGCTTTGCTCATAGAACACAGCACTTTCTCTGATGAGGGCACACCATGCTGAGCGATCCTGTGCCAGTGTCTCCCATGTCACACAATCAATTTCAAAGTTCTTGAGAGAGACCTTGAGAGTGTCCTAGTATCACCTCTTCTGATCATCAAGTGATCACCTGCCCCATGCGAGTTCTCTGTAAAATAGTCTTTTTGGCAAGCATACTTTTTTATTTGAACAACGTGGCCAGCCCATTGGTGTTGCACTCTCTGAAGCATAGTTTGAATGCTTGGCAGTTTAGTTTGAGTAAGGTCCTCAGTGTCTGGTACCTTATCTTGGTAGGTGATCTTCAGAATCTTCCTAAGACAATTCAAATGGAAGCAATTCAGTTTCTTGGCATGACACTGGTAGACTGTCCATATTTCATTGGCATACAACAATGAGGTCATCACAATGGCTCTGTAGACCTTCCATTCAGTAGTCAGTCTAATACCTCTTCTCTCCCATACTTTTCTTAGGAGCCTCCCTGTACACTGAGCTAATTCTGGCAATACGTGTGTCAACCTTATCATCAATGTGTACATCCCTGGAAAGTACACTATCAAGGTAAGTGAACTTATCCACAGCATTCAAAACTTCTCCATTTGCTGTAACTGATGGTCCGATGCATTACTAGGCCTCAGACACCTTTTGTTAACTTCTAATAAGGCGCAGAGTCACGATGGTTGTGCCCTCCAGCCCTGAAAAGAGTATTTGGGGCTTATCTTTTGGAAGAAGGTTTGTGTGCCAGATGAGATTCTGGGCAGCCATTTTAAGAAGCCCCCTTGCTTTGAAAACTCAGATGTTGGTGCTTCTCTCTCTGGTAATGATGTATGTATTGTCTGACATGTATGATGTCAGATAGTTGGAAGCTCTGTCTGTTAGTCCTTCTGTTTATATTTTCTCTGAAGTTCAGGTGCTGACTTTTCCCCCTAAACTAAGTGAATGATATATAAGCTTGCATAAAGTAGATTGTTGATCACTCAAAAGCTGCTTTCCTTTAAGAAAATCAGATCTAAGAACCTGTACAGCAGGCCTTCCTGTGTATGTTGGGGTCCTTGCTGTTACAAAGATAGGCATAATAATGCTGAGAATTAGTACAACTATTCAGAAAAGCAATTTGGAACTGTGCAAACAAAATGGTTACAATATTCAGAACCTTTATTCAAGAGATTCCACTACTAAGCATAAACCTCAAGGAGGTCACTGACAAAAAAGCTCCATAGCTGCTAAAATATTTATAATAGTACTTTTTGTGGTAGCAAAGAACTGGAAGACTGGAGACTGCTAAATCAATTTGTGGCATATGTACTACTATACTGAATACTATGAAAACAAAAAAAGAATGCAAAGACTTGCATGAGCTGATGCAAAGTGAAGCACAACTAGAAAAAACAACATATACAATTACTACAACAGTGTAAATATAAAGAACCACCATCACAAAACAAATGAAAATGAGTACTGCAGAATCACAAAGGATAAGTTTGGCCCCAAAGAAGAGATATGAGAAGACAACCCCCAACTCCAATCCCCCCAAGTCCTTTGCAGAGGTGAGAAGGGTCACTGAGTATACTGTCGGGTTTTTGGTGGAGAGGGGATATGTTTATCAGGTTTTGCTGCTTTTTTTTTTCCTTTCTCTTTTCTCCTTTAAAAGGTTATTGGTTATTTGGGATGGCTATCTAGGAAGGGATGCAGGGAGAAATTCTAAGATATAAAAACAAAAGATAGCAATAAAAAACTTCTTTTTTTTTTTTAAATGTTGTATTTTGTGTTAGGAGTAATGTCCACTAAACAGGAATAATAAGAAATTTCAGTCAAACTGTGACGGATGAAAAGGCAAGGAATGTGTAATACAAACCAATTTTTCTTCATGAAAGAATTAGTTCTTTATCTCAAATATAACTGATAATTCTATTTATAGGATGTTGACTCAATAGAAGAAACAAGTGATAACATACAACTGCCTAAAACAACAGCTGTGAAGGTACTGGAAATATTCAATACGTAACTGAGTTCTCATGAATATCTGTAGATTAAGTTATTAATGAGTATTAAATAAAATCATGTTCCTTGTCTGAATTTTGCTTGTAAGGCTACATCCCCAAAGCACCTTTGAAAGGTTGCTTTATTTTGAAACTAATAAGGTAATTTAAAATGTGTTTACAGTAATTCATCTGAAATTTTTTTCTTTACCTTAACTATACTGAGTCAAACTATGAGGAAATTAGATTTGTTTTACAGGTAGTAGAAATTATAAGAGAAATTACATAAAATAAAGTATATATATTTTTAGAGCTCAGCCTTATCAGAATAGAGTAGACCTTACTAACTAAATAGAGAAACTTATTTTTGACCTATTTCTCCAGAACAGGATGAAATTTTGATTTGATGCTTTTTTCCTTGTTTTTTTGTACTGTCAAGTATTATCATCTATCCTAAAACAATTACAACTAGCTCTGTAAGAAACCTTCATCTACATGTCATTACTATTTTGTATTTACAGAGTACTTTTCCCCATGAAGTAACAGAAAGAGGATTGAAATGGAAACTGAGACCTAGGTTTTAGTCCCTAACTCAGTATAACTCACTGGATGACCATGAGCAATTCACTTCCTGCTTCTGGGCTTCTGCTGCTCATCTGTCAAATGCTCTAAGATGCTATGATTCCAAGACATACACATTTTCTGTATTTTTATTTAGAACAATTATATTTAAAAACAATTTTTTAAATTTTTCATTAACTTACAGATACTTTTAATCATCAGATGAGACCCATAACTCATAGCAGATGTTGTTCATTTCTCAGAAAGGGGCACATTCATTATCAGCAAAAATATTTTAAAGAACAGCTCTCCTCTAGAAAGCAAAGGACATTTTTAAGTTCTTCGCTACCTAAGTTCTTATCTGCCACCCTGCCAGTCAGACAAGAAGCATTTATCAATGTTTAGGCATCGGGCTAAAATCTGGGAATACAAAGAAGGCCACAACTAGGAACAAGTAAGAAGCAACAGAGTGAAGGCACTAGTATTAAGGGCAATGAGGACAGACTTCTTGGAGAAGACGGTAATTTGGTTTGGATTTAAATGAAACCAGAAAAGCCAGGAGGCAAGAATGAGGTATGGGGCACAGCCAGTGCAGTCAAACATGGAGTACTTTTGCAAGGAACAGTATTTTTGCCAGTGTCACTGGACTGCACAGTGTGGAGGTGAGTAAGATGTAAGAAGACTGGAAAGGCAGGACAGGACCAGTCTATGAAAGGCTTTGATTGCCAAACAAAAGACATATTATATTCGATCCTGAAGGAAATAGGGGAGAACTGGAGAAGAATGAATGGGGGATAACATGGTCAGACCTGCGCTTTAGGAAGATCAATTTGACAGCTGAGTGTAGGGTAGAGTACAGTGGGAAGAGACTTGAGGGAGGGAAAATAACCAGTAGGCTATTGTAATACTTCAGCCTTGGGGTGAGGAGCACTTGCACCAGGGAGATGGCAATATCACACAAGAAAGGGTAGACTATATGAGAGATTAAACAAACTGGATACAGGGGCGGGAGAGTGTGAGAATGAAGAGTTGAGGACACTTAGGCTGGGAGCTGAGATGAGTGAGAATAGTAGTGTTCTCTACATTAAGAGGGAAGATAGAAAATGGGGAGGGCTTGATGGGGAAAGATAATAAGTTCAATTTTGGACATGTTGAGTTTAAAATGTCTATGGTACATACAGTTTAAGATATCTAACTAGAATTTGGAGATGTGAGACTGGATATCAGGTGAGAGGTTAGGACTAGATCAGTAGATCAGAGATGAACAGATAATTGAATCTGTGGAAGTTGATGAGAATGACAAGCAAAATAGCATAGAGGAGAAGAGGGCCCAGAACAGAGGCTTGGGGGACACCCATGGTTACGGGGCATGACCTGGATAAAAATCCAGCAAAGGAGACTGAGGAGTAGTCAGACAAGTGGAGGAGAATTAAGACAGAGAAGTGTCATGGAAACCTAGAGAGAATCAAGGGGAGCTCAGTGATTAATGAAGAGAGGTTGAAAAGAATAAGGACTGAGAAAAAATCATTAGCTTGATTAAAAATCACTGTTAACTGGAGACAGAAATTTCAGGTGAATGATGAGGTATGAAGTCAGATTAATAACTTGTATAGCTATATTATCTAAGCAAATTTTACCACACCTTTTATCCCCATTCTACAGAAAAAGAAACTTGGGCACGAAGAAGTTAATATAACATTAAGCATGGCTAAATATTTTTCCATTATCTTGGGAACATAGTCCCAAAACTAGCTGTCACTGGTTTTGGCTTATAAGATCTAAATCTAAACAAGCAGCTGAATATACAAATACAACCCTAAAAAATCATTCTTATTCTTTACTGGCAACATCATTCAAGAGTTCTTCAAATATTAAGCTGAGAAGTTTGCATTTTATGCTACAGGCAATAGAGAACCACTGAAGCTTCTTAAGTAGGGCAGTGATATGATTTGGACCTGTGCCTTGGGAAGATTATTTTGGCAGCTGTGTGGAGAATGAAGTGGAGAAAGGAAAGGCTGGAAATAGAGAAACTAATTTAGAGGCCATTGCAACAGTCCCAGTAAAAGGTAGGCTTGAAGTAGGGTAATAGCTTTAAATGGAAGGAGACAGATGCAAGTGATGTTGTAGAGGCAAAATTGACAAGATTTGCCAAATGATTGGAGAAGGATGTGAGACAGCCTGGAAGAGACAAGGATGAGTCCAATCTGAAAACTTGAGTTATTGGAAGTATGGTGGTACCCTCTGCAGAAACAAGGAAGCTTGGAGGAGCGGGTTTAGAAGAAAAGAAAATGAACTGTATTTTGTGCATATTAGTTTGGAGAAGTTGATTAAGATCCACTAGGAGGCAGTTGGTGATGAAGGATTGGAACTCAGAGATTAGAGATGTGTGTTGTATACAGACTTCAGAATCATCCGCATAGAGATAGTAATTAAACCCATGGGAACAGATGAGATCACCAGAAAAGAGGGAGTAAATAGAGAAAAGCTGGCCCAGGACAGAGCCCAAGGGATGCTCATATATAACAGGCAAGAGATGGAAAATGATCCAGCAAAGGAGTGGTCAGATGATGGGTAGGAGAAAAACAGGGAGAGGAAATGACATAGGCCACCCAGGAGGGTAGCAGATGTGATGTGCTTTACAGTGTGCAAAGTATTGTTACACATACCTTATTCAATCTTCACAACCATCCTATAAGGTAGATATTACAGGCATTACTCTCACCACTTTAAGTCAGTTTAGCTGACTTTCTCATAGTCACACAACTAAGCAACTTTCCGAACTGGGATTTGAATTCAAGTCCAGTGGTCTTTCACTATACTATTCTGCCTTCAATTTATTAAATACTCAAAAGCATTCGACTCTTGTAACTATAGCAAGCAAATGTGGCTGCTCAGAGAAATTCCAGGAGATCCTAAGGGATTCTCTGATAATTCGAGAATTGTTAACAAGAGCTACAGTATCCTAAGACTGCCCATAAGTAACAGACCAAAATTAAACAAAGCTGGTGCAGTAAGACTGAAATTAACATATGAGATGCAGTGTGGCAGAGTAAATGGAGGGCCAGGAAAACCCTGTGACCATGATCAGTTTGAGACTCTTCAGGTCCATCTGTATATGTGGATCACAACAATGACATCATCTTCATACAAAGGTAAATCATGCATTATGCACAGTGAAATCAATTATTTATATTCCTGATGCCAGGCCCTCAGTACCAGCAGGCTTGTTACAAGCCTCCTAATTTCTGTCTTGAGAGTGATAATTGCCCTCAGACTAATTACTCAGTGAATACTCTGTTTCTGAGAGCAGAAAAATAAGATATTCCATGGAATAGATGGTTTCTCTCCACAACCTCAAATATTCACAGAGCAGAGCTGAAAGAACTTCAGCAGCCACCTAGTGTAATACATGACCATATAGGAATTCCCTTTGCAACAACTCCAGTCATATGAAGATCTGCAGATATCTAAAGGGGAAGTCCACTACCACTCCATCTCTCTGGCAGCAGTTGCCTTATCAGTAAAATGAAGAGACTAAACTAAGTGACTAAAGTCCTTTCCTCCTTTCCAGCTCAAAAATCTATGATCCTATGAACTCTTAAGGCAGCCCAATTCATATCTGGATATCTCTGATTGTTAAGAAAGATTTTCCTTTCATGAAGACTAAATGCTTGATTCCATGTGAAATGCAACCTGGGCAATTACTTTTGCATGTCTACAACCTCTTCAGCAACCACAGCTACTGAAGGCCCAGGAAAGAAAGTTCTTACCACAAAGATCCTCAGTACCTGTCAAATGGTTCAATATCAGAAACAAATGATTTTATCAGTGGAAATGGCATTAAAGAAGATTCAATACCACCTGCATTGCTTCTGTATCCTAAGGATCCTGGAGCTTTTCTCCTAACAAGCAGCTGAAAATGGGTTGTCTCCCCATTAGCGCCAGTCATTGAGGCAGGTAGGCAGTGTAGTGGATTGATAGCCTGGCTTGGAATCCAGTAGACTTGAGCTCAAATTAAACCTCAGACTCTTAAATGCTGTGTGATCCTAGGAAAGTCACTTCCCCTGCTTGCTTCAGTTTCCCCAGCTGTAAAATGGGGATAACAATAGCCCCTATCTCCAGGAATTACTGTAAGGATCAAATGTGATATTTGCATTACTTAGCATACTGCCTCTGACACGCAGTGAGTGCTTATGTAAACGTGAGCTACTATTATTTTGAGTTTCATTACAACGTGAGTGCAGCTTATTTTCTATTTGTATCCCTCGTTCATGGCCCAGAGCTATGCACACACTATTTTTTCATTACGTTTTGATCATTCATTCATTCACTGATAGGAGTGCCATAACTTACTTTAGCAAGCTGTCACAAGTTTGCAAATCCATTCATTTCGAAGCACTTTAAATGAGTGGGTAGCATCCTTTACACTTTACAGTCTCAAGCTTCGTTCTCCCTAAGGCCTAGACGAAACTATTTTGGAGTGAATTCTGATCAGCGGTTAAGTAAGGACTCCCCATGCCCTTAGGAAAAGCCAGCCCCGGGAGGGGCTTCCTTCCAGGTGAGGGGCGCACGAGCAGGGGCGTGTCCTTAGATAACCTCCCCGGACACGTAGTAGGGGCTTAATCAATGTTTACCGAAGGATTGCGCCGGAGGGACGGACAGGGCTCCCGGACACATAGGATAAAGCTGCCGGGAGAGGCTTCAATCCCACCTGTCCTGCTCCGGCTCTGGGTTCGCGCCGGGCCGCTCGCAGCTGGGGCCACGCGGCTCCCTCTGCCCCGCGCCCCTCCCCCAGCCCCACGCGGCCCTCTCCACCCCCTCCCTCAGCCCCGGCCTGGCTCGGGCCTCTCCCGGGCCCCCTCCGACCGCCGCGCCTTCCTACCTCGCGGGCGCCGTTCCCCTCTCTCACCTACCGAGGCAGCCGAACCTTCGCCTCCGGCCTCTCGGACACCCCGGGCCGCTGCCCCTAGCGACCCTGCGGCTCGTCAACAAACCGCCCAGCCGAGAAGGCGAGGCCGCGTCCCCATGGCAACACCGCCAAGCATCCGTTCGAACGCCGCGCCGACTCCCGCGCGCGCCGGCCAGCCCCGGGAACCTGCCAATGGGAACGCTGGGAGGAGGAGGAGGGCGGGAGCGGGCCGAGTCGCCCCACCCTCCTTGCTCTTAGACCAATCAGAAGCTACCAGAAAACAGTGGGTGGGGAAAGAGACGATTCTCGGCGAATCTCGCAGTCAGAACCTCTTTCCTCCCGTTGGTGAGAGAATCTCGCGATATCTTACGGGCCAGGGGCGAGATGATACAGTAGCAAAGTGTATTGGGCCTGCTCGCTCTCCGCGGAGCTTGTTGATTGGTAGAAGTGTCAGTTTCCCATTACGTTCTTCCCCACGCTCGCGGACCGGGAGGTAGGTTGTTGTTGGAGGCCGGTAGGGGAGGAGGAGCATTTTAACTTCACTGATCCCGGGACCAGGGTCCACGCGTCTCTGAAACGTAGCTGTATTAACTAATCTGAGGAGATCGAAGGGGAGAGGGAGGCCCTGGGGTCGGGGATGGGGTAAATGCCTTTTTTCTTTTACGTTGAACTTTGTAATTTACTAACGTTGTTCAAGTTGCTTCTCGTTGATACAATATAAGCTCCCTGAGAGCAGGAACTATTTCCTATTTTTTTGGTTTTGGGATGCCCAGGGCCTACCTCTGCCCGGCCCCACTTGGATCGTGGTTAACGTTGTCTGGGATGCCAGGGTGTGGAAGGCCTTGTTTGCAAAATGTTGCCCTCTTGCCCCAGCCACCTGCCAGCCCCGCCCGACCTAGGTTGGTGGGCCAGGTGAGGGGACTTTGGCTCTCGTCCTCCCAGGACTGCCCCCTGCAGTCCAGTTGGGGCGAGAGGTTGGTAATACCGGGCTAGGTACTCTCTCTTTAAGGATTTTATAGTTTCATAGAGGCCAAGGTCTCCCTCCCAGTGCATCCTGGGTCATCTCCAGTCATCCTGATGAATTCAGATGGCTCTGGAGAAGAGGCTGGTGACCTGCACAGCCCTCCCACACTCAAGACAAAGTTAAGTGCAAGTCATGTCATCATTTCTGTGATGGCATGGTCTTTTTCCACAACGAAGGATGAAGACAACAACAATATAGTTTGATAAGGTGTTGGGATAAAGGGAGAACCGTAAGCACCAGTAACTAATACCAGAGAATGAGAGAAATGCCATGGAGTTAGATCCAGACCAAGGATTGTGAATTTTGAGCATTGCCTTTCAGCTAATGGTAGGCTTTGGACATATTTAGGAAAGACTTCATGAAGGACATGCCTAGTTGAATCTTGAAAAAGTAGGAATTTCGGGAACTATAGGTGAAGGGAAATGGTTTGTACAAAGGTATGGGACCTTGAAGGAGAAAAGTCCAGTTAGGGTGGAGTATAGAATTTGGGAAGGGGAGAAGTTGAGACAAATTGGAGCTAAATTGTGGCGAGCTTCAAATGTTAGGGATAGGAGTTTATACTTTGGAAGGCAATAGAGATCTACTAAAGTTTTTTGAGTAGAGGAATAATGTAATCCTACTGGTACCACAGACCCATCTAATGGAGAGGCTACACAGTGGAGGGAGAAGGGTAAGAAATGGTTATAATCATCAACATGAGCAGAAATGAAAGTCTAAACATAGATTAGTTGGAGAGAGGAGATTGGAGAGGTGAGGCTGGGTGCCAGAGATGTTGTTAAATTAACAACAACAGAATCTGACTACTGATTGAATGTTAGTTGAGATTATGAGCCTGGGAAACTGGAATAGAGATGGCACTATTCTTGAAGAACTGAGGGTGCAGGTTTACAAGGAAAGATAATGAGAAAGATTGAGTTAGGCGGCAGACTCCTGGAAATATATAGGCATGACCTCAAAATACATAGGCATGGAACTCTGGGAAAATGTTTGGAGTTGGAAATAAAAAAATTGGGAGTCATCTGTATTAGAAATGATCTTTGAAACCATGAAAGTAGATTAGATCATCAAAGTGGAGAGTTTAGAAGGAGAAGAGGAAGACATTCACATTTAAGACCTGTGGAACATTGTTTCACATTGTATGTTGAACATGTTATTGCTGTTGAAGTCTTGTCTCTCTTTTTTTAATATAAATTTATTTATTTAACTTTTTACATTCATTTTCACAAAATTTTGGGTTCCAAATTTTCTCCCCATTTCTCCCCTCCCCCCACCCTAATACACCAAGCATTCTAATTTCCCTTATCACCAATCTGCCCTCTCTTCTATCATCCCTCCCTTCCCTTGTCCTCATCTTCTTTTTTGTCCTGTAGGGCCAGATAACTTTCTGTTCCCCATTACTTGTATTTCTTAATTCCTAGTAGCAAGAACAATATTCAACAATTGTTCCTAAAACTTTGAGTTCCAACTTCTCCCCATCCCTCCCTCCCTACCCATTCCCTTTGGGAAGGCAGGCAATTTAATATAGGCCATATATGTGTAGTTTTGCAAATGACTTCGATAATAGTCGTGTTGTCTAAGGCTAACTATATTTCCCTCCATCCTATCCTACCCGCATTGCTTCTATTCTCTCTTTTGATCCTGTCCCTCCCCAAGAGTGTTGACTTCAA
>CM053769.1:50170681-50188463 GCA_028658325.1 Potorous gilbertii | reverse complement strand
AAGTTCTGGTACTCAGGTCGGGGCAGGGCTGCCTCACAGGGCTCAGTTCCCTCAGGGGGTTTATGTGGAGACCTTCAACAATGGATCTGAGCTCCTGCCTGCTTTGGGAAGCCTGGTCTGCTGCTACCTCTGCCACTGCCTCCCTAGGGGGCCTGAGTTATGGAGACACCCCACTTCCCTCTCAGCCAGCCCAAAAGTCTCTCTCACTGACCTGTAGCACCTGTGGGTGGAGGGACCTTTGCGACCACTGGAGATTCTGTCCCTGAAGCTTGCTCAGATTTGCTCCTCTTGGGGCCCTGGCCAGGGAAGGACTGGGCTCCACTCCGGGTCCAGTGAGTGATGGACCTTTGGTGTCAGGTTTTCAGGGCTCTCTGGAACAGAAATATCCTCCACTCAGTTGCTGCATGCCTTCCACTGCTCCAGAATTTGTTGGGAGTTCCTTTTCACAGGTAATTTATGGGCTGTGGGTTCGGAGCTAGCATATGTGAATCTTTCTACTCTGCCATCTTGGCTCCTCCTGAAGTCTTATCTCTTAAGGCTCAACTCAAATGCTACCACCACCAGAAAGTAACTTTTTCTGACTACTGAGAAAGGACTTTGATGTTTAAAAAAAAAAACAAGAAAAGGTTTTAATAAAACTTGTTTTTCCAAAATCCCTGCCCTAGCGAACCTTATAGCACAGGAAAAGGATGTGAGATACATACATACACACACGTATGTACAGTAATGTGTGTATATATGTCACTACCCTTTGATGGATATAATAATTTCATCTGTACCAATTAAAACATCTCTTTATAATATATTTTATAATTTTTATCCATATAATCTTTATAAAGTTTTCACAGGAGGCTTTCTTCTTTCTTTTACTGTCTTGAGGGTAAGTCTCACTGTCCATAATATATACCTTCATTAGAGAACTACAAGGAAAGTGCTTTGTGAGGTCTGAAGAAAGATTATTACCTAATAGGAAGATTAGCATAGAAGATCTAGTATTTGAGTTGTATTTTAAGGACAGGAATTCGATAGATAGGAAGGAGATGATTCCAGGAATAGGGCAAAGTGGGAACTAAAGTTCTACAAGTGCAGATGATAACAAGAAATACAACTTGACTGGAATGTAGAAAATACCAAGGGGAATAGTGAGAGATAAAACTGGAAAGTTAGGGAGGTACCACAATGTTGAGAGCCTTGAATGCCAGCTGACAGCTTGAAACTTATTTTTGAGTAGAGCAGTGACATGACCAGATTCAGTACATAGGACCAAGATTACAAATATGAAAAATGGAGTGAATAATGGGGCCGTATTTAAGGCAAAGAGAATAATAGACTTCTTTTGATGCACACTAAGTTTGAAGTCCTAATTGAACATCCAAGTAAAGATCTTCTAAATTGACAATTAGAGATGCAGGTCCAGAGGTCAGGGAAAAAAACAGTTAAGGCTAGAGCTAAACCTTTGGGAGTCACCTGAGTAGAGGTAACAGTCAAAGTGTTGGGATTTTGTGAGGTTGCTGAAGGAAAGAGCAGAGAGATAAACCGAAGAATCTCCTGGGAACACTCAAGGACAAGGATGCTAGTGAGGAGGATAAAGTTAGAGAAGCTGGAGAAGAAGCAAAACAGTATGGTATGAAGGAGAAGCCAGAGGTCAAAGGTAGAGAGAATATATACAAGTTGGGCTTGATCAGATAATCCAGAGAGGACCAGGAGGTTAAGAACTGAAAAAAAAATTTTGATTTCTTGATTACGGAGTCATTGATATTTTGAGAATAATCTCAGTAGAATGGTAGAAATAGAAGCCAAATTCTGGTGAGAAAGTAGAGGGAATACCCTGGTTGGTGTATTAAAAAGAGCACTGTAAACTAGGGATTCTTAACTTTTTTTGTGTTCACTTTTGACAATCTAGTGAAGCCTTTGGACCCTTTCTCAGAATAATGTCTTGAAATGCATAAAATAAAATGCACAGGGTTATAAAGGGTTATTATTATTTCAATTATTGAAAATATTAGTTAATAATAATATCTGTTATATTATAAAGAGTGTTAAGGTTTGCAAAGCACTTTATAAATATAATTTCATTTTATCCCCTCAATAACCCTCTGAGGTAGATGCTTTCATGAAACCCATTATGCAGAGGAGAAAACTGAGGCAGAGGTTAACTGACCCAGAGTCATCTAGCTAATAAACGAGGCCAGATTTTCCCTCAGGTCTTCCTGACCCTAGACCTAGCACTCTATCCACTGTGCTACCTCTCTGTGGTTCTCTGTGTTAAAATTTGATAATTGTTTTGCAGCACAGTTTTCAAACTGTCAAAAAATATATACATACGTATACATACATGCACACATATATACATATGTATGCCCTCATTCGAAGATGTCTGTGACATTCAAGAAACCTTAAGTTCTAATACAGTTTCTGCTACTAAACAGCTGCATGACCTAGACAAATCACTTCTCTTATTGGGCTAGTTTGTTTGTAAAGTGACGGAGTTTTAATAGATAATCTGTAAGGTGCCTTCCATCTCTAACAGTCTATAATTCTACAACTCATTTATATTGGAGGAAGAAGAAAAGATGTTACAAGAATAATTAAATTAATTTTTATGTTAGGACACATTTAGCTCAGTCCATCTATGGAGAGTAAAAGGGGATAAAACATAAAACAAAAAAGTAGATATGGAGAAAAAAGAAAACTGAAGATCCAAACCTGGGAGAGACAAGGAAGGGTTTTGATTTCCCTTTAAGAATTATTTACACACTGAACAATTTCATCAGCTTTGGCTTTGCTTCCTATTAAATGATTCCTTCCAGTTGCGAATTTTTTCTTAGGCAAAGATACTTAAAGCTTTATTAGTAGGTAGGAGAGTATAAAGAAAAAAGAAGCCTGGAGTAGGAATTAGAAGACTTGAATTCTAGTCCCAGCTCTATCGCTAACTCGTATACAGCTTGGGCAAACCATTTCATCTTAGTTTGGAAGCCTCAGTTTCCTCATCTGTAAAACAAGTGAATTATGCCAGAGGACTTCTTAGCCTGTCTTTAAGTGCCACTATTCACTGATGCTCTAGTACAGCAGGTGGCACTCTTGTTACATAATCAGTGGGCTTTGCTGAAAATGTTTCTTGCCCAGCCTTAATGCTGCAGTAGCATCTCTCCTGTTGGCCATATATAATATTTACTTATTCAAACCCATCTATAGGTGATTATTTTGTCAACCAGCTAACAAAAATGGTTTACATGCTTGATTTCTCTGAGAAGAGTGTTAGAAAGCTTTTCTCCTCCCCAATTTTGTTTTCGTGCTGAAGATATTTACATACATCCATTCTCAAATAGCTTTCTCCAGCCTATGTCGGTAGAAATGGAGTCAAGTAATTGGGTTACAAGTGTTAATGTGATTTTTTTTGTTGTATACCAAGCTTTCCAGCTAGTGAAGAATGACACTTTCTCTGCAACCTATAATCATAGAGATTTGCCTGGGGCTTTCTCCGAATTGATTTTTCTGGAAAGGGGTAGCCACTTAGCCTCACCTGGCATCGATTTTGGGACTGGAAGGTGAAGGGAAGAGGATACCCAGCTATCAGCTTAGACAAGAGCTTTGCAATGTAAACTGTCGGAGAACTGGAACTCTCAGAGGCAGTTAGGTAAATTCCCACGTTAGGTCATTAAAGCGATTTGTATCCAAGGACAGAAGGCCCATGTGTAGCAACCAGCCAAGCTGTGTGCATTGCTTGGTGACCTCGGAGTATGCCATGAGGAAGATTTAACAAGAATGAACTTGGGGTTCCCCTAGGGAAGGTGTGCTCTGATATTCTGACTTGGAGTGCCAGAATTTCAACTTGCTGCACTGGGGCAGGCCACTGCTATTGTTTTGTCCTTGTTTTCCAGAAAAGGGCAGAAAATGTGGATTTCCCACATCATAATTTTGTCACCAATTCTCTAGTGAAGGCCTGTTTTTTCCTAAGTAATGATGAACCATTGAAGACATTGGTGTAGTACCTAAGTACTTGTAAGGGTATAACACAACTTTTCACGTAGCCTCTCAGGACTTCGTGCTGGCTTCCCTGCCGGATGGTTCAATCACCGTCTAGATTTTATTGTTCCATGATTTTTTTTCTGGCAAATAGAATAACAGTTGAAGTGAGGGGAGGTGCAGCCTTGGGTTCAGCTTCTAGCTTAGAATCCTGCTGTTGCTTGTAAGGAATGAACTTATTTGAAACCCATTTCTGACTGAGTTTTGTATTTCTGTGCGTTGGAGGGTCAGATTCATTTGGGGCAGAAAGCACAAATTGGAATGAAACTCATGAAGGTGCCCCTTTATTTCTGAGGTCTTAAACTCTAGTCTATCCCTTCCAACATCACCCCCAAATCCTTTGAAACCTCTAATCTAGAAACTTTAAATTTGATGGAGGAAAAAATGTATTCTGGGGCACAATGCCATATTTTTTAAAATGCTGATTTTACTGGAGTTCACTCCTACTCAAATCCCTGCCTGGGCATTTTTGCATATTTGATTTGGGGCCCCTAAGCTCAGGAGGTGTGAGCCTATATTGAGATAAAGTGTGAAAACAGGCTGTACTCAGGGTCTCTGCAGCAGATTCAACTCTAGGCTCCTTAGAAAAACACATTCTCAAATAAATATAGCCTTGACTTTTATGTAAATGTAACTGTTCAGAAATTCACTGGGTTTCTCCCTGAAGGCCCCAAAGTATACTCTGTGAATTCACATAAATTTAGGAGGAGTACAGATCTCTAATGGATTAATTAATACTGTCTTCCTTTGAAAAACTGCAATCCTTTAGTTGAAAAAAATGAGTAATTAAAAAAACATTTTTGAGCAAATTAAAACCACGAGATCATCTTACAGTCATCAGATTGTCAAAGATGGGAAAATTCAAGGTTGGAGGAACTGTCAGAAGACAGCCAACAGTTCACAGCTGGAGGAGCTGTGAATTGTCCAACTCTTCTGGAAAATCATGTGAAATTATGCAAGAAAACTTGTTAAATTGTTCATAGCCTTTGATCCAGAGATCCTACTCTTTGGATTTATGCCCCAGAGATGTTAATAACATGGAGAAAAGACTCACGTGTGCAAAAATATTCATAAGAGTATTGTTTGCTATAATGGAAATCAGGGAACCAAATAAGTTCCCTATAGTCAGGAAATGTCTGAACAAATTATGGGTACATAAATAAAATGGAATTGATTGTTCTGTAAGAAATTCTAAATAGCAATAATTCAGAGAAACATACATCATGTGTGAAGTCATAAGGTAAAGAAAGCAATAGTGTAACTAAAACTCAAATACAATGTACAATACTGATACCAAGCAATTAAAGTTAAAGCATACATCGTTTTTTGTTAGCAATAACTAAACTAAGTAAACTAGAAAATTGGAAGGTTTGTGTGTTTTCATTCTTCATTGCCTGAATACGACCATGCCATCAGAGAAATAATGACATGGCCTTGCACTTGACTTTGTTTTTTTTGAGTGAGGGAGGGCTGTGCAGGTCACCAGCCTCACTTCTCCTCCAGAGCCATCTAAATTCAGTGACCAGATATTCATCAGGATGACTGTAGATGACCCAGGATGAGGCAATTGGGGTTAAGTGACTTGCCCAAGGTTACACAGCTAGTGAGTGTCAAGTGTCTGAGGTGAGATTTGAACTCAGGTCCTCCTGACTCCTGCACTGGTGCTCTATCCACTGCACTATCTAGCTGCCTAAATTAGAAGGTGACATGTCTATCAATTGCAATTATTCTATTATTACCTATGACTCAACTGTTTTCCTGAATGTACAGGGGTTGGAGAGGAAAGAATTTTTGGGGGGCATTTGTATCTATTGTGTCAAAATCAAGCTTCAGTTTTGATTTTCCAGACTCATGATTTATTTCATAAGCCCAGGCAGATAGTTATAGTGGAGAACAGGTTAACCTTGGAGTCAGGAAGACCTGAGTTCAAGTTCTCCCAGGGTCACATACTCTTTTATCTTCTCAGCCAGACAACCCCATAAGAGTATAAATTACATATTGCCAGTCAGAAGGCATTTCCACACCAGGAACTCCTCAATTAAAAAAAAATAAAATCACAAATTAATCAATAAATGAAAAACTTTTTGTTACAAAGGGAAATTGAAGTATCCATTTTGAATATCCATGCTCTTTTCATAATTTTCAATCTATCAGAAACCTTCCTTGTCTACACTGTCAGAATTTAAATGTGCCTCTTTTGTCAAAGTTCAATTTTATTATTTTTGCCAATTTAGTGGATATAAAGTAGTATCTTAAACTTTACCTGTTTTATATTTTCTATGATTATTAAAGATTTTCAGGAGACTTTTTGTAGTTACTGATGAATGCATTTCCTCAATTTTTAAAAATGTTTATTTTTTACAAGCCTTTAATATCTCACTTTCCTACTGCCCCCATTGAACCATGAAAGAATGAAAAGAGAAAGAAAGAAAAGAAATGTGGAAAAAGAAAGAAAGAAAAATCCTCACAAGTCCATCAAAACAAATTCCCAATTTGGGCATGTACAAAAATGTCTCCTTATACATTTTAAGCTCATTACTTCTCTGATGGGAAATAGGTAGCCTGTTTCATCTTCAGCTTTCTGGACTTGTGGTCGGTCATTGCATTCCTCTGACATCTTTCAAAGTTGGTTTTTCTTTATAATTTTATCATTGTATAATTGTTCTCCTAGTTCCGCTCACATCAGTTCATAACAGTCTTCTCAATCTTCCCCAAAATGGCTCATTTCCTAATTTCTTATGGAATAATACTGTTCCATTGTGTACACTCTTATACTATAATTTATTTAGCTTTTCCCCAATAGGTGGATGCTCCCTTGGTTTCCACTTTGAGGCTGCTTCAGAAAGGATTGCTGTAAAATTTTTGATACCTGAATCTCCTTTTCCCCTTCCTTTGGTAGGTTTGGATGGTAGGCACAGTGGAAGTATTGTCGTGTCAAGTGCCCAACTTAACTTTTGAGGCATAGTTGCCGGTTGTGGTCTAGAATAGCTAGACCACAACTGGGCTTTAATGTGCCTGTTTTCACACAGCCTCCAACATTTCTTATTTCCTCTTGCCATCTTTGCCGATCTGTAGAACCCCCGAGTTCCTTTATTTGGTTTTGCTTTAATTATTAGTGACAGAGCATTTTTTTCATACGGTCATTGGTTGTTTAGGCTTCTTCCTCTAAAAACTGCCTCTTCATATCCTTTGACCAATTGTTTATTGGGGTATGACTCTTAGTCTTATAAATTTGAGTTCATTCCTTAAATATCTTGGATATGAGACCATTATCACAGAAAGTTGGTAAGAAGATTTCTTTCCCAGTCATCTGTTTCCCTTCTCATTTTAATGGAATTTGTTTTGTTTGAGCAAAAACTTCTAAATTTTCTATGATCCAAATTACCCATTTATCTTTTGGGATCCTTGTTGTGTGATCATGAACTCTTCCTCTGTCCCTAGATCTGTTGACTTCCTCATGCCATCAGGTGATAGGAGAGTCATGAGATGTTGGTCTGTACTTAATTTCTTTCAAACTACTTTCCATTTTTTTCAGCAGTTTTTACCAAATAGTGAGTCCTTTTCTTATAGAGCATGACCTTCCTGAATTTCCAAACCTGGAAATAAGGATTGTTTGTGCTGCAAAGGATCAAAGCATTCTTGGAAATTCAGGAAGGTCACACTCAATTCTTAGCCAAAACCCAACAGCAACAAAAGTCTTAATTTCCTGGACTAGACAGCATGCTATACTGAAAAGAACACTGAATTAGAAATAAGGAGAAACCCAAGTTCTCTAGATCTTTGTATTTAAGACCCTCTGTAATCCAATTCCCACCAACCTTTCCAGCCTTATTTGATAACAATCCCCTTCATGAACTCTACAGTGGTATTCTGTTGCCTATGTCCTGCTAAGATATAATTGGGATTGGGCTACTGGGCCTTTGTCTCTGAGAAATTTAAAGGGTACTGATACTACCTCCGTTCCTTCAGCAGTGTAGAAACAATGGAGTTTAGCACTTATTTATAATGAATAATTAGTTAAAACAGCTATCAAATAGCATTTCTCACTCTCCCCCTAAGACTTCTTCCTAGTCCTTCCTCATGTAGGCCTCAAAATTTCTGGGGTGCAGAGTGGGGAATGTCTCTCCCCAAGAGTTGATTTTAAAACATTTTTCCTGATGCTTGTTCTAGCTGCAAATATCTTTACTCAAGGTTCTAGAACTTTGTGCATCTTCTTCCATCTCCTCTGCCCGCAGCCCCGGTTAGCCGTCTAGCCGATCCACGTTGCCTGGGTCGTCATGAGCTCAGAATCTTCCCATGTCTTCAAATTGCTACCAACAAATGTTTCCACTCTGCAGCTTAACTCAAAAAATCTCATCCCTCTCCCTCAGAAGTCTTCTCATGGCCTACTGTGGATGACTTCCAAAGTTCCTTTTAACATTCTATGAAAACTTTTTCTCCCTTTTCAGCATCTCCCTATTTCTCATTACACCACTTTTCGCATATTAATTTTTATTCTGATTCTCTGTTCAAATGTTTGGGGCAGACCATTTATGTGAAAGACTTAACTTGAAGGCAGTGGTATGAGAGGCCTGGATTAGGAATCAGATTACCCAGATTGCAATCCTTGCACTACCTAACTTTGGGAAAATTTACTTTAAACTGTTCTTATAGACTAGTTGTCTTCAGAGGACACATCTAGCTTTATGAGCCTGTAGGTCTGTGAGCAGAGAGGACCTGGGGTGATGTTAGATTGGATAATGAGATATGGTAGTTGTTCATCCCCAGGCCCCATTAGTAAAATCAGACTAACTTTGAACCTAAGTAACTACATCATGGTTTTAAGTAATTGTACAGGACTGCTGTAGTTTGCTGAGTAAGCACGATATATGAGTGTACATCAGAAGAAACATTCTGAACCTTTTATGCTGTTCCAATAGATATTTCTTTGCTACAGTTAATTGTATCACATATATCCTGTTTATGTAAATGTCTCATCAGCTCCAGTTAATTGTCTCTACTATTCATCATTTATATGTTTTTAAAAGCAGATGTTTCTTAACTGAGTTTGTTTTCCTGCACTCCCGTGTTCCTGTACCTCATTAGTGCAGACAATCTGAATAGGGAAAGCATTTCCTTTGATTTTGTTGCTTTCTATATGAAAGATATCTTAAAGTAAAATCTAGTTGAGATTGTCCACAGATGCTCTGAGTGCATCTTCCTAGAAAATAAAAAACTGGTTTACTTTAGCAACTGTTTTTTGGGGGATTTTTCTTTTTGATTTCCACAACACCTTTCCCCCCATTTACCATTATGGTGCACAGTCTGGGCGACAGTCTTTATCTACTATTGGTTTATCTGGATGATTTCAGACAAGATTTCCTTATTTGTAAAATGAAGTGGTTGAACTAGATGACCTCCCAAGTCCTTTTTTATAATCCCGTGATCCTAGGATCTGTGAAAGGTATGACCCCTTGGGCTAATGGGAGGCGTTTATAGAAGGTTTTTCTTTGAAAGTATCCTTAGTCATAGTCTACAACAAGGGTGGGGAACCTGTGGAGGCCACATATGGCCCTCGATCCTCAAGGGTGGCCCTTTGACTGAATCCAAACTTCACGGAACAAAGTTTGAATTCAGTCAAAGGGCCATCCTTGAGGACCTAGAGGGCCACATGTGGCCTCGAGGCTACACCTTCCCCATCCCTTGTCTATAGCATCTAACTCTCTAATTTAGACTCGTTGGGCTGCATCCCCCATTCCCATGCCAGAGAAAACAGACCTGTTTACTGCCATCAGTAGTGATCTAAATTCTTTCTAATTGGAGGTTTGCTTTCACTGTCCTTTTGCTGACCTTCCTGTATTCATCACCTGTATTTTAAATACTTAGCTTCTTTCAACCTGAGCTCTTCAGCCCTGAAATCTAAGAAATGAGTAACTTATGTTGAGGCTAGTATCCGCAGGAAGAAAGGTCCGTTCTTTTGAAATCAAAGATTCTTGCACTGGAAGGGGCATTAGAAGTCACGTAAGTACAACATCCTCGTTTTGTAGATGAAGAGCTGAGGCCCAGAGTGGGGAGGGAGTGGCCCAGGTTCCCACACTGACCGAAGGCAAGGCGCAGAAGCAGGACTAACAAAGACTGATTTCCGTGGACTTTTACCTTTTCCTCACAACCACATATGAAGTGTTTACTGTGAGTATTATCCCATTTTAGAAATGAAGAAGAGTGCAGCTCAGAGACCCTCCCATAGTCATGTAGCTAGTAAACGGATGAGCTGTGGTTCAGATTCCAGGTTGCTAATTCTACCTCTTTCCACTGCACCACTAGAACAGAGTCTCCTCACCCCCACATTTAGGCTCCTTCACTTTTCTATGTAGCTACCCCTGTAAACAAAAAGGAATAATATTGTATATCTGCTTTTTCATCAGGATTTGAGTATGCTGGCAGGGAGAAGCTGTAGCTTTACGTAGGCACACAGTACTCCATTAAATGTCTTGCCAATTCACAGTCCTACTCTGCCCCCTTAGAGGGCTATTCAGTTAAGATTCTCAAGTCACTTGATGAATGAGTATCAGCTATTATATATTATAAGAAAAGCTGAGATGAGGAACAGTTAGGAATTAATTCTGGGGGACAACCAAGAGCAGAATTTTCCTGGTGTGTAGTCTCCCATCATTTATCTTCGTCTCCAAATATTTGCCCTGTCCTGGTATTACCTTGTATCTCCCATTTTCATATTTTGTATTTATTTAGGGGTGTATATGCTGTTACCTTGGTAGCATCTAAGCTTTTTTGATTATTTTGATTTTTGTTTATATGTCTCCAGTGCTGAGCACAATGCCTGATGTATATAATAGGCATTTAATAAATATTTATTGAATTGATCTTATACTGCATATTAAGTATTTTTTCCAAGTTAAAAATATTTATATCTTTCTTTGCCAATTATATGTAATAACAATTTTTAATTTTTAGATTTTTTTTAAAATTTAAAAATTTTTTAAAATTTTAATTTTCAAATTCTCTCCCTACTTCTCCTCCCCATCTCCTTGAGAAAGCAAGCAGTTTGAGATAGATTATACATATGCAGTCTGTATATTAGATATTAACCACGTGATGTTGGCAGTGAATACAAAACTCCTCCCCAAAGTTTTGCTTCCCTTTCAGTGCCTTCTCTATACACTTCTTTTCCATTAAATTTCTAGGTGGACCATGTCTCTAAGAGCATGTGGCTTTATCATTTTCCGAAGACCTTGCATTCCCAAAGTGGACAACAAAGCTATTGAGTTTCTCCTACTGCAGACATCATATGGAACACATCACTGGACTCCTCCTAAAGGTGCAGTGTGGGGCAGGTTAATAAGAATTAACTACAGTTATCTCTTCCACATCATGACTTTCCCCATTGCAGTTTTGATATTTTGCAGGTTGGCATAAGAAATTAAATGGGAATTTTGGGGGAGTTTTGTGGAAGCCACAGGCTACACCTGAAGGCCAGTAGATGATTACACAGAAAAAGTTTAGAAATTCTGAAATATATAAAATATATGTGTAGTATTGTATAATAACAACAGATTTTATCTTTTAATACCATAATAATTCAGACTTCTGTGGTATGAAGGGAGAAAATTTTACATGGATTTTCCAGAGAGTGCCCCTAACCCCAACAATGCAGAAGGGATAACCATAGTTCCTTGGGAAACTTGAAACGCAAAGATCCTGTGAATATTCTCTAAGCCTGTGAAAAGAGACAGAGGGTAAAGATGGAGGTGAGGGTAGGTTTGATACTTTCCAGATAGACAGACTGAAACCAGAAGATGCCAAGGGAATTTTCTAGAGTTTCCCTGCCAGCCAGTGGCAGAGATGAAAATAGAATCCAAGCATTATGTCCTCTGGGATGGGACTCTGTCTGTTTCAGATGTTTTGCCTAACACTCAGCAGACTGCTTGGCGTGGTTGTTGATTAGCATGGCATAGTGGGGACAAAAGCACTAGGCTTGGGTTGGGGGTGGGTTAGGATTAAGAGAGCTTTGTTTTTGTCCTAGAGTTGGCATTTTCTAGCTGTGTGAACTTAATGTTTCATTTCTCTGGGCCTCAGTTTCCTCATCTGATTAAAGAAGGAATTGGACTAGATCATCTCCAAGGTCCTTTCCAGCAATAACATCCTAGGGTTCTGTAAAAATTTTGAAAATGTTCTCTTAACTTTGCCACTTGAACTTCTTAGCAAAGTATGTAAAAACAGACATTGCAGACATTGTGGCTTCCATCCAGAGTGCTTCTGAGCTAATTTATGTTAGAGCAGAGTATAGAGATAAAATATGATGGACTTGAGGGTAATTAGGCTCACTGTCATTTATTTAGAGCCTCTTGTTGGAAGCATTGATTATAATGAGGGAATGTCAGGGGAGACTGTGGATGAACTTTCCATTCTCATATGAATATAAGTTATTTAACATTAAGCAAAAAATGCACAATCTAAAAACCAAGGAAGTACCTGGAGAAGAGATAATGGAACATACCACCTTCCTTCCCAGCAGAGAGGCAGGGACACTAGGACAGAATATTGTAGGCCTTCTCAGATATAGGGAATGCTTTTGCTTAATTCCTTTTCTTCATCACAAGCCGGGTTCCAACTTAAGGAGGGTTTGAAGTAAATGTGACATAAAGACAAAAGCATCCATAAAAATTTTTTTAAAACTTTGAGCAGAAATCTCTGACCAAATCACACCAGATCTAGGATGGAGTATTAACTAGAGAGTTGGCTCTGCTACAGTTTGACTTACCAATTCAGAGGGCTGAAAATTGGGTGGTCTGTCCATAATAATATAAATTCCCATTATAACTGGCGTTCAGCTAGTCCTTTGCATTAAGCATCTTGCATATATTATCTCATTTTCTCCTCAGGAGAGCCCTGTAAGACCCCTCCTTTACAGAGATGCCTGGCATATATATAGTCAAGCCCCTACTTAAAGAGATGAATGAAATCACTTGCCTTGTTACTACTCATATAGGAAATAATAGAGCAGAGACCAGAACCCAGGTTTTCTGACTCCAGTTCAGTGATCTTTCCATTGGGATATGTAGCAGGGGTCAACCTAACTCCCAGGAAAGAGTGGTCATTGCTCCTGAAAACTTCATAGAAGAAAGGAGTGATCAGGAGGCATTTGAAAGAAGAATCAACCTACTCTAGGACCATAGATTTAGAGGCAAAAAAGACCTTAGAGTCTTACAGTCCAAGTTTCTCATTTTGCAGATGAGGAAATGGGCCAAGTGAAAGTGAAAACAATTACCCAAAGTTGCCCGGGTAGCATCAGAACCTGGATTTGAAACCCAGGTCCTGTGAAGTCAAATCCTATTCTCTTTTCATGCTACAGTGCCTCCCTTTAGATGGATGGAGAACTCAAAAGGAGAAACAGGATATTTTAAATGTCGTCCAGCTATGAGGTTAGAAAGCTTGGCCTGGGACACTAGACCCAGGATAGAGTGGGAAAAATGCTGAAAAAGTGCCCCAGCCCACTCCTCTCTCTACCCTCAGCTGAAATGCCCTCTTCTTTGCCATGCCTTTCCTGAGTCTTCCAGGTGTGAGTACATACTCATCACTATGCGCTTAGGTTGAATATATTCACTCTTATCTTCTATGTTTATTTATCCGTGAATATGCTGTATTTCCTCCTCTTCCCTTTCCACCACCATAGGTAGACTATCCCTACCTTAAAGTCAGGGATAGTCTAGTTTTATATCCCTGGCAACTAGTACAGGTCCTAGTGCATGGTGGTCTCTTAATAAATGCTTGTCAGTTGATTGACCCCAGTGCTGCCACTTACTCACTGGGTAACCTAGTGCAGGTCACTTAATCTTTCGATTTCTTCCTCTATAAAATGAGAGGTTTGCCAGAGAAGTCAGAGGACAGAGGACCACTGCAACCACAATATTCATAGCCAATATTACTCTTATGGGGGCAAAGAACTGGCGACAGAATTAGTGCCCACAACTGGAGGAATGACTAAAAATATTCCTGGTTGACTATGATGGGGTGGTGTTGTGCATCAAGGGAATGAATGTGGAGAAATGTGGGAAGATTTGTATGAACTGAGACAGCAAGTTAAGCAGCAACAGGGCAGCTATGTATATATATATATATGTATGTATATATATATATATACGTATATATATATATATATATATACATACATATATATATATATACATACATATATATATATATATATATATACCACAATGTGAATAGAAAAAAGCAAGAGACCTCTGTAACGGACAACCCAGTGAAAGTCACGGAGTACAGATAATGAAACATACCCCTTCCCTCATGAAAGAGATGTGGAGCATTGTTAGGGCCTGGGCACAGGACATGTGTCAGATGAGGTCTGTCTCTGTTGGGGGGAGTTTTGCTTGTTTTTCTTTGTCACAAGAGAAAATTCATGGAGGGTGGAAGGGGATGATGAAAAATGGCTTATGTAAAGACAAAAGGCATTGATCGTACATTTAAAAAACAAAATAAGATGAAGGTGTTGGGATAGATGATCCGTGGCTGTGAATCTTTGATGTGGACAACAAAGTTTAAAGGAAGAGTCCTGAACTAGGAATAAGTAAACCTGGGTTCTAGCCCTGCTTCTGACGTTAACTCAGTAACCTTGGTCAGTTCCCTTGTCTCCTGTTATTTAAAATAGAGGTGCTGGACTATGTGATCCTCAAGGGCCTTTCCTGCTAGAGTCAGTAATTCTGTGAAAGGTGAGATGCAGGGCAGGTGTCTAGGGCCTAATGCCAGCTGACACAGAGGGCCTAGCCACCCAGCAGAAAGAGATCGATTCAGGAAAGCTAGAGGCTGTGAAGAGTGTGGAAGCGCTTGCAAATCAAGCGAAAACCAAACCAAAAAACTAGTTTGAAGAAGAAAGAGGAATAAGATCAGTAAACAAATAAATACAATTTAAGTAGCCACCTCTAGAGTATTTTGGAGGGGCATGAGCTACAAAAAAGGCAGAATAGCACAAAAACCAACTTACTGAGTCCATAAATGTAAGTGAGAATGGTCATAGCTGCCTTAGGACCTCTTAAGTAACACCGTATAGTGGCACTTCTGCAAATGTCCCAAAGTGCTCCGTAGTTGAACTACTGAAAAGCTTAGTACTTTCCCCACCAGAACATGTTAGCTAGTAATCACGTCAGCCAGCAGACCAGGGTCCCTAGTATTGGATTATCTCAAAGAGGGCTGCTGGAAAAAAGTGACTCATGGCTTAACCAGCTGGTATAGGGGGAATAGCACTGGATCTGCAGCCAAAAGACCTCGGCTTGGGCCTATTAGCTGTGTGATTGAGCAAGTCACTGAGTGCAGGTTTCTTTTATCCATAAAATGAGGGTGATAATTATTATGTTACGTGTCTTACAGGGCTATTGGGAGGCTCAGATGAGATGATGCATGCAAAGTGCTTTTATAACCATGTAATGCAGTGTAAATGTAAGCCATTATTACTGGGCCCTACTGGGAAGGCTTATAACTGAGTGCTTTGGTTTGAAGGATGGGTACTGGACTGTACCTGTGATTTTACTGATAAGGTGAGGAAGCATCCCTTACCAATGCAGGTCTACACTTCCTCTGCATCACTAATCCTACAGAGTTACCTACAGCAGTAGTGTCAAACTCTCATAGAAATGAGGGCCGCTAATCCATACGTAATCCACTACTGCATAGTGATTTAGTTGGGTTTTTTTTTTAATTTAAACCCGACTTTATTTGCATAAAAGGTGTTTTATAATTATGTAGTTCCTGGATTTATCTTGCCAGGTATACTCCCAGGTATTTCATACTGTCTACAGTTATTTTTATAAAAATTCGTTTTGAACTTAAATATATAAAGACAAAAAAAGAATATTTCCATGTACATAGCACAACATAAAAAGAAAATCCACTGTAAAATCATGAATTTATATTTCACACTGTTTATTTTTTAAGTGATTTAGTTTTTAAATGTAATGTTATTTTGTTGAATTTTAAAATTTTATTTAATATTTCCTAATTACATTTTAGGGCAGCATGGTGGTGCAATAGCTAGAATACCAATCCTGGAGTTGGGAAGACCTAGTGACCTCAGATACTTCCTAGCTGTGTGACTCTGGGCGAGTTACTTAGCTCTGTTTGCCTTAGTTTCTTCATCTGTAAAATGAACTGGAGGAGATGGGGAACCACTCCAGTATCTTTTCCAGGAAAACCCTAAATGAGGTTACTCAACTGAAACAGCTGAACAACACTTAAATTTCAGTGGATTTCAGGTTGTACTAGGGGGTACTGAGGGTGTGTATGTTTGACACCTCTGACCTAGAGCTCTGAGAGGTTAAGAATCTTGCTAAGATTTAACAGCTAGAATGTGCCTTGAGACAGAACGTGAATCCAGGTCTTCCTGGTTCTGAGTACCTAGTTCTTCAAAGAGAAGGTTCGCAGAGAATCTTCAAAGACCTAACAGATCCAGGGGTACCCTTTGGATGATGAGTTCTTAGGTGAACCTCTCCACAAGATAATCAGAAGAGGATCCGGAGTGCTGAGAAGCTACAAGTCCCCTAGCAAATGTTCACCCTTATGGGACTATGGAATCAGCCATAGCTTGTCTCTAAAAGTCCCGAGAAGCTTCCCTGGACTTCCTATGACTGCTGACCATGTGTGAGCTGTGTATGGGTGGCATGGTATAGGGACTGGCAGCTGTAGACATCATTATTTCATTCTTCCAAAGACTGCCATTTTTAAAGCCATCTCTTCTCCCAGTTGAGACATGAGTGGGTAGGGTTTGGGAGGGGACATGTGTGAGGAAGCCTGGTCTGTGAAAGGGCCCTTCATCTCCAAAAGTCCACTGTCATTGGCAGCCTCCCTTGCTTCTCTGCTTGCCTAGTGGCTTTTCTTAGGCTCTGGTAAACTTAACTACTCTCTGTATTCCCACAAGAACTTTTCCTGTGAAAACTAAATCTAGATTTTCCCAGGCAGAAAAGTAAGTTAGAAAATACTTTTGGTACCTGCTTGGGAACTGTTGTCATTATGGGCAAAGCCCAGTGTTTGGGGCTTAGCCCTTGGCCTCAGGACTACCAATCTGTTGCCACTACCAACAGCACTTCCCCATAGACCAAAGGTAAATTACTTAACTCTTCAGGGCCTTTGTTCCCTCCCTGCCAAGTGGAGACTGAAGATTGTTTGAAAAACACATCTCGCTCTCCAGAGGAAAAGTGACTTGTTTGTTGGGAGCTTGAAGCAGTTAGGATGAGCAACATTGTGCCTGAGAAACGTTTTGTTTCAGCTTGATTCAACAGACTTCTCTTGGATGGCTAACACATTCCAAGACCATCTGCTAAGATGTATGGAGGGGTTATAAAGATGGGGAAATCACAGTGTCCTCCCTCAAACAGTTTGCAGAGCACTTTTGGGATAGTGGGACATAATACATAATATAATACAAAGCAGGATATGATCAGTGCCATGAGAGAGGTGCAAAGTCTGCAGTGGTTCAGAAGAGGTAATAATCATGGAGTTGTCTTGAAGGACTATGAGAGAGTCTCTCCCTCTCTCTCCCTCTCTCCCCTTCTCTCTCTCTCTCCCTCTCTCCCTCTCCCTCTCTCCCTCTCCCTCTCTCTCTCTCTCCCTCTCTCTCTCCTTCTCTCTCCCTCTCTCCCCTTCTCTCTCTCCTTCTCTCTCTCTCCCTCCCTCTCCCTCCCTCCCTCCTCCCTCCCTCTCCCTCTCCCTCTCCCTCCCCCTCTCTCCCTCCTTCCCTCCCTCCTTCTCCCTC
>CM053769.1:50120641-50170181 GCA_028658325.1 Potorous gilbertii | reverse complement strand
TTACTCACTGTTTACAGTTGTCTTTTGGGTAATAAGGATTTTGAGGGAAGGAAGCTAAACTGGCTGAGATTAAACTAATTTATTCTCTGGGTCAGGGGCAGGACTATTTCCGTCTCACACCCCAGAATGACCTGGGAAAGTGACTTATCCTGAACCTACCCCCACCCTCCCAAAGAGGGATTCATTTGTGCACATTTTCAAATACCTGGTGATATTTTATTTTTTGTTTTTATTTAATTCTAACACAATACCTCTCTTGAAGATATGTCATGATTGCCCATTCATGACTGTCCTCTGTCGCTTCACAAAGTAGAAGTGGGGTAGGACATTCCAAATCTATGTATCTGTGCATGCTACGTGCACATCACCCATGCTTACAATGAACAGTCCATCTATTAAATATGTATCACTTGGTCTTCACAACAACCCTGTGAGCTAGTTGACATTATTACCCCATTTTATAGATCAAGAAAGCAAGGCACAGAGAGGCTATGTGACCTGCCCAGGGTCAGAGAACTTGTAAGTGGTCCAAGGCAAGATCTGAAATCAGGTCTTCCTGACTGCAGGTCTAGTGCTTTGTTCATTCTGCCACCTAGTGACTAAAAGAAAAACTTCATGCTTTGTGGTTGTCCTTCCTTCTTGACATGGAGGTGATGCCATGACATGCAAGTAAAAGGGGGTGCTGTGCAAAGTCACCAAGGAGCCATCTGGGTCCATGGTCCAGGATGCAGTGGGAGCCTTCGGACTTTTAAAGCTAAATTCTTTAGCAGATCTCAGTTTGACTGAGGCAAACCCCATTCAGTGATTAAGGCTAGGTGTTGTAGTTTTCATGACAAGAAGTTTGACCCTGGAAAAGAGTTGAGAAAATGTACCTCCCCCCTTTCCTTGCAGAGGCTAGGGAGCTAGATTGAATGTTCCATCAGTCCCAATTATAGATGAAATAACTTTTGCTGAGCTGTTTTTTTTCTCATCCTTTGTAACAAGGAATAACTTCAGGTACAGAAGGGAGGGAAAATATATTTGGAAAGGAATCACAGAATTTGAGGGATGTAAAAGCAAAACATATCAATTTTTTAAAAGTGTTCTTCATTTCAGAGATAACCACATTTAAATGAGGAGCTCTGAAACAGTAAAATGCCCCAAGACACAGAGAAATGAAGCTTTAGAATTTCAAAGCATAGTAACAGCTGGTTGAAGGTTTATTTGAGAGTAGGGAAGGTTTCCTAGTGCCCTTCAGATCATTCAGTGTAATGAGCTGCTCTGCTCCCCTTATGCAGAGATCCAGACCTATTCCCCATAATCTAATAATTTTGTATTTTTATAGAATGCTCTCTATCAGGGAGGTAGTTCATTTTTATTCTTATTTTACAGATGAAGTAGCTGAGGCTCTAAGTCATATGACCAAGATCACTTGGATGGTTAGTAACAGAAACAAAGCTAGTTAGTATGTGTCGAATTCTCTCTCTCCTCATAGCTTGACTATTTTGGCTTCCTTCAAATCCCCAAGAGAATCCCATGTCTACAAGAAGCCTTTCCCCATGGCCTTTAATGCCTGTGCTTTTCTTCTGTTGTTTCCCTGCTATTTATCTTGTAGAAATCTGGTTCACACATAATTGTTTACATGTCACCTCCCCCATTAGACTGTGATAGTCCTTGAGAACAGGGACTGTCTTTTGCCTTTCTTAGTGTTCTCAGCACTTAGCCCCATGCCTGGCATATAGTAAATTCTTGTTGACTTGTCTCCACCTAGATCTCTTAACTCCCAGATGGAAGGATGTGCTTTTTCCCTCATCACACTTTCAAGAGCATATTCATCAGGCAGGTCTTACCATAGCTCTCACTTCTGTATGTGATCAGCTCCTTCTCTGGACTCTTGTCTGTAGCTCTTGGCCCAGGGGTCCCAGAGCAGATATTGACCATTCCAGGCACTGCCTTCCAACGACTAAACTTGTCCTTTCGACGAAGAACAAAGATCTCCTGGGCATTCAGCTTTCCATGGAGGTGAAGACCAAGGCCCTGCAGGCTCAAGTGACCCTTACGGGAGCAACCCCAGGTCTGGTGGAGGTGACCCCCACAGTGGCTCAGTCGAGCCACAGCAAACTCCTGGGCCTCGCCTATGGCAAGGCACCCAGGGACATGCAGGCTGAAAAGGGCTCGGTTGACTGGGTCCCAGCCCCATTGCTGGGGTCTAGCATCAGGGTGGCAAGTGACCAATGAGATTTGCTCCCCACCCTGGGGGTCCACCTGCAGGCATGCATCCAGCCCAGGGTTATGGATCAGGAAGGCCTCAGCCCAGGAACCTGCAAAGAAAGAGGAGGAAAAAAACGTGGAAGTTAGAGAGACCTAACATGTGGATGGGGATGGTGGCATGAATAAACAGGTAGATAGACCGATAGATGGTTGGAGAGCTGGTCACCCAGAAGTTTCAATGTGTCTCTGTAAAGTTCAAGATCCATTTCAAGTCCCATTTTCCCCTCCCTAACCAGCCCATAATGACTGATTTTTCCTTCTCAGATCTCCTAGAAAATCTATATAGCACCTGACTGGTTTCCTTGGCTAGACCACATGCAGGTTAAGGAAAGGGACCCTGTCTTGCTCATCTTCATGTGTTCCAGTACCCAGAGCACAGGGCTCTTTAGTCCATAAATGGTTGTTGATAATGATATCCATTATGGTCTAGCAGCTTGGTGGTGCGATGAGTAGAGTGGAGGACTTGGAATCAGGGAAACCTGAGTTCAAATCCTGTCCTTAAATACTTATTAGCTGTGTGACCCTGGCGAGTCACTTAAACTCTGGATTCCAGAATTTCCTCATATGTCAAAGGGAGATTAGAAAAGCATTTACCTGTCAGCATTGTGATGAAGAGAAACTGAGGCATTATTTGTAAAGTGTTTTGCAAACTTTAAGGTATTGCATAAACGCCACGACTTCTCTTCATCCTTCTCCTTTCCCTTCTCTTCATCCTCCTCCTTCTTTTTCTCCTTCTTCTTCTTCTCCTCTTTTTCTTCTCCTCCTCCTCCTCCTTCTCTCCTTCTCCTTTTTCTTCTTCTTTTCCTTCTCCCTCTTCTCCTTCTTCTCCTTTTTCTTCTTTTCCTTCTCCCTCTCCTCCTCCTTCTTCTTCTTTTCCTTCTACTTCTTCTCCTTTTTCTTCTTTTCCTTCTCCCTCTTCTCCTTCTTCTTTTCCTTCTCCTCCTTCTCCTCCTTCTCCTCCTCCTCCTCCTCCTCCTCCTCCTCCTCCTTCTTCTTCTTCTTCTTCTTCTTCTTCTTCTTCTTCTTCTTCTTCTTCTTCTTCTTCTTCTCCTTCTCCTTCTCCTTCTCCTTCTCCTTCTCCTCCTCCTCCTCCTTCTTCTCAAAGCCAGAGTGGCACAGCCATGTTATCCACAACATGCCCAGAGGCACTCATTTGTCCAAACTCACCTTCCCCTCTTCCCTAACAAGGACCCTCTGGTCTCCTCACTGTTTTGTACATAGATACTCATACCTAGTTCCAATACCTTGATGCTCACTGTAATGGTCTCTCTGGTCTCCTCAAGCTTTCCAAAGCCTATTTGTCCTTTAGGCTCCAGTTCTGCTTTTTCCCAGAAGCCTTTTCTTCCTGTTCCACTCCACACTGATCTTGTTTTCCTCTGTTCTCCTCCAGCACTGACTGCTCAATGTTTCTATTCTCCCCCCTTGATTGTGGGGTTACTCCCCAATGGCAAAGACCAGAATGTCCCCCCCATCTTGAGATCTCTCAAATAAAAACATACAGGACTCTTTCTTTGCACATGGACACACACACACATATGAGGTTGGATGTTGTTAGCATCTGTGCTCAGACACACACCCAGGTGTAACAGACACACATTTTGTTCCTTGTATACCTTGTTCCTCTCTGTGCTTTTGCACTGTCTGCCTAATGCCCCCCTTGTCACCTTCACACGTTGGAATCCCTGGTTTTCTTTCAGATTCATCTCAAATGCCTCCTTCTCCATGAGGCCATTCGTGGTCCGTCCATCCTCCTCTCCTCACCAAGTTATCTTTCATCTATTCTGTATGGATCTTATATGTGTCTGCTTATTTTCTTTTGTACTCCTCCATTTAAATGTAAGCTCCTTGAGGGAAGAGTGTTTTCACCTTTCTTTGAATCCCTACCATTTTCTGCAGTGTCTGGTCCACAGCATGTTTAATAAATGCTTGTTGACTGATAATCACTATAGGCACAAACACACAATCACAAGGCATGACATAGATATGCCCACTCCAGCACACACTCGCAGGACTTGTGAGTCTTACTTTCTAGGAGAGAGACCATAAAAGGAAAACCCAGAGCTTTCCAGTTTAAGTGCTGGGGAAGAGATTGAAATCAGAAGAGACACACAGGGTCCTGCCAGTTCTACAGTTAAAAATAGGTCAGTTCCCTGAGGACAGAGAGGAGCCTGGGGATGAGATACGAGGGCCAGGGATGGGGAGCTAGTGTCTGGACAATAGCAGGAAAGAGAACAGCTTGGATTTCCATTGGATTTTCCCTCTCTTGCTGATACCCAAGCGGAAATCTTGTTGAGAATGCTTTGTACAGCTGTTCTCTTGGGGCGGGGGGGGGGGGAGGGAGAGAGGGAGGATGGTTTTAATGTTTCCTTCAGACTCCTTTGACAAGATCAGGGTGTGTGTGTGTGTGTGTGTGTGTGTGTGTGTGTGTGTGTGTGTGTGTGTTTAGTGGGTGAAGTGGAAGAGATAGCAGATGTGAGCATAAACAAGAGTAAACTTGGCCATATAGTATATAGGAATGTGTGTATTTGTGTGTATATAGGTACATATGTGCTCTGTGCTGAGTCTATATGACTATCTACAACTGTATATGTATGTTTGGGTGTGGATGTCTGCATGTATACTATGGGTGCGTTGTAATCTAGAGCCTAGTTCTAGAAGTGCTTGATTGAAAAAGTATATATAGAATCTCCAAAGTGAGATGATAGGCAACTAGGTGACACAGTGGGTAGAGTGAAATACTTATAGGCAAGAAGACCTGAGTTCAAATCTTGCCTACCTTTCTTTACATACTAGCTGTGTGAACTTTGACAAATCATTTAACCTCTGTCTGCCTCACTTTCCTCATCTGAAATACGGACATAATAATTAATAGCAGCTATCTCCCAGAGATAGAGAATCAAATGAGATAATGTAAGTAAAGCATTTTCTAACTTTAAAGCATTGTATAAATGCAAGCAATTACTACTTTTTCTAGCTTAGAATGTAGTCTCCTTGAGGGTAAAGATGGTACCTTTTTTTGTTTGTATCTCCAGCTATAGTGCATATAATAAGCACTTAATACATGTTTTATCTGTTTATTTAAGCTGGGCTTCACAGGTGGAGACTACAACTCAGAATCTCCATTCTGTTCTTGCTTCCCAGGTCTTGTGTTGGGGGTTTCCCCCATGAATGCCCATTCCCCCAGTCCTCATGGCTATAGATTTTCTCCCTACACTTTCCCCCACCCCCACCAGAAACAAAGACCTGGATTCTCTGATGCTAGCACTGACTTGCCCATTCTGGGTAGTGAGACAGATAAAGGAGTGGCCAGACAGGAAAGGGGACAGATACAAGAGACCTTGTAGAGGGAGAATGGAATAGACTTGGTGATATCCCTACAATCTTGGCTCATGGATTCAGCCAAAGGTCAAGTTAGCGGGCAATGAAAATTTCTTTTTTGTGCTGCAACTTCTGTCAGTATTGCCTGGTTTTGTCTGGTTTTCTTTGTTGTGAGGGAGGATTTGATGGGAGTGGGAAAGGGCAGGGGGAAGGGAAATATATTGGGAAAAAGACTGAAAAAAGACATCAATACATCGTTTCTAAAAGAAACCCTGCCCCTCCATCCATACTGGCCCGATGGAATAAAGAACTTGTTAAGTAGTAAATCAAAGAGATGATTAACTCAGGAGCCAGCCATTCCTTTACCAGTGTCCCTACCCAGGATGGGTCCGTCATCCAGGTCCATGCTTCTGGGGGCGGGGAGAAGGGGACAGTGGTAGGGACAGTAAATAGCAAAGACAAGGGAATGGGAAAAGTCATAACATCACAGATCACACCCGCAGGAAGGGACCTTAGAGGTCATCTATTTTGATCATTTCATTTAACAGATGAAGAAACTAAGGCCCAGGGACATTCAATTACTTGCCCAACTTCCACAGGTTGAAAGTAGCAAAAGCTGAATTTAAACCAAGTCATCTCACCCCCAGTTTAGCAATCTTCCTCCTGGTCTACACTAACAGTTGGTGACTGAGAAACAAAAAAAGTTGTCTGGGCCAAGATCTAGGCCTGGGACCTTGAACTAGAGATTTTTTTCTCCTAGGTTACCTAGACTCTGGAATAGTTGGATTCACATTAGAAAAGGGGCTGAGGGAAGGTGGTGACCTAGGCATAGAATTGGTCAGTCTTCAGAGGCCTAGGAAACCCCAGACTGGGATTCAACCCATCAGATCACACTGATAGAAGGGGCAGCTAAGCTGAGTACTGCCCCCCAAGTCATATGGCCATAGGGTCCAAGAATTCTGGGCCCAAGCTCCACAGCCTGAAATAGGACTCATTGAACTGCCCATAGAATTCCCAGGCCATTCTGCAGAATGGTAAAGTGAGGCATGGCCACCTGAGCACATCTCCCAGGAAGCCAGGCAAGGGTCCAGAGGCTCGAGCCCTGCTTGTTTTCTTCTAGAATGATAGGCCTCTCAGGTCAGGACACCTGTCTATTTCCTACCCTATCCTTCCCAAGTGGTCCCTTCAGATTTCCCCCATACCCACCCCTAGACTTCTGTGGCCATCACCCTACTACCACAAAAATTCCTTCTCTTCAATGACCTTGAGAGTTTAGATATCCGAAGCTTCTCTTTTTCCTTCTCCTCAGGCTATACCAGTTCCTCTTCTATCCAGACAATAAGGGGAATAATGAGGGTCTGTCATGTTCTCAGAGATGCCCATGGGTCTTTCTAAATGTTCCCTTCTAACCCCCATCCCCATGTTCTCTCCACTCCAAGGGAAAAGATTAGACTCACCTAAGAACCAGAGGAGGAATCCCACCCACGTCATCCACGGTATAGGCCACTCCATTGAACTGACAAGGATCAGGGAGATAGGGTGGGGGAAATGCCCCCCTCTCCCGATGCTCCCCTCCCACTCTGGGTAAGGCCTGGGGTGGGAGGGGAGGCCAGGGAGCTTGGGAGTCAGGGAACTGGGATTGTAGCTGATTGAGCTAGTTCAGAAACAGTGACGGGAGAGGGAGGAGAGGGAAATGTTTAAGGAGGGGGCTAGAGCAAAGAGGAAGCCTGGGGGTGGGGGGGACCGGATAGGGGAGGAGTCAGGGAACAGTGAGAGGGAGAAAGCAGAAGAATAGAGGGAAGAGGAAGACAAAGGAAGATGAGCAGGGGGGAAACCAAAGAGGATGAGTGAGAAAGAAAGGAAAAGAAAGTAGAGAGGAAAGGAAGAGGAAAAAGAGAAGGGAAAAAGCAGAAAAGGAAAGGGGAGAGGAGGAAAGAAGGTAAAGGAAGAAAAGGAGGGATGAAGGAGGAGAAAGAGGAGAAAGGATGAAGGAAAGGTGGTCTGGGGGCTGTGGCTTCCCCCTCTTGTATTCTGTCCCTTAACTTTTTAATGATTTTATTTCAGATGTTTCAAATGCACCCCTCTTTCACAATGCTCCTGTCATTAGGATGCATACCTCCTTTCCCTCATCCAAAATCCTATTAGAATGCTGAGAAAACTGGGGCTTAGGAAGGGGTATGATGTGCCAACACCAGACTGCAGTACATGGCAAGCCCTGGTGTCTGGGACTGGAGATAGCTAATCTCTTGCCCCTCCTTATCTCTGCCTCCCTCTTCCTTCAGTCCCTCAGCACCCTTAATACCCCTCTGACTTGCTTTTATAGTTCCTATTCTCCGAATTGCTGTTTGGGTCTTTCTCTCTTCTCAATCCTTCCCTCTCTCCCTCCCACTCCCACTTCCAGAGTTTGGGAAGCTTGGGGTGGGAAAGTTTATACTCAGCATTTCACAGCTTGGGAAACCGGTGAAGTTAAGAGGTGTCATTACATAGTAGAAATACTCATGGACTAGAAATGACAAGTAGAAAGGAAGCAGTATTGAGAAGAACATTGTCCCTGAAGTGAGAGAATCTGGATTCATCTGTATGACCCTGTATGACCTATGTAATCTTGGGCAAATAACCCCTCTGGGTCTCAGTTTCCTCCTCCATAAAATGTGAGTGGTTGGGCTAGATAACTCCTGAGGTCCATTGCTTTTAGTTTTAAATCTATAATGTTATGAACCGAAGTTACAAGGAAACAGACCTTAGCTCAACCCAAGGGAAAACTACTTACTAATTCAAACTATTCAACAATGGAGTGGGAGTGGGAAGGAAGTGAGTCTACTGAATTGGAGGCCTTCCAGTGAAAGCTAGATGGCCCACTTGTCTGGATGGTCAGAGGCATTTAGGAGGAGCATGTGCACTCTGCATCTGCTGCTCTGCCTGGTTTCAACTCTACTGAACAGGATGCTCAGTCCAGGTGAAGCTCATCGCCCTTAATATCACCATGCTGCTAACCCAAGCCTTGACTGACACCAAGTCCCTCAGAGCCTCCTTTCCCTTGGATTGGAGGGTGGAGAGCTAAACTCCACCCAATGTTATCCTTTATAAAGGACTGTGACTCAGTCTACCCGAATCTGCTTCTCTGCTGGTTTCAGCTCCAATAAACAAGGGGTATCCCTGGCCAAGTTGCCCTGGGCTTTTCTCCCATCCTATTTCTCTCCTCCCTCCTATTTCCCCTTCTTCCTGCCTCCTTTTTTGCTGTCTCCCTGTATTAGACTGTGAGCTCTTTGGGGGCAAGGACTATCTTATTAATTGTATTCCCAGTGCTTAGCACAGTGGCTGGGCACATAGTAGGTGCTTAATAGATTGGATTGCATGTTTCAGGTAGGGGTTGGAATAGATGGACTCTAAGGTCTTTTCCAGCTCATAGATCCTAGGAGTCCAGGACTCAAAGGACCTGGGTTTGAGTCCTGACTTCTACTTACTAGCTATGTGACTTTGGGAAATCATTGCAGTATTCTGACTTCCCATTTCCTCATTTATAAAATGGGAGTGGTAATACCTTATACTAACTACTTCATTGGATGGTTGGGAGAAAAGAGCCACATAAATTTTAAAGAATTGTGGAAATATGATTTGTTGTTATCACTAGACTAGAAAAGCTCCATGAGGGCAGGATGTTAATCAATAAGCATTTATTAAGCTCCTACTATATGCCAGCCACTGAGCTACAAAGACAACTCCTGCTCCCAAGGTGCTCACAGTCTAATGTGGGAGTATGTGGGGAGGGTGTGGAACATGCAAACAGCTATGTACAAGCAAGCTACATACAGAATAAGCTGGAGATAGCAGAGGGACTGGGAAAGACTTCTTAGAGAAGGTAAGAGGGTGGATGGGGACAGGGGAAAGGAGAGAATGTGGAACTCAAAGATTTAAAAATGAATGTTAAAAATTGTTTTCACATGTAACTGGGAAATAAGATATACAGGCAACAAGGTATAGAAATCTACCTTGTCCTGCAGGAAAATAGAATGTAAGGGGATAAGAGAAGGGGTGGGGGGTGACAGAAGCGAAGGCAGATTACAGGAAGGTCTAATTGGAATGCATGATGTCCTGAGGTGGCAGAGGGGAGAGATGAAAAGAAAATTTAAAATTCAAAAACTTGCAGAAGTGAATGCTGAAAAATAAAAATATATAAATTAAAAGAAAAGAGGCTATCAAGAAAAAAAAGTCCATTTGATCTGGCAGTTAAAGATCCTTGGTGACTCTGGAAAGACGTTTCTGTTGAATGGCATGGTTGAAATCCAGACTGAGTTAAGAAAAAGCCAGCCAGAGTTAAGTAGGAAGTGAGAGGGAAAGAAGTGGAGGCACCTATTGTAGATGGATTTTTGGAGTAGTTTAGCTACAATAGGGAGAAGAGAAATGAAATGACAGCCAGTGGAAGTGGATGCACTAAGTGAGGGTTTTTGAGGAATGGGGAGACAAGGGCATCTTTGTAGGTAACAGAGAAGCAGTCAGTAGACATGGAGTGATTGAATATTAGTGAGATGGATATAGATGGTAGGATGGGATAGAATGGGATCACTTATACATAGAGAAGGATTTGCCTGGGGAAGGAGAGGGGTCACATCTTTATGTGAGACAGAGTTCATATAGGAATGGTGGCAGAAGGCATGCACTTTAGAAATGTTTTCTGAATAAATGTGTGAATGAATGAATAAACATAAATAAATGGATATACAATAGGCTCCTATACTCTGTCTACTAGGCAGCTAATTCCTCCAAACATCTTGTGTAGGTTGCAATTTCAAGACAAGCTCTTCTACCCTTTGACTTCCCCTCATAATGTCTTGTCCAGGGTCCTCCCTTCAGTAAGTGATCAGGAAATATTTGTTGATGATGAAGATGTATCCTCTGATAGACTGCAAGGGTTGGCATATTAATGCTATGTCTCTCTAGCACCACCTGGTGGTGTACTGCCAGGATGTTTCTGTTGGTTCTACTATAAGCAAGTCAATTGGCAAATCATAGCTAGAAAGGGGACGAGAGATCCAGTAGTCTCTTCATTTTACAAATTAAGGAATGGAAGCTCAGAGAGATTCAGTGATTTGTCTAACCAAGGTCACATAGATCAAAAGCAGAGTGGGAATTCGAACCCAGGGTTTCTGACTTTTAATCCTTTCAAGACTCCAGCTTGCACCTTTTGCACTACCTGTATCACGCTCTCTCTAGATTTGCCAAAGATAAATCAAATGCTTGATTGTTTTACAAAAGCAGTTCCTCAGTTTACCCCCAAATTTTAAAAATAAGATTTTAAAATCATAAAATAGAAATAATTCAGGCTAAGAGGATTGGATTTTCATCATATTTCTGTTATTTCTTATGGATCATAGATGTAGAGCTGGAAGGAACATTAGAGATCACTAGTGCAGTCTCACTATTTTACAGTTTATATAACTGAGGCACGGAGGGATAGTGACTAGAAAGTCACATCAGTAGTGAGCGATAGACTTCAGATTCAAACCCAGGTCCTCTGATTTCAGATCTAGTAGTTTCCTAACTGCCTTTGACTGAATGACTTTGGCCAGTTCACTTAAACAACTCTCTGTATCTCACCTTCCTCATCTTTAAACTAGAATATGCCCCTTGACCTCTCTACCTGTTGAATGCACAGAGCAGTGATTAATAATTATCATTGCTATTAGAGGCAAAGTCTCCTGGTTACTTAAAACTGAATGCCTTTACAAACATTTGCTCTGTATACCCCACTTCCAGGACTTCCCACATGCTAGACTTTGAGCTCTGGGAAAGTAGGGGGATTGGGCTACCCTCATCATTTTTAGCCTGCACAGAACTCTGTTCATAGTGGGAATCTCAGCATATTAGAATTGGAAGGGATCTTAGAGACATCTTGTCTAGTTCTCCCAGGAGAGACTCAGGGCTCAGGTCACACAGCTGGCAAATTCATGACTAGAACCCAGGTCTTCTGCTGATCCATCCAGTGCCCCTCCCAGTACACCAAGGTATTTCCCAAGTATTTGGTCAATGAATGACTGTATAAAGGAATGACTGCACTGTTTGTGCAAAGTGTGGGGCACAATGATAGTTTGGTGTTATTGGGCACACTTTGTATGGACTACTCCAGCTTTAGGGTATAGAATTAGGAAGATTATATCCTCAGGGGGTTATATCAGGCTCCAGAGCTTAGAGGAGATGGGGTAGAAAGGGTAAAGGGTGCTGTTTCTTCACTCTTTCATAACTCGCCTTCCTCTCTAGATCAAATTAGGTTCATTGGGTCTCTCCTTTATATTTATATGGGCATTCTGACCTCTAATCTTATTCCCTCTATCTTCATATAGCACTGCACTTTAAAAAAATTATATTTTATTCTTCCTCCAATTACATGAGAAAACAATTTTTAACATGCGTTTATTTTTTTAAGTTTTGAGTTCCAAATTCCATCTCTTTCTTCTCCCCTCCATTCTCCTAAGTCGATAAGCAATCTGATATAGGTTATATATGTGCATTCATGTAAAGTATTTCCATATTAGTCATTTTGTGCAAGAAGATGTGAAAAGAAAGAAGGAAAGAAAGAGAAAAAGGAAAGAAGGAAGGATGGAAAGAAGGAAAAGGGGAGGGAAGGAAGGAAGGAAGGAAGGAAGGAAGGGAAAAATAGCATGCTTCAGTCTGTATTTGGACAACATCAGTTCTTTCTCTGAAGGTGGACAGCATTTTTCATCATGAGTCCTTTGGGGTTGCCTTGGATCATTGCATTGCATTTATTCTTCATCATACAATGTTGCTGTTACTGTGTACAATGTTATCCTGGTTCTGCTCACTTCACTTTGTATCAGTTCACTTGTGTCTTTCAGGGTTTTTTCTGAAATCATCCTGCTTGTCATTTCTTAAAGCTTAATAATAATCCATTACGATAATATACCACAATTTGTTCAGCCATTCCCCAATTAAAGGGCACTGCTCTTTTAAAATTTAACTCTAATGTCTTTATTGTAACCAGTGATTGTATATCCACAGTGATAGATACAATTGTAGCTTAATTGCACATCACAAAACCATGCTAAGTTCTCACTAAGAGCAAAAAAAAGCATACTGTAAATTTATTTTGCCACATGCATTCTTAACCTGGTTCTATGAAATGAGCCTCTTATTGTAAAGGACAAATTGCTTTGACCATCATGAAAACCCAAGTTACACCTGAGTATTCTGTCAGTGTACATCCTCATCTCCCTCCCAAAATCCAAGTTCTACTCATCTTTCAAGGCCAAGTTTAACTCCCATCTCCTCTATGTAGTCTATCTGGACCATTTCTAGCCTGTATTATTCTCTCCCATCTCTGAACTCTGATCTGAGAAACTCTCTTTTGATCATGGGTTGTCCTGCATTCTTTTCCGTTCCATATATATGCCTTATCTCTGTGATTAACTATAAGATATTCACTTTCTTCTCCTGGACCCCAGCAGTTCAGATCCCCAAAGTGTGAGATGATTCATGAATGGAAGACATCCTAGGTATAGGTCCCCCAACCCCTGTTATCTCAACTGAAGAGAAAAAGTATAGCTGGGGATGGCAGAGGCAGAAAATAAGGATAAATCCATATTTCCTCCCATGGGAGGGAAAAGGTGCAGAATAGAGCTAAAGGAAGTTCAAGGAGAAGTCTAACAGAATGAACACAATTAGATAGGAGTCAGGAGAACTGGATTCTAAATCACTTCCCTTGTCTGGGATTCGTTTTTTCTCATCTGGAGAGTAAAAGATTTGCCTTGGAAAATGCTCAGTGATCCCCAATGTCTCTTCTAACTCTTAGATTGGCCCCTTAACACCCAAGGGAAGTTATTTTCGGTAAAGCAGATGGAGCATGAAGGGTAGTTTCAAAGTATTTCTACCAAATACTCAGAAACCCTGAAAGAGTTAAAAAGAAGAAAGTCCCCTTCTATGCCCTCCTCACCACCAAGCAGTCCCTCTTCTACAAGGCTGCCTAAGCCAAACACTAGTGGAACTTCAAAGCCCAGGAAAGCCACCTCCACCCATTATCCCAGACTTTGAAGGACAGCTTTGTTCAACCTCGGAGAAAAGACATTGTGTGTGTTACTTTGCATGCTTTTTGTATATGTATGTATATATACACATGTGCATATGTATTATGGATATACACACATGTACATATACACAGAGGTTGCATATATAGGTATACATATATATTTGACATATATACATATACATATTTACTAACTTTATATCCACATACATATTTCTGCATCTGTACAAGAGAGAATTGGAGCAGACAATTCCTCGCTCCCACCCTCCCCACCCTGGTGTCCACTTATTCATGTATGCCAATGCATTTACCTGTGCCAGAGGGTACATTACTGTGTCAGGATCAGTGTACCTCCATTTGTGTTGATGCATATATGCATAATCTCTCTCTACCGCTTGTCTCTACACATCCTCTGTGTCTCTACATCTCTATTTTTATTAGTTTGAGCTAGTCTTACACCTAGGCAAATGGCAACCAGTATATATTAGCTATCTATTCACTGACACTGGAAATTTCCCCATTAGAGCTTTGCATATTAATAGGAATTAAAACCTTGAGCCAAAGGGATGAAAGGGTATCCCTTGGTTCTGCCAGTGAGTTACTAAGAGCCTCTATGAAGAGGGAAGATGAAGAGAGAGAATGTGTGTCCATCTGGCCCAAGCTTTCCTTTAATAATAAATCACATTTATACAGCACTTGACAATTTACAAAACACCGTCTTCACAACCAACCTGTTAGGGAGATAGGGCAGGTGTTATTATAGCCATTTTATAGATGAGGAAAATGTATTTCAGAAAAGCTAAAAGCCTTTCTGACATTAAAAAAAATCCTTTTTATCATTTATTCATTTAAAACACATATTTTGTTTTGCTATAACAGACAATTCCTGACAAATCCCCAGAGAATTCTGTATCCCCACCATTACCAAAGGGCATTTCTAGGAAAATAGTTAAACAAAACCACCTAACAGAGCCATCACAACTGATAATATATGTCACTTTCACACTTTGGTAGTGGGTGGGGAGATTATGTGCTTTAAATTAAATAAGGTAGTACTGATTGTTACAGACAAAAAGAATATAGGCTTTCACTAAACTCCTTTGGTACCAACACTCTCCATTTAATTGACTTGCTGTCTTTTAGCATTGTTTTTGTTTGTGGTATTGGAAACATTGTATATATTGTTCCTTTGGTTCCTTCACTCTGTATCATTTGGGATTAGATTTTTAGAGCCGGGAGGAATTTAGAAGTCATCTAATTCAACTCCCTTCTCTTATGGGAATCTCAGTCAACTGAGATTTTCAACAACCACACATTTAGGGTTAGTGTTATGGGTACATTTCTGGCTGGTTGTTGAAAGTTTGTATTTCTTTAGAAAATTATTCATATCTTTTGGCCATGTAACTATTGAAGGAATGGTTCTAAGTCTTATAGGTTTTTTATGTAGATTTGTGATGTCAGACTTATCTGAGATATTTAATGCAAAGATTTTTTCTGAATCATATATTTTCTGCTAATTCTAACTGTACTGATTCTATCTGTGCAGAAGCATTATAACTTTATGTAACTGAAATTTGTATTTTGCCTTTTAAATCTCTATTCCATGCTTAGTCATTAAACCTTTTCCTATCTATAGTTGTGAAAGATACAACTTCCTATCCTTTTCTAATTGTTTGCATGGTAAAACTTTTTTAATATTTTGATTATCTATTCATTTGGAATTGATTGTGTTGTATGGTCTAAGACCATTGTCTGTCAAGCTGCTTTATAATTTTCCAAGCAGTTCATATTGCAATTATGAAAACTAGACTAGTGCATGCATCTGTATTTCACTGATCACCTTTTGTAATATAATTTGGTGTCTGATAATGCCAAATCTACTTTGTTCCTAATTTTTTAACATCTCTCTTGATGTTCTTGACCCTCAATACCTCCATATGAACTTTATCAAAATCTATAAAATATTCCCTTTGCAATTTGATTGACTTTGCACTAAATCTGGAGATTAATTGGGTTATCACTGCTACTATACAACCTATAGCAACATAAATACTGAATATCCCTCCACTTATTTAGGGTTTTCTTTACTTCTATGAAGACTTAAATTTTCATTTATACATTAGTAGGCTATCTTAACTCTCAGACACTTAAGTGCTTTATTATTTTAAATAGAATCTCTCTTCCTCTTGGCTTTTTATTAGCAAAACAGAATTGCTCATTATTTTTGCAGATTTATTTTGTATCTTCTGCTTTATTGAAGATTCTGTGTCCCACTTTTTGTTGATTCTCTAGAGTCTTTTTGTTTTACTAATTCCTCACCTGCCAGTAGATCTAATTTGGCCTGGGGGTTTTTTGCCTATGCTTATCCCCCTTTAATTTCTTTTTCTTTTCATCATCATAGGTAGCTTTTGATGTACTATGTTACATAGTACTAGATATTACAGGCATCATATTGGAAACACTTCTAGTATTTTTCCATTGCAAATATTCCACCAACAAGGAGAGTCTTATGCAAAATAGACTTAGAACCATGAGTTATAAAAGAAAATAAGGTTGGTACGGCATGATCTATTATTGATGAAGCCATACCAACCCTTTGTGATCACTACTTCCTCTTCTGGTTGCATACTAACCATCTTTTTAATAAAACATTCTATAATTCACCAGGATTTGAAATCAAGATCAATGGCCTATAATTTGCAGATTCTGTTCTACTCCTTTTGGGCAGGGGGTATGTGGGAATCAGAATATTTGTGATCATTCTTCATAATCTTTCAGATATCACCAACAGTGTCTTAGTAATCCATTCATAAGTTCTTTCAGAATCTGAGAAAGTAGTTCATCTGGGCTAAGTGACTAGAACTCATCAAAGGCATCATAATGCTCCCATACTATCTCTTTTTTATTGGATAATCATTTGTTCATGACTTTTCTCCTCCAAAAGTTGTTCTTGATAGAAGAACCAGAAGCCAAATAAGAGCTGATCAATTCTGTCCTCTCTCTTGTTGTCAGATATTATTGCCCCATGCAACTAGAGTTGTAGTCCTATCATTTCTTTGATACTCTGCTTTTCCCCAATATAGTTAAAAACTCAAACACATCTCTTTTTGGTTGTCCTTAGTTGTTCCTTAGCACTCCAGACGCTAGTCTTTATTTTTACATGAAAGTTTTCTTCTTCTATCCTTTTTTATCTCCAAATTTATTTAGTTATTTATTTTCAGTTTTCAACAATCACTTTCATAAGTTTTAAATTTTCTCCCTCTCCCTCCCCCCTCCCTCCCCAAGATGGCATGCAATCTTATATAGGCTCTACACATACATTCCTGTTAAACATATTTTCACATTAGTCATGTTATATAGAAGAATTAAAATGAATGGGAGAAAGCATGAGTAAAACTAAACAAAAGCAAACATAACAGAAGAGAAAATAATCTGCTTCATTCTGTGTTCTCACTCCATCATTCTTTCTCTGTATGTAGATGGCATTTTGCATCAAGAGGTCTTTGGATATGTTTTAGGTCCTTGCATTGCTGTGAAGGGTTGTCTATCAGAAAGAGTCCTTGCACATTGTGGCTGTTAGTGTGTTTGGCTCATTTCACACAGCATCAGTTCATATAAATCTCTTTCTGAAGTCTGCCTGTTCATCGTTTCTTACACTACAATAGTATTCCATTCTATTCATATACCATAACTTGCTCAGCCATTCCTCAGTTGATGGGCATTCCCTTGATTTCCAGTTGTTTTTGGTCACCACAAAAAAAGCTGCTATAAATATTTTTGTACATGTGGAACCTCTTCCCATTTTATGATCTCTTTGGGATACAACCCAAGAAATGGTATTGCTGGGTCAAAAAGTATGTCCTTTTTTCGTAGCCCTTTGGACATAGTTCCAAATTGCTCTTCAGAATGGTTGGATCAGTTCACAGTTCCACCAACAATGAATCAGTGTTCCAATTTTCCCACATTCTCCCCAACGTTTTTCATTTTCCTATTTATGTTAGCCAATCTGATAGGTGTGATGTGGTTCCTCAGAGTTGTTTTGATTTGCATCTTTCTAATCAATAGTGCTTTAGAGCATTTTTTCATATAACTATAGAGAGCTTTAATTTCATCCTCTGAAAACTGCCTGTTCATATCCTCCGATTTGTCAGGGAACTGTGTCAATTGGGAACTGACTTATATTCTTGTAAATTTGACTCAGTTCCCTATATATTTTAGAAATGAAGCCTTTATCACAGATACTAGTTGTAACAATTTTTTCCCAGTTTTCTGCTTCCATCCTGATTTTGGTTGCATTGTGTTTATTTGGGCAAAATCTTTTCAATTTAATGAAATCAGAATTATCCATTTTGCATTTCATAATGTTCTCTCTAGTTTGGTCATAAATTCCTCCATTCTCCATAAATCTGACAAATAAAGTATTCTTTGCTCCCCTAATTTGTTTATAGCTTCAGCTTTCATATCTAGATCATGTACCCATTTGGACTTTATTCTGGTTATAGGGTGTCAGGCATTGGTCTATGCCCAGTTTCTGCCACACTATTTTCCTGTTTTCCCAGCAGTTATTGTCAAACAGTGAATTCTTATCCTGGAACCTGGAATCCCTGGGTTTATCAAACAGTAGACTGCTAAAGTCACTGACTATTGTGGTCCAGACACTAGTATTATGGGACCATGCGATACTTTTTATGTTCAACCTGTTACCATCCTTGCTTCCATTTCCTGTTCATATCTTTTTCAAAAATCTAAGTTGGTTGCTTTGTATTCACCCTGGTCTCTCCAAATACTTCCCATTTGTTCTCCTCAACAGTAATTATTATTGCTATTTTTTGCTTACAGACTCTGAATGTGAAAGGTCCTTTTATCTTTGGTTTTCTTAGGAGCAATGATGAAAAGGATATGATCACAGTCATGTAAATGAAAAGAATATTAGAAAGGAATCTGAGTAATTATAGTGACCAACCAATCCTGTTCCCAGAGAATAAATGAAACATACCTTCCTTCTTTTGGTAAGTAAGTAGGGAATATTAAGAGGAGAATGCAGCAGACTCTCAAATGTATTATCTATTCAATTGTCTTTGCTTAACTGTTTTCTTTTGTTACAAGGAAGGAGCCACTACTTTAGAGAGGAGGGCAGAACAATGTTTATATACACATTTTATATCTGGAATTTAGTTGAGTGATTCATAATTTTTGGAATTGTTTATGCAGCATAGGGATTACCTGCTACATTATGTGGTATAAAAACAACAGACATCAATAAAACTTTTTTTTAAGAGAATACGTGACCATATTGAAGATCCATATTTTTCTATGAAGGAGTATGTTCACTTTTTGCCAGATATGTTATTTTGAGAATGCAAGCTGGCTTTCTTTTTAGTTTATATCAGTTTGTGTTGGCATCTGGCAGTTTCTTTCATTTATAATTGTACTGTATGATCTGCCCCGGTGTTCCTTGATACATGAATTGCCTACTCTGGTTGCATTCAAGATGTTTTCTTTGATACTGAAACTGAAACTTAAAGACTAAGTTTCTCAGCAAGCTAAAAATTGGGACTCCTTTTTAACTGTGTCACATGAATTCTATTTATGCAGATTTTACCGTCTATTTCCAGTACTTCTTGGCAATTTTCTCATATGATTTTCTGAAATATAGTAGTTAAGCCTTTTGTTTCATCATGTTGCTGTGTGGAGGTCAAAAATTCTGATTTGTTTCACTGAGTTTTGGTCAGTTCTTTTAGTTTTAGATAACTTGTGCTCTGCTAGTTTTGTTTTTAATTTTGCTCTAATGTTTGTTGTTCCATTTCTGCATTTTAGGATTCTATTTATCATTCTCTTTTTTAAAAAATGAGACTTATTAATTATCTTCCAAATTGTCAACTCTCCTATCCTTTCAAATTCTTTAACAACTCAAATATTTCTCAAGTCAACCTTGCAGAGTTTGTTCTAAAAGAGAGATGAAATTAGATTATGTTCATGTTTTAATTTCTCTCAAGCTGGTGAAACACATGGACTGCATTGGAGTTACAGTCCAGAACTGGATCTCCCTAAGGGAGCAAGTCCAGAATTGACTCAATTTGGGAGCTGGGGGCACAGAGTTATATGTCCTTTGAAGGGTAGATGTTCCTAAGGCATGTCAATCAACTCTGATTGAGCAACACAGTGGAAGCTGGGCTATATTAAAATGAAGGTCTTGGAGTACATGACTTAGATATTACATCTGGGTCAGAGACATCAATAGGGAAGAATCTTGACAGGAATCAACATTTTCTCAGACTTGTCAGGGCAGTACAATGAGCAGGAATAGACCCACTTAGATTAGATCTTAAGTCTTTCCGAAGAAGAAACTGAACATTGAAAGAAAGGGGAGTGGGGAAACCTCTGAGTCTCCAAGATAATAATTACCAAGGAAAATGATGTTCCACATTCTTTAGAGCTTCCTCTATTTATTTTATTGTGCATCTAAATTGCCCTGGTGGGTTAATCCATTCTCAATACTATTGTTTCAGTATTATTCTTTTCTTCTAGAAATTTCTCCTGTTTTTGTTGACTAAGAATTTTCTCAATATAATATTATAGTCATGCCTTGTATTTTAAACACTGTCACTTTCCAATAAACTCCAATGGAACCTTCCCCTTGGGGAAAAAAGCCAAACAATTAGCCAAAATAAGCCATCACAGCAACCATATCTGACAGCATAGGCAACATTCCATATGTGCAGTTTACAATCTTTCTCTGGGAGGAGATATGTAGCTCGTTATCAGTCCTTTGAAAACAATATTGGTCATTGCATTTAATCAGATATTTCTTTTCCTCCGTCCTCTGTGTGTATGTGTGTGAGGGAGGGAAGGAGGGAGGGAGGGAGAGAGAGAGACAGAGAGAGACAGAGAGAGATGGAGAGAGCGACAGAGAGAGAGAGGAGAGAGACAGAGAGACAGAGACAGATAGGGAGAGACAGAGAATATCAGGGTTAAGTGACTTGCCCAGAGTGACACAGTTAGTAAGTGTCAAACATCTGAAGCTGAATTTGAACTCAGGTCCTCCTGACTCCAGGACTGGTGCTCTATCCACTGCATTACCTACTTGCCCCCAGATATTTCTTAATATTTTCACTTATATCACTGCAGGTCATGTATATTGGCTTTGCCTTCTTTGCTTCCTTAATTCATATGAATTCTTCTTTTGAATTATTATAGCACAATAACATTGCATTCCATCCCATAATTCAACTGTTCTCCAAATTACGGACATCTGATTTATTTTCAGGCTTGGTTTGTTTGTTTTTTTTCCTATCACAAGAAATGATACTATAAATATTTTGATGTATATGGGCCTTTTCTGTCTTTAAACCTCCCCGGTTTATGTTGTTAGGTCAAAGGGTATAAATAGTTTAGTAATTTTTCTCGCCTAATTCCAAATCATTTTCCATATTGGTTGGAGCAGATTCATAGCTCTGTCAATACTGTATCGGTTTTCCAGTCTTCTTGATAGCGCCTTTCCAATTTGATGAATGTGAAGTGAAACCTCAGAGTGCTTTTAATTTGCATTTCTTTTAATGCCATTGATTTGGAGGATTTGGTTTAGTACCGGGTGGTACATAGTGTGCATGACCTATTTTGAAAATTGCTTGTATTCTTTGGTCATTATTTCTGAGGAATGCTTCTTAGCTTCACATATTTCAGCAATTGTCCATCCCATGTATATCAGAAATGTTTGATCCAGGCACTTCCTTTCCTCATTTGACAAGCTTTTCTCATTCTACCTACATCGATTGTTTGCCCGTTTTGAAATTGAAGGTAAATGAAATGTCTATTTGTGGGTGAAATCTCTCTGTTCTTCATTTGGTTGTGAATTTTTCTCTTAGTCATCTTAATAAAAGATGCTTTCTTCATTTCTCTGATTTTTTTCTTTATAATGTCACCTTCTATATTTAGACTACATATCCTTTGGGGTTTTTTGGGTATATAGTACAAATGCTGGTTGAAACCTATTTTCTGCAAAGCTGTTTTCTAATTTTCCTAGTAGTCCTTGTCAAATATGGAGGGTTTCCCTGCTTTTGTTCTTGGCTTATTGAATTCCTGTGTTAATTTGTTCCTAGGTCTTGTTTATTTTGTTCAAGTCCTTGTTTACTTTGACCCCTAGCATTTGTTCTCTGTATTAGGTTACCTTTTTTGACTCATGCATTTCTTTAGTGTTCTTGCTGGTTTTTTCCACGAGGGCTTCTTTGTAAGGCTTTTTTTCCTTCCCCCCAGTGCCATTTTTGTTTATAGTTCATATATGAAGCCCTCACTTCTTGCTGTTCTGGGATATTATAGAAGAGCAGGGCTTAGGCAAGACTGTTTATTCACATTTCTAGTTTTAATTCATATCTCTGTGCCCTATTCAGGTCATACGTTCATTGTTCCCAGTGTATACAATGCCCATTGCTACCTCCTTTGTTCATATCCTCCCTGTCCTTGCCTTTGTCTAGTCAAATCTCATCTCTGGCATGAAGTCTTCCCTGGCCACCTGACCTCACACTGAATTCCCTCTAAAATCCTACAAAACATTGTTCCTCTCATCTAACAATAATTATTTATCGTTATTGCTCAGTTGTGTCTGACTCATCATGACTCCATGGACCAACTGTCCATGGTGCTTTCTTGGCAAAGATACTGGGGTGATTTGCCATTTCCATCTCCTGCATTTGTTTATTTTAAATGCAAGCAGCAGTTAAATGACTTGCCCAGGGACATACAACTTTGGTATGTGTCTGAGGTCAGATTTAAAAGTGCCACCTTATACACTGCCTTAAATCAATTTATCCTTTCTTGTATATTGTGAGGCAGGTGACATAGTGGATAGAACCCTGGGCCTGGAATCAAGAAGATTCATCTCATGAATTCAAATCCAGCCTCAGACATTTATTACCTGTGTGACCCCCAAGCAAGTCACTTAACCCCATTTGCCTCAGTTTCCTCATCTGCAAAATGGGCTGAAGAAGGAAATGGCCAACTACTCCAGTATCTTTGCCAAGAAAACCCCAAAAGGGGTCATGAAGAATAGGACATGATTGAGAAATGACTGGACAACAACATATTGTTATACCTCCCCAAGACAAGCAACCTCTTGAATTTCTAGATAGGGACTGCGTCTCATCTTCTGTCTCCCTTGGTAGGCACTCATTATGCTTGTTGATCAATGCTCAGTCAAATTGGACTGAGTAACAGCACCATGTACCTGAAATTTAACCCATTTCCAATCCCAAGAGCTTCACATTCTGTGTCAATTCTATGCTGGGAGAGAGGAAACAGGAGACACCAAGATCTAAAAGAGAAATTTATTTCAAACCCGAGCTACAACATAGCCCATGAATCCTTTCCCTCCCTTTCCCCACTAACTTCCCCACCCCCAAACACAGACCCAATGAGACCCCTGCCTAAAGGAAAATCCTTTCTCCTTCAGGGCCTGTGGTGAGTGGAGGGAAGCACCATGGAGAGGTTGTGCTTATTCAAAAGATGTAGGGGGTACGCAACCACAGGGAGTGACACAGACAGAGAAATATGTAGCCATACAAACATGCACAGAGATATGAAAACACATTCTCTCTCTCTCTCTCTCTCTCACACACACACACACACACACACACACACACACACACAGAAATATGAAGCCATACAGACGCACATACAGATATAAAAATGCATTCTCAGTCTCACACACACACAGATATAAAAACACATTCTCAGACACACACAGAGACATGTGTAGCTATGGAGACATACATAGAGATATGGAAACACATTCTCAGTCTCTCACACACACAAACACACAGAAATATATAGCCATACAGACACACCTACAGATATAAAAACACATTCTCAGTCACACACACAGAGAAATATGTAGCCATACATGCATATAGCTATGGAAACATTCTCAGTCACATACACACACATAAGTATATAGCCATACAGACACATAGACTGAGAACATTCTCAGTCTCAAGCACACAAATATGTAGTCATACAGATATAAAACACATTTTCAGTCACACATATACACAGAAGTATGTAGTTATACATTCATAGAGATAGGAAAACAGATTCTCAGTCTCACACACACACACACACACACACACACAAGTATGTAGCCCTACAGACATACATACAGATATGAAAACACATTCTCCATCACACACATGCAGAGTTACACAGGCACACAGAGATATAAAGCCTTGTATAGACATATACAGAGATATATGGCTACATACAGAAATGTAGCCACAGTCATAGAGACACACAGATATGAAGATACCTCCAGGATCAAATATAAAGGCCTCTTTTTGGCACTGACAACCCTATCCAACCAGGCCCCTTCCTACCTTTCTGGTCTTTTTATATATTACATCCCTCTAAAAACACTATGATCTAGTCACATTTGCTTATGACAGTGTATCTCTTTTCTTTGTTTTTTCCCTGACTTGTTTCTCATGTCTGAAATGCTCTCCTTTCTTCTCTCTACTTTGTTTCCTTGGATTCTTTGAATTCTCAGCTCAGGTAGCTGGGTGGTATAGTGAATAGAGAGCTGGACTTGGAATCAGGAAGAACTGAGTTCAGAATTGGCCTCAGACTAGCTATGAGACCTTGGGCAAGTCACCTAACCTCAGTTTCCTCAACTGTAAAATGAGGATAGTTACAACTACCCTGCAGTTATTGTGAGGATATTTCTAAATGGGATAATATTCGTAAAGCACTTAGCACAGTGCCTGACACATTCTTATTATATATACTTATTCCCTTTCCTCATATATGTGTGTATATACGAATATGCATACACATATATATATATACATATACATATTAGTATATATATGTGTATATATATACATACATATATATATATATGTATACATATACATATATATATATATGTATGTATATATATATATTCCCTTTCTCAAATCCCACCTTTTTGGGGCAGTTTCCTAGTCCCATCAACTACTAGTGCCTCCTCTTCCAACATTGCCTTCCATCGAGCTTACATATACATAAGTATTTTCATGTTGTCTTCCTCTTTAGAATATGGGCTCCTTACTGATTCAAAGTTATAAAAACAAGAACCATTCTCCAACAGATAAGTGGTCAAAGGATATGACAGGCATTCAAAGGAATAATAATCTCTATGCCTCTATATCAGGCACTGTGCTGTTTTAAAAATATTATTTTCTTTTATGTAAGCTATCAACTCCCACATGAAAAAAAGCTCCAAATAACTGAGAATTGGAAAAATGAAAATTAAAGCAATTCTCCAGTTCCACTTCACACCCACCAGATTGACAAAGATGACAAAAGTGGAAAATGACAAATGTTGGAGGAGCTGCAGGGAAACAGGGACACTAATGTGTTATAAATAGAGCTATAAATCGGTCCAGTTATCCTGGAAATCAATTTGGAATGATGCACAAAGAGTCACTAACTTGTGCATGCTCTTTGATCCAGTTATACCACAATTAGGCATATACCCCAAAGAGACCACCATCCCCCAAATAAAAGAGGGAAAAGGACCCATATGTACAAAAATATCTATAGCAGCTTTTTTCATAGTAGCAAAAAAAAAAACCCAAACAAAGCAAAAACAAAAAATAAAAGACAAAAACAACCAACCCCTGGAAACTCAACAGGTGTCCACCTATGAGGGAATGTCTAAACAAATCATGGTATATGAACAATAGGATATTAGTGTTCTGTTCTATAAGAAATGAAGAAATGAACAGTTTCAAAGAAAACTGGAAGACCCGTATTTGCAGATGCAGAGTGAAATGGGCAGTAATTTATAAAATAACACTAAGAAAAAGAATTCTGAAAGGCGTGAGTTATTTAAAGCAATAACAACGTATGATTTCAGAGAACCAAAAGCTGAAGCATGCCACCTACTTCATGGTAGAAGTGATGGATTCAGGATGCAGAATGAGACATACGCTTTGGATATAGTTAATGAGAAAATTTGCTTTGCTCAACTATACATACTTGTCATAAGGGTTTTTTCTTTTCTTTTTTGTCACTGAGGAGTGGGGGAAGTTGAAGAGAGAGAAAATAAACCCTTAATTGAAAAAAAAATTGGAAATTTGAAAAATTTGGAAAAAAATTAATAATAACATAAAATAGAATGTGAACTCCTTGAGGGAACTTTTATCCTTTCCTTTGCATCCTTAGTGCTTAGCCCAGTACATAGTAAAGGTTTAATAAATGTTTGTTAACTGGCTGATGCAACTACTTGTGGACATAAACACACATGCATTGCCACACACACACACACACACACACACAGCTATACATACACATACACTGGCCAGAGAGAAAGACATTCGAACACACACACACAGATCACATACACACAGAGATCTAACTATAGGAAAATATTACTATAAAGTACTCAATCACACAGAAATACAAAGCTACCCAGCCAGATTCTCTCTCACACACATATATACATGACCACAGAGAGTCACAGACACACAGATACTCAACCACACACCTACACACTCGGAGACATTTTTTCACACATGCACACACATATCCAACCACAGAAATACATTTACAGACACCCAGTTCCACTGCCATAGACATTCCTATCCCTCCACACAAATAGTTGGATACCTCCCTCATGCACACATTCATATGCAAACAAATACCCAGTCCAATGCATATTGGACCTCTACCCTCCCCCCACAAAAAAACCAAACCTCAGCCCTTTCACACATACAGTTTCATACATGTAGACGTATAGTCCACCCAGGAATCAATATAACACACCCAGATAACTACCCCAGCCATTTATTCCTTGTGCACAGATATACAGTCACACATAGATAATCACACAGTCATTCACACACATACTCAGTCACATAAAGAGATGATCACTACACAAAACAAGCCAGTCAAATATATACCTGGCCACAGAAAAAAGAGATTAATGGAAAATCACTAAAAGACATAGCCATACACAGATACCTTGCCCCATAGACATCCACAGGCACACAGAGAGACAGGTATTGACACATACAAGGAGATTTACAGTCACATGGATACGCACACGGTCACTTACATACACTCTGGGTGATTCTCACATTAAGGCATCCCTGACCCATCTGTGTGTCTGATTAGGGCAGTGCTGAACAGACAGGCCTTGGGGGGGTCAGTGCAGCATTAGGACATAGGATCTACTTGGTTCCCTCTCTTTGCCAGCCCAGTCCCTGGAGTGCAGTATGGGTAAAGACCATCGCTTGGGAACAAGATCCTCCATGATTCCAAGCCCAGTTAACATGTCCTGAGGAGACCTCTGGCCCCAAGGACTCCTAATAGTCTGTGTGCAGCCACCTCTTTTTCCTAAATTGGGATCAGGAAAGGGGAAGGGAAGGGGGACTAAGGCCAGGGTTGGGCAGACTACACACTTGGAGTTTAATTATTCACCCATCCTCCAAGAGAAGGGATCTCAGGCTATCTTTTCGGGCAAGAGGACCCAGGAGCCTGCTTCCGAGTTTCAGAGATTCCCATCTGGGCTCAGTTCTCACAGGGGCATCAGTGGGAGTCATGATCAAACTTAGGGACAAAAGGTTCAAGATCATGGTTAGGAGAGTGTAGCTGAGCCAGAGATTTAACAAGGGCCGGGACGGCGGCCCACTGTCCTTCACATGGAGGGAGAAGAGTATGAAGACGAGCTTGGAGGTTGGGACCATATAACCCATATCCCTTTGGGAGTCAGAAATAGGGCTTTATTCCCTGTCCTAAGTTCAATCTTCTGACCTACCTGCTCCTCTACTTCTTTAAATTGTTTTTCTCTCTCAAACTAGGTGACCACTAAGATTTGGTCCATTTTTAATATCTATGGTAGCTTATGGGCAGAGGGACTTGTATCAAAGGGATGAAGAGATGAGGAATACTGCCCGAATTGGAAGTGGTGGTAGCTGGATTTAGTTAATGGAAAAGAGAGCAGGACCAGCCACCTCGTAGACCCAGTGCTCAGTTCTACTTCCTTACCCAAGGTTGTTCTGAGAAGGAAACTCTCAGATGAGAAAAAGCGAGAAGGAAGGTAAGCAGGAGGTGGGGAGGGGTAGGAGATGTCCTGCTTTCAATTCAGGCAGATCTCATCTTTGTGCTTTTAATGACCAACCATGTGCAAAGAGGAGCTAAATCAGGGGGTGAGGAGGGCCCCTCAAGCTCCCACCATCCTATCTTTGACTTGGAGTCACAAGTATATGTGACTCATTAGGAACGTTAAGTAGTCTAATAGAAAAAAGGGGGAAGTGGGGAGATGGAGGGAGAGGCATATGAAGATAGACTGGAAGGGAGGCTGAGGCCACAAAACCCATATCCCCTTGGGAGTTAGAAACAGGGTTTTCTCCCTACCCTAACTTCAATCTTCTTACTTTACTTTCTCCTTCTTCAAAATACTCCTAAATTAAAAAAAAAAAAGTCTCTCAAATTAGATGGCCACTAAGTTTCCTTCCAGTTCTAATAATCTATGGTAGTTTGTAGGTTTAGTCTTGACTCTACCCAAGGAGACTACAAGTCCTAGAATGAACAGGAGAGGGGTTCTTAGAAAATGGAAGCACTGCATCCTGGGAGTAGCCCTAGCATGGGTTATGAGACTAGCCGTGGAGGGAGTTTCATATGACTTTCTCTTCGGTGGGGGAGGGCTAGAGAATGGGACTAGGACTGACCTTCCCTTGCCCTCACCATTACCATTCTCAAAGGAACAAGGGTAGATGTATGTGCTAAAAGCTTTCAGATAAACCTTATACAAGGGGCCCAAGAATATCCAAAAAAGATTAGATTTGGGGAGTTGTGAAGGAGAAACTGGTCACCGATCAGAACCAAGGGCCCTAGTCCATAGTCTCTTAGAGATGGAGCTATGGTAGCTGGCTAAATCTGGAAAATTAGGGGTTCAAAGGGAGGTGTGATAAGGAAAGAAGGAATTGAGTTTAGAGGCAGGACTAAGGTCTTGGTGAGCAGAAGGGTTGGAGCAGACTCTTTAGATAAGGATTATGGGCCAGACTCAAGAATGGAGTAAGGGACAGTCTTTGAAGAGGGGTGGTGGTGAAGCATCTGGGGTTAGACCCATGATGTCCCCAGGATGGGCCCTCTAAGAGGCTAGGATAAGGAGAGGGGAAGTGAAGTTCTGAGGTCAGGGGCTCTGAGCAATGAGGTTTCTAGAATAAGCAGGGTTAGGACACCCAAGTAAAATAGGCAACTTCGTCCAGATCCACAGGGTAGTCAGTGAGCAGGATGGGAGCCTTGACAAAGAGCTCCCCTTTATAGCTGCGCCACTTTCCTGCAGGCAGGTACACGTCACGCTCCTGCTTCCCTGGTTCCAGCACAGGTGCCACAAGCAATGTGTCGCCAATAAGGAACTGAGAGTCCACTCGATGGGCTGCTTCATCCCCAGGCGCAATCCACCAGAGAGGACGAACTATGGGATCACCTGTGTCAGTCACCTCTCCAGCCAGCTCCAGGAGCAGTGGGGCTACCAGCTCTGCCCTCAAGGCTGCAAATTTACGGGCTATCTCTACCACTTCCTGGTCATAAAGCCAGGGCGGGACAGAGAACTGCATGGCCGGCATGAAGGCTGCGACCTCCAGCCAGCGCACATAGAGCTCACGCTCTGGGATTCCGGTATTCCCACCCCCCTCGCCGGCTGTATGCCCTGGCACTGCATTGCCGCCTATCAGGTCAGGCAGGATAAAGGGATAACCCAGCATGCTGATGGTCAGTACCGCTGGGATCAAGGAACGCAGACCCAGTTCATGGCCCCAAACCGAGTCACGGTCAATAAGGCGGAAGAAACAAGAGATGTTTTGGGACTGGTAGCCCACGCGCACTTCAGCCAACGAGAAGAAAGGCAGTGCCATCTCAGTGTACCGTCGGCTCCAGAGGTTGGGGTCAGCCAGTGGGCGGAATGTGCTGAAGTCTCGGGGCAGATAGCTCACTTCCCCAGCATCAAACTTGAAGGAGGAGATTGAATACTGGGTGCGAAGTCTCCGCAGGTGACCCTGGAACCATTCCCGGGCGGCTGGATTGGTGAAATCCAGGACAGCACCGATGCCGTTCCACCAGCGCACCAGGGCCGGAAGCCGACCCGTGGGCTCCCGAACAAAAAGCCCCCGCTCCACGCCTTCACCAAAGCTGGATGAGTTATAGTTGACAAAGGGGTGCACCCACAGGGTGACCCGCAGACCAGCCTCCTGTAGCTTTCTAAACATCTCTGTGGCATTGGGGAACTTGGCTTCATCAAAGGTGAAGTCCCCATAGGCAGGCGTGTACATGTCATCGATTTCCAAGTAGCTACAGTTGAAGCGGTATTTGCGGATCTTCTCAGCAAAGTGCAGCACCTTATCCTGATCCACTGCTCTCCCGTAGAGGGCCCAAGTGGACCAGATGGGGTCACGAAAGGCTTCTCGGGCTGGCACCTTGGACGGCTTATTGAAGTAACGCCGTACCATGTACTTATGGATTGATGTCACGTCAGAACCCACACAAACACGGTAACTGAGCTCGGGCAGGGGCTCCCGGCCCACAGATGGCTTGTAGGATGTGTCATGATAGCGGGCCTGTAACAGAAGAGAACGCCCAGTGGCATTCCAACCCAGGTGGAAGGGCACCGAGTCATTCACCTTGATGGCCACTGCTTTGGATGACAACCAGTATCGTTCAAGAATACCGCCAAAGGCGGCCTGAGATGAATAAACATCACTGGTGACAAAGGGCTGGGGTGCCTGGAGGCCAGCCAATTGGATGGGCCAGTGCTGGGTGCGCATCTCGGCACCACCATACCAGTGCACATCACCCAGGAACATGGTGTGCTCCACAGAAGGGGTTGGAGCCAGCTCCTCCCAGCGGACACGGTAGCACATAACAGTGTCCTTGGGCCGCACTGTCTGGATGAAGAAATTGAGGGGGCCTCCCATGGAGCGAGTACAACTCAAGATGTCACCCTCTCGTGCACAGGATTCCAGGTCCAGGGCCCCAGAAGTGAAGGCCAGACGGAACACTTGCTCTCCCTGCTGGTTTCGAATGGAGAAGCCGCCTGTCCTGAGTTCCAATAGCTCAGCCCTAAGGCGCTCTGCCTTCCGGAGAGATGTGCTGTAGTAGCACCAAGCAACCACAGCTGCCAAGACCAACAGGAGCCCCAGCAGTACAGATCCCAGCATAGGTTTTAGCTCTTTAGATGGCTTGGTCTTGGTTGGGGAAAAGTTGTCAGGGAGGAAGGTATACATGGTTGTGGCGGCTCTGGCAGAAGCCTGAGAGTCCTTCTCAGCTCTCCTCCCCTTTCGATAGTAGGGCTGTCTCCCTTTTTGGGGATCCTGGGTCATAACCTCTCCAGCTGAGTATGGAAGGGGAAGGGTATTACTTTCCCAACAACCAGATCCATTGAGGCTGAAGAACCACAATGTCTGAAAAAGGGTGGGGGGGAAGAGACAGTGTTTAGTTCTTTATTGTTACTTCTAAACTTCTGTGATCCTTTCCTCCACCCTCCTCTCTACATCCTCCTGTCCTTGCCCTTCAAAAACATATAGTCAACAGTATAATTTCCATAGAGTAGACATCAAGATTTTTTGACAATACAGGATGTGAGACATGGACAAAAGAAGAATCTGAATAAACCATTTCCAATACTCCAAAGATGAGAATAGTATAAACTCACATTTATAGCAGTGTTTTAAGATTACTAGGCTCCTTGAGGGTAGAGACTCTCCTGCTGTGTATCCCTAGTGCTTAGAAGCTAGTTAATGCTTAATAAAAGCTCTTTCATTCCTTCATAAAGAGGATTCCTCATAACTACCCCATGGAGACAGATATCTCAGTATCAGAATCATAGCTATCAACTTTGATGCATGACAAGCAGTAAGATAAAGTTAATTGCAGACAGGAGAGTGCTCTATCAAGGTCCTTGGGTCATTAGGACACAAAATCACATAGAGGGAAAGTCCTCACTGCTGGGGAGGCTGCTACCAGGGGAAGTAGCAGGGTGGGCCAGAGAGGCCATCCTCTGGGTTGTGGAACCATCGGGTCATCTGGTAGTTTTCTATTTTTAACTAAAGATTCTTGCAGACTAGATGTACAGTTCAGTTGTACTTAACCTGTTGAAGGAGTACAAGTGCTTGTCAATGCCTTCTAAACTACTCTGCTTGCTCTATTACATACTCCAACGATCTCCAATTTGGTTGACCTGTGTTCTCTATCTACCTTTCTAAAGTCTCTCCCATCCTTCCCTTTGCCTCCATTCTGATGGCTATCACTACAGTTTGGGAATTTTGCCTTTTGCCTGGATGATACAACAGCCTCCTAACTATTCTCCCAACTTCTTGTCTTGTCTCCCTCTAATTCATTCCAAACATGGTGGACAAACTGACTTTCTTAATGCATTACCCTGACCTTTGCTCAAACTCTCCCTCCAATGGCTTCCCAGTGACCACAGATCGCCTCTGTCCAGCATTACTTCTCAGTGCTTCCTTTATATGAACCCTCTACTGATCTTTTCTCCCACTTTGAACATGTCATAATAATTTTCACATATGTTTGGTTTGTCTCTCTGCCTATTCAAACCCTAACCTTTCTAAAGATCCATTTCTTCTGATTAGTCTTCCCTATTGCTGCCCATAACAACCTACCTTTTCCTTTTGACTTTGTATCATTTATTTGGCACTTATCACACATTCCCACCTTGCATCGTTTGGTACCTTTTCACCCCTAAGTCTTATTTTCTCAAATAGATTATAAATACTTTAATCAATCAATTGTTCATCCTTCTCTATATTCTCCCACAGGGCCTAGCACATAACAGATTCGCTGTAAATATATATTTATGGCTTTGCTGGAGAAGAGGTAAGGGCTTTGGCTTGAGAGTGGTACTCTAATGCCAAAGTGAGAGAGGGGAATGAAGGGGGATATATTACAAAAAGTAGGCATATAGAAAAAGATACCAATTTCTTTCAGTAGAAAGCTATGAGCTGATTTCTTTTTCCTCCTTGAGAGCAGAGCCTCAGGGAAGATCTTTCTCAGATCAGCCTTCATCTCAGTTATGGTCACTCCCTTTCCCCTATCTCCATTTCATACCTCTGACAAATTGAGACATGGGAAAGACCTTAGCTTAAAAATGCCAAGGTATTCCACTGCATTTGGGGCCATCTCCAGCCATCCTGATCTATGTCTTGCCACTGGATTCCAATGACTCCGGAGGAGAGAGTGAGGTTGATGACTTTGCACAGCCCTGCCTCACTTAAATCCAATTCAGTTGCAAGTCACTTCCATCAACCCTCCTCTTGTCATTGTCTTCTTTGAGAATGAAGGATGGAGAACAACGAACACCCTCATTCCCACTAAGTCTTGCTTTAAAAGTTAATTTGGAGGAAACATCTTATGCCATTTGTCCAGAAATGAAAAAGTAGCTGGTTATGGCCATTTTGTAAACCTTAAATTGCTGTATAAATGCATCATCATCATCATCATCATCATTAAGACTGTCCTCTCCCCTATCCCATTCCCCACACTGAGATTCATGCATACAGCCAGATACACAGAATCCCAGAATTCTGGAGCCAGTCACAGTCACATGCAAGAACACAGAGAGAGAGCCACAGACAACATTAAGTTGCCCTGGATTTGTCTCTAATTCTCCATTACCAAACTTCTAATCGGGGCAAAGAGTAGAGCTAAGGTAGAGAGGAGGGAGATAAGACGTCATGCTATATTTACTCTTTCTATCCCCAGGAAAAACAAATCTGGGAGGCAGTGCCAGTTATAAAACAGTACTTTGAACTCAGCCATCCAAGCTTTTGCCTTCATCGCTTCCAGCTGCAGGCAAAGTGGATGAAATGAGACCCTAGGTAAACTGGCTTACCCAAAGGTTGCAAATTCCTTGACAATGAAACTTTACTGTAGTGAGAGCTAGGTTGAACTCATGTCCTTCCCACCCACCCCTTCACATTTTGATGGTTATTCCAGATCTAAGTCTTATCTCTTAGCTCCTATTGATCAGGAATGGCTTCCTGTCCCATGGGTCATCTTGTTTTGGTCTGATATGAGGTAAGACAGGTATTTGTGTGCAGGGTCAGATATCTCAGGCTCTTGGGCACCTCTCCCCATGAAATCTCCTTCCAGTCAAACGTGTGCGTGTGTGTGTGTGTGTGTGTGTGTGTGTGTGTGTGTGTGTGTGTGTGTTGTGGAGGCAGGATATAAAATTTAAAAAGTTAAAAAGCTATCTCTCCTTTGTTGATAATGAGACTTAACAGTATAATCCAAACCTTGATGAGATAACCAGAAATATTTGCCTTGCTAGTTTCTGTGGCCTCCTGCAGACTTTGCAATCTAGCCCACAGCAATCTATGAACCCTTTGCTGGACTATAGTTCAAAGGCCTATCCTCACTTAACATACTTTCCAAGCCACCAGCAGAATCTTGGTCCCCCTTCCTAGCTTTCCACCCCTCCCATATTGTGTGCAAAGGGTCTTAAACTGAGCACATTGTGAGGGGAGAAAGGAAGTAAACAGGAGAGAGGAAATGTCTCTGTTCTCAGGGATATTCTAAGCCACAGGTTCTGAAACCCTTTGGTCTCAGGACCAATTATACTCTTAATGATTATGGATGATTTCTCCCTCTTCCCCCAAAAGTTTTTGTTTATGTGAGATATATTTATGGATATTTTCTTTATGTGAGTTATATCTGTGGATATTTATTAGAAATCTAAAGTTCTTAGTGTTATTATGAAAATAATATTGATGTCACAGCCCTGCAGCAGTCCCAGGACCATATTTACTCTGAGCTGACAGGGGACACGGATTTTTTTTCTCTTCTCTACTTTCTCCAGTACTTAGAGTCTAAGCCATGAATCTGAGAATCTCCAAAATCAGGAAGGCCTTTAAAAGTTAGCTGGTCCTTTCCCGACTCATTTGCAAAAGGTGAGGGGCCCAAAGGGGTACTATATCGCATATAATATGAAATTTTTTATTAACTGGTTTTTACCAATTTTTCCTTCTCTCAAAAAATTCTTTGTTTTTTATAACCCATTTCTTAAAATGGGTCTCTGAGATTGGGAGACATACAGGGGGAAAATCTAGGTGATGTAATAAGCAAAAAATACAGATGCAAATCAAGTTTTTCAAGTCATCTATCTGGTCCAACCCAGACCTGAACAGGACTTCCTCAAAATTTCTCTGATGGCAATTATCAGACTTCCAATTAAAAGCCTCCTTTCACAGGGAAATCCCTAATTTTTTTAAAGGAAGACAGGAATTTAAAAAATTCAGAGCAGTCAATGTCCAAAGCAGGAGAAGACGTTATCAGTCTGTTTCCCTCTACCCCCACCCTCAGCACTGAAATATTTACCATATTTACTATGTTAGAAATCTTTGGAAAAGTAATATTGGAATGTGGAAAACATCCTAGAGAAATCTATTAAAATAATTATCAGCACCAAACTCCTTTTTTCCATTCCATTTCATATGGACTCACTATGTCGAAAGCATATCACCCAGTTTTGGGGTAGCTCTAATTATTAGGAAAGTTTTCCCTTATGCTGAACAAAAGTCAGCCTTCTTGACTTTGATCATATCTTTGTTTTGCCTTGTTTCTACAACTACACTTAGCTCCCCAAAGGAGCAGTCTTCCCTGTTTCACCCATATATAGACCAGCATGGAGATCAATTGCATGGCAGGCACTGAGAAGATTTGAATGAATGGAAGCTTCCTTATGCCCCAGTGGGCAAAACTAGGGCCAGTGAATGGAAATTACAAGGAGGTAATTTCTGCCCCTTACAGTGAAAAAATTCACAATTAGAGCTGTCCCAAAACAGCCTGGATGGTCTAAGTCAAGAAGGGCACTCCTCATCAATATAAATATTCAAATTGCATTGCATGTAGACCTACATAGGTCCTCTAAGTTTCCTTGGTACTCTGAGATTCTGTGATGGGTCGGATAAGACCCATACTCTAGGGGAGATGATAGGAAAAAGACTCACTAATGAAGAAAGACATGAGCATGTAAATACAGACATGGACAGATACTTCATGGTGTTGACAAATGACAGGCATATTTATTGGACTAGAGAGATGTCATTGGAGTTTCTTATGTAAGTGGATGGAAAAACTATTTAGCTCAATGGTATTTAAGCTGCTGCCAGTCTGGGCAGCTGCTGAAAAGGAGTGGCTTAAAATCCAAGTTGGACCTATACTGGGGGAGGGTGATTTCTGGAGGGGTCTGGCAGCTGTTGTGCCCGGGGGGAAGTCTTTCTGCGGTTACTGATAACCCCTTGGCAGATTCACCAGAACACCACCCTGTAATCAGCATGGTCTCTCCTGCTGTCTGGCTGTAGGATACTCATTTATCCTGGGAAGGGATTCTAGGTCTGCCACGCATTTGCCCTGGATCCTCCTCCTCTATTCAGTCACTTATAAGTCTGAGGGGAAGTGCCAAACTCCTTCCCACAAGCCTTGGGGTACAAGCCTTGGTGTCTTGCCCTTGTGGTTCCCCGGTTCCCCCACACACACACACCATTTTCCTGCCCTTTGCTATTTACAAGTCTCACTCAAAAGTAACTTGATCGCCAGCCCAGACCTCAATTTTGCCATGCAGGATAGTGCCAAATGCAGCTTGGATCGGATGCTAGAGAACAACTGGCCTGAACCCAGGATCCCAGCCCCCACCTCATGAGCTCCTCTTTGCCCCCCTTCCTAAACCCACAAGGGCCTTCCCACTGTGACTCCTCACCCAAATTCTCAGTTCACCCAGCCCCCAGTAGAGCTTTATCAACCCCACTCCCTGGTCCCCCGGGGGTAGTTTTATTCACCCAAACAGCAGCTCCATTTCCCAGAGGGGTGCCCAGAGAGGACATGTAGGTCGCTAGTCACACTGGAAGCCATAGTCTGATCTGGGAGTAGACTTGGAACTTAAAGGAACTGTAGAAGCCATCTGGTCCAGTCTTCTCCTTTTATAAGAAAACTAAGGTCCTTCTTATGGTCACCCAGATGGTAAGCGGCAAAGCTGGGACCAAACCAAGATCTCCTGACAGCCCAGCCTTTTTTCCATGACACAGGTATCTCATTTCTTTGCGTGGGGCTCCTCCCCCTCTTCCCAAAGCAAGGGCAAAGGAATAGACTGAGTCTCCCAGAGGTTCTAGGTTCAACTCCACTCAGTGTTTCAGAGCCTGTAACTGATTGAGACAGAGCTAGGCTGACTGGCTCCTTCATCCACCCCCAAAACCCCCAAAACAACCAAGCCAGTCTGACCTCCCCCAAAAGCGGGCTCGGGTACAGGAGTCACTGTTTCTCGCTGTTCCCAAGTCTCCAACGCACTCGCCCCCGGGACCCACCTACCCGAATCTAGGAGGAGATGTCCTTCTCACAGAATTCCTTAGAGTGGGTCCCCTCCCCTCGGTCAGATTTAGCTGGAGTTCAGGGGCTGGGCTGGGTTCTAGGGACTGGGGTGGGGTGGGGTTTAGGGTTAAAGTCTGAAGCAACAGGCTAGGGCAACGCTCAGTTCTGAGGCCCTAGAGGGATCCCTCCCCTCCAGGGCTGAGTCCCACCCCTCGGACCCCTGCCAGCACATCTCCCTAGTGTCCCACTCCAGTCCCCTCCTCAGTAGCGCCCCCACCGCGACCGCCGCCCCTCCCAGCCGCTGCTCTCCCTTCCCCAAAAGCTGGCTCCAGACTTCAGCGCCCCCCGCCCCACTTACGACTAAAGCTGCGTCCCCCCAGCCGGGCAGTTCTCGGACCCTGGCCAAAGGCGTGCGGGCGCTGGCGGAGCCTGCTCCCAGGCGGTCTGGCCGCTGTCTGCGCGTCCGATCGGAGCTTGTTTACGGCGCCTCTGCAGCCCGCAGTCGGCCTCTGGGGCGTCCCGAGGGTCCCCGCGGTACGCGCGCCCGGGGACACCCCTGCCGGACCCCCTGGGGAGACCCGCCCCCATCCTGCTCCTCCCCGAGCTCCGCCCCACCCCGGGGAAGCCCATGGCCCCAGGGCCAGCTCCCTCCTCGGCTCGGAGGGAATCGCGTGTTCCCCGGAGTTCGTGCGCCCCACCTTCTCGGGAGAGCCCCCAACCCCGACCATTCCGCGCCTTCCCTTCCCCGGAGGTCCGAGAACCCGCCTCTTCTCTGCCCCTGACGGCCCCTCCTCCAGCCCTCGCCCTTTCTGGACCCCGCTCCTTCTGGGCCCCTAACTGGAGCATTCCTCCCTTCTCACCTCTTGCGCCCCAACATGGATCCTCCCTCCCTCTGTCCCCCGCAGCCCTCGGAGCTAGCCGCCCCTTCCCCGGGCCGCTCTTCTCCCCACCCAGGGCAGGGCAGCTGTTGTGGGGCTGGAGAACGTTTGGGGAAGGGATAGCCACCCACCTTCTCCCCTTCTCTCCTCCCCCCCCCCCACTGGAAAATGTAGTTTTAGAGCTTGAGTTTTAACCTCTTGTGTTCTGAACCCCGATGGCACCCTCGTGGTCGATAAACACAGCCTCCTCCATGTAGTGGTTTTAAATGCTTGAAATGCATAAATTGAAATTTAGTGTCAAAAAACGTTTTAAAAAAACAGGTTCACGGACACCAGATCCAGAACCCTTATGTTAGCCACTCATTGCTGGAGGCTCAGGGGGAGAGAGGGAGATGGAGCCAGTGTTTTGGGTTTGTAGGGATTTGGTGGGAAGATTTTAGAGAGGATGGGGGAGGGGGTAGTGTGGGGTTGGGGTTAGGGGACAAGTCACCTTCTGCTCCCCTGCCTCTCATCTAATTGGTATAAAACCTGGCCTTTGGCTGCTAGGGGCTCCAGGTAAGAGAGTCTAGGTATGGGGGCAGGATGACTTCTCCCCTCCAAGTTGATCAATCAACTTGTTGAATTGACAAAACTTAAGCTTTTCTTAAGGACCCAGACCCTCTCCCCTGAAAGATTCAGGGAGTCTCCCCTTTTTTCTCACATTCATCCCTAGGACCTGCTCCTCTATTTTCTAAATACTCGAAGGTGGTGTGTGTCTTCCTAATCTCCATGAAGGTTTGAAGACTTGGAGCCCAGTTCTAGGTCAGTCATTAATTGACTGTGACCTTGTCTACCAAAAGGGCCTGGACCAGAGGATCATTTGAATCCTAACCCTGACATTCTGTGGTGCTATGTTTAGAATCCCCTTCTTCAACCTATGAACAACCTAGGCCCCCCTTCCCTTCCACCAACCTCAGGATTATTTATAGTATTACTTGTGTTCTGGCTGGGAGACCATGTGAGTCATTGACTATTTTAAGAAGAGATAGTATGAGCTGGGATAAATGGGAGTGTCCCAGCATCTGAACAGGGGTTGGTGTAGGGCAGGACATCAAAATAAGGCAGTGCAATTTGTTCAGTCTTTGTTGTTTAGCTGTGTCTCTTTCATGACCTCATTTGGGTTTTCTTGGCAGAGATACTGGAGTGCTTTGCCAATTTCTTCTCCAGTTCATTTTCGGATGAGGAAATTGAGGCAAACAGAGTTAAGTGATTTGTCAAGGGTCACACAGGTAGTTAATGTCTAAGGCTTGATTTGAACACAGGTCATCCTGACTCCAGCCTGACACTCTGTCCTCTGATAGTTTCTGCCCTCCAATGTCACAGCTTTCTTAAAACCTTCCTTTGGGGGAAGGATAGATACCTTTTGATAGGCTAGACTACAGAATCTGCATTAAGGGAAAATTTCCAATCCACAGTCCCTATTCTGAACTCTTCTGCTGTTGCTTTACTTCTTAGATCCCCGGAGGGGGAGCCAGAAGTGTCACACTTTAATGAGAGGGGCCACCAGGAATGCTGGACTGTGGAGGCCCTGGTGGGGCTGAATTGAGAGGATCCTGGGCCAGGAAGGAGATCGCTGGGAGGAGACTAGGAAGAAATGACACTTTGGGGGAGACACTTTTGGGGGTGATAAAACTTGGACTGGGTAAAGTCAAGTCTTGAGGAGGTATGGATCTTATCAGAGTAGAATATGCATGTAATGGAAATAGATGCTATAAGGGAAAGCGTATTAGATTTGAAATCAGAGAATCTGGGATTTGAATATACTGCCTTAGATGTTGATAATCTGGGGAACCTTTGGCCAACTAACTCACTTCCTTGGTCCTTTGCTTTCTCAAGTGTAAAACAAGGGTGTTAGATGAGATAATCTCTAAAGTCTCTTCCTGTGATCCCATAACTTTCTTAAGTGTAAAACAAGGATGTTAGACTAGATTATCCCTCAGTCTTTTCCTATGATACCATGCTCATAGTAAGTTTTCAGATATTTGTGGCTAGGTGAATTAAAAGCCAGCCCCTGGAAAGCACCCAGATCATCTCTGCATCTCACCCTTTGCCTCCACAATGCAGGGTCCAGAGCCTAGGTCTATTGCATTTTGGTCTATTGCATGATTCTCATGGTTCCTGGTCTACCATGATGACAGAGGATGGAGGTAAGAGGGTGAAGTCCTTGGGTTAGACAGTTGTGTGAAAATAAATTTTTATGGCAAGGCTGGGGTATAAGAAGGTATGACAAGAGCCTTTGGAGAATCATAACCGAGAAGCAAAAAAAAAAAGTCTTATTAGTCCCCAAAGACCAGACGAGGGAGAGGCAAGGACTGTTCATTGATGTCTTTGTGACTCCAGGGCCTAGCATAGTTCTTAGTGCATTGTTGTGGTTCAGCTATGTTCAACTCTACGTGACCCCGTGAACTTTGTCCATGGGAGCTTTTTCTTGGCATGTATGCTAGAACAATTTGCTATTTCCTTCTCCGGTGTATCCCCATTTTAAAGATGAGAAACTGAGGCAAATAGGGGTTAAATAACTTGCCGTGGGTCACACAGCTAGGAAGCGTCTGAGGCCACATTTGAACTCAGATCTTTCTGAACTCTGGGCTCTGTGCTCTATCCACAGTACCATCTAGCTACCCAGTATATAGTAGGTGCTTCATAAATACTTTTGTTGAGTTAAATACATAGTAGGTGCTTCATAAATACTTTTGATGAGTTAAATACATAGTAGGTGCTTCATAAATACTTTTGTTGAATTGAATTGGAGTGGGGCACACAGTTGGGCTGAATGAGCCAAGCATTGTTGCTTTCTATCCTTCTCAGGTCCTGGTTTAGGGGATTGACAGAGCCCTCTCTCATGTGTCTATTGGGATGTGGCTTAAGTCTGGGGGTGGGGGAGAATGAGGGATCTAGTGGAAAGAGGAGTTTAAGGGGCTACAAAGAAGAGACAGATCTCTGCAGGTGGAGTGGAACTTGGTTTACTAAACCACCCCACCCTCAGCCCTGACCACGGCTCGGCTCTACCAGCAGCGGTGGACAGGGGCCTCCGACACAAATTCAGGGTGAACGATGTAGTTATTTCTCTGGGGTCCTCCAACCATCTTGAAGTGACTGATGTTCCACCTGCAGGGGTGAGAGGAAATTGGAACAGTCCATCCCATTCACAGAGATGATCTGAGTCTCGTACAACTGACCTCTAGAACTCCTTAACCTTTGGGTTCATATTTATGGTGGGAAGGGCCTGGTCCTCCAGGTCCCATTCAGCAGTCTGTACTGTATTCCATTCTGAGGCCCAGATGTTGACAGGGAGGGGTACAAAACACCCAGCGAAAAGGGATGTGGGAGTTCCTGATTTGAGCTCATATCCTTAACTTCGATATCCAATATCTCCAGCCCTAATAGTGATCCAACTCAGAAATCCTGAAACTGTGGCCTCAGGATGCCATTGCCCTGGAAGCTTGGCCCAAAGACCAGGTTCCATGACCAACACCTATTAAGACAACAGTATCCCCTTCCAGGGCTAGACATAAAATATTCCCAGTCCAAAAAAAGGACAAAACTGAAGGAGATATATCCAAAGAGAGGAAGGGGAGGGAAGGTCCACCCACCAAAGGAGTCAGGTGCACTTACTTAAGGTTTGTATATGATGGAGGGAGGGGGGGGTAAACCACATAGTTCATTCCTGGCCTGTGATTGTAAGGCGGGGCATTCCTATAAAAGAAAAGGAAAAGGGATATCAGATTAGTCTGCTGGAGTGTCATCATTCTCTAGTTCCCTTTCCCTCTCAAACTCAGCTCTGTACAAACCAGAGTTAGTAAATTCTTGATACTTGTGGACTTCTGTGTCTGTCTGACCATCCAAATCCTGCCTGTTCTTTGATGCCCACTCAAAGACCACCTCATTCGGGAAACCTCCCCTGACTGTTCCAGTCTACACTGTTCTCTCCCTCCACTGAACATCTAGGGCATTTATCTTCTGTACCTGCCCTCTGGACACTTACTACAAATGACCTTATGCCACTCTACATCTCCCTGACCAGACATCAAACTCCCCAAAGACAAAGGTTATGTCTTTTCCTTCTTTGTCCTCCTTGGAGCACAGGTCTAGACACCTAGGGGGGATCAGAAATGAAAACTTAATATAGATCCAATGCCCCAGTAGTTTCCATGTGATGTTCTCCATCCTGGGGCCTATGTCTTTATACTGCAGAGGCACCAATTTCTCTGAGCTCTTGGAATGAACTTAAAAGATCCCTCCAGACCTTGTGGGATCATGAAATTGTTGGTCTGAAAAGACCTTTAGAAATGATTTAGTCCAAATTCCTTATTTGACAAGTGAGAAAACAGAGACTGAGAGAGGAGAAACCCACCATTAATTATACAGCTAAGTTAGTGGCCTAGCTATGAGGCAATGCGGTCCTTTTGGTGGGACCACCCTCCACTGAGGTTCCTGGGGGTATGTCAGGATTTCAGCCCCTTCGGATGGGAATTCAATTGTGGCTGAAAGTGTCCTATGGATGGGGAACTTGGGCCTTACCCCTAGATAGTTCTTAAGTCTTCCAAAGTCTTCCACTATTACTAATGCTATATGAATTTGGACAGATTACTTTCCCTCTTTGAAATCTGTAAAATTGGAATAACAATCCCTGCTCTGACCATCTTCCAGGATTATGAGGCAGATATTAAAGGAGAGAAGACATATGGCAGCACTATGTAAATATAAAGTAAAACATAGCTGCAATGAATTATGTTCCTCAGTGTATCTCCCTCACAACGCTTCCTCAAAGCTGGGAGAGTTAAGGCTATTTTTTTCCATTTTAGGGACCTTCCTATAGGATCATACTATTTAGATCAGAGGGACTCTTAGAAATCAACTAACCTTGCTGCCTCATTTTATACAGGTGAGGTCAGGGAAATTAGGTGACTTTCCCCAATATTACTCGGATAAGGGGCAGAGCTAGGATTGATATCATTCCATATTCTTTCCTATATACCACTTCCAGGGGTCACACAGAGAATCAGTGGCAGAAGTGGGGCTAGAATCCAGGTGCAGGGTCTCCTGAGTCCTCCAGTCCCCCAGGATCCCACCCCAGGAGGGAACTTTCATTAAGGTCTAAGGATGCACTTTATTCCAGGGCCCCTCCCAGGCATGTCTATTTGTTAAAGTGGAGGGAAGGCTGCTGGGGAGAGAGGAAAATAGCCAGGCTGGAAGCTCTTTATGGCCATATTAAGAGGGGAAACTTAGCTTCTCTGGGTCTGGATTGGGAAGGCAAACCTGGGCCTCCCAGAGCAAATAGGAATAAGTCTGGGTTAACCATGAGCAGAAGAGGGACACATGGTTGGGATTTTGGAGGCCCCTGGCATCATCTTGTCTGCACTTCTGCCTCCATGCAAGCCCATCTTGTCTACCCCTCTTAGTTCTGTACAATGCAAAGTTTGTTCACCACCCTCCATGAGAGGCCACCCTGAATTTCCTCTACAGTGCTAATCACTGCAGGGTAGAACTGGACGATCCCTTTGAACCTTACAGTCATTTGGGCAAGATGGCGCTCGTTGCTGGGCGCCCCTGTGGCATAGTAGTCCATGCCTCGAAGGCAGTAATGTCGGCCTGTGCAGGGGCTCTCATATCCCTGGAATGGCAAACGGCCAGGTACAGTGTACCTTGGCTGGATGGACGGCAGCTGGTTCCTGGACAGTGAGTTCAGCATGTTGACCACCACCTCTCGCTCTGCCAGGGCACAGAGAGCCACATGCAAGAGAGAAATAGAAGAGAGACCAGAAACACAGGGAGATGGAAGAGAGACCAGAGACACAGAGAGATGGAAGAGAGACCAGGGACACAGAGAGATGGAAGAGACCAGAGACACGGAGAGATGGAAGGGAAGACCAGAGACATAGAAGACAGAGATTATAGAGAGAATAAAGACACAGAAAGAGATGGACAGAAAGAGATAGAATCATGGAGACGTGGAGGGAGGTTGATGTACAGTAAGATACAGAGGGACAGAGATGATAGAAGCCCAGAGATACGGACAGGGACGGAGAAAGGAAAGAGATGGAAAGACATAGCATTAAGAGACATGAACAGGAAGATACATACAGGCAAAAAGAAAGAGAAGCAGAATTATAGCAACAGGCAGGTAGACAAAAAGAGAAGAAGGGAGGAGGGAGTTATTTAACCTCTTCATACTGCTAAGAACCTCCCCAACCCATCCATGCCTTTAGACCCATATCCATGACCAATTACCATAGTTGTTGAAGCGATCAGGTTTGGGGGGACCGTCCAAGGGCATTCCCCGAACCGTTGTTTCCATTCCAGCTTCCTAAGTGAAAGAAGAATGACTTAGACTGTAGGAAAGAAATTCAAAGACCAGGATCCAAAGTAGTTCCTGCTTCCTTCTTTTTCTAGTCCCTCTGACTTCTACCCCTCCCCCAGCTCTCGATCTCACTTTTCTCTCTCTCTGAGTTCATAATAGTTTCCTAGCAACATCTCCCATCCTCTCTCTCCTCATATCTCTTACCCTTCCTCACCTTTATCCATTCATTTTCTTCGTACCTTCCTTCCTAAGGTAACTATATCCAGGCCTATTTCCTGCCCTAACTCCTCTGAGATGTGCCTGTGTGAGATGTCTTTCATTAGAACAAGCCAGAGGGTGGAATATACTTTTACCCCCTCTGCCCTTTCTCCTTAGAGTTTCTCTGAAAACAGAGTTGGTTTTCTCTGTTAGATTTCATTACCTTTGTCACTCTCAGTGAGGAATTGACATGGTGGAATATGGATCCACAGTTCATTTTCCCCCCGTTGGATTTTGGAAGGCTCCAGGAACAAAGCTTGTTTTTCTCTCTCACTTTTGAAAATGATCTCACCTGGTGGTCACTGGTCCCAACCTCTCCCCCTCCCTACTGCCATTGATATTACAGCAAGTCTTTGTCCATCTTGCTTTCATCACAGAGGACACAGGGAGGGAGGGGACTCTGGGTTTCAGGATGGAGAGAAGGGCTAAGGTCCCCAGGAAGTAGGCAAGTGACTGAATGAATGGGCCTACCCTCTGCCTCCAGGTACTATACTGGTTCGCTAATCCAAATAACTTTCAACATTTCCATCCCCAAACTAGGTCACCCAGGAAAGAGCACTAAAGTTGTATAAGGTGCTTTTCAGAGTTGGCTCTGCTTAAGGTGAACTTTATACACCCTTCCTTCTCTTGTGTTTCCATGCCATTCATGCCCCTCCTACATGATCTGACACTAGAACCCAGGCGTCTTCCAATCAGTCATTAGTTGTCTATTATATGACAGGCATTATGGTATGGATACAACAAAAATGAGACAGTTTCTGTCCTCAAAGAAGTTATCATATATCTAGACATACACATTCTTGAGTTCAGCAGCTACTAACTTTGAAGCCAATCACTTAGCAACAATCCACGCTGGGCACTCATTTTTCCCCCTCCTTTTTCTCTACACTGCGCCCACCATCTGAACTTCTACTTCTATGAAGAAGAAACTGAAGTACTAAATAAGTATGCCAGATTAAATACCACCTCTTCCTATAGCCTACCCCTTGTTCTCTTGGTAATCTCTTTCTCCTCTGAAATCTGAATACTCCTGACATTTGTATCTTCTTATTTAGCACTGAAAACATGTTTGGGATTATTAACTTTGAAAGGTGTTTTTTTAATCTTTTCCAACTATACTATAAACTCCTTGAAGCAGCAGCTCTATCTTATCTACTTGTGTATCTCCCATAGCACCCACCACATTGACTTACTTGCACAGGGGAGATGCTTAGGCAATGCATTGACCAATGCATTGACATGTATCCATAGATACATTGACAACAGATGGCAATGGTGTTAGTACTGGAATTCTTTGATTTGTATTTTTTAAAAGGACACCTTGGAGAGAGCCCAACAGGCAACCCAAAGAAAGAAAAAGCTCTAACAGTGTTTTAGGCATGATGCTAGGGTGGAAGGCAGAAAGGGAAGGGAAACATTACCTGCACGAACCCTCTATCCCGCCCTCCTCCTGCCCCATACTTGCCCATGCTGTGCCAGTTGAGGGATACCTTTGGCAGTCTTGGGAGGTAGGTAGTATATTTGTTCCAACCCGCGCTGTTGTATGGTCCTGTCCTCCACGTTGAATACCTGTCTTCACTAACAAAGGTTGGGTTGTATCTCTCTGTTAGGCCATGATGAGTAGGGGTGAGGAGAGATAGAAAGCATGTCATTCCCTCCTGCCCCACCACTAGTCAGGGCTCCAGCCTCAAGAAATAGGCTTCCCTTCTGTCTCCTCTCCTGGTTGGTAGTCAACCATAAGTAACCACACCCTCTCAGGCCAGGTGTCCTCATGAAATAGCAGCGGTTCCTTCCTGGTGTGAGGAGGGATCAGAAGATTTGGTTCCAGGGGTGTCACAGGGCTCGAGAGAGACACACAGTTGAACTGTATTCAGCTCAGAAGACATAGAGGCCTTCTGGACTCTCTTATCTAGTCCCAAGATCAAGCCTATGCCTACTCCTCTCCCCAGCTCCCACAGGTGGTTAGATTCTCTGTCTAGACTCCAGTCATTTTACTTGTCCCGCCCCCTCAGCCACTGATAACACTATTTTTCCAGTTCCCCAAACTCAAAAAAAAATAAATAAATCTCAGAATCGTTTTTGGATCCTCTACTTTGTGCGATAATCCCTTTCATCCCATCCCATCTTCCATCCCCCATATATCTCATATCCTATGTCCCATCGCACCTTATCAGTCAGTGAGTTCTTTGAATTCTTCCTTTAAAAAGTCTCTGGAATTTCTTCCTTCCTTTTCTTTTCCATTCTTTCTGAGACTGTTGCAAGAGCCTCCTAATGGATTTCCCTGAATCATATCTCTTCTCCTTTCCCCCCCTTTCCTGATCACCATCTCTAGAGTCCCCAAAGTAATCCTCCAAAAGCACTTTCACTCTGATAAACTCCACTGCCTGTCTAAAATGACTTCCTATTGTATGTAGGATAGATTAAAACTCTTCATTCTGAAATTGAGGGACCCTTAAAAATAAAAATTTTTTAAAAAATTTAAAAAAAACCCTCACTTGAAATAGTAGGGGTGAACATGAGAGCCATCATCACAGGGCAAGACCAGTTAACAGGACTTGGAAACTGGATGTGGGGGAGGGGAGCTGGTAGTGAGGGAGAGAGAAGAGTTGTGGACCTAATGAATGAGCAAATTCTGTTATCCTTAATTAAAACAAGGAAGCCAGAAAGGGAAAAGATGGTGGGTTGTTTTAGGTACATTGAACTAGGAGATATCCAGGTGATGTCCATCTAGTCATTAGAAATGACTTGGGGCTTGACATTTAGGAGAAATAAGGGCTGGAGATATAAATTCAGGAGTCATCCATATAGATATTCTGATAATCAAAGTGAAGACAGTGTATGTGTTAACCAAAGTAGGACATTACAGGAGAAAAACAGGAGACAAATGAAGACAAAGTCTTGAGGCATGACTATATTAATAAAGTAAATAGAAAAATAAGGTGAAGGGGATGGAGAGAAGCTGGGAAAGGAGATAGAGGAGCAGTGGTTATATGAGTAAAATGAGAACCTGAAGAATTCAGTGTCACAAAAGTCAGAAGAGAAATGTTTCAAGAATGAAGGGCTGTTTGATACTGTCAGACACTATAGAGAAGTCCAGGATGATGGAATAAAGGCCTTTGATAATTAGAAAATTATTAATGTGACCAAAGAACCATACCCCCTCAGTGGCCATCAACTTTTTTTCTCCTCCAATCTTTTTGACCTAGACAAACCTTACCTGACAATCAAGGTTGTAGCTCAAATCTTCTTTCATGAAGTCTTTCCTGTAACCCACCAATGATTTCCCTCTAATCTGAAAGCTGGTATCTGAGGCCTCAATCACACCCTGCTGTTCTGTTTTGTCTTTTATTTCCTGTATCTTTTCTCAGTCTGTGAGATCCCTGAAGTCAAGAGTTCTGTTTTTAATTGTCTTTCCTGCTTAGTATAGTTCTGGTCAGCACTGGGCACACAGGGTGGGGAGGGGTATTTATTTAAGGCAAAGAGATAGACTTAATAAATGAATGCTTCTCTGGTAGGGAGAGGTTGTCTTGGGACAAGAGTCAGGGGAATCCTTACCCAAGGGTCAAGGTTCTTCTCAACTAGATGGGGTACATGGGTTAGAGTCCCCAGTCAAGGGTCATAGGTACCTTCTTGTTCAGAAATCCAATATTTCTGGGGTAAGTAGGGGTTTCCAGGCACAGAACCCTTGTAGCTATACTCCTCTACAGCGCGCTTTACCATTTTCTCCAAAGATTGTCGATCTACGTGGTGTTCCACCATGGGTTTTTTGAGGCCCTAGACATTGTTAATGGGAGAAGGAAGAAATAATAAATACATGGCTGAATAAAGGTCTTGTACCCAAAGACAGAGGCTGTCTGGCCCACAAAGGGATACAGGAAAGTCAATTTCCAGACCCTGTCCTCAGAATAGTGTCAGCCCAAAGTCCAGTGTCACACCTTGAGCTCAACTCTCTCTTCTTGGTGTTTCCTCCTGCCCCAGCTGTCTGTTCCCCTAGAATTCCCTTCCTAACTTTGCACTGCTTTCCAGTCTACTCTCTGAAGTATCTTTTCTCCCAGTATCTTCATACATTACTCCTCCCAATACCCCAACTCCTAACTTCTATACTACTTATATTACCCCAAACTTTTCCCTATCTCCTTAGGGTTCTCTCCCCCAAACCACACCCCCTGCATTAGGGATAGTCAACATTCTGGCTGTCAAAATTAGGAGTGCTAAACATCCTAACACACTGGAATGGTTAGTTAGATCTAAGAAAGTGGAATTTAATAGAGATATACACCAAATCCTAAATATAGGGCTCAAAAACTCAGCTGCACAAATATAAGATGGGGAAAGAGGCCGAGTTTGAGATGAAGAATTAGTGTGGAAAAAACCCAAAACACCACAGGGATTTAATGAATTGTTGCATCTGAATCTGCAATGTGACATGACATAAATAGAAATCCAGTGCCAGGAATGAGAGAGATAATACTCCAGTGCTACCCTACTCTGCCCCAGTTCAGACCACAACAGGAATACTGTATTTAGGAACAGCTAGGTGGTGCAGTGGACAGAGCACTGGGCCTGGAGTCAGGAAGAGCTGAATTCAAATTCAGCCTCAGATACTTTGTAGTTGTGTGATCCTGGGCAAGTCATTTAATCCTGTTTGGTTCAGTTTCCTCATCTGTAAAATGAGCTGGAGAAGAAAATGATAAACCACTTCAGTATCTTTTCCAAGAAAACACTGAAAGGGGTCACAGCTGAAGAAAATGACAATAGTGAGTGATCAAATGAGATAATGCAGGTGGCAACACTCCTGTAACTGGGGCAGGGGCGGGGAGGGGGGAACCTCCTTACTTTCTCCAACTGGGGAATTACATTACCCACAAGGTTTTGTAGGCAGAGTCCTACAAAACACTGAACTTGAAGAGACCAAAGAAGCAGCAGCTGGGGCAGAATCAGAGTGATGCTATCAAGCCTCTTTATAACTCTCTCGGATACCTAGCCCTGGGGATTGTGTGGGTGCCTGATGCCTCCTCCATCCCTGAAGCAGTGTGAGTTAGAAGTTTAAAAGGAGAACTTGAACTGGGCTTCTTGCCTATTTTTAAAAATACAAATATTAATTTCTTTTTT
>CM053769.1:50057432-50120141 GCA_028658325.1 Potorous gilbertii | reverse complement strand
TCCTAAGCTTCTAAATTCAGCATTCTTTCCATTGCACATTGGAGGGCTTAACCCATCATGACCTGATTGAATAATCCATATACCAAAACTTTAGACAAAAGGAGAAAGAATCTGGGATACCACCAATGAAAGGTTAAACCAAAAAGTCACAGAAGCTGCCATATAGCCTGAAAGAAACTCTGCTATTCAAACTAATATCCGCAAAGAAGGAAGAATGAAGAAAATGAAAGATATGAGGAGACTACTGAGTAGTCTTTAGCAAGAATTCAATGCCAGCAGTATCTAACCATAGGAAAGGTTGTCAATGGGGCAATATAGTCAAAGGGGACCTAATAGAGAATGTCCTAGTTATTTCTGGTTAATTCTAGATTCTTTGAAGGTCTATCCACTTAGCTAGAGAGGACATCCTTGAAGCTTGAGTGGGGCACAAATCAGGATGCAGGAATAGCCAAATTCTAATTCAGAGAAATGTAAGTAGTTATTAGGAAGCTTCAAGTGACCTGCCTTTGCTATTTATGTGAATAGCACTCCCTATGGATTTAACACCCCCACCTTGTACTTATATTCAAGGTTGGGTCTCCAAAGGAGTGACTGCTACCTTAGGTTCTAAAGGTAACCCTGTGAGTCTGCATTCCTAACACTCTAGTTCACAAGCCATTTGTGTGCTTTCCACGAACAGACAGACAATAAACATAATTAGCTCTTATAAGGCAAAGGTATTGATGAAGATTTTACTGTTAAAATAATAGCTAGATACAAAACATGCTAACCCCACCACAGAACTCTGACTAGAGACATTGAGGTTTGCCAGAGTTCTGACTCCAGCAGCCAGGAGAGTTAGGTCAGGACCAAACAAAGCCTCATCACCTTGTCAAGAGTGTGGGAGGGGTGGAACCCAGCCCTGGCACCAAACTGAAAGTCATGGACTGAGGCTACAGATAGGAGTGAACAAAATAAGACACCAGATACGATGAAAAGAATACAGTGGGTGTAGAAAAACTCAAAAGAGAGACTCATACACATCAAATATAAGCAAAGCCTCAGAGAAGAAAATGGCTTGGCCTCGGGGACTATGAGGGTAACTGGAAGAAATGAAACTAATTATAATAAGGGAGAAGGAAGTTATAGAGGAGTTTATCTCTTTGATGCCATAGACACCTTTGACAATTTGATGAAACTTACGAATCCCTTCCTCAGACATGTTTTTAAATGCACAAAATAAAAGACACAGCATTAAGAAAGTCAATTGTATTGAAAAATAGTTGTGAAAGTATATTTTTAAAAAGTGACAGACTGAAGATTAAGAAAACTTCTGCTATAAAAGAAAAAAGATTGGAAGGAAAATTACTAGCTTAGATGTAGCCAAAGCAGTCCTTAGAGAGAAAATTTATGCTATTAAACAGTTTCATCAACAAAAATTAGAAAAAGTAGACTCTAAATTGAACATTGCAACTAAAAAAATTTAAGGATACTAACAAATCAAAAAGCCTGTAAAAGTCAATACAAACACAGAAATTCTGAAAATCCAAGAAAAGATTAACGAAACTGAAAGTTGGATTGATAGATAAAACTAGGAGCTATTTAAAAAATTAATGAACTAGATAAACAGCTAGTCTGATTTTTCAAAAGACAGAGGAAAAATCAATGATTATTGTCAGAAAAGAAAAAGGAAAATTCACAATTGAAGATAAAATTAAGAAAACTACCTAAAATTATTTTGCACAAATATATACCAACAAAACTGATTACTTAGATGAAGAAATAAATGAATGTTTACAAAATATAAAATATTCAGATTAGGAAAATTAAAAATAGAGAATTTGAATAATCCAATTTAGAAAAATAATTGAACAAGTTACAAATAATCTCCCATAGGGTAGAAAGTCCAGAGCTAGATGAATTTGCAAGTAAATTCCATCAAACACTCTAAAACAATTCATTCTAATATTACATAAACTCTTTGCAAAAATAGGAAAGGAAAGTATCCTTCTTCAAACTCATTCTATTTCACAAGTATTGTCTTGATTCCCAAATCAGAGAGATGGCACAGAAAAAAAGAAATATATAGAATCAATATCTCTAATGATTTCAATGTAAAAATAATAAATAAGATATTATTAAAGAATCTTCAACAACATATTTAAAAGAGCATATCCTATGGCAACTTGTATTTATGCCAGAAATGCAAGGTTGGTTCAATATCAGGACAAACATAGACATGATAGACCAATTAATAACTAACAATGATAACTACATGGTTATATCAATAGATGCTGAAAAACTTTTGACAAAATTTAATACCCATTTTTGTTTTAAAAAAAAACCAGGAAAATCATAGGAATAAATGGACATGTCCTTTATATATTATAGGGCAGCTAGATGGCTGGCACAGTGGATAGAGTACTAGACCTGGAGTCAGGAAGACTCATCTTCCCAAGTTCAAATTTGGACTCAGGCACTTAGTAGCTGTATGACCCTGGGCAAGTCACTTAAACCTGTTTGCCTTAGTGTTCTCATCTGTAAAATGAACTGGAGAGGAGATGGCAAACCACTCCATTATCTTTGCCAAGAAAACCTCAAAAGGGGTCATGAAGTGTTGGACACAACTAAAAAAATGACTGAAAAGCAACAATAAAATAAATCTAGAACCAAAAGTGAAGAATACTGGAGAACTATATTGGATAGAGTTAATGGAGAAAGACCTTTCTGAGAAGAAAGGGGTAAAGATATCTATAATTAGCACTATTACTTGATACAGTGCTAGAAATGTTATCACTAGCAATAAGAGGAAAATGGAATTGAGAGAATAAGTATAGGCAAAGAGGAGATAAATGTATATCTCTTTTTTTGTTGCAGATGATATGATGGTCAGAGATAATTCAGAGAACCCTAAAATTAACTTAAACACTTAAGCAAAGTTGCATGACATAAAATAAGTCCCCATAAATCACCACCATTTCTATATGTTATTAATAAAATGCAACAGGAAGAGATAGAAGGAGAAATTCCATTCAAAATAAAGAACATAAAAGACATTTTAAAATACTGACAGATACTATATGAATATAACTACAGAACACTTCCAGGAATAAAGACAGACCTAAATCACTAGAGTAATATTAAATACTCATGGGTAGCCTGAGCTAATATAATAAAAATGACAAAAATAAGAATTATCTAAATTAATTTCTTATTCAAGGACGTGCTAAACTACCAAAGTATTATTTTCTGAAACTAGGAGGAAAAATGAAACTCATCCAGAGGAATTAAAGTTCAAAAATATTAAGGGAAATAGAGGAAAAAAAGTGAGAATGATGGGGTCCTAGAAATACCAGATCTTAAACTGTTACTTTGAAGCAGTAATCATCCAAATGATTTAGTACTGGTTAAAATAATAGAAAAGTCAATTAGTGGAATAGATTAGATCCACAAAATACAGAATCAAATTAATGTAATAGCATAGTGTTTGATAAACCCAAAGACGCCAACTACTGGAATAAAGACTATTTGACAAAAGCTATTGAGAAAATGGAAGGTGTCATCTCACTCTGTATTTAAAGATAAATTCCAAATGGATACAGTATGTAGATATAAAAGGTCACATTACACACAAATGAGAGGAACTAGAAAAGAAGAGAAACCTTTTACAACAATGAATAGAGGAAGAGTTCATGGCCATTGAAAACAAGAGATAAGAGGACTGTGCAGAGGATAAAATGTACCATTCTGATTAATAAAAATTAAAAAATTTTGCACATCCAAACCCAATGCAGTTAAAATTAGAGGGAGACAATTAACTTGAGGGAAAAAATCTTTGCAACAAGTTGCTCTGATAAATGTCTCACATCCAAGATATTCAAAATTATAAGAACAAGAAAATATAAGAACAGGAGTCATTTCCCAATAGGGAAATGATCAAAGACATGAAAAGGAAGTTTTCAGAGCAAGAATTACAAGTTATCCATAGCCATATGAAAAAATACTCCACTCTAAAGTTCTATCAGATACCCATAGAATGGAAAAAAGCTGACAAAAAGGAAAATAACAATTGTTAGAGAGAACAGACACATGAATGCATTCTTCACGAAGGTGTGAATTGATTCAGTCATTATGAAAATCAGTTTGGAGCTATGTGGTCCAGCGATACCAATATTAGATCTTGAAGAGACTAAAGAAAGAGTGGTAGATAAAAAAAAAAATTATAGCAACTATTTTTAACTATAGCAAAGAACAAGAAACTAAAGGGGTACCCATTGATTGGGGAATGACTGAACAAATTAAAGTATATAAATGAATGAATAAAGCATTTATTAAGCATGTGTTTATGGTTAACTCATAGGGCACTATACAGGAGTGACAATGGAGACCACAAAATGCATGGTAGACAATGAATTTAAAATTATAATTATCCAATCTTTTTATAAGGAAGATTTGAAATTTATGGCCCAACCATCCATGCAAGAGTTGGAACTCAGTGGACTGAGGGAGGACTACCTATATTTGGATTATGGAATACTATATTTGGAGTTTCCCAGGGAGTCATGGGTTTTATGAGAAAGTAGAAAACAAGATACTTGAATATTCAAACCTAATCAATATTTCTGTGATTTCACCATGCTACAGTGGTAAATATGGTCGACTCAAATTGTGAATTTGACCCAAAGGAGCTGGGCTCAAATCCTGAACCTACCACTTACTACCACCTTTATGACTTTGAAAAGGCTCTTCTACTGTCCCAAACACCTCAGTTTCCTCATCTGTAAAATGAAAGGATTGGATAGTGTAGCATGGGCATAGCTTGTGGGTATGGTGTTCAATCTGGCATCCTTTCTCTCTCTTTCTGAACTGGCTCATTCACTCCAAATTGCCCTCATGGTGAAAAGTCTGGGTTCTCGTGCCCCTTACTAGGGACATTAGCTACAGCTATGACCACTATTCACCACTGCAGCATCTGAGCCTCCACTGATGTGATTCCCATTTGTATAAAATCAGTCACCATGATACACCATTGACTCAAACATAAAACATTTGCTTAATGATAAGGCAAAAGCAGAAGCAATCATAACACTTAATAGAAAGCAGAAGCAGAAAAAATTATGGATTTTACTCAATAGAAGATTAAAAACTGGAATAATCAAAACATTGTTACCCACCCACAAAACTATGTCACACTTCCCATCCAAGTATACAGTGTTTTGGGGAGAAAATGAGCACACACTTATAGAAATCTAGCAGGGAGACACATAGTGTAGAAATGTATGTGTCCAGAGCAACACACAACTCTGGATTACAAGTCTTGAAGTCCTTTGTCCTTTCAGGAACAATCTGTACCACACAGAGCTGATTCTCAGCTAGTTGCATCCCTTGTAGTTCTTGAGACACTCCTGCTGGGCAAAGCCAATTCTCTTCCATGGATGAAACTTTCTGAGTTTACAGCCACTCTTATCAGGGTGCTGAGAAAGTATTACACTTTTATTTAAAGAGGTTGCCTCCCAGCCTGTAGATAACATGAGAGACCAATAAACCGCAACGGTTCTTTACACAATACCAAGAATTCTGTTTGTCTTCCAATAAGCATCCAGTAGCTGTTCCAACCTTTGTCCAGTCAATAAGCAAAACGATGCCTCTCTTCTAATCAGCAGTTCCTAGCAAAGGATCTAAAGAGTCAGCTCTCTCTGCTCAAAGCCTCCTATCTTTTGTCCCCATCTGTTTGGGATGCCTCCTAAGCTACTTTGCTGCTCATCTCTTCCTATAGCTTTTTCTCCTGCTTGCTTCTTAGTAGCTACTAATACCTCAAAGCAGAACCTCCTGGCCTTTAGTGATTCTTCTTTACCTTATGAAGTAAAACTCCAGGAATCAGTCTATCTACAAGGTATGAACCCAATAGTCCTTATGAAATTTCTCCATAATACCCAAATAGTCATTTGATTAATAATTTTTTGGTTATAAATTTTTCCTGACCTCAATCTTAAATTTTCCTATTTACATTCTTTCTCCCATTGCTCCAAGTTCTACCTTCTTGGATAATCTGAACAATTTCCCTCTTTTGTAATAAAGACTTTCAAATACTTGAAGAAAACCATGTTTCCTCAGTGGTTTCTCATGCAGGTTCAACATCCACAGTTCCTTTAACTAATCCGCTAAGGCATCAACTTGAATCACTTTACCATTCCAGTTGCTCTCCGCTGACACTCTTCACCTTTATCTACATTCTTTCTAAAGTGTAGTGCCAAAATAATTGCGTGCAATGTTCCAGATGTGGTCTGACCTTGTCACAGAGGGGCTATCATCTCCCTCTTCCTGGAATTTATATCTTCCTCAATGTAGTCTGAAATCATATTACCTTTTTAGGGTTGCCATATAATATATTTAATTCATATTTAGCTTGCAATTCATTAAAATATCAAGGCGGTTTTTACAGAAAACTACAGTCTGCCATAATAAATTATGAAATAGATTTCAGAGAAACCTGTGAAGACTCCTCTGGACTGATGAAGACTGGAGTGAGCAGAACCAGGAGAAAAAAATATAATAACCTTGTGAAGACAAACAACTTTTAGAGGTTTAAGAATTTTACTGAAATGAATGTTCAACCATAATTCCAGAGAGCTGATTATGAAGCATGCCACCCACCTACTGACAAAGAGATGATAGACTAAAGATGAAGAATAAGACATACATTTTTCAGGCATGGTTAATGTAGGAATTAGATTTTGCTTGGCTATATATATTTGTTACAAGAGTTTTCTTTTTTTCCTAATTTTTCTTCTTAATAATGGGGAGGGAGAGAAATAGGGATAGGGATAAGACAAGGGAAATAATAAAAAAAGAAAAGAAAGAAAAAAAGGATTGTTAAAGCATCTTTTTTTAATGCACATAAGGGGGAACAGAAGGAAAGACCAGAAAGAATCACGGTAAAAGAGCACAGCTTTAAAAGTTACATGTTGAATTTATTAAATTTAAAAAAAAAATTGGAAGCTGTACATAACAGATACCTGCAACTTCATGTAGAATCTACTAGAATCCACTTCTTATGTTCTACTATGTATATCAAAATACCCATTTTATTTGGTATTTGTCAAATTTAGAATAAAAAAGTAAACTTTATTTTAACCACCTTTCACATGTGAAGACAGTTTCTTGAATCTAATTATAAGATCTTATATATCCTTATTAAATTCCATTTTGATCCTTTTGTATCTTAACTCTAACATCTAGTGTGTTAATTATCCCTTCCAAGTTTTATATCATCTGCAAATTTGATGAGTATGGTATCTGTGCTTTCTTTTAGTTTTAAGAAATTGTTTTCCCCTCTTTCCCCACCCTTTTCTTTTTTTTTTTTAACTTTTTGTTAGAAAGGAAGATTTGATGGCAGGGATATATTTGGAAATGACAATGATGTAACAACAAAATATATATATATATGTATATATACATATATATATATATATATATATATATATATATATATGTATATGTATGTTTAACGGTAGGCATAAATAGATGGGGCATTCTCCTGGGAACCTCTTCCTAGGTTGACATGGAAGCATTAAGGACCAGTCTTTGAATCCATTTAACATGTTCCAAAATTTATCTAGATGTACTTCTTGTCTAGACCACCCTTCTCACACACCTCTGTATCTTTCCCACAAGAGACGAACAAAAGATACTTTATCAAACACTCTGCTACAATATAAGTATACTGGATCCACTGTATTCCCCCTAAGGCACTGTGCTTTTGTGAGCAAAGTTGAATTTCCGTAGCTCAAAAGAAATGTAAGATTGCAAATTTAGAAATATTTCCATTCCAAATGTTCATATGGATTATTTATGCCTGACCTTTGGTAGAACCTTCAGGGCTCATATTGGTCTGATCAGCCACAGTAGGGTACATTGTACCTTGACCTTGATATAGTGTTGTCATTTTGACTCCCTTTGAGTATGAAAGACAACACCAACCAACGAATATACTGGTTAAGTAATAAGATCAAAAAAGAAAATAATGTCAATCTAACATGACCCATTTTTTCTTTCTTTTTTACTTTTAAATAGCTTTTGTTTTTACAAATATAGAATTTCTTCTTTCCCCAGTGTTAGTTCTTGTAACAAAGAAGAGTGAAGAAAAGCAATTCAATATAATTAACCCACACATAAACTGAGTCTGACAGCATATGCAGTTTTTTCATGTCCATATTCTCCACTTATGAATAAAAAAAGGAGGTAGTGCATTTTTCCTCAAGGACAAACTTAGTCATTATATTTATACAGCATTCAGTTTCAGGTTTTTTTTTTCTATTTCGTTTAGATGGTTGCAAATAGCTAGGTGGCATAGCTAGAGCGCTAAGCCTAGAGTCAGGATACTTGAGTTCAAATTTGCCCTCAGACACTTACTATATATGTGATCCTGGGCAAGTCACTTAACCTCATTTGCCCTAGTTTCCTCATCCGTAAAACAAAATGGAAAAGGAAATGGCAAACCATGCCAGTACCTTTGCCAAGAAAACTTCACATGGGGTCACAACGAGTTAGACAAGACTGAAATGTCTGAACAACAACCATAAAAGCCATTGTGCATTTTTTTGGTTCTGCTGATTTCACTCCGTATCAGTTTATATAAATCATACCATGATATTCCAAATTCTTCATATTCATTATTTCTTATGATGCAGTAACATTCCATTACACTAATGTATTATAATTTGTTTAACCATTCCACATCTACTAGGCAACTCTCCTTCTGTATTGACCTCTTTCGGATATAAGCCTAACAGTAGGACCTCCAGTTCAAAGAGTATGAACATTTTAGCCACTTTTAAAAGATATACATAGTTCAAAATTCCTTTCCAGATGATTGAATTGATTTATGGCTCTGCTAACAAGTGTTTTAGTATTCCTGCCTTTCCATATTTCCTTCCAATATTAACTATTGCTAGTTTTGGTCTTTTTTGCTAGTTGGTTGCATTTAAGATAAAACTTTAGGATTGTTTTGATTTATATTTCTCTTATTAATTACCATCTTATTTTTAGCAATTTAGAGCAATCTTTCTCATGGCAATTAATCATTTGTAATTCTTTTGAGAGCTATTTGTTCATATCATTTGACCAACTATTTTAAAAGTATTTTATTTTTCCTCAGTTACAATTTTTAACATCCATTTTAAAAAACTGAGTTCCAAATGTTCTATCTCCCTCTCTTATTTCTCTCTTCATCTCCCCCTAAGATGGTAAACAATTTGATATAGTTGACCACCTACTTTTTATTTATTTATTTATAGTTTTCAACATTCACTTTTATAAGATTTTGAGCTCTAAATTTTTTCCCTCCGTAATGTTAATGGAATAGGAAGAACTTCCCCTTTCATTAATAGGTCTATGTGGCCACATGTGTTTAATCACAGATGTCTTGTTGCTTTAAACTCCAGCCCAACTGTGATACATCCTGAGTCACATAGAGCCCATTGGGGGAGAAGTTTGCTTAGGGGAGGCTTTCTTGTAGGAAGGCTTTCAAAATTTTGGGTACTAAGGTAATTTGGCACTGAGTCACCAGGGTTGTGATGCCTTCTGGCTCTGAAAGTGTATATATAGTCTGAGGTTGCTTTGGGGGCATGCTTATGAGAAGGACCTTTTGATTACCTGGGACTCTGAGTAAACATTTTTTTAGAGGCCCCCCACCTACTCAGATGTTGTTGATGCTCCCCCCAACCGGTAGTATATTTAGGGGGTTGTATTTGTTCAGAAAGTTGGAGTCCTGTCTGTTCATCTTTGTGCTAATTTCTCTGCTTGTATTTTCTCTATGTTTAGGCTGCCTTTCCTTTGTAAAGCAGATAAAAGAACCTGTGCAAGCAGGCTATCCTGGGTGCACTAGGGTGCTTGCTAATACACATTTCCAATCAGATTTAGGTTATACATGTACAATTATATTATACACGTTTCCACACTTAGTTTTGTTGTGAAAGAAGAATAAGAACAAAAGGGGAAACCATGAGAAAGGGAAACAAACAAAAAAAAGAAAATAGTATGCTTTGATCTGCAATCAGACTCCATAATTCTTTCTCTGGATGTGGCTAGCATTTTCCATCATGAGTCTTTTGAAATTGTATTTTCTGAAATCTACCTGCTCATTTCTTATGAGACAATAATTCTATTACATTCATGTACCACAACTTGTTCAGACATTCTCCAAATGATGGACATCCCTTCAATTTCCAATTCTTTGTCACTAGACCACCTATTTTTGATGAAGCCACTGGGTTTTGTGACTTCCTTCTCCAGATATTCACTTGACATGTCTTCCTGCCATTGAATGTAAATAAGCTCAAGAAATGGAAATATTCTATTTTTGTTTTTGTATACCAAGTACCTAGCACAATGCCTTGCTCAGAGGAGATGCTTAATAAATTATTGTGGATTGAGTGGCTGAATATATACTAGATTTTCCCCCCAGGAATTGGAGTCACACTGTCACATAGATTTCATTTTTTTTAAAAATTGTTATATTTTTCCCCTTCTTCAGATCTGTGATACCTCTATCATTGCAATTATTCCATTGCAGTTATCTTTTCCACATTGTGACTTTTCCCATCATGATTTTAATATGTCACAGGTTGACATAAGAAATGAAATGGGAATTTGGGGCAAAGTTTTGCGGAAGCTGCAGACAATATGCAAAAGTCAGCAGATAACACAGAGTCTATAGCCAAATACTTAACCCAAATTATGCAATAAGGTATCGTAAACACAACAAAAAAAGAAAAAATAGACTTCTTTGGTATTAAGGGAGAGTCAAAAAATTTGACTCAGATTTTCCAGATCAAGGGCACTACACCCCTAACCTCCAGATGTGAAGCTTAACTATCTTCTAGCTATCACATAATTATTCAATAATCATTCTCCATCAGTTCTTTCAGTACCTGAGAATGTTGTTCGTTTGGGCAGCAAAGTGATCTTTTCCTATGTCCTTAATTATCTTGAATATAAATGCTTTGCTACTTTTTTTTGTTCAGCCCTTTCCAGCCCCACAGTCATTCAATAATTGAACAATTATGCTTTCTTTCTGTTATCAGTTAACATTGTTCTCTACCCACCCCAAACAGTTGTCCTATTCCTCTCATTTTCCCTTTCCCTCATCCCCTCCCCCACTTTTTTTGTTTTCCTTTGCTCATTCTGAATGTTAGCACTTCTATTAATCATTCTTAGAGGGCTGGGACATGCTTTCATACTCATTCTTTGTTAACTTCCTCTTTTAAATCTTTTAAAACATCTAAATTGATTGGTAAATTTTCTTCATATGCAAATCAGCCTCTTCCGACAACTCCATTTTTCCTCATTGGAATTATTTCCCTTTATCTTCAGCATTTCATTTTGAGAATTTCCTATTCTTCCTTGGTCAACTTCTATAGAACTTTAGTTAATGGAATCCTACACCTAGTCTTCTTTTGAACCCTATGGTAGACTATGTCTGACATTCTTTTCCTTCTCTGTCAAGAACTCTAGGAGGGAATGGTCACAATCCTTCTGGTTTCCATCCTGTAACCCACGTCAGTAAAATTTCTCCTTATTGGTGATATTTAGGTCCCGAAAAGCATTTCCCATCCTAGTTCCTTCTCCTTGGGAAAGACAGAAATTATTAGATACCAAGAAAAAAATGAAACAATTCTTGCCCTCAAGGAGTTTATATTTTATAAGAAGAATCAACACATACATCTTTAAATATATGCAAAATAAAGCTAAGGTAAATTTGAGCCAAGGGCAGGGGAGGGAGGCAGCCAGCAGCATTTGAATGGAGGTTTTAAGGAAACAAGGAAGTCTACAAGGAGATGATAAGAATGAAATACATTCCAAGCATGGGGGATAAGCCATGCAAAGACATGGAGAGAGGAAGCAAAGTGTTACATATGGTAAATAACTAGGAGGTTTGCTTGACTGCATCTTAGAGTGTATGAAAGGGATAAATGTATAATACACTTCGAAAAAATGGTTGCAAAGGGCTATAAATACAGAACTGAGGGGTTTGTATTTGATTCTAGAAGTCATATGTAACCAATGGGATTTATTAAGCAGGTAAATGACATACACAGGCCTTTGCTTTAGGAATATTAATTTGGCAGATGCATGGAGAATGGATTGGAGAGGGGAGAGGGAGACCACTTGGGAATTCATTGCAATAATACCAATGAGTGGAAAAGACAAGGTCCTCAATTAAAGTGCGGGCTGTGTGAATGAAAAGAAAGAGTTGGATGCAAGAGATGTTGTCTGAGTAGAATCAATGAGATTCAGAAATGTATTAGACACAGTGTGTGAAGTCATTGGGGATGATTCTAAAATTCCGATTTTGGGTGACTAGAAGGCTGATGCATCCCTAACACATATTAGAAGGGCTGGGAAGAGTGGTGGTTTTTGGTGGCAAGAAGATGAGTTCTGTTTTGGACATTGTTGAACCTATATTCAAGAGGGAAATGTTAACTAGGAAGCTGGAGGAATGGGATTGGAGAGATAATAAATATACAGATCTGAGAACCATTTTCCTAGAGATGATGACTTAACCCAAAAGAGTTAAAAAAGGTCACCAATAAGAAGACTGGCAAGAGAGAACATAATAGGGCTCAGGACAGAGCCTTGGGGTACATCCACAGCTAGGGCACAGGATATCAATTATGATTCAACGGAAGAGGCTAAAAAGAATAATCCTACAAGTAGGAAGAAAACCAAGAGAAAACAGTGCTATTAAAGCCCAGAAAAGGTTCAGTAAACCCAAAGTTCTAGCTTTTGGGGTAAAGACTCACTATTTATTTAAAAACTGCTGGGAAAGCTGATGGCCGAATTAGGTTTAACACCTCATGGTTTATTCTAAGATAAGCTCCAAATAGATGGATGACCCAGATATGAAAGGTCACATCTTTAAAAAAATGAGAGCAAGAGCCATTCAGAGCTATTGATAAGGGTTGATGAGTTCAAACAAGGGCAAAGAGAAACACAGAAGATAAAATGGACAATTTTGATTATATAAAATTAAAAAGATTTTGCACAAATTCAGTACGGTAAGATTTGAAGGAAAACAATTAACAATTACTTTTGCAGTAAGTTTCTCTGATAAAGGTTTCATTTTCAAGATGTATCAGAAATTAATTCAAATTTATATGAATAGGGCTATTCAACAATTGATAAGTGGTCTAAGGATACACATAAGCAATTCTCAAAGGAAGACAGCCAAATTATCTATAGCCACATGAAAAGAAAAATGCTCCAAATCAATCCTAATTAGAGAAATGAAAATTAAAGTATCTCTGAAGTTCTATTTCACACTCATCAGATTGTCAAAGCTGACAAAAAAAGATAATGACAAACAGTGCAAGAGATGTGAGAAAATAGATGCATTGATGCTCTTGGTAGAACTGTGAATTGTTCCAGTCATTCTGGAAAACAATTTGGAATTATGCCCTTAAAGTTACCAAACTGTGCTTTGATCCAGCAATAGCACAGCTAGGCTTATATCCCCAAAGACATCTCATGAGGAGGCAAAGCTCCTGTATGTATCAAATACTGATCTCTGTTCTTCTTGGTTTTTTGCAGTGGCAAAGAACTGGAAACTAAGGAGATACACATCAACTGTGGAATGGTCAAAAAATCATGGCATATAAATGTAATTGAATACTATTGTGTTACAAGATAGGAAAGAGATAGCTTTCCCTACCCCACCTCCCAAAAAACTTTGGAAGAGTTGTACGAATTGATGCAGAATGAAGTGAGCAGAACCAGAAAAAAGCAATTTATCCTATAACACTAATACTGTAAAAACAAACAATTTTTAAAGACTTAAGAATTCTGATCAATGAAATGATCAATTATGACTCCATATATCTGATAAAGAAGAAAGCTGCCCATCACATAACAGAGAGACTAATATACAGGATAAATATTATACTTTTGGATATGACCTATGTGAGAATTTATTTTAAATGATTATGTTTATATGATACAAAGTTTCTCTCCTCTCCTCTCTTCTCCTTTCCTTTCCTCTCTCCTTTGCCTTCCTTTCCTTTCTCTCTCTCTCTTTCTTCTTTCTTTCTCTTCTTTTTCCTCCCTCTCTCCTTATCTTTCTCTTCTTTCCCCTTTCTCCCTCTTCTCTTCTGTTCCCTTCCTCCTTTCCTTTCTATACTTGATAATTGAAATGATTTTAGTGATAAATTTATAATATATAATAAATAAAATGTAAAAATTTAATAATAATGGGGCAAACTAAAAATTATGTTTAAAAAAAAACAAAAAGGAAAGAATAGTCAGGAGAATAGGATGACTGACAATGTCAAATGCATGAGGAATGAGAAAAGTCCATTGGATTAAGCTATCAAGAGATCATAAGTAAGAATGGTAGAAAGCTATCCCATGTCACATAGTTGAAACATTGGGCAATCTACTGATATACTTAAGGGCACCAGAGAACGAAGATCCACTAAACAATGCATCACAACTACCTATTACTTGTAGTGAATTTCGTCTGAAAAGAACCTGTTAAACAAAACTATAAGAGACTCGGGGAGTTAGTCAATCAGACTCCAAGAAAAAGGGCCTATCCCTGAGTTGCAGATAGACTGTTAGAGCTAGACATGGTTCAAATGGAGAGGATCTGAAGAATGATTTGAATGTAAAAGAAATTGCCTGTTGATATCCTCCAGAGGATTAGGGAACTCAGGAAAACTGTCCTGGACCAAAGGGAACTTCTGCCTAGAGGGTGGGGAGAGTTGAATCCAGACACTGTACCTTTCCTATCTTATATATGTCAATTGTGGAGGCCCTGAGAGACCTTCCATAGAGTTTGAGTCATCGAGGGCTGGAAGCAGTGATATTATATGATTGGTGACTTTATAATGAACATCAGTAAACTGTACCTGCATACCTGGTACAGTGTTAGAAAACTTTGTACTAAGGATTGAGTGTAGGGGGTGTGGTAATTTGGGTTGATGGTGGACATAGGATGACCTTTATGTCAAGATGGCCCTTTAAAAAAAATCTGAATTTTCACTGATTTTATCAGTATAGGGCAGGTGTGGGGAACCTGCAGCCTTAAGGTCATCCCATGTGACCCTCTGGGTCCTCAAATACAGCCCTTTGACTGAATCCAAACGTTGTAGAACAAATCCTTTTATTAAGGGTCTTTTGGGGAGTTCTTGGTAAAAGAAATTTCTTCTCTGAGTTCAGCAAGTTTTCTACAACTTGTAGTCTTAGACAGTTGCCTGGGGATACTGAAAGGTTAAGTCTTTGCCCAGTTTCACAGTAGGCAATATGTGTTGGACTTGAACCCAGTTCAATTTTATTGCCCAGGGCAATTATAGAAGTTGAAAGGAATCTTCTTACCACAAGTCTACTCAGTACCTTTGCAGGTTGTTAAGTAAAAGTCCCTGAATAATTTGAAGGAGAATCACGCTAGTGACCCAGGCCTAGATATATGATGACAAAAGAAATGTGGGACCATAACTCAGATAAGAGTTTAAACCATGGAAACCAGAGAAACAACAAGAGGAAAAAAAGACTAGACAAATATGGCACAATGGAAAACAGACTAGACTTCAAGTTAAGAGGACCTAGTTTTGCCTTATTATAGCCTGGGCAATTTACCTTTTGGGGCTTCAGATTTATCATCTATAAAATAAGGAGATTGGATTGGGTTACCGCTTCCTTCCAACTCTAAATATTTGATCCTCTAAATTCAAAAGATTAACTTAATGCCTAAAATTCTCCTCTAGGTAGCCAGTCAAGCTAGCTAGGTGTTGCTGGTTGGGGTTTGTATCACAAAAGAGTTAAAGATAGTTCATAAATCTGTCCAGCTAATGAGCTGGAAGATCCTTCACTCTATGGAGAAGAAGATGAATTGTAGCTACAAATCAACTGGTAGCACCTGGTAGCAATAACTTATCAGAGACACCCAGCAAAGAGGCACTCAGCAGTGGTGTAGTGACTCTGCAGCATGAGGGTATGGAGGGGGGGGGGGTGTAGGAGGGAGGAGGTCCAGAGGTCACAGTGAGAATGAATAATAGGTTTAAGAAGAGTAAGACACAGGGAAGTTGGGAGGACAGAACATTGTGATCAGAAAGGAGAATTTCAAGAGTTCAGAATAACTGGTGATTCAGTCTGTGAGGTGATGGCAAGATATAAGGTAATTAGTGACTGAGGGAAAGTGTATATATATATATATATATATATATATGTATATATAGGCCATTGGGATCTAGCTGATAAATAGGGAGACTGACAATGTGGGCTTCTGAGAGGGAAGAGACATCAACAGGAATTGGAAGAAGAGGGGGCATTAGCTTAAGCCCCCAAATATGAAGATATGAGTGGAGATGAAGATGATAAACTAGGTACTCAAGTCCTTCAGAAAGGAGAGATACTTATAAGAGAACCATGAGGATCTTGATAGGGTCATAGAGGCAGATGAATTAAACCTCCAAGGAACAGAGGCTGATCAAAGATGAGAACACCTGGAGGGTTTAAAAATAGCAATGAGAAGCAGGGAGTATGTTACCTCCTCATCCTGGCCTAAGAAGAACATGAAACTGAAAATAGCTAACATTTATATAGCACTTACAGTGTGCCTAGCACTACGTTAAGCACCACCATTATTATTTCCTTTGAGCCTTACAGTAACCCTGGAAGGTAGGTGCTATCATTATATCCATTCTACAGATGAGGAAACTGAGGGGAACAGGGGTTAAGTGACTTGCCTAAGGTCATACAGTTAGCTAGTCAATGTCTGAGGTTGGATTTGAATTCAGGTCTTCCTGAGTTCCAGGAACTCTTGCCACTAGCTGCCCTTGTTTATAATATAACGTTTTAAGATTTGCAAAGCATTTTATACATATTATCTCATTTTATTCTCATAACAACCCTGGGAGATAGGTGCTATAATTATTGCCATTTTATAGATGAGAAAACTGAGACAAAGAAACATTGTAACTCATCCACGGTCATACAGCCAATAAATATCTGAGGACTACACAAATGCTTAGAAGAAATGAAGGAAGATAAAAACAATGAAATTAAAATTCTAGAGAAAATAATTAGAAGAATATGTAGCTTAGAAAAACAAGACTCAACCCAAGAAATGGACTTTCTAAAAGTCAGAATAGATCAAGAAGAGAGCAATGATTTCATGGGACAGCTAGAATTATTAGAACAAAAACCAAAGACTGAAAAAAATAGAAGAAAACATAAGCTATCTGACAAAAACCTGACAAAAAGGTGGAGAGATATTTTAAGAAACACTGAACTCCCTGAAAACCATGGTTTAAAAAAAATCAAACCTGCATGCTATATTTAAAAAGATTAAAAATGAAAATTGTCTAGTTCTTTTAGAACCAGAAAAAAAATCTGCCAATCACCTCCAGAAAAAAACCACGAAAGGAAAAGTCATCTCTGTCATAGTCAACATCCATAGCTCTCACATCAAAGAAAAAGTACTTGAAAAATCCAGAATTCAAGAAATATTTCAAGTAACAAGGATCCACAGTCAGGATTACACAAGACCTGGCAGCTTCTACTCTGTATGAGAGGAATCTTGGAATTCAATATACCAAATGGCTACAAATACAGACTTATAACCAAGAATAACTTAACATGCAAAGCTGAGTATAATTCTATAGAGGGAAAAATAAATCTTTAATGGAATAGAAGACTTTCAAGCATATCTGATAAAAAGACCAGAGCTGAGTAGGAACTTTGAAATGCAAATACACAAGAGTCAAAGGAAACCTAGAAAAAGTAAATTAAGTAGAACAATTTGAAGGAGCTGTACGATAGTGCTAATGGTCTAATCTGAAAAAAACAAACAAGCATCCCTTCAAAATCTTAAAACTTCAAAGGGTATTAAGGTAATAAGAAAAACAGAGAAAATTCAGTAAGGAGCGGCGAGTTGGTTTTCTTTGGAAAGTTTTAAGTGGGGAAAAAAAAAGATAAAATAATATATCATTTGAAGAAAGGGTGAAGGTGGACTTTCCATTTTGTCATAGTTGTGATGGATGAGGACAGTATAAAAATATGGAGGAAGGGATGGGAGGAGTGAGCGTTATGGAGCTCACAATGGACAAGGGAGGGTGGAACACAAGCACAAATAATTCTGTATAAAGCTCTACAGGGAAATGAGTAGGGATTGAGATGATTAAAAGCAAGAATAAAATGGGGGAGGGAGGGTGTAATATTTGAAAACAATACCAACTTCTTGATCATGAAGGGGAGATTTAAAAGAAAAGGAGATAATTAGAATCTATAGGGGCACCCATCGACTGGAGAAAGACTGAACAACTTGTGATTGCTTGTGAATGTAATGGAATATTGTTGCACAATGAGAAATGATGAAAAAGATGAGAATCCTGGGTAAAAGTAAACAAGATCAGGAGAAAATTTACACAAGGACAACAATGTAAAGAAATTAACTTTGGAAGACTTAATTTAGAACTTAATCAATGCAATGATGAACCATGTCTCTAGAAGACTAACAATGAAGCATTATCTACCTCCTGACAGAGAGATGATGGTTCCAAGGTGCAGAAAGAGACATACATTTCTGAATATGGTCACTCTGTGGATTTGCTTGCTTGACCACACTTATTAGCTTTGTTTGTTTTGGATCTGCCATTATTTAACTTATCTTTTGTTGGAGTTGTTTCTTCCTCTGTCGTATTGACCCTTCATGATCCCATTTGGGATTTTATGGACAAAGATACTAGAGTGGTTTGCCATTTCCTTCTCCAGTTCATTTTACAGGTGAGGAAACTGAGGCAGACAGAGAGCTAAGCGATTTGCCCAGGGTCACACAGCTAGTAAGTGTCTGAGACCAGACTGAACCTCAGATCTTCCTGACTCCAGCTCCAGGGCTCTATCTACTATACTGTATCTATGTACTATACTCTATCTACCAGCTGTCCTACTTAACTTACCTACCAGAGTAGAAATAAAAATCTGTTCAAAACCAAATGTTCACTACTATCACTTCTGCAGACAAGTAAAATTCCAACATATTTTTAAAAAGTCAGTGCAATCAATACCCTCAATTTCAGAAATCCATCCCTTCTGTGAAGCCACAGCAAAACTAAAATATAGTTAGGAATTGTTTAAATTCAAAAATTCGTTGGCTAGAAAGCTAAGTAAGCCACCAGCAGTTGTTGCTTTAATGAAGAGTTCAATTCTTCATCACCCACAGTGGCAAGTTTGCAAGTGATGAGGACTAATGGACTTGGCCCTTACTGTGCTTCATCTTTAAGTCTTTTGATGGATTTCCTACCAGTTCAAGGACGGCTGCACTGTATATAGCAGCAATTGCTTCCACGTGTCCATGGCTAGCTGTCCTGGACTTTGGAGTCTGTGTGTGTGTGTGTGTGTGTGTGTGTGTGTGTGTGGGCCTATGTGTGCATGGTAGGGTGTAGGGGTGGGGTCGGATAGCAATAGTGCTGAAAAAAAAATCAGGCCACGGAAACATTTTTAAAAATTCACAAAGAGAACAGAAGGAAATTTGGGATGAGAAAGAGATTAGCAGGACAGACTTGAAAATAACATGAATTTTGTTGTACAGTTTAAAAAAAAAGCAAGAAGTATGAACTAGAGATTTATGGTTTTATAGCCTTCCTTTAGCCCTCTGTCATGCTTTTTTTTCCTGGGGAAGGGGGTGGAGGGGAGGATTTTAAGTTCAGAATACAAAAATAAATTTAAAGAACCCAATATACGCAATGTCTTTACTACAACAGTGCTAATGGGAAAAAGCATCTAGCACAATGAAGTAGAAAATGAATGTTGTGAAATTACAAAGAATTGGCCTGGCCCCAGAGAACAGATAAGACACTCCAGTTTTGTTTTTTTTCCCCAGAATTCTCTAAGGGAGTTACTGGGTACAGAACATTACAAATAATTTAAGTTTTATTTTGTTGGTTTTGATGGTATTTTTCTCTTCCTCTTTTTCTTTTGTTAAGAAATTCTTTGCTATAAAGAAATGGCTTTCTGAGGGGGAGAGAGAAAGTAGAGATGAAGTAGGAAGTCTAGGTGATATAAAAATAATATCAATATTTATATTGAGAAAAAAAGAACTAGGAGAGACTTTAGAAATCATTTTAATGAGAAGGAAACTGAGGCCCAGAGAGGTTTGGAGGTTCATAGATATAGAGCTAGAAGGGACCTCAGAGGCAATTTAGTTCAACTTCCTTATTTTAGAGATGAGAAAACTGAGGCCTAGGTCAAGGTAAATGACTTGGCTAAGGTGACATAGTTAAAGATCAGCATTGGGATTTGAATCCAGATCCTCTCGCTTAAGAGCCAGTGTTCTTTCTACTCTATTGTAATTTCTTTCCTCCAAAGGGGAAATGATTTATCTAAGGTCATATGGGTGCAAGTAACTGGACCAGGATTAAGTCCTGTGACTATATCATTCCTCTTTCTACCATGTCATTTAGCTAGTCTATCTCTCTTTTTCTCTGTGTCTCTCAGTCACAGGATCAAAAACTGGAAGGAACCTTAGAGATCATTTAGTCAACTCATTTTATAACTCTTTTTACACTTTATAGAAAGGAAATGTGCGGCTGGACTTGGGAATCAGGAAAACTTGGGTTCGAATTATGCTTGTGACACTAGCGGTGTAACCGTGGGCAGATTAATTTCTCTGGGTCGCAAGTTTCTTCCTTGATACATTGGGGGTTATAATATCTGCCATATCCTACACAAGGTTATTGTGAGTCACAAATGATTTAGCACATTTTCAAAGCATTTTGCAAATGTTAAAGTCTTATATAAATCCCAGTTACTGTTATAACCATGTACCCATGTACACATGGCAGAGTCAGAATTAGAACGTGACCCTTCTAACTCCAAATCTAGAACCTTCCCATTTATTGTGTTTTCTCTGCCTACTGTAAAGTGTCTCTGTTTCCTTCTAACCATTGTGTGCCCTGATGCCAGATCAGTCTTCCCGATGCAGAGGGTGAGCAGATCACATAAATCACATAAGGCAGATCGGTGGTTCCCCATTGCATGTGATAGAAAGTCCTTAAACGGACTCTGGAGAAACTACTGTATCTGTGTCTCAAAATTATTATTTTTTATTTATGATTTTAAAATGTCCTGAAGAAAAGCATTTGCACGGATCCGTTGATGAAAGCATTTTGTGCCAGTAGGTCTTGAGATAAAAGATTGAGCTGGAAAATGGCACAGTATTTAATGGCTAAGCTTTAGTATTAGACACAAATTAATTTTTTATACCTTCTCTGAGCCTCAGAGACTTTAAGTGGAGGAAACTTAATCTTTCTTGATTAGAAATAGACCATCTCAGGATTTTATGTGGACCTTAGCAATTTCCTGTTTACACTCCGCCCTCCCCACACCCCAGAAGCTCTGTCTTCTACTGTTTAAGAAAAGCTGAGAGGAGAAGTCTCTTCCTTGTACAAAGATAACAAAAAAATCAGAAAGAGCAGGAAACTCTGAAAACTACCCATTAAAGTGTCAAATTAGTGCCTTTACTCTGGTAAGTTGTAAGCATGTAGTTAAAAACTTATCCTGGAAGGCCACCTATACAGGCTCTTGATACCAAGTGACAATGAAGTCCCAAGTGTCCACATTTACTATATGTCTTCCTGCCCCAAATTTCTTAAAATCTAAATAAAATAAATAAATATTTATTAAAAATTAAATAAACAAAATTTAAAAATAAAAGATTCAGGCTGAGTTAAAAAAAAACTATTAATATTGCTACTTGTATCTTAGAACCTCAGACTAAGTTTACATGGATTGGGTTCAATCTTGAAGTTTTCTCACAAGTAACTCTTTCTAGCTCATGCCCTCACAGAGTAGTTCTAGAACTTGGTTCATTTTGCTCCTATCCAGTAAGTATCCCTTAGAATCTGTTTCATGTATAGTTCTCAGAAGCGGTTTTAGTACAATTCCTGTGCAAGTATTCAAGCTAACAATACACATCTGATACAGGAAAATGTTTATTTCATCACATGGAAAGCAAAAGTATCAAAGATCTCACAGGAACTTATAGCCACATAGTATCTTTTCTTTCCTTTACTGAGGACTACCTTTCTACAGAAACCCTAGTACCACTCAATTGCTTAGTCGTTCCAGGAAATGAGAGGTAACCCCTTTCTCACTGGACCTGTACCATCTGAATAACTCCCATTACTAAGAGGATATGGGTCATCCAGGTTTATTCCTCCAAAATTGTAGCTCTTGTACTTGCTGACCCTCCAGATCCTCAGGCATCTAGCTGCTCCTTTCCTATCCAGTAGATACCATCTAGGAAGTCCTTCTTCTCTTTCTAGAAGACTGGGTCTAGGACCTCTCCATGCAGCTGGTATATGTTAGAGGCAAGACTTAGAGTGTCTTAGACCAACATCTTCCTAACTTGGAGACTGGTTGTTCTCTATCTACCTGGTATGCTGTCTCTCTGGGGACCCTTTTTTGGCCATCTCACTGTAGCAGCCTTGTAAGAAAACAAGTTTCTATCATTCATGGAAGAAGAGAGAATGATCATTGGCACTTGCTGAAGGACCATGTACCCCAAGTCAGGAAGGAACTATGTCTGCCAAAAAGGATGAGACTTCTAGAGAGTTCTTAGAGGGAAGTATCTAAATTGGCTCCCTACAGCCCTCTGACTACCGACCTCCTTGGCTTTCTTTAAGTGTCAGCTAAAGTCCTACCTTCTACAGGACACCTTTTTCAACCCCTTTTAATTCTAATGTCTTTCCTCTGTTAATCATTTCCATTTGCTTTGTTTGCATATTGTATCCCCCAATTCGATTGTGAGCTCCTTGAGAGTAGGAGCTGTCTTTTACCTCTTTTTGTTTCCCCAGAAATTAGCACAATGCCTGACACATAGGAGGTGCTTTAATAAATGATTATTGATTGATTGAATTGATTGATTCAAAAAACCTTTGCCTGATGTTTAAATCCTTTGACTTTTTAGTGCCACCTTCCTTTTCCCAACCTTATCTGACATTATTTGTCTCACAAATACTCTTTTCTAGCCAAAGTGTAAATATTTTTTTAGTCCCCCAAAGACATCCTGAGTTTTTCCCCTACTATGTTTTTTTTCCGTACTCTTTACTTAGAATGTCCTTCCCTTCTTCTCTTTGCTTGTTGAATTTCTAGTCATACTTTAAAGTCCAATACAAATACCATTTACTACATAAATCCTTCCTTGATCTCCTGTTGCACAACTGATCTGGTTTTCTCATTCGTAAAAAAGGTGGGGAGAAGGGGGAGGGAGAGATTTGAATTAGAGTAGAGATTCTTAGCTTTTTGAGGGTCCAGGACTCCTTTGGCAATCTGTTGAAAACCAGCACCCATTCTCAGAATAATTTTTAAATGCAAAAAATAAAACACGGGATTACAAAGAAAACCAGTTCTATTGAAATAGTTATCATAATATGTATTTAATAAAAATCATAATTACAGAGACCCCAGGTTAAAACAACTCCTGAACTATATGATCTTGGTACCTCTTTTTCTGTCTTAAGTCTTACGATTCCATGACTTTAGATATGAATTTATTTTGCACCTCATGAAATATTTTCTATTTTATCTCATCAGAGCCTCTGTGGTCTTCCCCCTTCCTTTCTATTTGGAGGACATAAAACCTTAGGCCTATAAAGTCTTCCACAGAGAGAAAGAGAAAAAGCAGAATCTGAGGGATGCCACCAGACTCGAGACTGCTTTCTCTCTAGAAAAGGAAGGGAAGAGTGGAAACTGTCTTTCTCTGAGCTTGCTCAGGGGCAGGAAGCCAAGGACAAACCAAAAGGAAATATATCTGTGTCCCCTTCTCAACAGATTATGGAGATGATTGGTAACATGAAAGAAGGAACAAGAGCCTTTTTTTGTATACTTCTAGAGATCTTAATAATCTTGCACAGATCTATGGGTAGATAGAGTATTGCTGGTATGAAGAAACTATGAGTTTCTTCTAACAAAACAATGAGTTTGTTGGGGAGAGTATGATGAAGAATGAAAAACACCTGCTTAACTTGCCCCATACTAGTTCCTAGAACATTCGGGTCAATGCTATGTCCTGGTAATGCAACCATCCATGGTCTCCTAAATTGGTACCTTCCTCCCAGAGCTGTAGGGTTCTCAATTTCTCTTTCCACTCTGTTCAACCACCCCCAATGTCTCCTTTATCTTCTCAATCCATCTGTAAGACCATAAACTGATCAACCACACTTAGCTTAAGTGTTTGTGAGATCTGAGTGTCCCCACTTTAATTTTTCCCTTACAACCACAAGTAATACAACTTATATCAGCTAAACCAGAAAAATGTAGTTCTTAGTACTGAGCTGATTTTTCAACAGCGATATGCCTACTTAGAAGAGTTCCTGATCTTCTGAGTTCACCAGTTCAGCTCCCAAAGTCTAACACAGTCATAAAGTAAATTGGGCAAAATATAGGTTCTTATCCTTATTTGGGGGTATACTTATATTTGAGGTACGTACATAAGCACAGAGAAGTAAAAACATTACTAAGTGACTCACAGAGAGGATTTCCATTAAGGGGGGTGGGGGGAAGGGAGGGAACAAGTATTCATTAAGTGCTTAATATGTACCAAACACTGAGCTTCTCACAATAACCCTGGGAAACAGGTGTCATTATCAGAATTCCCATTTTAGAGTTGGGGGAACTGAAGCAGATAGAGGTTAAATGACTTGTCCAAGGTCATACAGCTTGTAAATGTCTGAGGTCATATTTGAACTGAGAAAATGAATAAGGAAGAAAGAGGACTCACCACAATGAATAAATATTAGAGGATAAAAGTATGAGGAGAAATCTCTGGAAGGAAAGAAGAGGTCTGCAATAACAGTTGTAACTACAAAGGAGATAATGGACATGTTGCCCGAACCTCCAAACTGGCTTAGAATTACAATCTGTGATATAAAAGATCTCCAGTGTATAATGTTTGGAATGAAATCACTGAAGGAGGAATTCTAGAAAATGCATATGAGAGATGACAAAGTAGAAAGTATGGTGGAAAATTTCAATGAAGACGGGACTCTTTGAGGAGTAGAAGGACTCTGGAAGAATGAAACAGAAAATTGTTTAAGTGGAAAACTGGAAAACCTATGACCTTTAAAGATAAAGTCAGAGTAAGAGATCTGAACTTGGTGAATCAATATGAGAGTTCTTGGTCTTTGAAAAAAAATTAAAAGAAAGAAAGGATCTGTTTATGAGATTCTATTTGAGATTCTATTTTGTTCTCATTGTTCTAGCCTATGTCTTGACTTTAGGTTGATTCACGTTGATTTGACAATCTCTTAAATCTCCAGATTTTTTCAGTCTTCTCCATAATCATGTGTCTTCTCTCCCTTCTTATACTTGTGATATCAATATTGAACCGAAGTTTAAGATTTTTACATTTGTCCCTATTAAATTTCATCGTATTAGATACAGCTCAATGTTTCTAGTCTGACAAGATATTTTCTTTTTAGGGGGAGGCATTTGGGGTTAAGTGACTTGTCCAGGGTCACATAGCTAGTAAATGAGGTCAGATTGAATTCAGATCCTCCTGATTCAAGACCAGGTGCTCTATCCACTGTGCTGTCTAGCTGTCCCAACAAGATCTTTTTGTAACTTGCCATTTAGTGATTTCTCCCAGTTTGTACCATCAGTAAATTTGAAGGGGATGCTGGCTATTTCTCTGTCTAGGTCATTGATAAACATGTCAACCATAAAAGAGAAAAAAAAGAGTCAAGTGTACTCCAGTGGAGGTTTCCTTCTATACTGACTATTTTTTAAGCTCTACCTTTCAACCAGTTCCCAATTCATCTAATTCTATTATTAACCAGATGACATAACTCCATCTTTTCTAGAACAGGTGAGATACTTTATCAAGTACTTTGTTAAAATCGCAGATAAATGCCTGTATTTTAGCAAAAACACTTAACATTTCTCTGATGCGCCAGTTTAAGCAGCTAGATGGTGCAGTGGATTAAGAGCCAAGCTGGCTCAGACACTTAATAGCTGTGTGACCCTGGGCCAGTCACTTAACCCAGTTTGTCTCAGTTTCCTCATCTGTAAAATAAACTGGAGAAAGAAATGGCAAACCACTCCAGTATCTTTGCCAAGAAAATCCTAAATGGGATCATAAAGAGTCAGATGTGACTGAACAACGAAAATAAACCAACAAACAACCAGTTTAATAACACTTGTCATAAAAGGCAATAAAATTGATTTAGTCTAACCTATTATAGAAATGACTTTTTTTTCTAGATGTACACCACCTATTTCTTTAATTTTATCTGTTATATACTGGAAATTTTGCCAACCTGGGGATAAAAATACAAAAAGAAGGAAGAAGAAAAAGGAGAAGGAAAAGTAGAACAAGAACAAGAAGAAAAAGAAAAGGAGAAAAAGGAGAAGAAGAAGGAGAAGGAGGAGGAGGAGAAAGAGAGGAAGGAGAAGAAGAAATGCAAATGCCTGTTCTCAAGGAGCTTACATTCTATTGGGGAAGACAAGATATATTTTTTAAAGCATACACAGAATAAATATACATAGGATAACTACAAGGGAGTTAGGGAGTGAAGGCACTAGAATTTGAGGGAATCAAAAAGGTTTCATGTACATCAAGTGGTCCTTGAGCTGAGTCTAAAAGGAAGTGAAGCATTCTGAGGGAGAGGTGACAAAGTGCCTTCTAGTTATAGGGGATGGCCCATACAAGGACACTGAATTGAGCTGCATGATGATATATATAGAAGTCAGTTTGGGCCAGTAGAATATGGGAAATTTGCAGATTTCTTCCCACTCCATGTTTTTTTTTCCTAAGAGTGTTATTTGTCTTTCTCTAATCAATCAACCAATAGACATTTATGAAGCACCTATTATGTGCCAAAACTGTACTATATACTGAGGATACAGACACAAATGAAACTATTCTTATCCTTGAGGACCAGTCCCAAGGTAATTTTCTCCCTTCCCCCTAATCACTTAAATATCACTGACAGAAGCTCAGCAATCACATCTGTTAGTTCTTCACATCCCCTAAGGACACAGTTCGTTTGGTCTGGTGATTTGAATTTTTCAAGGGTAGTTAGGGGCTCTCTTACCTTGGATATAGAAATAATTCTTTTATCTTATTAATTCATACTGTGGTTGAGTTATGTGAGGAAGAGTAAAAAAATATGATTAAAAGAAAAAAAGATAATATCAATAAAAATAGAACTCTAGCTCTGTCTTTAGTAGGTAGAAGGAAGGGTGTGATTAAGATTGGATTGTTACAGTGTGATATAAGGAGGGACTGACCAAGCCCAGCCCTTAGGAGCATTCTGTGTGATCTACCTGATGCAATCTCCATATGGATTTTATAGTAGTTATCTCTTCCACATCCTGTGGGTTAGGAGTGTGCACACAGCACAACACCCCACCACCCCCACCACCCCCAATCCGGAAAATCTGCATAAAATTTTTTAGCTCTTCCTTCATACCAGAGAAGAAGTCTGAATTATTATGGTATTAGAAGATAAAATGTTGATTTTATACAGTAATATATATATATATATATATATATATATATATATATATATATACATATATATTCTGCATTTCTGAATTCTAAACTTTTTCTGTGTCATCTGCTGGCCTTTGTGTATTGTCTGAGGCAAAACTCTCAAAAAATTTCCATTAAATTGAAACTATGATGGGGAAAGTTGTGATGTGGAAGGGATAACTATATATCGTTTCTAGTCTATTTGCCACATGAAGAAGATTGATTGGCTAAGCTGCAACTGAGAATACTTATAAAAGGCACCAACTATATGATTCTACCTCTCTTTCCATGCTATAAGCCTCTGGATGGGGAGGAGCCTGAAGCCCTCCCCACTTAGGCAGATGTGTGACCTCTCTTGTTTTTCTCTTTGCATTTTTTCTGCTTGCTCTTACGTGGAGAGCACTAGATGAGCCTGCAACATTGTGGACTTTGAACAACTGGGGAACCAACCACTAGAGATCTGCAAAGTGGAGTCCTTGCTTGGTGCTGAGTATACTGAGAAGTGAAGTACTGAGTGACCTGCTTGGTCCAACCTAGCAGCAGATCAAAGGGCAGCTGGGAGGGAGCAATACGCCGTCTTCAGAAGTTAATTTGGTGGTGGTGAATGCTTTAAGATTGAACCCACTTTCCTCAGGGACTAAGATGGTAAGAGGAAAGTATATTCCCAGATATTTGTGTGAAATGCTTTATAACCATTCTTGCTTTATCGTGGTCAATTTCTCTTTGTAAAACTATTTGGTGGTAATTGGTTAAATGATATTGGGTGGCTATTTATAGAGGATATCAGTGATATTACAGAAAGGCTGTTAGTAAGGGTTAACATTGGGAAGAATACATAGGAATTGAAGCTTGATCCAGTAGCATTAGAGAAAGATACATCTGGGCCCTCAGGGGTACCCCAGAATCTTCCCTGTGGGAGAGATGGAGCTAGCTTTGCTCTGGGGGTGCTGGACTCAGCAAGGAAACGGGAGTTTTGCTAAAGGTTCTCAGAGCTTATAAAAGGGACAATAAGATAGGTTTTATCTGTGTTTAGTATGGGTAGGAAGTGAGGAGGCATGTTTGTGTATTGTATTAGTGGACAGAAGGGATGTTAAAAGCAGGCAGTAAAAAGGTATCTGATGCTGATCAAAAGGAGAAAATGTAACAAGCTCCAAATGGAGGGGAAATTAAACATCACCCCTACCTGTGGCAATCCACAAGTTTTTTACTTTTTCTTTTGGTCATGACTCCAAAATAAACGAAAGTGGGAGGGCAGGGGAGCCAAGTAGAATGACTTAGCTATTGTAATTAACTATATTGGATTGTTCTAAAGATCTTGAAGCTCTGGTGTGAATTTAAAAATTTATGATACACTGCTCCTCATATCTCTGACCTCCTCCTCTCTGTACCCCCTTCTTTCCCCTTTTCTTGACTCTCCCCCTCTTCTTTCCTTCCATTCCCTTTCCTCTCTTCTTCCCTCTCCCTCCTCCTCTCTTTTTCTGCCCCTCCTATTTTCTTCCTTTTCTCTTTTCTCCCGCCTTCCCTCCTCCTCTCCCTTTTTCTGCACCCCCTCCATATCAGCCCCTCCCACTACACTCTCCTATCTCTCCCTCTTCATCTCTGTTGGGTATCCATGGACTGGAATTAGTCACTTTCTACCTCTTGGATGAGGTCTTGGCTTTGGTTATCTAAATGGGAAACTTGCTAGAAGAGGTTCATAGGACCTATGGAAAAGTCTGGATGAAATGCAGTAGGCTATAGTGAGCTTGCGTTGGGATTTCCTGGGACTCCAAGCCTCAGGGAACCCAGACACCTCTAAGGGATTCCCTGGGGAAGAGTCCAGACAGACTCCAAAGTGTGGATGGTGATTGCCAAATAAATTGCCACTTTATCTACAGGTCTCTGAGTGGGTTACTACTCACCCTGGTGAGTTCATCCTTTTGCCCTATTTAGAAGTATAATAATATGAATAAGGGAATGCCTGATAATTTTCTTCCACAAATATCCTCGGTATGCATGTGTTTTTCTGGTGAAAGTAAAGTTGTGCTTTCATCCTCTGACGTTCACAAATTTCTTAAGGCTAAGAGCACCTATCAATAGGTACTGAACTATGGTTAGCAAACTCTCTCGTCTTCTTATCCCAATTCAGATCGTGCGACACACCTGTCGGCTTGAGGGACAACCATACCACCCTTTGCTGCCGCTTTATCTCATCCCCATTTGGTTTAAATCTTTTCTTCTCAAATCCCAATCCAGCCCGCTTTGCCCTTTCCCACTGTACCCTCTGGATCACCATTCTTCCAGTTTCCCAAATTTGTAAACTTAGCTTCCCCTTCAACTCTTCACTCTCTCACTCATGTATCCAGTCAGATGCTAAATCTTGCTGGCTTTCCTAACTCCACAACATTTCTCCAATCACAGTCTTCTCTACTCAAGCACATGGACTACTACTAATAGATCTCCCTGTTTCAATTCTGTCCTCACTTCAGTCTATCCTCCTCCACACTTTTGCTAAAGTGATCATTTACACATTCAAATTTAAATATGTACGCCCCAGTTCAATCAGCTCCAGTGGCTTCCTATTGTCACTAGGATGAAATATAAGCTTTCTTTTTAGCTTTTAAAGACTTTTACAAACTGGTCCTAACCCACCTTTCCAGCTTCATTAGAAAAATCCTCTTTTCATGTTCTACATTCAGTCAAACTGGCGTTCTCTGTGTTACAGGACTCTCCAACTTCTTTTCTCCCCTCCTGTCTGTCTCAAAATCCCTTGCTATCATCTCCTAGTCTCTCCTTTACAACAGACTTCAATGAAGAGGTGATCTGCTAAACAAAGCCATCTTCTCTATCATGGATCTTGTCCCTTTCCACCTCTTTCAGCAATTATCTACTCACTCATATTTTTTTAATTTCGGTCCTTACTTGTCTACGGTATCTTTCTGTGATAATCTATAAACATGCCCACATATATACCATCCTTAAAAAAATCCCATTCTTTTGTTTTATTTTTTCTTTCTTGTGGTTCCTGCCATTCATTCTAATTCTTTTATACAACATGACTAAAGTGAGTTTAATGGGAGTGTATATGGTGAGCCTATATTAGATTGCATGCTGTCTTGGAAAGGGGAGAAGGGAGAGAAAATTTAAAACTTATGGAAGTGAATGTTGAAAACTCAAAATAAATAAACTTATTTTAAAAATTTCACCATCCCCTCAAGCCATTGTCTTAAATCTCTCCTCCTTTTCATGGCTAAAATCCCAGAAAAAGTGGTTTATACTTTTTATATTCTTCTCTCATTCACTTCCCAATCCCTTTCAGTCTAGCTTCTGACCTCATCACTTATCTGAAATACTCTTTCTAAAGTTGCCCGTGATCCCACAACTGTCAGATCCAATGACCTTTTCTCAGTCCTCATCCTTCTTGATCTATCTGCAGCATTTGACTATCTTTTCCTGAATCTTCTTCTTTGGATTTTCATGACACTGTTTTTGGTTTTCCTTCTGTGTCTCTATCATTCCTCAGTTTTCTTTGCTGAATTATGATCTGTGAGTTGCTCCCTAAATCTGTCCAGGCCTTCTCTTCTTTCTCTATACTCTGTCTTGGTAATCTCAGGGATTTACCATAGGCTTCTGTGTGCAGATGATTCCCAGATCTCTATACCCAGCCCTAGTCTCTCTCTCCTGATCTCCAATATCCCACATCACCAGGTTCCTATTGAATATTTTCCTCCAGATGTCTCATATGCATCCGAAACTTAGTATGTTCAAAAGATAACATCGTATCTTTCCCCCTCAAGTTTATGTCTTCTAAATTTCTCTATCTCTTGACAGAGAGCACCATCATCCATCCTTCCAGTGATTCAGGTCCACAACCTTAAAGCCATCCTCAATATTTTACTCCCTTTTACTCCTCCATTCCCACATCCAATCAGTTGTCAAGTTTTGCTAATTCAATGATTTTAAAAAAACAAAACACCTCAGGACTTGTAGACATCATTTCAAATAAATGAAACTATTAAGATCTAATATACATTTATCAAATAGTAGCGTAACCAAGTTTTGCAGGAAATGCTAACTAAAATGAAAAAATCTGTATAGTGAGATACTAATTTTGGATAACCTTATGTTCCTAGTACTTGACAAATCTAATAGGACGATAAAGAAAAAGGACATTATAGATTTAAACAAAATGTTGGAAAGGCTTTGATATATCTAAGGAGACTTCTAAATGGAAATCTCAGAGAATACATGTATGCTCAAGGCTCCCATGTGTCTTAAAAAAAAATGTGTTAGGTCAGAAAGAAATAATTGACAAATGTAGGAAAGCAGATATCTTAAATGTCATTTATAGATTATAACGTGAAATTGTAAGAAATTGGAACAAGAGATGCAATCCTAAATTAAGATTAAATGATGATATGCTAAATAATGAGATCAAATACCAGATCACTAAATAATTTTTAATATTAAGAAAAAGTATGATCATAATGAGTCAATGCACTAAAATGTGTAAGTTATGCCTAAAGCAGTCCTTAGAGCAAATTATATATATATATGAACACATTAAGAAAGAAAAAAAGGACTATTGACTCGAGAATGCAATAAAAAAACCCTAGAAGACTGACAATTAATAAACCCCAAACAAGTATAGAGATTTTTGAATTTTAAATGTGAGATAAACAGAATAAAATATTTTAAAAACTTGAACAATTAAATTAAATAGCTAATTTTTTAAAAAAGACTAACAAAGTTTATAAATCACTAGCTAATCTTTTTTTTTAATGAAGGGGAAAAACTAAGTTAATAGAATAAAAAATGAAAAGGATTATTCACAACAAATCGAAGGTACACAAATAAATACTAGAAATTAGTGTACCAAATTATTTGACAATGAAAATGAAAACTGAGATAAAAGTAACAACTATAAAAAAAGAAACTGCAAACAAATAACATAAAAAGTTAATCCCAGAAAGATAAAAAAAAGCTCAGAAAAGTGAGCAAGTCATAAATGAACTCCCAGTTTAAAAAAAAGCACAACTCCAGGTTCAGATAGATTTACAAATAAATTTTATAACATCTGAAACTATGCTACATAAATTGTTTTCAAAAACAGAGAAAGAAAATACTCTATGACATTCCTATGAGATAAACACATTCTAGATTCTGAAATCAGAGAGCGAAAGCAGAGAATAAGAACTATAGACTAATGTCACTGATAGTGATGCAAAAATACCTAAATAAAATTCAGTCAAAAGGCAAATAAAAATCATTTTAACCAAGCTGAAATTATGCCAGGAATGCAAAGATGGATCAACATCTTATACTATAGATTACAATAAATTCAAAATAGATGAATAAAAAGTCACATTACTAAAAAGTTAAAGGAGAATGAAAGGTTGTATCTTACAGTTGTGGATAGAGAATGAATCACAGCATAGAAAATATCACAAAAGACAAAATAGATAATTAATTATTAAAGAAAAATTTTTTTAAAGCTTTTGAACAAATAAAATTAAATCAGCTAAACGGAAGAAAAGATAAAGGCTAGGAAAAAAGATCTTTTACACAAACTACTCTGATAAAAGTACAAAATGAAAAAATCTATTGGAAATTGACATAAATCTATAAGATCAAAAGCTATTTCCTAAAGGTCAAATAAATGCTATAAACAAATGGTTCTGAAAGGAAGAAATGAAAACTGTCAAAAGCCATTTTAAAAAAATGCCCCAAATTATGAATAATCAGAGAATTGCAAATTTTACAAACAACTCTGAAGTATCTATCATGTGACACACATGAAATTGGCAAAGATAGAACCATTCAATGTTGACAAGTGGTAGTCTAGTTAGACTAGGTATCCTTCCCCTAGAAAGAAGAAGGGAAATGGAGGTTAAAAAAAAAAAAAGCTAGAATGACTGATGAGTCCATTGACTTTAGCCCCTAACATGAAAGAAGTTCTAACCACTTTATATTTATTCTTAACTGATCCATTTATGATTGGTATATTTGATTGGCATTTCAGGAAGTTGTGTTTATGACAGTTTGCTGCACTTGTAAAAATTTCTAGTTCCCTGAACCTTTATTTAGGTTGTCATCCTTCCTAAGACCAGAACCCTGACCAAACAGACAGAGCAGGGATTCAGCAAAATAGGCATTACTAATCCCAAGCACTTTAGAAAACAATTGGGAATTATGCAAGAAAAGGTACAAAAGTGTTTATCTTCTTTATCCTACTTATTGAGATAATATGCAAAGGTGGAAAAGACTTACCTGAAATAAATCATTAATAGCAATATCATTTGTAATGACAAAAATGTTAAAGCAAACAATATGCCCTAAGACTGAAGCCAGGTTGAACATATTATGTCAATGAGTGCATTTGAGGTAACGTGGTTAGGAACCAGTACTCAAACCTAGGTCTTCTATTGTAATGACTGTTTCCCCTTTGTCTTACTCCCTCTACTCATACATATGGGTAGTGCTTCAGATAGGAACTTGGGGTTAGGGTTATCTACTCGACTTAACTTTATCCCAGTCCACAGACTCACCAACAACAGTTTAACAGCTCCCAATAGCTAATTCAAAATGTCAGATTTCTATTTTGGAGATCCTCCCATTAACAGAAGATGAAAGACACTATACCTACCCTATACCAGTAGCATCAATTTCCTGATTCAAGAGCAAAACATATAGACACTTGTAATGTGGGGAAAGGAGAATCAAACTCTGTATCTCCAAATGCTCCAGGGACAGGGTTCTTTAAGGAATTAAATCTTGCAATGAGCAACTCTCCATCAAAGCATCCGGAGCTATAAATTCTGAAAGAACTTGTAGAATGAAGGAGCTTGTGTAGACAACTAGCTCTGGGTGGGTGATCAAGGGGAGTCAACAGCTTTCTTCTTTGTGGCCCAGAGAGGTGAAGCCACTGCCTCATATTGTAACACTGCATCTTTGGGTTCAACATACCAAGAGACCTGTTCCCAGCCTTGGCTAGAGATGGATACAGAAGAAAGACAGTAACACTTTTCTTACCTTTCTTTTGTCTTAGGGGAAATAGGGTTAGATTAAAAGCAGTAAATAACATCTGAACACTTGCTAGATATTACATGGCAACACTAAAGTTTTGGCATACCATTATATTTTATCCTAATAGAACAGAATCAAAGAATCATAGACTGGTAGAGGTAGAAAGAATCCCTTACTCAGGACCCTTTGTCATCACTTCCTACTCTGCCACTGACTAGATATGACATTGGTCATATCCATTATGGACCCTCAGTTTCCTCATCTGTAAAATGAAGCCATTAGTTTAGAGATGATCCAAAATCCCAGACAAATCAGCTATGATTGACTTAGCTCTTCTTGGCAATACAGTGATCCAAGACAATTCCAAAGGACTCATGACTGAAAACGCTATCCACATCCAAAGATAGAACTGATGGAATATGAATGCAGTTTGAAGCATACTCTTTTCACTTTTTTTGGTAATTTTTTCCATTTTGTTCTGTTTCTTCTTTCACAACATGACTAATGTGGAAATACGTTTTACGTGACTGCACACATATAACCTCTATCAGACTGCTTGCCATCTAGGGGAGGGAGAAGGGGAGGGGAGGGAAGGGGAGGGAGGGAGAAAAACTTGGAACTCAAAATCTTTCAGAAAATTAATGTCAAACATTGTCTTTACACATAATTGGAAAAAAATACTATTAAATAAAAAAATAAAATCCCATCCACCATTAACTTTCTAAGATTAATTAGTGAGTTACTAAGATTAGTAATTTATTGTTGTAATAAACTGTAGAAGCATAGCATTATAAAATTTTAGAGTTGACCTTTAGAGGGACCTTAGCTATGATTTAATAACAGGAAATTCATTACTACCCCCTATCTACCCAAGGCAACCTTTTTCTGTTGAGGAGTAGCTTTAACTATTATGTAGTTTTTCCTTATATTGAGAAAAAAATTTAACCTCAGTGCTAAACATTGGTCCTAGTTCTGCCCTTCGGAATCAAGCAAAACAAGTCTAATCTCTTATCCACTAGACAATCCTTCCAGTAGAAAGATAGCCATTATGTCTCCCTAAATCTTTGCCCCTCTGTCCTACTTACTCCCTCTACTGGTAGATAAGAACACAAGCTCAGGAGGCTTCATAGAAGAAAAGTTTAACTGACTAGAGTGCTAGATATAGTTCCTATGATAGTTTATGTGTATGTATGTATATATATATATATATATATATATGTATATATACACACACATATGTATATATGTATAGTTGTGTATACATACACACACACACACACACACACACACACACACATTATATATATATATATATATATATATATATATATATATATAGATATGTAGATACACATATATATCCAATATATAGCCAAGTATAACTGGGCCCCGGTATACGCATCTGTAAAATGAGGCTGTTGGACCAGATGATTTTTAAATTCCTCTTGCAGTTCTAAATCATCCATAGGTCTCCTATAGCCTCTCTCCCTTCAGGACCTCCATGGTCTGGTTCCAAATTGCCTCCCATTGTTCCAGCCAGGCCCATTCCGTCTCACTGCCTTGCTTCACCTTTGTTCACACCACTTTCCACTGTCCAGAATGCCCCTTCCCCTCCACTCCCCTCTCCCTAACCTAATCTATCCCCTTCTTCGAGTTTCCTGATCAGTCTCAATCTAGCTCTTGGTGATGTAGCCCTTAGAGATGCCACTAAGCTTCTGCCGGCATTACTCTTGATTCCCTGAACCTTGATCTAAACCTATATTGCCTGCCACTTTTATTTAAAATCTTGCCTCTTCACCTACTTGTAAGTTCCTTGAAGGCAGGAATAGACCATCTTAAGGTTTTTGTGTCCACCCCATTGTCTAGTCTAATGGTCTTTATAAAATGGTTACTCAATCATAGGAACACAGGATCCAGAACCAGCAAGACTTATCATTCCAATATTCTCAGATTCTCTAGTGGGTCCCAACCGATGGATCATGAACCCTTGGTGGCTATGGAGTTGATGCAAGGGTCTTTATGCAAATCCAAGAATAAGCTTTCCGTAGTCTAATAATATCACATAACATGTATTACTAATTTTCAAATGTAGGTAGATGCTTTTGTGACTAATAGGCATTCATTTAGAAAATGCTACTGAATTCATACTAGTTTTTATCATTATGTATTTTCTCATTCGAAAGGTGCTAAAAATCCAACTATCAGATATAAACTAGTGAATTTTTTGTGGTTGTATTTAACGGGAGTTCTCATATTTGAAAAAGTTGGAAATCACAGAGCTAGTCTGAGTCCTTTATTTGACTTTAGTTTTGCTATATTTTTTCAAAATACCAGAATATTAAGTGAAAGAACTAGGACTGAGACACAGAGCAGGGCCTCTGGCTCTCGGGTTCTTTTCCTCTACCACACTGCCTCAATCTATTGGTTAATTATCTTTACCTTTCACACTGGGGGCTTCCTGAGAGGAGAAGGCTTGGTTTCTTTCTCATCCTGTCACTTGTCTTTGTCAGGGAAATGGAAATCTCCTTACCTAGATGCCCCTTGATCTTTGAACCAGCCTCTATCAAGCTAATATTTCCCTTCTTGGTGCCTTCTACCTTCTCTCTCCATATCCTGAGTTTCCTCATCAAGGTTCAAAAACTTAGAGACAAGTTGTAGATTCAGTTAATTTTCTCAATCTTGCCATTTTATAGTTCATGCATGACCTCTCTTCCCTCAGGGATGGAGTAAAAGGGAATGAGGCTAAATATTGGAAAGAAATTAACAGCACAAAATAAAAAATTGCAGGAATAGGTCCTGGAGGGAAGGCCAAAGCAGAAAGGGAAAAAACGGAGAGGAGCTTGACCTGCTTTATTTGGATGATGGGTAATCCTGACCCACTAGTATCAGGGGCATTGATCAACTGACCCCTAAGACAGCAGTAGCCAAAAATTATTTAACTTGTTTACAAGCTAGTTGTTTGACTATAATAGGGGCCCTATGGATGGACTATTGGACTACGAGTTCTGTAATTCCACTGTAGCATTATCATTAAACTCCTGGAATATCAATGACCAGGGTTAATCCCATATTCCTATGCTCCTATGCTCAAAATAAATAGCCACCTCAGCCAGGAAGTGAGGACAATTCTGTTGTAGAACAAAGACAGACAAAAATGGGTCTCTGATCCAAGTCTCATTTCCCCTTCGTTGATATTGATAACTGCGATAATAACTATTTCAGAAATCATGGGCGTGGTTTGATGGTGACTGAGTCTATGGAATGATTCCAGTGAGATGAGAGAAATGAGCATTCCTGATCTCACAGAGTCCAGATTACAGCTTCCCAGCCTGAACCCTGCTGGAGTCATTACCTAGAAGCAGTGTGTTGGGGAAGTAGCTATGAGAAGATACTTGGGTTCTAACCCTAGCTATTTCCCACTATCCTATGTAGCCTTGGGAAAATAATTTTACTTCTGTCTCATTCTCCCAAATTATCAAGTAAAGGTAATTCCTGCCCAGATTAGCCTCTGGGGGTCAAATTAAAATTAAGGACATAAGTCATTTGAAAGCGTGGTGAAGCACTTTTATTGAAGAGAGATAAGGGAAGGGGCAGTTCTAAAAGTTAGGGAATCTCTGCCCTTTGATCTAATTCCTTACTTGAGAGACAAAATCTAATCCCTACAGGTCAATGAAAGACTATGAAATCTCATAGGTACCTTGTGTGGTCTCAGAGAGTTGCCTTGAATGACCTCCTCCCACCCTCACTCCCGCTCAGTCACCCTGCTGCTTACAGGAGATTCCAGCCTGTTCTCTTTCTCTTAAACAAGAGTGGGTGATTGGTTTCATACACACGAAGGCTTTCACAAATATATACACTCCTATACAGAGACACACACATACTACATATAACAGAACCATAGAATCTTGGAGTTGACATCTCAGAGACTCCTGAGTCCAATCTTCCAATCCCAGAGATATACACAAATGGCAAACATTTCATCTAATGCAGTCACTGACATATATACATACACACATACAGAGGCTTGCGTGTTGTCACAAACACACTCATCCATCACACTCTTTCCCAAATGGCTCTCGTGATGTCTCATCATGTCTCCTTCCCACCCCACTGTTTCCTTTCTTCATCCCCATTTTTATTCCTCTACTCACCTGGGTTACAAACTTGTTTTCTTCCCATGCCCACAGCGGCGGGTCCTTATAGTCTTGTTTAATGGAAGCTGGGGGTCTGTAGGAATCAGTGTAGGTACTTATAGGAGTCTTAGTCTTATGAGCAAAGAGGAACATGGTGGAATTCAGGCACCACCTTAGTGGGCAGTGCCTTCCAGAGTCGCTGGCTGAGCATCTGGAAGTACCCTGTTCCCGAGGATATGTACCACTTGTCTATAGGTGGTGTTGGGCTGCTGTGATCCATCTCCCCTCTTGGCCCGCCCCCCCCCCCACAGACACCCTCCTATCCCCATCCCCCAACCCTGCACCCCACTGATCCCAGAGTTGCCTTTTGTGACATCACTGAAGACCAGATCCCTCCCTCCCCATTAGGGTTAACAGATGAGTCCCAGGAGGTCATAGGTTACAGCTGTAAGGGATCCTGGGGACCATGGAGTCCAATTTCTTCACTTTTTAGATGGGGAAACTGAGGCTAGGAGCATAAATGATTTTGCCCAGGGTCACAGCGCTAGTAAGTATCTGAGGATGTGAACTAAGATGTTCTTGTCTGTAAGGTCTAGCATCCTCTCAACTATGCCATACTGTCTCTACGTCAACAACTCCCCCCAATCCAACCAATCATTCTCTTTCTCCTCTTCTCCTTTATTAAGATTTCTAATAGGATCACAGTCTCAAAGGTGAAGAGAATTGGTATATCATCTAATAAAATTGCTTGCTTTCCCCATTCCCATTTTCTGGATGAGAAAATTGAAAAATGAGAAGTGACTTGCCCAAGGGAACACACAGTTAATGATAGAGCTGAGATGAGTAGCCAACCCTAAGTGTATTTCCAAGATGCACATTTGTTCTTTAGCCTCTGAAGGATACAGCCTGAACCCAGACCCTTAGGGATCCCAGAAAGGTAGTGAGCTTCCTGAGCTTAAGGAAGCTTCCCTGTTGTAGAGACCATTGGGAATATAGATAGCGGATCCCTGAAGAGCCTTCTTGCCTGCCAATTGGGCAGTTTTTGACATTTCATATACATCAATTTCCCCTCACTGAGACCAGGAGGAGGAACAAGGGGGCTGGACGGCCCAAGTACGAAGGAATAAGAGAGCTGAGAGCAGAGCATCCCTCTCAGACAATGTCAGTCCCCTCACTTTGTAGTCATTCTGTGTGTATACACACACATTTGTACAATGTGCCCTGTACAGGCAGACTGTCATCTTCCAGCGGTGAAATGGGTAGATTCCAACACCACCTCCACAAAGAACTTTCATTTCCTTGATTCTTTCTCCTTGTCCAACAGGGACCCAGGAGGACAAGCACCATGTCAGGATAACCTGGCTTAAATGTCTTTCAGCTCTAATGACTGTGATCCTGCCTCAGGATACCGGGCATCCAGACTATGTGAAGTAACAGTTGCTTACCTGTACTGGTACAGTGTTTTGTCACTGAGAGTTCTTTACCCCATGTAATCAGAGGTTTAGCCTTTCCCCCTTCCTCCCCTCTCACCAACTCTGAATTATAAATAGTTAATAAATGTACATTGACTTGAAAAGCCTGGCTCCTTATAGAGACAGCTAGGTGGTAAAGTGGACAGAGCACTGGGCCTGATGTCAGGACCTGAGTTCAAATCAAGTCTCAGACGTTTACTAGTTGTGTGATAACCTCTGTCTCAGTTTCCTCATCTATAAAATGGGGATAATAAGAGTGTCTACCTCCCAGGATTGTGAGGATGACACCTTAGTGTAGTAGTCTGATACACTATGTAAGTGGTTGTTTCCTTATGTCCCTTCCTCAATGTGGGGCTAGGCTGAGCTTATGAATGTTGCTGGCTAGCCAAGGAGACGCAAGACTCTCTGAAATGCCATGTAAGTCATAGTCTAAGGGAGAAGAATCTAGATCCCAAGTATCCTGCATCCTAACCACACCTGCTCAGGTGTCTCCCCCACCAACCCCTCACCAGGGAACCAGGGAGACATGGGGCAGGCTTGTTCATATTATGCTTTTTAATATCATTAATTGTGTTACACGACACACAACCAGGAACGATGATAAATACTGCGATGGAAATGTTAAAAAAATATTATACATGTCTCATGTCTCCAAAAAACACACCTTTTAAATAAATTAATGCAGAGTAACTGACACTCCAAAGGAAGAGAACCCATAGTCAGGAGGCCTGGGCTGAGGGCCAGGGGCAGGGCTGGGGACCAGCAAGGTTAAGGCAAGTACCTACAAGGACAGGGTCAGAGGGAAGAAGGGGAGGTGAGCTGGCAGGAAGGGGTCATATCATGGGAGAGGGGGAGCTATACAGAAAGCTTGATTCTTCCAAACCTCATGAAGTGGCCTGGAGGCTCCTGCTTCCCTCCCTCCCTCCCTCTCCCAGCCTGGGGGCCAGACACAGAGAGGAGAATACCTTGGCTCCCAGCAGTGACATGAGCAGGTACCACCACCACCTCCACAAAAAACTTTCTCATTTCCTTGATTCCTTCTCCTTCTCCTACAGGGATCCAGGGAGGGCAAGCACAAAGCTCATCAGTCCAACCCATATCAGAACACAGGCATCCTGTTTGCATTCTAAGGAATTAAGCTCTACTGACTGGTGATGGTACAATCCCTAGTCAGAAGTGAAGTTATAGGGTCCACCTGAGAGGGAAGATGCAAGAAGACAGGCTCATAGGGCCTGACTGTAGAGCAGGGATCTAAGGGAAAAGAGGAAGTCTTAGTAGTTGAAACAGGGAAGTCTAGGTCTTAGGGGTAGGAAGATCACTATTTAAGGGGGTCAGAAGACTTCTTACACATGAATGGGGGACGAGAATAAGCCAGTCCCACCCTTGGATGGAAGTCCTATTTCCGCCCCCAATGATTTGTAGATCTGCTTGTGGCTGGACTTCCCATCTCCCATAGGAACCACTCCTCTGGATAATCCTACCCTCAGGAACGCCGCCATTGCCATACACTGGATGGGGGTGGTCACTGTATAAAGATGGGGAGCTACAACTTACATGAATGCCCACTTACCCCCATCACCCTAAGGGTCAGGAAGGTGTTTCTGAGGAGCCAGCAAACAGTAGTCGAGAGGGTAGTAACCTCTCTACTCTTTCAGAGTCACATCTGGCCTCTCTGGGGACATTAAATGGTGCTTGGACACTGAGTGTGGCTGGAGATATATATGCATACATAACTATATGTATATACATACACATACATATGTGTGTAATTGTGTTGAGGCAGCGGGAGAGATGGTTCAACTAATCAGTGACTATACCTGTATGTGGTACCACATGAAGGACTGAGGGGGAAAGTGCTCCTTTCCCCTCTACCCATCAGGACAGGGAGATCCTCTTCCCTTGGGTAACTAGACTTGAGAAATCTTGGGCTAGTCTATAATCTGTACCCCAATCCCACATAGGAGGTGGGAAGGCTGAGGCAGGGCACACAAAGATAGGCTAGAGGGTAGGCAGGGAGGGAAGCCTTGCTGGGCTTACATCTGGGGAAGGTCCTGCAGGCTGTTTCACAAATGACCTTTTCCAGGGCTGGCCCATCCCAGGCTGGGACAGAGAACACCAAAACTTGGCTTGGTCTGGTCCACTTTGGTCCTGCTTCTTCCACCTCCCAGTGTTAAAGGCAGGGACCCTCTGAACCTTCCTCCTTCCCCAAATGCCTTTTTGTTTTTACCAAATACATAGCTCTAGAGCTAGGCAAGTGCCAGTAAGCATACACTTTCCCCTTGTACTTGATCAGCCTTTGAGGTCACTGCCCATCCTGAAACTAAGAGCATCCCTTGGCATTTGGGATCATGTTCTCTCCTTCCCTAATAAGGGGAGGCAAATTCAGGATCCAGGACTCTCAGGAAGAAGAGTTTAGGATTTTTTTTTTTGCCTTTTATGGTGCTATTAGGGCCCTATTCCCACTCTGACCCTTTTAATCTAATACCAGTAGTAGCACAGATGTGCATGTACCTACACACACTTGTACAGACACACACACACACACACACACACACACACACACATTCTCAGAACCAGATACACATATACTACTGCTATGCCCAAAGACATATACTGACAGACACCTACATGTGTACATTTATAACCATACACACACACACACACACACACACACACACACACACACACACACACACTTCCCTGAAGATGCTTATTCTATGCAACCTCCTCTGAGCCTCAAGAAGGGGAGGACGTGGACAAAGGTGGTGACTTCCCGAGCAGCAAGTTCAGTTCACTCATGAGTGATCATGGAAAGGAAGCTAGCTGTGTGGGTAGGGGAGATCAGGTTAAGAGGCAGTCCCTGTACTGCAGACCCAAAGGAAGTCCTGGCCTACTGGGGAAGGCAGAACCATAGGGCAAGGGAGGGAGGCCGGCAGGCCTGGTGGGGCTCAGCTCTAGCTAACCAGAGTAGAGAGGGGACTGACATTAGTAACTCCCTCTCTTTTCCTGCTTCCAGCTCCCCACAAAGGCTTGATGGAGAAAAGAGGAGGAGTGGGGTGAGGCTGGGCCAGAGGCAGCTCCCTTGTTCACCACCTAAAACCCACAAGGGCATTAACAGAACTAGGCAGACAGGAGTTCATCCTCACTCCCACCTTGGTCCTGATCTCATGTACACTGCTGCTCCCTTGTCCCTCCACAGAAAGGAGAGGAAAACACATAGACAGTAGGTGACAGAGAGGGAGAGGGAGAGAGACAGAGGATGACAGCAAGAGACGAAGCTGCTCCCCTGGTGATGGAGATGGGAGGGCTCCCTTCTACCCTTATGTCCCCTAGAAAAATGATGGGAAACGAAGCCCAGAAACTGTACCTGACTTGGACAGAACAGAAGGGGAGGGGAGATGGAGACTAAACATTGAAAAAATGTAAAAATCAGTGTGTAGGTCACAAGGCAGGAGGAAGACAAGCCAGGGCCAGGAAAGATAACAAGTTCCCACAGTTCTTATCTCGAGGTTGAGTCAGGGCTAGTCAGGCCAGCTTAGGCTGAGTAGCCCTGCAGCTGGCCTTGTTAAGCCATTCCAGGAGGAGTCTTTGGGGTGTCCTTCAGCTGCCAGGTGTTCTATTTCTGTAGCAGATCATCATGGGGAAATCTCCAAGACCTCTGGGGGAAGACTTTGAGCCTGAGACATCCTGGGACATCAGACTGGGGCATGCCTTGGCCTGAAGACAATCTGGAAGAGCTCTCTTGTGAATGAAACACAGATTGACTTACCCTAGGCCAATGGAGGCCAGAGCTGCAAGCTGCCTCCCTTGTCAATCCCCTTTCAGCCCTCACTAACCCCTGGTACCTCTTCTTCTCCTATCTCCCTCTCCTGCTTTCCCTAGACTTTTGGCCAGTTTATCTGCTGGAGACAGTCATGGCTGGGAAGCCAATGGAGGTGGTGGTGGTTTTAGGGAGAAGGGGAAGCTTGCTGAGTCCCCTTTAAACAAATCAATGAACAAAGAGCCCCTATCACCCTCCCCCCACCCCCACCCCCCCCAGTGAAATCTCATTTTGGTTTCTCCCGGCTTCATGAACACAGAGGTACACGTCCTACCATAGGAGGAAGCAATGGCTGTTAAGAAGTTGGCCAATGGCTACGGCCAGGACCAGGGCCCCAAATGGGAACTAGGGAGGGAATGGGCGCCAGATGTGCCTCCTCCCCTCTCTGCCCCTGTCTTGGCCCATGCTGGCCGTTACTGAATGTGACAGGCAGTAGAGGAAGTGGCCTGGCAGCACATGCACGTGGGGTTCACAGATTTAGGGGGGATGAGGTCGAGGTCCTCGTCATCAGGGATCTCATCTAACCGGTAACCATCCTTCAGCAGCTGGATGTTCAAGTCTTGGTTGATCTGCTGTAGGCAAAGGGGAGGGCGGTCAAACCTAGGGTGAAGGTGGGGGCAAGCAGGCCTACAGTCCTAATTAGCCCCAGAAATTAACTTGTAGGCTCTATCATCCACCATGCAAAACCCATCTCTCCTCTTTCCTAGGTTCCTCCCCCTATCTCTGAGGCCCCACCCTACGACCTTCCAGGTTCTACCTCAACTGCCCAAATACCCTCTTGTCTTTTATCCCTCCCCCACCCCCATCTCAAAAGTCCTATCCTTTAAAATTCTACTCCTGCCTCTTGGCCTAGGATCCTATTTCTCGTCTTCTCTTCCTACATCTCAGTTCCATTCCTATGTCTCAGACACTCTACCATATATACCTCCTAGGTTGTAACCCTATTTCCCAGTCTCTGCTCCACTATTTTTAGCACCAAGGAGAAGCCGCAGGCAGGTACAAGTCTTCCTTCATGGTGAAAAACCTCTAGACATTCCCATGACTCACCTCTGCTGAGGAGTAGCCCGAGGAGGAATATCTGGACATGTCAAAGTCATCATCACTGTAAGTACAGATAAGAAGAAAAAGATCACTGATGATTTGAAAGTCTGGGTCCTCAGTCTCACTTCTTTGGGGGTGTGTGAGGACTAAACGTTGTCCCTGAACTAGGGCTGTGGATAAATTTTCACTAGTTAATGGACTACCCCTGCAATTAATTTGGATTCTCAGTGCCAAGGCCTAACTCCCCTTCAACAGGAATAGTTTTATAGAGGCTGAATTGTTTAATGGGAAGAACACTGGTTGTGAAGTCAGAAACTATCAAATCTTAGTTCCGATTTAGAGATCACCTCATTTTTACAGATGAGAAAACAGGCCTAGAGAGGTGAAGTGAGGTGCTTAAGTAGCAGACCCAGAATCTGAATCCGGGTCACTCTCTCCAAATCCACAGCTCTTTCAACTACAACATGCTGACCCCTGTGACGTCCCTTCTACCTAAATGGGCCTCAGTTTCCTCATCTGTAAAATGAAGGCACTGGTTTGAAAAGCCCTAAGGTCCCTTCTGAATTGGAACCTTAAATCTATCTATGATCCTATGAAGAATCCTTTCCCTTGTGGGAGGGAAGGGGGGGATCTGGGGAAAGGATGGAAGGCAGGTCACAAGAGCCCACCTCCTGGCCTTCCCTTTCCTTATGCCCCCATTACAATGGTTCAGGACCATCTAAATGAACTTTAAGCTCATTTTGTGAGTCCATTCAATCATACTCCCCAAACAGGACCTCTTACTCTCTTTTCCAACCTCCTTCCCTTTACTGGTATTAATCTAAATTCCCCCTTTTTTCTTTTTTGCTTTTTTTTAATTAAAATTTTTGAACTTAATTAACATCAACAAAAATGAACACTTTAACATACAAAGAACAGAGAGAACTGTGTATAAGATTGTGAGTATTAGATACAGTCTGTGTTTTTAAAAACATTTCTATTAAATTTAACATGATAGTACCAAACACTACTCTGGTTGTGTCCTCTTTTTAATTTCTGTTCTTCCCCCCTACTCCTTTTTTATTTTCTAGGTAAGTCCTCCCTTTACACTGTTTTCTGACATGCAAACTGGGCTCTGGGAATTTCCCTCAAGTAGTCCAGCGGTTCCCAGAGGAAGGCTGGAAGCTTCCACGTCAACCTGCCTATTTTATTCTAAGAATGCTTGGGGTTCATTTGCCCTATGTTTACTGTTTCCTTTTATAGATGGGGAAGGTAAGGTTCTGAGAGTGGTGATGACACGCCCAAGAGGAAACAAAGATCCTCTGCACAGTGAGGAAAAGGGAGTAAAAGGAACCAGTACTAGTCCTCCTTCAAGACCATCTCTTTTTATCCAGATGAATGAATGAAAGAAGCACTTATGAAGAGTGAATGCTTGCAATGTTGTTTCTCAAAGGATAGTGTGAATACGACAGAAAAGGAAAATGACAAATTTTGGAGGAGATGTGGGAAAATTGAGATATCAATGCATTGGTGGTGGAGTTGTAAACTGACCCAACCATTCTGAAGATCAATTTTGGAACTATACCCAAAGGACTATGAAACTGAGAAAACCCTTTGACCCAGTAATACCATTACTAGGTCTATATCCCAAAGAGATTTTTAAAAAAGGAAAAGGACCTATATATACAAAAATATTTATAACAGCTTGTTTTGTGGTGGCCAAGAATTGGAAATTGAGGTGATACCCATCAGCTGGAGAATGACTGAACAAGTTGCAGTATTTGACTGTGATAGAATACTATTGTGCTATCACAAATGATGAGTAGGATGGTTTCAGAGAAACCTGCAAAGTTTTCCATGGATTGATGATACAAAATGAAGTGAGGAGAACAAGAGAACATTGTACTCAGTATTGCTGCACTCGTCCTTCATTGCTGAAGAAGACCACGCCATGAGAGAAATAATGACATGCCTTGCACTTGACTTTGTTCGAATGAGGTAGGGTTGCGTAGGTCACAGCCTCACTTCTCCAGACCCATCTGAATCCAGTGATATTCATCAGGATGACTGGAGACGGCCCAGGATGCAATGGGAGACCTCAGACTTTGGAGGTCAACAGCAAGACTGTATGATGATCAACTGTGAATGACTTAGCTCTTCTCAGCAATAAAAAGATCCAAGATAATTCTGAGGAACTTATGATGAAAAATGCTCTCTACCTCAACAGAAAGAACTGATGGAGTCTGAATGTAGACTCCATATATAATAGCATACTATTTTTTACTTTCTTTTTTTGTGCATGGCTTTTTGGTCTGTTTTCTTTCATAATGTGACTGATATGGAAATATGGTTTACATGATTAAACATGTATATCCTACATAAAATTACCTGCCTTCTCAAAGAAGGGGGAAGAGAAGGAGGGAGGGAATTTGGAACTCAATATTATAAAAAAATGAATGTTAAAATTGTAATTGGAAAAAATAAAAATATTTCACTTTTTAACAAATGGACAGTGTGAATCATAAGCAGGATCTCTTACCACTGGTTGGAATCACCTACTCTTATTAATGTTGATATAAAATATTTTGTTATTGCAAAACTATACTAGTAAGATTCTAGGGAAAAATTGTGAACTAAGGTGATTGAACTACACGATCTGTACGTAGGACACTCAGACAAATAGGGCAGTGTTTTTACTATTATGTCAAATTCAATAAAAACTTTTAGAAAATCAAGCTTTAGGCAACAGTGTTCAGCTTTAACACTGTAGGACAAGAAGGACATTCCTTTTCCCTGGGGGTGAGGCAGTCACTGAGATACATGTCAGAGAGAACATGGAAAAGTGAAGAAGGAGGGAACTGTTAGCATCAAGTCTTGGAGCTCAGGGTCTGTCAGTCATTTCTGCTGTCCAATAAGAACAGTTGTCATTCACATAGTGCTTCATATACATGATCTCATTTGATCTCTGCAATCATAGTGTGAGATGAGAACTACAGGTATTATTCCCACTGAAGAGATGGGGAAACGGAGACTCAGAGAATTGAAGGGACCTGCCCCAATATGGTTATACAGCCAGTAACCATCAAAAGCTGGATTCTAAGGCAGATCTTATCTTGCTAACCCCAGACTCAGCACTCCATTCCCTCTCCCAGTGAGAAAAGAGCTAGAGGACAAGAAACAGAAACTTAGTAAGGAAACCCTAAGTCTGATGAGGGTGAGGCTGTGAAATGAAAAGTTGTTCTATGCCAGGGAAACAGGACTGGCAAAGGCTGCCCTCTGCTACTGAAGTAAAGAATCAGAAGCCTTGGGTTCAAAGCCAGGCCCCACCACTTACTACCTTTGTGACTTTGGGCAGATCACATGACCTCTATGGGCCTCAGTTTCCTCTTCTGTAAAATGAGTGGGTTGGACTACACAGCCTCTAAGGGCTCTTCCTGATCTAAATCAATAATCTTACATTCCTGTGAAATCACATGGTTGCTAGTAAGGCCAGGCCCCAAAGTGAGCCTGGAGCAGACAAGCAGAAACAACCTGAAATTTTATATAGACTTTGGTCTCACACTTTCCTTGAAGGACAGGAGGTTCAGGTGCCTTCTTCAGTTACTGTAACCATCCCATCTCCTACAAAGCTGCCAGCCGTGGGCAGATGGCTTCTCTCTCCCTAGTGAGGTGAGGGTGATACTTCCAGGCCCTGGATCCTATCCTCGGAGAGTGAAGGGAGGTGACTACACAGTTAGTACAGGGTAGCCTGGAGCCCAGGGGAAACATCCTGGGACCAGGTAGTGCTTTTCTTATGCAGAAGATGATGAGTAACAGTAGGATTTCCAGGGCATGCAGCCAGAAATCTCCAGAAGGAGCAGAGGTCAACGAGGTCAGCAGCAAATGGCTTAAAACCCAAGAAGATATTTTTGGAAGCAAATAAGAAAGCCAGGCTCCAATGTGGGAACCAACGTGATTGTAGAGTGGAGTTACATTAACAACAGCTTAGGGGTCATGTCAGTGCCCCAGTCTAGCATGGTGCCTTGCACACAACAGGTTCTTAATAAACATTCATTGAATTAAATCCCAGGACCAAAGGAATTCACACCCACGGAAGACTAGACAATCAGTTCTGGATAGGTGAAAGAGCTAGCTCTTCCCATCTAGAAGTTCCTTTTTCATCTCTCTCTCTCTCCCTCCCCTGCCATTTTCTCTCTCTCTCTCTCTCCCTTTCTCTCTCTCTCCCTCTCTCACACTTTCTCCCTCTGTCTGTCTGTCTCTCTCTCTCTCTCTCTCACACACACACACACACACACACACACACACACACACACACACACACTTCATTTATTTATTTTAGATTCAGGTCCATCCTCTGTCCCAGGCCTCCATACCTGTCCGTGTCAAGGGCCACCAATGGCTTCTCATCTGGACTCTGATCAAGTGAAGAGTATCCTTTATTGGGGACAACCAGCCTGGAAAAAAAAAGAACAGATGGGTCATGATTAGCTGACCATGGCAGGCCCTTTCCATTTTTTTGTCTATCTGTTCTGAGCATTATGCTAGGGAGGTCTAAACTTTCCATTCCATCCCAAAGGGAACAACTGGCATACTGAACTCTGGACAGAGTAGACCATGCCAGGTACTCTTGAATACATCAGGAGCCAGGTACCAGGGAAGGCCCTGTCTGAAGCTTACAAGCAGGATGGTCTAGGACATAAACCTAAGGATTGCCTAAGTCTGGAGCCAGTAGGGCTCAATGCCCCCAAGTCCCTACCAATATGGGGCCACTGTCTGCTTCCTCTCCCACTCATCCTATCCCAGGCCCCTATTCTAGAAGAATAAAGATGCAAAGGCAGCTCTGTCAGTTAGGGTGATCTGTATGACACAGCAAGGGACAGAGAAGAAAATCTTTACCTTGTCCGGGCCATCACGTTGTTCTTCTTGGGCTGCTGGTTGACTGGACTGCCCATGGTGCCATTTTTCAAGGAACCCTTTCGAGCAAGCTCTCGCTGTTTCTCTGCAGAGGGAACATGGTTATTATGAGGATCAGGCTGATGCCTCATGGCACTCTGGCTCCTGACAACAGAAAGACAGTGGCAGCCTGGACTGGTGAGGGAAGGAAGCTGCCTTTCTTGCCCTCACCCACTAGGCCATCCACTGAAAAGGAAGCTCAAATCATCCATTTTCATAAGGCAACTGAGTTCTAGGGCCTGATTTAAACCCTAAGAACCTCCAACAAGTTCCTCCCTCCAACCAGCCTTGCTGATTCCTATAAAGGATACATCAACATCCTCCCCCTGCTATATAACTAGACCCATCCCACCCCTGCAGAAACCCCAGTCCTCTTGGGAAGATATCTCTTCACCAGGCCCTACTCCTGAGTCTCCAACATCTCTCTGAAGTTCAGGGTCTCTGCTTTTGTCTGCCAGCTGGTTACCAATTCTGCCTTCCTGTTCATGCTAGTGACAGCCTGGATCACTCTGGGCACAGAAATATTTTCCTCACCTGAGCTAACAAGAATCAATTTATCCTATCTGATGAATTCTGATACACTCATAAACAGAACAGAAGAACTAGGAAGGACCTTAAGGATAATCTAGTTCAAGTTTGTCATTTCACACATGAGAAAACTAGGGCCTAGAAAGAGGAAATAACTTGGCTTCAACTAAGCTGCACCCAGCTCAGCAGAGTCAGCTTCTCTTAAAATCTCCTGAGGCATGGAGACCTCTGTCCAGCTGCTGAAGGCAACTCTCCACCCTAGGCCTTCTCTACCACTCCTAATTCTATTCTGTTCCTACCCAGTTCAACCTCAGTCATTGACTAAGTTTCTGCCAGTCTTTTTCTTCTGCTTTTCCTACCAAAACCTTTTTCTCTTATTTCCTCTGTTCCTGGTTTTAAAAAAGGGCTGATTTTATTTGATGTCTTGTTTATAGAATCTAGAGCCAGACAGGACTCCTTTGTTTACAAATAAACTAATCATCTAACACACTTAGACATAGACATTGGCCTATGAGCTACCCTGGTCCCTGGGGCCTGTGCTCTGAGAGATCCACCCTCAAAGGGAAAGCCTGGGTAGCTTGAGGTCTTTCTGCCTCTGGCTGTGTGGATGGGTGTGTGGGATCAAATTACTAAATTCTCCTGCAGGATGTCTTTTGCCCATTCATTTAACTGGACCGACCAGGTTCTTTCTACATTTTGTGAGTTTCACAAGGACAGTTCTTGGGATGTGGGGGAGTGTACTTAGGTTATTTTTTCTTCCTTCTCACCTGATCCCTATTGAGACAAGAAAACCAGCAAATCAATAATGAAGAGGGTGGAAGGGCCCTCTAGAGATCAAGTACATGGTGGTCACAAGAGCAGAGGATCAGAGATTCAGAACTGGGATTTTATTCATAAGGTCATACACAACTCCCTCATTTCACAGATGAAGAAACTGAGGCCCTAAGAGGCTAAGTGATTTATCATGTACTCTTCAGGAAAGGTTTCTCATCTTTCTCCTTTCCTTGTATCTATTTTTAATTCTCTCTACTGAAAAGCAAACCTATTAATTTTGTGGCATTGCTATACTGGTTATTTGAGCTCTAGAGAGCACAGAAGAAGGAAACAGCTGTCTGTAGAGTAAGATGAAAGACACAGAGGTCTCCCTAACCCTAAGTATCTCCCCCATTAAATGCCATGGGGTCTGAAATATCACCATTTGAAATAAGTCACTTTTAGTCTTGATATATTTTAGGCTTTCTGAGTTCTCTATTATAGCTATACCAGAAAGGGTCAAACTTTAAGTCAATATCAATCATCAATGCTTGGGTAAAGATTAACTAAACAGAGAATTGAGAATAAGGTCTTGGTAAAAGGAATGAAAGAATAATATCTTGGTTGGAAGAGGTTTCCTGAAGGAAGGTAACCCAAACTTTGCAGACATCACCATTTTACCATGGTTGGTGAGTATGGTGAGTGGCAGAATGTATGGGAGAGTGGGCAGCCCTGGTGGCATGTATAAGAGGTGGCAGCTGACTGCCCTTCTGCCATGCCTCTGCCCTCTTCGTCTTGCTAATCACAAGGAGCTCCCTCCCCTTCTCTGTGCTGCAGCCCCTCTCCTCTTCTATCCCTCAAATCAACCTGCATTTCCACATTGGGAAAATTGGCTGGGCTATGCTAGGAAAGAGACAGGAAAGGATCAAGGGGGTTTTTAATAATCAGATTGAGGACATATAACTCATGCATATGGAACAAACAGGGGACACTGATAAGACCAGCCTGGAGGAGGAAGGAGTGATAGGAAATAAGAATAGAGAGGTAGAGTGGGGTTAGATTTTGATGGGCCTTCAATCAGCTTAGAATTGATGCAGTAGGCAAAAGGTAACCTCAAGGTTCTTCAGCAGAGAAGTAGTGTAATGAAAGCCAGGCTGTCAGAAACTTAATCTGGTGATGGTGTGCATCTTACTATGGAAGGGAAGGAAACCAGTAATCCCTTAGTTGATTTGTGTTGATGGCTCAAATAGATGATCTTGGGCCTCACCCATGCCTGTAAAAATACTCCTGAGATCCTAATAGTGGTGGTGGTGAGGTTGGGGAGTGGGGAATATAGCCAATCCACTCCCAATGGCCTGGAGGAGCTGTCACCAGCCCAGCAGGCTTCTAGCAGTGGAGTGGGGGGGAAGACTATGTTCCCCTTTCTCTCATCTTATCTCCTACCCAGTTCTACCAGGTGTTGACTACCTATTTTTCCTTTCTAATGAACAGCTCCCAAATAAAAAAAAAAAAAAAAAGGTTTTCTTGCCAACTGAATTTGTAGACAGTCTCCTGGGAAGGAAGCCTGAGTTGCTGTAGAAACAAATCACTGCTCTTGGGGGAGAGTTTTTTGGGAAGCTGATGGAAATGAAATTGAAACTTCTTATTCATGTCTGGAGTGAGACCAGCTCTGATCCAGGAAGGCAACGGCTGTCCCCAAAGGCCTCCTTCTCCTCCTAACTCCTGGAAGTGCTCTGAACAGCAGCTGCTGGGGCTGGAAGAGGGAGATGGACCTGCATCCTAAGTTACGGGTGGCAGAGCTAGACCAGACTCCAAGGCCTCCTGCAGCTCTAAATCCTATGATCTTATGAGTGAAGTCAGAGTCACACACATTTAGTCTTCCTTGGGAGAAAGTGGAAACTTGAAATTAATTCAATTAAACAGATTCAAAAACATGATATTTGGGATTTTAAATATCCTTTATGGTACTCGAAATTTACAAATATATGTAATTTGGTTTACTTAAAAAAATTATCTCTTTGGTATAAGTGCTGGCAGCTAGATGGCACAACTCATGCACAGGGTTCACACTCTGCCACTCAGTTATTTAACCTCCCTCAGCCTCAGTTTCCTCATCTAATAATATGGGAATAGTAACAGCATCTATTTCACAAGGTTATCATGAGGGTCGAAGGAGAGAGCACACGTAAAGTGCTTTGCAAATCTCAAAGTGCTATATAGATGCTTCCTACTATTGTTGTTAAAAATTAATCCCCATCATCATAATTGCTGTTATCACAGAGATATGGGAGGACCCAGAGAAAACATTCTTGGTAAGGAATGCACTAAATTCAATCTCTTGGATCCCAAAATGCCTGTTCCACTCCTGCTAGGGTCCAATTTGTTCTTCCCTCTGCCAGTTCAAAACATCACAACCCAGATGTGTTCTCAGCTCTTTCCCATCTGGACTCACCATTAGTTGTAATTTCTGAGGCCAAGGGAAGACCTTCCCTTCTTCCCTAAAACAAAACTGGGGCCTGAAATCCCTGTGGCAGGAGGCTAAAGGTTTGTACAATTAGGGAGAAGGGTTAAAGTGCAAATTTCACAGGAGGAGGAAAACAGAGATTGGCATTTATTCTAAGGCATAAAAGCTTGATAGCAAGTCAAATCTTCTATGACAACAGTATTTCTAGAACCATAGTTTTACAACTGGAAGAAGCCTCAGAGGACAATTCAGTCCAATTCTCTCATTTCACAGAGGAGAGAGCTTAAGTGATTGTCCCAGGCTCACACAGCTAGTATCTCATGCGCTCAGTATTCTATCAAATGTGCTTGGTGGGAGGTAGGAAGGGAGGGGGATAGTGAGAGAGAAACAGAGGAAGAGAGGAGAAAAAATCCATTGCCAGGAGGATGGAAAAGTCACAGAAAGGGAAAACTAAGGCAAAGACAAACGTCTATTCCTTTATGATTGTGTGAAGGTCATCCGGGCCTCATCCTGACAGCCATTAGGGCCCCAGCCTCAGGCAACTGTGGGCATGCTGTGGAGGAGTCCTACCAGCTTAGGCTGTTGTGCTGTAGTCCCCAACAAGAACACTAGGTGGCGATCACAGCCAGGGGAGTTCCGATGTGGGGACCTCCGCCTCCATCCAGTAAGAGGCTCAGTCACTCTTGCCTGACCTAGGGCCTCAAATCCAAATCCAGGGGCAATGCCATAGTGTGGCATAGCTTCCCAGGGCTATACATCAGAATGGGAGCTCCCTGAGTTCAGGGTTTGTTTCTGCATTTTCTTTGTATCCCTGATACAGTAGTGCTTGCTGAGGTTGTCACATGGATGATCTATAGTTCATGTCTGAGGGTGACCTCGCCCCCACCTTGCTGTGGGTAGGGCCTACAGTAAGGTGAGCTCATTAACCTCATACCACCCTGCCCCCAGAGACAAGCTATCTCAGCCAGTCACTGGGGCACCACTCCACCTAGGCCTTCTTTGTGGCCAGAGCCTCAAAGGGCGCTCCCCCCAGGTGGGGAGCTACGCTTGACTCAGGGCATCTCTTACCTTGATGGCAGCCTTTGGGGGCTGGTGTATCCTTCCCTCTTCTCTTCAACTCCAAGTATCTATTTCCATCTGTCACAGATTCCTTTGTCCTCCCCAGTTTTCTGGGATCTTTCCTATGCTAATCTCTTTTAAGCTCCCCACACCAATTTCTACCCTCTATCTCTCCTGCCCCCCCAACTCCCCTTTAAAGGTTCTGAGTGACACAGCTACTTCCCAGAAAGCTACATTAGGAAATGAAATGATAGAACCCTGCAAGCTTAGCTGCCTCCAGGGCCTGGCTGGTGATGGTTGGTATAAGGACCTCACCAGTGTTTCTGAATGGGGCTGGCATGTAGAATCCTGTTCTGAGGGAAAGGAAAGGACTGGTTTGCTGTCCTGGATTCGAGAACTTAAGAGAGGGCTTTGAATGAGTGCAAAGACCCAGGGGAAGGAGAGGGAACAGGTAGATATTGAATAGGATAGTCCTACAAAATCACTTAATGGGGGCATGGGTGGGGAGAGAGGAGAGGCTGGAGGGAAAAGGCAGAAGCATTTATTAAGTACCAACTATGAGCGAAAGACTACGCTGCTTTATAAACATCTCATTTGCTCCTGACAACAATCCTGAAAGGCAGTTGCAATTGTTATCTCCATTTTACAGTTGAGGAAATTGAGGCAGAGGTTAAGTGACTTACCCAGGGTCACATGGTGAGTTAGTGTCTGAAATCACATTTGGACTCAAGTCTTCATGATTCCAGGCCCAGTGCTTTATTCAATGACACAGTAGATTAGACTGGAAGGCTAAAATGGGAGGAGCGCTCTGTAGCTCTGATGGCTTTCAAAGAGACCTACCTAGAGCCTGACCTGCAAAGTATTTAGAGGAAGTATATCAAAAAGACATTGAATAAGAAGCAATGGCCCAGGACACAAAGAAACCCTCGAGGCAATCCTGGGGGTGGCAGGCCAACGAGAGAAGGCAGAGGTCTTGGGGTAATTGTCCTATCTCTGCCAAGATTCATCAGTTTAGAGGAAAGGGGCAGGGATACCAAAAGGGAAATAAAATGGCAGCAGGCATTCTGAGAGGGGTAGTGTTTGGGCAGATGCAGGCCCAGAACGGGGACAGATGCTTTAGAGGAGGCAGTTTACACGTGAATGGCACAATTAAGAAAAGGGCTATCTTTTATGAACTTTGGAGGGTGGTCGTGGGTAATTACTCCATTTAACCTCTCTGAGCTCAAGTCTGACCTCTATAAAATGAGACTATTGACCTATTCTGATGTCTTAGGTCTTTTTTTAGCTCTTAAGTTTTATGACCTGTGTAAAATGACTGATGTTTTGAGGTGATAGAAACACTATTTATCTGCTTTTTATTTCCCCTAAATAATATTTTTTCCCCTAAAGGAGAAGGTAGTTTGGCTGAAGGAAAACATAAAAGGAGAAGTAGCAAAAATTTGCCCTGCATCTGGGCTTCCTGATTGGTCAATGGTGAACCCAGGATTGCAGAATGTGAGGGAAGATGTGAGTTAATGCATCCAGGTGGGCAAATTCCCTAACAGGCTTTACTTTTCCTGGGGCAGAAGATGCCAATCTTATCTGGGAGCCAGGAAGCCACGGAAGAAGAGAGTATCAAGATGGGCTAAGTTATTCCGAGGGATTTCAGGTAGCTAAGACAAGCTTAGGAAGTTTAAGTAACCTCAAGTTGGGGGCTACAGAGCTTTATTTTTTTTTCTCTAAAGTTTTGTGGTTTTCTAGTTACCCTGCTCTGCAGCATTCTTCTTGTGTTTATCCCCTTCTCTACTTTTGTGGTCTGGAGTGTGTGGCAGACAGGAAGAAGAACTGGAAGATGGAGTAGATGCTGTATGGGGGAATCTAGGACATCTGGGATTGGACATACCAAGATGCCAAGGAGGCTCAAGAACCACAGAAGTCAAGGAAGCAGTGTCTTGAGTCAGGGTTTAGAGATTCGAGGAGATTAACTGCAAGGAGAGAGTCCCAGGGCCAAAGGAAAGGCCTACCTCAAGACTTCTGAGGAGCTGATGCAGATGAAAGAGGCCCAAGGCTGAGGGCTGGATCCTTCATGAGGTCAAATGTTCTGGACAGAAAACAGACTGAGAGGAGACAACCACGCATGGAGGGAGGGGCCTGCAGATGTGTTCAGTTCTTACAGGGGACAAGCACTCAGAGGAGGGGAAAGGGCCCTTGAGGATGGGATTCATACACAGGACATTCCTTACTAGTTTGGCCAGAAAGTGCCTACACTTTCTTCCATTCAGGGCAGCACTGATGTGTGAGGGGCTCCTCAGACACCACGAGATCGTAGAACTATAGTCCTCTCATTTTACAAATGAGGAAACTGAGGCCCAGAGATGTGAAGTGACTTGCCAAGACAGCTAGTAATCTATCTTCTAGGTGTTTGATGAAGTCAGGATGTGAATACAAGTCTCAAACTCTAAAAATCGTGTGCTTTCCAGTGTCCCATGTTGCTTCCTCCTGGGTGGGGAGGACTTCCCAGAGCAAGGAATTCTGTGAGCACAGGTCCATAGGATTTCTAATCCTTCACAGACCAGAGCCGGAGTGACCAAGGGCAGGAAACACCATGCTCACTATCCACCCCAGTGCTCCCTAGCCCATTTCTCCCTAGGATCCTTTTCCGCACAGGAAGGCCAGGGACCTGCCAGGTAAGAGAAGGAGGCTAGGCCCCAGGGGCTACTATGTATAGCTGCTCTCTGACCAATTGCCTGCCTGCCCCCTTACCCCCCCCTGCCAATTTCAGCAGAGAAACAACAGCTGCTTCACCTAATTAGCATGAATCCCAGCTGGAGGAGCCAGGCCGATGAGCAGCAGGATAGAAGGAGGGGCTGGGGGAGACAGACGGTAGAGGAATAAGCCGCTGCAGGAAGCTGAGTAGAGGAGGAGATGCTAATGGTATTGATTGAGGGGCTTGGCTCCCCCCTTCAACCTCCAGATTTCATTTCTTATTGCACAGGCTTCCTTTGTAGCACAGATGGATAGGGGATCAGAGGGGTAGAGACAGGAAGGGCTACATAGGATGAGGGAGGGTCTTGAGGAGTTAGGGAGAATGAGGGGAGGGAGTTAATGGTCCACATGGGAAGGGGATGGGGCCTAACATTCCAGACTGGGAAAGGATGAGACCTGAAGGGTTAACCCATGAGGGGTTTGAGAGGCCAGAGTGAGAGGATGCAGCCTGAGGGGTCAGGCAGAGACAGAATAAGGATCTTTGGTCCATAGTATTTTAGAGATGGAAGGGATCTTAGAGATCATTTACTCCAATGCCCTCATTTTACAGATGAGGAAATTGAGCCCTAGAGAGAAGTAGGGCCAGAGGATGGGAAAGAAGGACATGCGAAAAGATGAAGATAGACACATGTGACATGTGCGTGGGTTAGGGCTGCACTGAGCCCTGCGTGGACTCTGCACTCTGCTGAGACTTAAGTGGGAACCATCATCCCTGCTGCAGTACAGGTTATGGGGATGAGAGCGGCAGCTGAGTGCTCAGCTCCTTGGACGACATCAAGCAGCCCCTCCTGCCGGTGATGGCGGAACCTCCAGACCCTTCCCTCACTATCACCTCTCCACTCCCAGGTCCTATGGGCACAATGATGCCTGGAAAACCCTAAGATGCAATGCCCAAGGGGATTTCTCTTCCATGCATTGCCTTCCTTCAATTTCCTCTGAATGGATCCTAGGTCAAGCATTCTTGGGTTATGGCAACAGTTTCTTAACTTGTTTCCCCCCAATTCAAACACTTTTTGTTGTTCAGTCATTTTCAGCTGTGTCTGACTCTTCATGACCCCATTTGAAGTTTTCATGGCAAAGATATTGAGGCAGTTTGCCATTTCTTTCTCCAGCTTATTTTATGGATGAGGAAATTGAGGCAAGCAAGGTTAAGTGACTGGTCCAGAGTCACACAACTAGTAAGTGTCTGAGTATAAACATTCATCAAGTGTCTAACATGGGCAAGCCATTATGCTAGGCACTGGGACTATAAAGACAAAATAGCCCTCGCTTAGGGGCTTATGTTCCACTGTACACAAATAAGTAAATATTAAATAATTTGAGAAAGAAGAGAACACTGTGGAGAGGCTTCCTGTACAAGGTGGCGTCTGAGATAAGCTTTCATCTTGTGAACATCTCTGTGCTCCAATCAAGCCATCCTACACAGTCGGCTCTGTCTTCCTAAAAATTCCATCATATTGTGATTTTGCTCAGAAATCTTCCGTGGCTCCCCATCAACTGTAGAAAGGAACCAATTTCCCTCAGACCTGGGTCTGAGGCTTTTCATGACCTGACTCTTCATCTGAGCCACAGAACCTGGCTTTGCGACCTGCAGTGTGACCTTGGATGCCTCATTTACGTTTTCTGAACTTTGGTTCCTTCATTTGTAAAATGAGGCAGCTCTAGGAGGTAATTCCAAGGTGTCTTCTGTCTTTAAAGTCTATTATTCCAACCTTCCAGCCTTGAAACTCCCATGATTTTCTCTCACATTGCTATATTCTAGTGATAATTACATCTACAACTCAGAGGACCCAGCAGTTTCTTTTCTCTCTGTTTGTTTCTTCTAAACTAGAATGACCTCTCACTTATTCTGCTTGCCTAAATGCTATTTATCTTTTAAGACCATCGTTTTGGAGGTAGAACTGATGGGCTGCTTGGGTGCTTGTGCTTGGACCCCAATTCCAAGACCATACTTCTCTGTAGTCTCAAAACACTCTTCCTGACAGTTTCTCCCCAGCCCAAGGACACTATGCCTAGCAATGACTGATGAGTAGGCCCCAGCAAAATATTTATTTCTCTCCCTGGTATAGTAATAAAGCACATCTATAGGAATTATTAGTTTGAATTGGATTTGTACTGACTCATAAAGATATTCTGTACTTATACCAACTCCCTACCTTTTATTTTATGCATCCTGGACTCCTTATTATATGTATCCTAGACTTAAGACATATGTACACTCCCTATATCTATCTTGTCAAAACAGTCCTCAGTTGGCTCTGACTGCTAGTCAACTTATTGAAGAAACAGACCTAAAAATCATACCTCTCTGTGGCCCCTTTTGGGCTTTTCCTGGTGAATTCTGGGTAAAACGCTTGTGTAATAAATACAAAAGTGCACGTTCCTTTAAGAACTGACCTCTCCTTAACCACACCCTGAATCACCTAATTAACATACCTGGCACACGTTTTAACTACAGTTTACCATATGTAAACTTTTACTGTACCCCTCTAAGGTTGCAGTTTCCTTAAGAACTTTTGCCTGCTGAAACCATAAAAATAAATCTTTGCCAAATTGACTGAAAGATTGCTCGAGTCCATGAATTCATTGCTGACCACCCTGTCCTGCTCTCTGGTCTTGGAGGGATCCCTGAACTCCCCTGTAAACCACATCAGAATTAGGATCACAACATTTCCTGCCCAAACACTTGCCACCGTATCCAAAGAGAACATAGTTCCCAAACCCCTTCCTTAAACATTTTTTGCTCCTGGAAGGTTGACTGTCCCCAGTCGGGTACAAGGAAAGACACTGTAATAACAGGGGACAAGGAAGGTATATTTGTAATCTATTATATATAGATTAAGCGTATGGATAGTGTTGAGCTGCCCACCTTTCCCTGGTGAAAAGAATACTTGGCAGTACTGCCTAGGAGGGCATAGGCCCATGAACACTCACCCAATTTCACTTGGAGTGGGGATGGTTTGTAATTCATGGCTACAGTCTCTCCTTCCCGAGCATCACAGTCTCCGTCTGAGATGGATGCAGCTGCTGGATCCTGGGGAGAGAAAACAGTTGGGAAGAGGTCACGATGAGCTGAACACAAGAACTTCAATACACTGGTTTTCCTTTCTGACTCAGAATCTCCTGAGGGAAAGGTTGATGGCAACTGCGACCTGTTTCCTCTCAACTTTTTTCGGTGGGAGGAGACAGTCCAGGCCCCATGAAGCACTCTGCTATGTTCTACAAATCCTTCAAGACCCAACTCATTTTGCACTTTCTTTATGAAACCTTCCTAGTGGTCACCATATATATATCAACATATTAATATTACATGCTTAATACTGCCCTGGATTTTTCCCTTACTGTGAATGCAGGGTATGAGAGAAGGGGTGGGATGGAAAGGAGAAACAAGAGAGTGGTTAGTTTTCCTGGGCATACACATGGACCCACACTAGCAGGGTTTGGGGACTGCTCAAGCCCTGTCCAGCCCAAGCATGGTCCTAGTTTTTTGGACGTCCACTTCTTGTGTGCTTACTCAATCACAACCCTTATTATGCAACTTGTTCACTCTCAATTTCCTGTCCCACAAGGACACAGGTGGCAGTTTCAAGGTCTCCTCTCTCTCACCAGGGCCCCAGGCTTCTTGGAACCCGACCTCCAGAGCCTGCCTTCTTAGCCCAGACTGAATTTTTGGCCAGCGGCGTAGCCCAGGGTTTGATTTTTCCCAATTAATTTCTTCTTAGTACCAGAGGGATGTTGACAGGTGCAATAACATGGAAGCAAACACTTCACTGTCTGGCCTGGCTGGTGGGTTAACTGTGAGCACTCTGAACTGCTGCAGGGGAACGAAGGCTTAGCTCCAGTTTACAGGTAAAGGAGGGGCCGGAGGGCAAGGGGAAATGGCTTCTTGTCCTACTCCACCTCTAGTGCTTTCGTTTTCCTACTGCTAAAAGCAGCTGCAAATCCAGCAAGGTGCCAGGCTGCTGCTAGAAGCACACCAAAAAAACCACAACTGTTTCCTGGAGAAGGTGTTAAACCAAAGTCCCAAACACAGCGTAAGCCATCCCAACGGGCCTGATGGTCAAATCAGGAATCTCTCCTCCTAAATTATTGTTCAAACATTTTCATTGATCACAACTACTCTCCAACTTCTCCTTGAAGTTCACATCATCCCCACTGTACTGCCCTCTCTCCATCTTTTTCCATGTTACAAAACAATCTCCTGGATATTCTCCCTTTTTCTTTTTTTTTCTTGTAAAATTTTATTTTTATTGATGCTTTTTGTTTCTAAATCACATTTATTTCCAAATATATTCCTCCTCCAATGCCTCATGTGGAAAGCCATCGTTTGTGTTGCTGCTGTTCAGCTGTTTTCAGTGTTGTCTGACTCTATGTGACCCCACTAGGATTTTCTTGGTAGAGAAACTGGAATGGTTTGACATTTCCCATCTTAGGCTCATTTTACAGATGAGGAAACCGAGTCAAACAAGTTTAAGTGACTTGTCTAGAGTCACTTAATAATAAGTGTTTGAGGCCAGATTTGAACTCAGGAAGATGAGACTTCCTGACACCCTGTCCTCTGCACCACTCAGCTGCCGCTGTAAGGCTGACTGCTTTTTTTCAAGCCAATTCAGTAAGACCAATCAAGACATTCACCATCTGACAACAATTTCAAACCCTAGTCCCTTTCCTCTGCAAAAAGGAGGTTCATTTTCTCAACCTCTCCAAGGCCAAGCTTCTTTCTCTTCTACAATTACATGGCTTTCAGTTTCAACGCCTTAATTGCTCTTTGCCTTGATGTTGCTGTAGTCGCTGTTTTCTTGGTCCGGCTGACTTGACTTTGCATTAGTTCAAGTTTTTCCATGTTTCTCTGAATTCTTCATCTTCATCACTTATAACTTAGTGATAATCCATTAAATTCATGCTCATGTGATTCAGCCATTCTTCCATCAATGCACTTTGCCGTTCTTCATGGTTCTTTGTTACCACAGAAAGTGATGCTGGGAATAGTTTAGAATATAAGTGGCTTCTTTAACCTTGTTGGAGTAAGTACCTAGAAGTTCTTCCACATTTTTCAATGGTAATGGCATTTGGTTTACACTCTTTCTCTCTACCTCTTGTTTGCATTCTTGTTTTGTGATTTCTTGGTTTCTCAGAAAGTCATTGGCCTCCATCTGTTCCATTCTAATTTTGAGAGAACTATTTTCTTCAGTGAGCTTTTGCACCTCTTTTTCCACTTGGCTAACTCTGCTTTTGAAAGCATTCTTCTC
>CM053769.1:50036425-50056932 GCA_028658325.1 Potorous gilbertii | reverse complement strand
GTGATTATTTTTCATTTTTAAAAATGTTGAGGATTCATTTTTGGAAAAAAGTTTTTACGGTAAAAATCTATGATCATTTGAATCTAGTGAATCTGTTATATATGTCCATGGTACAGATGGGAAATCTGAGGCACAATGAGATTAAATGACTTGCAGTTATTAGTGAAGGAAGTACTCCTTCCTCCCAGAATCAAACTGAAATCCCAAGGCACAGGAACCTCCCCACCGCCCCCACCCCCAACCTGATGATAAAATTATGCTATTGTGAAAGCTGAAGATGATTTCTAAGAAAAAGAAATTATCTTGGTTTCAAATGCCCATTGCACTCTAAAAAAAATATCTCCTTTGGGGACATGGGAAGGGATCAGCATTACTTGTTGACCACATTTATCTTCATGTTCACCAAAGAAATGTAGATGCTGTCTGAGCTGAACGAATCTTTAATTTTAACAAATTTAATATTTAACAAATTTCAGGCAATCTGATAAGCTTTGAGTTTCAGTTAAGTACAAAAAGTTGCTGTGAAAGAAATGCTTTCTTTAAAAAAAAAAAAAGGCACCCTCCCTTCTACCTCTACTGCATATTGTGATTATTGGCAGGGGAACTCTTACTTCACTACAATCCACATACTTCATCTTCATAGTTAGATGGGCAAAGAAGGGCTAAGTAGGGCTGTTGTTTGGGAAAGAAATTCCGTTTATACATTTAGCTAATTTCTGATAGTTTAAAGTAAGTACTTTGGTTCAACTCAAAATCTACCAGCTTTTGCCTCCAATGAATATTTCTTGAATGTCAGGTTCCCCTTTCTAATGCTAAGGGTTTAGGTAGAAGCTTCTTCATTACAGACAAATGAAACAACTTGCTTAGAGGTGAAAAACTGAACTAAGATGGCAAAGCCTAAAAGTTAGTGTAATGGTAGAGCTCTGAATTCACTGTCTTCCCTAGTAAATGTATTCTAAGGCCATTTTTGCCCTCCTATGCTAAACCCAGCCAGTCAGCTGCAGATTATCTCGACTTAATGCTAAAATCCTTTCTTTTCTGATGGTTATCATTCATGTGGTGCCTGGAAAATTGTAGATAGGGGCAAGCTATGGTGCTGTTCCATTGGACCTTCTAATGTAATTTAGTTTCTGAAATATCAGATCCTGAAAGGTGACATTTTTATCTCTAGGTGGCAGGAGAATTCCCAGGTGAACTATCTAAATAGAGAAATGGGTCCTGTCTTATGTTAATAAACAATACTAAAAAAAAAAAAAAAAAGACCACAGAATATTTGAAGGGAAAATAAAAATAATAAACAATTATAGAATTCTTTACAATTTGCGAAGTATATTACATATGCTATCTCATTTGAACTTCACCGTAAGAGAGGTGGGCCTTATTATTCTTCTTAGTATCTTAGTATTTTATACATGGTAAAACTGGAGCTAATGGAAGTTAAATGACTTATCCAGGGCCACATAGCTAAGTGTGTAAAACCAAGTCCTCCCTAACTCTCAGACTGAGCAGTTGAGTCGGTGACTTGAGGGATCATTTTAGGGGCTCAGAACCTACAGAGGTACAGTCTGGGAAGAGGTAAGACAGATCCAGTACTATATGGGCACTCGCTATGTGTAAGACTTTCCTTTTAGATTCAAGGCTCTTAGGTATTCAAAAGCTTCTTGCCCACTTGAGTCCTCACTACTAACTTCTAAAGATCTGGCTTCAGGTCTAATAGCTCACCTGGAAGTTGAGAATTTGAGGCCAATGTAGGAGTTTCTGAGCGCTCTTTGACCCCAAGGCTTATCCTAGTTGAATCCCTGCTGAAAGATACAGTCAAAGAAGCAATTTCACTATGGAAACATTGTGTACCAAGTGTTCTTGGGTATTACTGGCTAAGCCAAAATGGCTTCCCTGGAGAGCCACAGATCAGGCTCAGCAATCAGCATGCAACACACATATAATTAAACACTGAAAGTCAAACCCTTGTGAACATTTTGTCTGGTTTCTGGTCTGCCTTATAACTCATTCTAACTACCAGCTTGTAGAAATCATGAGGAACTAGGTCTATTCTGATTCTTTTCCTGTGCAAAAGGAAGTAGTTCTTGACTTCATGCTTTCCGACATCCTATCAATGTGTCTGGCAAAAAGGTTTCCCTTCCAACACCAGATGGGGGAGGCTTCAATGGAGCTGGTCAAATGGATAAGAAGATAAGAAATGAGACACTTTTAGAACGAGACCTTATCTTGAAAAAAGAGGGCTCTGGCGAATAAAGCTCCCCAGAAGTAAAGATGCCTGCCCGGTCTTTGCTCTGGCTTGGCAGGTGTGTGTCTTAAAGTGAGTCTCCTTTTTTGTGTCTTATTTCTCCTTTCTACAAAGTAAGGCGTATCTGTACTTTCCTCTTTCCTTCCTCACTGCCTTTGAGAATTAACTAGGTAATAATAACAAAATGAATACAGAGAGACAGAGGACAAAGACTGACATAACCTCAAAGCTCAAAAGGTATTCTAGTTCAACACTTACCTTGAACAATCTTATCTCTACTATACATCTGTTCAAGTAATTATCCAGCTGTGATTTAAAGAACTCCAAGTGGGAGGAAGTCTCCTCTCTCTTGAGGTGGCTCATACTACTTTGGCCTTATGTTAAGGTCAAATTTTCTTCTTTATACCTTCAACCTATTGTTCCAAGTTTGTTAGATTTTGATGGGTAGGGGAGGCTGCTGCTATCCCTAGACCCTCTTCACTGGTGACCTATAAGACAGGTGTCTCAGTAGAGCAGTGGAGGCAGATGAGGGAATAAGGGAGTAGGTGGTGAAGAGGTGGAATTTTAACTTTAGCAATGAAATGGGTGAGATGGGGTTGTAGCTGGATGGGGTTATAAAGGTCAAAGGAATGCTTTTTTTTTTTTTGGATTAAAGTGATTTGAGCATATTTCACAGGCAGAAGGTAAGAAATCAGTAGGGAGGGAGAGACTGAAAAATACATGAGAGAAGAAACGCCTGCTGATGAAAGGACACTAATAAGCTGGGGAGTATTCAGAAGGCAGGATCGTGAAGGGTCTTGTAATCATTACATATAAGCATTAGTTAATGGAATTAGGGCTGTTCTGGTAGGACAAGAGAAGCCTTGGGGTATAGCAAGGAGGATGGACAGACAGGGTGCCAGGATATAAAGCTGCCTTCAAGGATTACAAAGTCTGTCCTGTAAAAGAGAGAGTAGACTCCTGCCCAAATTGAATACAATACTCCACGTATAATCTCTCTGACAGTACTATTCCTTCCATAGTCCAGAACATGATGTCTTTTTTATTGAAGTGTAAGATCAAATTAGCTTCTTTGAGAGCTATTCCACATGGCTGACTCATATTGAATTTGTAATCCACTAATAAATTCAAATATTTTTTCAAATGAAGCACTAACTAGTCAATCTTCTCTCATCTTGAACTTGTGAAGTTGATTTAAATTTTATCTCATCTGATTCAGCCCAACATTCTGGTCTTTCAAGATCTTTTAGATCTGGGCTATAACCCAATGTGTTAGTTATCCCCCCCAGACTTTTGCCATTTGTAAATTTTATAAGCATGGGATGATGATAAATAATCACTGTAATGTGTGTGTAAATGACACATATATAACATACACACATGTACATGTATGAATACACACATGTATGTGTATATACACACATATATACTGCTTTGAAATTGCAAAATGCTTTATGTTAATTATTTTAGTTGATCCTTACAACTCTTCTGAGGTCAGTCGTACAGATATTACTACTCCACTGTATAGATGAAGAAACTGAGACTCAGATAAGTTAGGTGATTTGCCCACAGTCACACATTTAATGACAGAAGTAGTATTCAAACCAAGGTCTCTCCTGATTACAAATCGAGTTCTTTCCACTTTACCATTTTACCTCTCTTACCCTCTATGCTTTTTATAGGTCATTAATAAAAATGTCAATACCATAAAGCCACACATAGATACCTGGGCACTCTACTACATACTTCTTTCCACGTTAACATAGAACCATTCATGACTAACCTTTGGGTCCAGCCATTCAAACAACTTCTAATTGACCTAAACGTATATATCATCTGGCCCATACCTCTTCATCCTGTCCACACAAATTACATAAGATTCTGTAAAAACATTTAGCTAACATTTTACCAAAGTATGTATACAGCATTCCTCTATCATTCTGGCAATCCTTTCAAAAAAAGGGAAATGAAGTTAGTCTGGCATTAACAGTTCTTAACAAAGCTACACTGCCTCTCTGTGATTGCTTTCTTTTTCTAAATGTTCACTGATAATCCTTTTAAGAATATGCTCAAGAATTTTCCCAGGGATTGAAGTTAAGCTTAGTGGCCTGTAGTTTTCTCTCTCTTTTTAAAATAATTCTGCTGTACTTCTTGTATTCTCTATGATACTAGGATAACTAACAGTGACTCAGCAATCTCATCTGACAATTCATTCAGTATCAAAGGAGTTATTTTATCTGAATCTGGTGATTTCAATTCATCAAAGGCAGCTAGGTGCTCTCTTACTCTCTCTTAGCACAACCACTGTGATCACTAAAATGACTAAAATAAAATCCTGAGAGGTCATCTTACCCAGCCCTTGGAAGGGCTACACCTTAACCAATCACCACAGGCAACTATGATTTAGAGGATATTAGGGAGATCAGTGTCTGTCTTCTTCTTGGAAGGGATGCCACTCCCGTCTTGTTAGAATTGTTACTTCTATTGCTAAGACTGTTACATGAAACTTAATGCTTGGTCAGAAGTAATGAATCAGAAGCAGAAGAGTGAAATGATTTGCCAACATTCCCAAAGTAAAACTGGGACAAAGCTGAAATTAGAATTCATAATCCAACCTTAAATTTGTAAAAATCATTTTGAGCTTTATTGATACTTTAAAAAATATATATCACAACCATTTCTGGATATATTCTCTACCCCTATTCAGTGAACCTTCTTATTCTAGAAAAAGAAAAAGGATTAAACAATCTCAACCCCATCTGACAGAATATGGGACATCAAAGGGAGGAAGGTACATTTCTATATCTCTTCTCTAGGGTTAAGATTGGTAATTACAATTACACATTGCTTTGGCTTTAATGACGTGTTCTTTAAGTGGACAAGACTGTGGTTTGGGGTTAAAGTGGTCTCCTGGTTCTGCTGCTGACGTGACTGTAGCAGTTCAGATCCTACTTTCAAGTCGTCCAATTTTATCCCTCAAGTAAGGTCTTATTTATTTTTAAGCTAAAGATTTTTTTCAATTTTCCAAGGATTTGGAGATATAATAACAATTCCTTAATAAGATAATTACTACTGAACATCTAATGCAATTAAAAGAGAACAATAACCATTGTGTCTTATCAAGCAAGGAGAAGTATTATCAGTGTTTTGAGGTTTGAGTGATCACCATGGTTATACTCATTCAAATATTACTTGTGACCAAGGGTCCAAAGGTCTAGGTTTAAAAAGATTAGGTTCAATCCTGAAGATATGTCACAAATCACTTTCTTCTGAGTCACACCCTAACCCAGGGTGTTCCTTGAGAACATCCTTAGTTCCTATATAAGCACTTAGGCCAACAATACATCAAATTAAAGGTAGACTTAATTTAACTTTATTTTATAAAAACTCAAATCAGGAAGGACTTACATCCAGGGCAAGGAATAGTCAAAAGAACTCTCCTTTTCTTTTCAGCAGGTCTCTATATTCCCCAGGGACCTATAAAGTCTTCCAGATTTATAGTGCTACCTTAAGAGTGAGGCTCTCACATAGGAAATATAATTTGGGGGTCCTCAGAAAATCAATTCCTCTGTCCTAGGCCTACACAGTCCATATAACACACATTACTAGTGAAGGGCAAGGTCTAGGTTTGATTCTTCTTATTGTGGATCTGTCCTTTGCTGCTCCTTGCCTTTAGCTACTGCCTAGTCCTGGACCTTCTCCTCTTTTCTCCAAAAGGCCTGACCAGGAACTTCCCAATACTGTCCTGCTGCCATTCTTAGGGCCTTTTCTCCTGGTGTTATGTGGCTGCTTGAAAAGGCTTTGAATTTATGTAGATTTCTTCAGGGAACTGAGTCTAGTCTCTATGTCTAGCCCCTCTCCTAGTTTTGTTTCTCACCTCTTTCTCTCTAGGTCTCTAGGTCCTCTTCCTCCTCAGAGCAATAGCCAAGCTCTGAAACTATGAATCAATCATCCTTAATTGTCACCAGGCCAATAAAATATCCCAGCAAAAAAGGTCACATCATCAAAGGGAAATCATCAATGCAAGATAGAGCCACAAATGTGGAATCAATAGGGACATTTATAACTTGTATAGGAAGACATCTTTACTGCCTCTTTAACCTTGATCAGGTTCCTCCTAGACATACCTTCTAATATAAAAAAGGATAAGAGAAATGCATTATTTTTCATTAAATAAAACAAGTTTACAGAGATCTCAGAGAGCCTGTTCTTTATCTCTCCCCGCCCTTTCTCAGCCAAACTCCTCTCTATTACTCATACATCTTTCCTCTCTGTGCTTTTGCACTGGTCATCCCACATGCCTGGAAATGTATTTCCTTTTTATTGTCACTTCCACGAGTCCTTCTCTTCTGTTAAGATGCAGTTCAAACCCCATCTTTTGCAGGAGGCCCTTCCTCACAACCTGAAATCCTACTGCACTTCCTCCCAAACTACCTTGCATTGAACCTAACACATGCTATAGGATACACACTATATGCTATAGTACACAACCATACTATAATGTATATATTATAGATAATATATTTAACTACCATATATCCCATACTATGTATTTGTAATTATTCACTTTATGCTGTGCATACAGGTGTGTGTATGTGTGTGAGTGAAAGTGAGAGTGTGTGTGTGTGTGTGTGTGTGAGAGAGAGAGAGAGAGAGAGATTGAGAGATCTTACTAGAATGCCAGCTTCTTGGCCATAAGGATTGTTTCATTCTCTTTACGTGTATTCTCAACAATGACTAGCCAACAGTGAATGCTTAATATTTGTTGATTGTTAAGTCTCCTCTTTACTTCTTCTGTCTTTATCACAGTGCTCCAAGAGCAAATGCTGCAGCCTACTACAGTATCAATTTCTCAGCCACCCAAACCCCAGATATATATATGGGAATCTATTCCTTAAAAGGCCAGAACATCGGGCCAAGGTAGAACTAAATGCAGCTGTCCCAGTTCTACCCAAAGTCCCTTGAAAAACAACCATTACCAAAGAGTTACCTGGGCTTTCATTAATGTTTCTAGAACCATTACTGTCTCTAAAAGTTCCTGCCCATCATCACATGTAGAGTACCAGATGCTCTAATCAATGTTACCCCATCCTCAAATTTGTATTTAAAACACAAGGAGGCCTAGCCCACCATAGGAGGTACCCCACTATGCTGTGGATGCACATGTTCATGTGTGTATGTGTGTGAGTGAAAGTGAGAGTGTGTGTGTATGTGTATGTGCGTGTGTGTGTAAGAGAGAGAGAGAGAGAGAGAGAGAGACAGAGACAGAGACAGAGACAGAGAGAGACTCATGACTTCCCTCATGACTCCTTTGGTCCAATCAAAGTTTCTCTGCTGCGTTCCTACTTAAGTTGGCAGCTCATCTGTGGTTAGAAAGAAATCAGATATGCTAGAACATGAAGAGGTTTCACTACTACCTCAGGGTCTGCTTCTCAGGTTCCCCTGGGAATGTCAACATGGATTCAGAATATTACTTTTGATCCAAGTTCTCAGAGCTTCCGATGGCTCATGAAAATGAGGTATTTGTAAGAGATATGGAGCTAGATTGTAGGGAGCTGAGCCCTACTCCTAACCACCACTAGTACCCATCAATCTGGACAGAGTTTGGCAACAACAGTGCAACTTTAATGCAGTCTCTCATACTGTCAACATTTCTAGTCTGAGGCACAGAAAGAACTTTCAATCAGATAATCAGATCTCTTTTATGTGAAACTCCATCACTGGGTTACTTTCTCCATAGCAGGGTGATAAGGAAACATCATGGGGATGGTTTAAGGGACAGTCCATGGGGAAAGGTCAAGTAAATATACTATGGAATTTATAACTCCCTATTAAATAATTCCCACAGTGATATTCTAAGGTAGACATACCAAACATGAGGCAAAAGTGTGAAGTGACAGACACGATTCAAATTCACAATACCAATTTACTAGTTTGCCTCTTGGCCCAACAAATCCCATTCCCCTTTACATACCAACAACCTTCCTCTACAAAACTGTCCCACAAACAAAACAAAATTTTTGAATTGAGTTACAACTGGAAGGAAGGAAGAAGACTTTTAAGAATGCCTCTCACGCCATGTCCCAACAAAACACACACACTCTCTCTCTGGTATTCTTAACCATCATGGATACCTCTGGTATTCTGGTGAAGTCTTGGGACTTCATCTTCAAATGTTTGTTGCCTACATTCATAATGAGAGGAAATATTACATTTCACTTAGAGGTTAGTGAAAATGACTTAATTTTTTCCCCATCCAAATTCACAGACCTACTGAAATCTACCCACATAACCTCTGATCTAGATGTCAGTAATTAGTCTTGTGGTTCTACACTTGGCTTTTTTTTTCCATGGGGTGATTCAGCCAGGGCTAGAGCTTTAGAGATTCTCAGGTTAAACCAAACTGAATTGCAATGACAAGCTAGTGAGCATCAAGGCAGAGAAGACTGAATGTAGTTCAGCTAAGGTCACCCAGGAAAATATTAATTTCATCCTTGCAGACTTTCAGCAGGTGAGGGTCAATCAATTCCCTGTCTAGGTCTCAGGTCCCCATTTGTTATATCAGGATAAAACCTGTCTATCTCCTGTTCTTTCCCAGGTTTATAGAAGGGTTAAATTAAAGCAGGTCTGCAAAGTACAGAGCTGTTGGGGAAAGAAATATCAGAAGTGCAAAGAAGATCAATATTCCAGTCCTAATAGAGAAAAATGCTTTCCAGAAGATAAACTTTCCACTGAGGAAGATAAGTTCTCTGACCATCACTGGAGAACATTCTGAGGAAAAGCCCACAGAATGTTACCTTCCCTTCTAACAAAAAGACTGAAATCTCTTGGGAGATGAATACAACTTTCCATAGAAAATAAGCCAGGGGAAAATGGGGCAAGGTCCTTTTAACATACAGAGATTCGTAGAACAAAAAGGGAAATAAACGAAATAAGTCAGCAGGCTCTGATAAAAGCTTCTAGACTCACTCTAGACACAGCCTGAGCAAAGAGTCCCCAGGAGAGCTATCCAGGGTCCTGGACTTCCTGTCTGGATTTAGACAGAGAACTAGCTTTCTATGCTGTTTGACCCATAGCCTTTACTTGCCATGACACTGTACTAACTTGTGTCTTGCTTGCCCTACCCTGCCCTGAGTCTTGCCTAGGTGCTATCCTAGTTTTTGGCCTTATTCTAAAGTTCAGCTCTCCTTAACTAACCCAGATTAACCATTTGTCTCACTGTCTGATTTTTACTACTTCCAATATGTGCCACTTACCCTGGCTGACTTTTTGATAAATGTCTCAATGGTGCAGGGCCATGGTATGTATGGGGGAAAATTCACTGACCCTACTAAACTCTTCCTAAGAGATAAACTGTCAACATTCCACCTTTTTAATCAGCCCAGTGACTGTACTCCATGCCTCAGCTGCAACTGTTTATACAAAGACCAGGTTTTCCTCCCTATTTGTACTGCAGAGTCAGTACTGCTGCATGAGTGATTAGATTGTCCTCTGTCTGTACTTGAACAACTGCTATCACTTCGGTTAGAGTTAACACAGTTTTTAGAGGGGTCTTGCAAATAGCATTAAGAACTCACCAATTTAAAGCTTTTTAAAAGTCCAGAGGATACCTAGGAGCCACAAGGTATAAAATCAGCATTCTTCACTCCCTGCCTCCTCTAAACTGTTACCATAGACAGTAGCTCGGTTAGCAATGGAGAGGGCTCCCACCTTCTAGTACATGGAGAGAGAACAGCAGTACTCAATCCAGGACTTTCAGGCCTGAATAGTAATATGGCCATTATCTCAGACGATGAGGTTTCCTCCAAGTTTTCCAAAACTAATCCCTTTACCTGTGGTCTTAATCCCATCTTCTCTCAGCTGCCTTCAGGACTTTGATGTATCTGTTATCCTTTGGCATCTTCAAATTTCTCTCCACTGGATCCTTTCTCTGTGACTACAAAACAGCTTTAAAGTACTTTTTCTTAACCTTATTGCCACTTCTCTATCACTCATTTATTCACTTTCCCTGCCTGCCACCTCGCTCTAATCACTATCCAATCTCTTGAGAGGTCTATGCTCCCTTGCTCTTTAAGTAATCTGGCTTCAACTCCCTCTACTCTATTGAGATTGAGACTGCAACCTGAAAGGTCCCCAGTAACCTCCTAAACACCAAATCCACTGGCCTTTTCTCAGTTTTCATTTTTCTTTGACCTTTCAGCAATATTTGATGCTTCTGTCCACCCTCTTCTTGAAATGGTCTCTCAAAGTGCCTTTCATGGCACAGCCGTCTGATCCTCTCCTCTCTGATCACTCCTTCAAAGGTGCTTTCTTCTCTCATCCCCCAGCTCCAGACTCAAGGTTTAGACCTGGACCCAGGATCCATTGTTATTCTATTACATGCTTTCCCTGATTGCACAATTTCAGGGATTCTGCTATCATCTCATTGTTGATAACTCCCAAATTTGTAGCCCCATTTTTTCCCCTGAATTCCATACCTACATTTCTAACTGCTGGATGGACATTTCCATCCACTATAATTGCTGATGTTCACTTCGAATTAAGTATCTTAAAACTGAACAATTCATATTCCTCTCAAATCCAGCTCCCTTCCTGATTCCTCTTTGTTAATTATCATTTATTCTCTCATTCATCCTGAGTCATCTTTGACTGTTCCCTTTTTTCTTATCCACATCCAACCTGCCATGATTTCCTTTGCAGTCTCATGAATCTATCCAACCTTTTCCTCTCCCACTACCAAAGTCCTCATAACATACTTGACTTATTACAGTTTCAATTATCTAGTCTTCCTGTCTCTTGTCACTACTCCACCCCCATCATCCTACACGGACTACTGCTATATATTAGTTTTCCTAAAACACCACTTGGATTACACTATTCCCTTTCTTGGAAACTTTCAGTGGCCCCTCATTGGTTACAAAATACAGACTGAACTCTTAAACCTGGGACTCAAGGCTAACAATTTGGCCTCAGCTTATTTCTCCAGCCTCATCAATACCTGTTCATCTTCCCAAATCCTTTGTTCTAGTTATATTAGCTTATTCATTATCTTCTGTACATATTTAAGTTTCTGTATATTTTTTACTTTTGTTCATGTCACCCTTCAACCCCAGAATATCCCTTCTTAGTATTTTCTGCTTATATAAATCCTTTTTAAGATTGACCTTAAAAACCACCTCCTCTTTAAAGCCTTCCTAGTCTGCTTAAACCTAACAATTTCTAGTACTTCTGATTTGTCTTTTTTAAATTATTTGAATAAGAAAAAAATCTACTTTCTCTCTCTCCCACTGCTCCCCTCCCCATTGAAAAAGGAAGAAAAGGGAAATCCTCATAACAAATATTTGTGTTTGAACAAAACAAATTCCTTCATTGGTCACGTCCAAAATATATATGTCTCAATCTGCACATTGACTACCTCTGATTTTTCATTCTGCCTTGACCAGCACCTCCCTTCAGACCTTAATGAAGATAAAGACTCTAAGCCCAAGAGATTTGGGAATAGAAGTACCCCCTAGAACAAGGTTGGGGCACCTGCAGCCTCGATGCTACATGTGGCCTTCTAGGTCCTGGGGTGTGGCCTTCTGGCTGAGTCAATCCTTTTATTAAGGGGATTAGTTTTGTGAAGTTTGGAGTCAATCATTGGGCCATACTTGAAAGCCTAGACCATTAACCCACCCATGCCCCATAAGCCATCACTAAAGTGAGCAACTATTATGAAGAAGGAGCAGACCATCAGCTTTATGACTACCAGCAGTAGCAGCACCACTGCCACCAACTGACAGGTAAGCCCAAGAGCCTTAGGAACAGTAGCAGACCCCTACTTTCCTGACCACATGCTGGGCTTGCAGCCTAGTCCACTCAGTCATTATATAGGCAAGGAACTTCTAGCCATCATCACCAATTGCTGACTGCCACCTATGGGACAGGCATGATAATCTAGATGAATCAGCAAGGGATCCTGAAAGACAAGGGGCAGCCTTTGCTAGGCAAGTGAAACCATTCCACCTCCAAGTGCCACCAACTGGTAGGGGGCACAGTTCCTGCCTCCTTAGCAGCTTCAGCAGCCACAATTTCTGAAGACTTGGAAAGCTGTCTCCACTAAAATTCATGGCACTATCAGATGGTTCATCAGAAATGGATGTGGTTTTTGGAGTGGAAATTCAAGAAGATACATTATCATTTGTTTTGTCCCTGCCCTCTAAGGACTATGAAACCTTTCCATCTGACTTGCAGCTGAAGCCTCCTATATTCCCCAGCACTTAGCACAGTGCTTTGCACATATTAAGCATTTAATAAATGCTCATTCATATATTCACTGCCTGTACTGCTTTCTGTCAATTTAAGAAATAGTGCCTTGGGCCATTGCTTACGTCACTGGAAGGAACTCTTATTTGTCTCTCCTATTACACTCATAAGCAGTTTTCACCAGGCTTAGGTTTTGTTTCTCCAGTGAGATTATAAACACCTTGAAGGCAAAGATTGTATCTTACACTTCTTGTCCCTCAATGCCGTGCAATGAGTAAAGGCTCAATCGTTATTTGTCAAATGACTGGTTTAAAACGACGTATTCAATGCGTGCGGAGTTGGGGAGAAACGCATCTCAGAAAACCTTGTGGAACTGATGAATGGGGTGTCCTGGGAGATACGGAAAAGATTTTACTACTAATAACTGTCTTCAGCATAAATTCTTCAGGGCACTGTCTTCCATCTTTCATTCACACTTGGCCCTCTAGCTGTGCAATAATGAAGAAACTACTCAAAGAGATAACAATGCAACAAGGAGTACTTGTATTTGTGTATATGAATGAGCTAGAGTTAACCCTCCAAGACTTAATTTTAGAATACAAAGAGGGAGGGCCGAAGGTTAAGATGGGCCATCTCAGTTCCTCAGTTCATTAGACTCTGCAAAGATACTTCCAATGATCAAAAAAGGTCTGCTTCATCTCCATTTTAAAAGCCCACATAGGCTTGTCTCTTTTATTTCTACTGGGTCTGTGTCTCCCCCAAGTTTATGGAACAGACAGCCTTCCTCTCTCTTTACCTTTGTTACTAAGCTGTGCAGTGATTCTGGGGACTCCAGATCCTTTAGATTCTCCTGATTTCACTGTGAAAAAGGCCTTTCATCCTCCTGTCACCCCAAGTTAGAGAATGGATTTTTGAAAATGAATTTTACTAGCAACTAAAGGAAATAAGGAAAAAATGCTAAGAAATAACATGTATATAGCACTCTACAGCTTAAAGAAATATACACAGTTCATCTCATAAAACTTACAAAACCACCGAGAGCCTGAATGAGACCATTTCTCAAGGCTTCAATTTCATCTTAAAATGGGGAGAGGGTGAGATTAAATGACCTTGTGGAGAAGTGGGAAAATCATTGCCACGAGAATAAGAACACCAGGCTCAAGTTGTTGTCCTCACACTTGAGAGGCCTTGGCAATCCCTTAAGCTCTTTTGGACCTCAGTTTCTTCATGTGTAAAAATGAGTGGTTCAATTAGACCATTTCCATGAGTCCTTTTCACCTAATATTTTAAGTTTTCTAAGAATTATACAACAAGGAAATCAAAACCTAAGACAATCTTAGAATGACCAAAGACCACAGGCACTGCTTCCTGGAAAAATTCATCTCTCTACAATCTGATTAGAATGCTGGTCTGGCTTTATCATATTAGAAGGTGGGTGAAAGACAGTTATAAAAGTTGCTCTCCTTCCTTACTCGGGTAATTTCTTTTTACTTTCTCTACTTTAAGGAGGAATGGGGGAAGAAACAAAAAACCTACTAATTCTACTCCCAAGAAATATCATGGTAAATGCAGCAATTGACATCAATTGCCTCCTACATTCATCCTCAATCCACAAAAGACCCAATTTACCTGCACAGCCTACCTCAGCTCTTTCAGGAAGTACCCCGCTCCCATTTCTATTACCCCTGGGCCAACCAAATCATTTCTTTTCATCTGCTTCTCTTACTACCATATGCTACCAAAGAGCCTCTCACTTTCAGACTCCAGTCACCAACCTAAACTAGCAAAATCAAGTGAGATTACACAGACCTGGCAGGTAAACACTGAAGCAAGACCAAAAGCCCAAAGACGTAAGTTCTATGAAAGTTCATAAGTCAGGTATATATCCCATTTTTCTGGTTTCTACTTTCTACAGTACTTCCAAACCAAACCGCTACAGGATGCTTGTGGGATTGAGAAAACAGTCTAGTAGAGGGTTCTAGGCTTTTTTCTGTTCTTTGGCAATCTGTTGAAGTCTACGGACCCCTTCTCAGAATGTTTTTAAAATGATAAAATAAAAAAACCCATAAAATTAAAAAGGAAATGAATTTTATTAAAAAATAATTGTCAACATTTTTTTAAAGAAGGTGATGGACTCCAGATTTAGAACCACTGGTCTGAGATACGAGGTTTCAAGTGTCATTCCCCCCCTTCCCATAATTTCTCCTTGGGCCAGATCTTGCCAGGTTAGAATGACTCAGTGGATCTGACTCAGTGGGCCTATATGAGACAGAGGGATATTTCTTTTTTCAAACCTAATTACAATCTTCTCTCTATGATCTGCATCATTCCTATCACTACCATAAAACATGTTTTATTTATTTTAGGCCTGGAAGGAACTTTAGAAATCATCTAGTCCAGGGCTTCTTTTTCCATTCTCAACCCCTTAAGTACTTCTTAAACTATGGGTTGTGACCCCCACAGTTTAAGAAGCCCTGAATTTTCACTTCCCAGAGAAGGAAACCAAATCCTATATAGGTGAAGTGACTTGTTCTGGGTCACAAAGCCTGTGTGTCAGTTCTTGTGGCTCTTGATACTCTTTTCACAGCCCCAAATCTACCTATCTCATAGCCACACGCACAGCCTGGCTTCAGACAACAAAGCTCAGTAATTAGATTCTTCATCTAAAAACTTCTACTCTAAAATAGATAATTCAGAGAAATAGATGACTGACATTTGTGTAGCCCTATATATAACCTTCATATTTACTGTTCTCTGATATTTCCAGCAGTCTTGTGAGGTGAGCAGGCTAAAGTTTATTATCTTCGTTGTACAGACAGGGAAATGGAGAGTCCCCCTGTCCCCCAAATTAAGTAGCTCTGCCAAGGCCCCATGGCATGTCAGGGATCTCTCTCTGGGAACAGAAACAGGTCTCCTGACTTCCACAACACCATGCAAAAAGGACAGCGAATACAACGAGAACCAATATTACTGTGAGAGGACATGCTAGTTTGTTTTTTTCTTCATAATGTATAATGATTGTGGTTTCACACTACGGAACTATGGAACTTTAACTGTGGAATCTATGTGATGATGAAGCAAATAAGCGATTCCCCTCCTCTCCCACCCTTGACGGAGGAGGCAAAAGGGACCAACAAGCATTTATTAAGTACCTATTATATATCAGACACTGTGCTAAGCACCAGAGATATAAACACCACATGCTCTTAGCTCTGAAGAACAAAAGAGAGCTGTGAATCACATCTGACCCGGACTCCTCTCTCCAAAGAGACGCCAACCCGACCAGCAGCCACTGAAGAGAGAGAACGTGAGAGAAAAGGGAGTAGCAAATGAAGGAGGATACCAGGAAAACATCCAATGGCAGCAGAAAGGGAAGGTGATTCTCTCAAGGACAAGTAGTACATTGAACATAGGAGAAGAAAAGGTTGTAAGATTCCCAAGAACACAGTATCACTATCTACAGCCAATTAAGCTCTTTATGCTTATCCCAAGTAGGCTCATTCAAGCAACCTTCCCTGAACAGGAACTAAATGAAGAACCACCCCTGGCCACATCAACAGAAGCTTCTTCCAAATCACCTTTCCTAAGGTCTTGATCACCTAGCTCTTTCTTACTCTTATCTCCATTTTATAGATAAGCTCAGAGACTTGCCCAGAGTCACCCAGGTCTGCCATATACCAAGCTTAGAGAGGTGGCTCAGGAGGAGAAAGTGCGGCTGGTGACATTGCACAGCCCTCTCTCACTCCAATCAAAGGCAGCTGCAAGTCATGGCATCATCTGGATGTCATAGTCCTCTTCAAGAACACAACAACAACCAAGTTTAGCACTCCACAGACCACACCACACTGTCTTAACCATTCAGGAATCTTAAAACTGGAGTCAGTGCAAAAAACGAAGGTTCGATTATCGTATAAAAAAGGATTTTTAGATAGTCTGCATTGTTAGGGAGGGGCTCAAAATATATGCAAAACTTGGGGTCACATCTTTGACCTGGGGAAGATGAACCAGCAAATGGCTTTGTAAAGGTCCACAAACGTCTTCCAGAAGAGTATTTTGATAAATATGTAAATGAATGACTGTAGCAGATCCCTAGTTCTTTGTTCCCTACTGGCTCCAAGTAAGCAAGTACATTTCTGCATCTACAGATACATATATTTAAAAAGAATCAGAACCAAAATCGCAAATTTCTTGTTAGGAATTTAGTGGACCAAGGGATCTCTGTAATGCTACAGGATCCAGGCATTATCAGCTGTGCTTTTAGCCCTCCAAGGCACCATGCAGTAGCCAGATAGAGGAAAGAGATAAGGAGAGAGCTGGATGGTTTCATAATGTCTCCTAACAATCAGATGAAGTCCAGAAAAAGCTAAACAGCCTTGTCCTTCGCAAATGCTTTCCTTTCCCATCAGTGTACAATAGTCAAGCTGGTTGACCCACAAGATCAGACTCAGGGGGCCTGCCTGGACCAGTTGTTTCAGAAACAATGCCTTGATGCTCCAAAAAGGAAGCCTAATGAATCAGTGAGAGAAAACCTGAAGAATGCAGGACGAATCACTCAGGAGATGCCTGCCAAGGACTGAAATCAGACTTATTCTTTCACATCTATATAATGGATCCTTCCACTAAATGGGAAGCAATCTGAGCTTGAGAACTATTGTGTCTACCCTCTGCACCAGAGAACCTTCCTGCCACCCCCTCCTTGCTTCGATGGAAAAACGGAGGCAGAGCACATCTTATCATCCTACTCACTTGCCAGGCATAAAGAAAGAAGCCCTGACTCCAATCTCAGAAACTAATCGGTTCATTCCAATAAAGGTTGATGGCACAATGGCTAGAAGTGTTAGCTTAGTTGACTGCCCAATTCTAGCTGACTGTGGGGCTACCCTCTAAGTCTTTCTGTTGAAAAGACAAAAGGTGGCAAGGGAAAGATGGGATGCATTCAAGTGATAAAAACTGATGGCAGGTTAGTAATGTTACAGGCAAACAAAGTCTAAGCAAAACGATGAAAAGCATAAATCTAACTTGCTTTGTAACGAAAGAAGGCAAAGTATTTGGTAGAGTGGCTGCTGCCAGGTTCTAGGGGAGAATACTAATATCACAACTTGATTTTCAAGCTAAAAATTGGTCTTTCTATTACCTAGACTCTTCTCCTCTCTTCTCCATTCTAATCAATAATGGCATTATAGTTTAGTGTAAAGATATACCAACCGTGTATCTCTTTGATTTCTAAGAACAACCTCTCACTATTCTGAAACATGCAAAAGAAGAAAGTAAAAGCAGATGGTATATTTAGTTTGGGACCAAGCTCCATACCCCCACCCCCTCCCACCCTTCACTGCCTTGACCTCTCCAGGGGACAAGTGGGTGTAATCACAGAGCAAGTCTCAGTAGCTCAAACTAGAAATAACTATTGGCTGTAGCAGGCTTTGAGTAGATGTAGGGGAATGACAAAGTATAAAGAGAAATAAGTTCTAATTAAAATAACCCTAGGAAATGAATAATTTCTTTTTTCCTGCATAGCACAATGCGGGAAAGGAAAGCATTTGCGAAGGACAAGGCTGTTTAGCTTTTTCTGGACCTCATCTGATTGTTAGGAGACATTATGAAACCATCCAGCTCTCTCCTTATCTCTTTCCTCTATCTGGCTACAGCATGGTGCCTTGGAGGGCTAAAAGCACAGCTGATAATGCCTGGATCCTGTAGCATTACAGAGATCCCTTGGTCCACTAAATTCCTAACAAGAAATTTGCGATTTTGGTTCTGATTCTTTTTAAATATATGTATCTGTAGATGCAGATTATAAATAATAATAAAAGTATTAGTAAAAAAAATTTAATAACATTTGTATAGAGCTTTAAAGTTTGCACAGTGTTTTATATCTATATTATATTATGGATACTATAGATAGTATATATATATCTATTATGCATAATATATATCTATATTCTCATTTGATCCTAATGACAACCCCACAAGGAGGGTACTACAGCTATCCCTAGCTCCATTCTACAGATGAGGAAACTGAGACTCAAAGAAGTCACACAGTTGGTGACAGATGCAAGAATGAATGGAAGTCCGGTCTCCCTAACTCCAAATCCAATCCCCTTCACATCACACTGGGCTACTGCTATGTTGTTTATTAATGAATACTCTTAAGATACTTTATTTTAAAGATAGTTTTAAATTATAATTTTTATATTTAAGATATTTCTTCTCCCCAACCAAATTATAAGGTTCTTAGTAAGGAAAGGAGCCAAGTCTTCCAATTTAAGGGCTCCTATCATCCCAACTCCAGAACTGAAGAGTTCTAAGATATACGTATTGGCAGGGATGACAGCCTCTTGTTCAGCTCCCTCACTTCACAAATGAACCAAAGTGACTCTGGCATTAACAAAGCAAGAGTAAGCTTGCACAGACCTTTGCATAGAATCAGGTCTTGATGGCTAATTAGCCCAGAGCTGCAGTGGATGGAGCACGGATGGAGCACAGAACTGAATTATAGTCATGGCTCCTTCTTAATCCTTTGTGCACTACAGGCCTACTGATACTCAACCCTGGCTAACTCCTACTCTGAGTTCCTGGCTGCTTAACGTTGCTGGAGAAAACCATGAATTAAGGTGACTTTATCTACTACACATTTAGAGTGCTTCACCTCGGTTAGGCCTTTACTGCTGCTCAGCACTACTCTTACTGACTCTTCTCATTCCCCACAGGGATTGTTCCAATGTTTTCCCCTCAGTTCTTGTGAGCCAATTGCAGCTCCATCCTATATCTACCCACTTCACCAAGGAGACTGGCACCACCCGGGAAGAGCTTCCCAACTCCTCTTCTTCAAAACTACTTCATGTCCCTCATAAATTGACCACATGGGATCACAGACTTTGAGTTAGAGAGGACCTTAAAAATCATCTAGTCCAACTGTCTCATTCTACCAGTAAGGAGGTTAAGTGACTTAGGTCACTTGACTCCAGATCAAGTGCTCTTCCCACTGTACAGTGTTCCCACACATGTGTCTCCAGCACAGTGTATATCACTATATACCAGGAGCTACTCTATGTACTGGGGACAGAGAAACAAAGATTAAATGATCTCTGACCTCAAAGAGTTTATATTCTATGAGGGAAACACATACATGAGTAAGTAAATACAAAATATATTCATAGGTGGCGCAATGGCTGGAGTGCCAGCCCTAGAGTCAGGAAGACTCTTCAACCTGAGTTCAAATCCGGCCTCAGACTCTTACTAGCTGGGTGACCCTGGGTAAGTCACTTAACCTTGTTTGCCTTAATTTCCTCACCTGTAAAATAAGCTAGAGAAGGAAATGGAACACTGTGCCAGTATGTTTGCCTTAATTTCCTCACCTGTAAAATAAGCTAGAGAAGGAAATGGAACACTGTGCCAGTATCTTTGCCAAGAAAATCCCAAATGGGTTGAGAGAGTTGGGCATGACTGAAATCACTGCACAACACAATTTCCATGAAGCAGACTGGTAGCTTAAGGATTTAAGCAGAATTCTGAAGAGTGTTAGGGATTCTAAGAGTTGCTTCAAGGTTTGCAAAGTACTCTACAGACATTATTTCATCTTATCTCTGGGAAATAGATGCAATTATTGTTCCCATTTGGCAGGTGAGGAAACAGAGGCAGATTAAGTAAGTGCCTTGCCCAGGGTCACACAGCTAGTATCTGGGGCTGGATTTGAACTCAGGTCTTCCTGACTCTAAGTCTAGCACTCTATACACAGTGACATCTATAGGTAAGGAGGGAAGGCACTGTAGAAAACAGCTTGTGCAAGATCACAGAGACAGGAAATGGAAAGCGATGTAAAAAGTAGAAAAGTAGGCCAGTTTGGCTAGAACATAGCATGTAAGAAGGGGAATAATGTGTAACAAACCTAGAAAGGCAGGCTAGAGGCAGACTGAGATACAATCATTGGGTCTTCAGCTTTCTTTCTTTCTCTCTCCTTTCTTTCTTCCTTCCTTCCTTTCTGTCTCTTCCTTCCTCTCATCTTCACAGACTTATA
>CM053769.1:50002121-50035925 GCA_028658325.1 Potorous gilbertii | reverse complement strand
CTCTCCCAAACCTTTCTTCGGAGCCTCCCAAACACTGAGCTAGCTCTGGCAATGTGTGCATCAACCTCATTGTCAGTGTGTACCTCCCTGGAAAGTACACTACCAACGTAAGTGAACTTATCCACAACATTCAAAACTTCTCCATTTGTTATAACTGATGGTTCCACGTATGGATAGTGTGGTGGTGGCTGATGGAGCACCTGTGTTTTCTTGGTGTTAATTATTAGGCCAAAATTAGCAAAGACAGCAGAGAATTGATCCATACTTTGTTGCATCTCAGCTTAGAGGATGCATTGTGTACACAATCATCTTCAAACAGAAAATCATACACCAATACTCCCTCCACTTTGGTCTTGGCTTGTAGCCTTTTCAACTGGAAGAACTTGCCATTGGTACAGTAGTTAACCTTGATGCTGTGTTCATCCTTATTGAAAGCATTTGCCAACCTGGCTGAAAACATCATGCTATAAAGCATGGGAGCAAGCACACAGTCCTGTTTTACTCCACTGGTGACTGTGAAGGAATGAGAGTGTTGTCTATCATCCAGAACCTGGGCAAACTTGCCATCATGAAATTGATGTACAATATTGATGAACTTCTCCAGGCAACTAAATTTTGACACAATTTTCCATAAGCCCTCACAACTAACAGAGTCAAAGGCCTTGGTCAGATCTACAAAGTTGTGTACAGACCTCTGTTCTGCTCCTGGCCTTTCTCCTGAAGTTATTAGGCAGCGAACACCATATCGACAGTTCCTTGGCCCTTTCTGAAGCCACACTGGTTCTCAGGTATATGACCACCTTCTAGGTGAAGGATCAGCCTATTAAGGAGGACTCTAGCAAGAACTTTGTCTGCAATGACAAGAGAGAGATCCCCCTGTGATTGTCACAGGACAATCTATTCCCTTTACCCTTATAGAGATGGACAATGGAGGCGTCCTTGAATTCCTAGGGGATAACCTCCTCTTCCCACATAACCTAGAAAATTTCAGTCAGCTTTTGTATGAGCAATGGTCCCCCTACTTTATAAAGCTCAGCTGGAATAGAATCAGCACCAAGTGCTTTGCCACATATAAGGAACCTAATGGCCTTCAAAGCTTCTTCTTCAGTTGAAAGTTCAGCTAAGGAGGGATTATCTTCAACCTGAGATAAAGGGTCAATGGCCTCAGCATTGATTGATGGTCAGTTGAGAACACTATGGAAATATTCAGCCCATCTCTCTAGGATCATGTTCTTATCACTAATCAATGTGGCTCCATGAGCACTGAGTAGTTGTGATAACACCTTAGATTTTTTGGTCCATAAATAACTTTCAGGGAATCATAAAAGCACTTTGGATTGTTACTGTCAGCATAAAACTGAATTTAATCTGCCTTCTTATTGAGCCAAGAATCCTGCATCTCTCCAAGCTTCGCTTGTACTTTGCTTTTGATGGAATTAAATGCTGCCTTCTCAGAGATGGATGAACTATCCTGCAGGTAAATCCTGTGGAGTTCTCATTTTTCATTTAGCAGTTTCTGAATTTCCCCATCATTTTCATTAAACCAGTCTTGGTGTTTGCAAGTGTTCTGACCCAGATGAGCAAATACAGTGCTGCACATCAAATCTCTGATAGCTTCCCATTCCTTTGCTGCTCCACTGTTGCCAACTATGTGTTGGCTCAACTTTTATCCCAAGTCAGCAACAAACTGTTCATGCTCAGAGAAGCGCTCTAATTTGTTGACATTAATTCTTCTGGTAGTCATTTTGCCTTGGGGTCAGTGCTTTAGATGAATGTGAATATTTAGTTTGGAAAGGAGAAGTCTATGATCAGTCCAGCACTCTGCACCACACATTGCCTTTGTCACTCTCACATCTTGTCTGTCTCTTCTTATAATCACATAGTCTATTAGATGCCAATATTTGCTATGAGGGTGCATCCATGAAGTTTTATTGTGTTTAGGTAAACAGAAGACAGTGTTGGTGATGAGAAGGTCATGTGATGCACAAGTCTTCAGAAGTAAATGACCATCACTGTTGCTGTTTCCAACTCCATTCCTCCCTAGGACTCCCTGCCAAGTCTGGTACTCTGAGCCTACTCTAGCATTAAAGTCTCCCAGAATTATAAACTTGTCCTCTTTTGGCACATTGATGATATGGGTCTCTAGGTCTTCGTAAAATTTTTCTTTGACTTCATCAGGGGTTGTCATGGTGGGAGCATTGGCACTGATGATGGTGGCACGGTGCTTTCCTGTGAGTGGCAATCACATTGTCATAAGCCTGTCATTCCCTCCTTTTGACAGGCACACCAGCTTGCTGATTAGATTAGTTTTAATTGCAAAACCCACACCATTTTCATGGCACTCCCCTTCACTGTGCCCACTCCAGAAAAAGGTGTATCCAGCTCCAACTTCAGGAAGCTGGCCTTCATTTGCCAATCTTGTTTCATTCAGAGCTGCTATTTGAATGTGATACCTGTTGAGTTCTCTTGCAACAAGAGTAGTTCTTCTTTCAGGTCTACTGGATTTTGTGTTGTCTATCAGTGTACACACATTCCATGTGCCAATGGTGAGTGGAATCATCTTTGCAGATGTTTTCGTACCTTTTGTACATTTTTTTGTTTTTCAACCACATAGTGGGATTTCCTGCCTGCCATGGTAATCAGGCCAGGGTTAGGTAAGCAGACAATGTTTAGGGCATCTTTTCTAGTTCCCTTCTTCACACCAGGAGGTGAGCAGTGCGATCCTTAAAAGGCTGCTCAGACACCCAGGAGATTCCTGAGTCCCACTGCTGCTTCCAGTGAGAAATGACCCTATGGCTTGGGCCACCTGTGTGCAGGGTTGTGACAACAGCTCCCAGTGTATCCACACCTGCTGCTTTATCACTTACCAGTCACCACAGGACTTTGAGGCATAATAGTGAAATGGTATGGGTGATGTCTTTTGATTCATGGGTAAATTGGATTTAAGTGAGGCAGAGTTGCATGAAGTCATCAGCCTCACTCTCTCCTCCAGAGTCATCACAGTCCAGTGGCAGGACAGAGTGAAGACAGCTGGTGATGGCTCAGGATGCAGCGGATGATCTTGGTGTCTAACCAAGCTCTAAGCGCTCCACATCACCTGCTTCAGCTGCCTTCATGGCCGATGGAACAGATTACTCTCATTCACCCATTCCACCAGAGGAAGTCTTTACATGCTTGGGGTAGACACCCCCCCAACTCAAAATGGGTTCGAGAACCCTTGGTTACTCTCAACCTGGTTTGATCCTTCTGCTGAAATGGTTTACTGGGGTGTGACCACTATACATGCTGCAGCTTCCTAGAGCCACAGGTGAGAGGTGGAACAGGTGGACCTCAAAGGTGGAAAAGAGTCCTGAAAAGGACTCAGCAACTATCACACCAAAGTCCTCCCTGAACACACCCCATGCCCTGTGTATATACGTAGGTATAACACAAATATATCAACTATATTATACATATATGTGATCATGTATATATTATATATACATCTGTATATACACATACATGTGTCTAAATATACATACAAACCTTTTATTTATATATTATATATGTATGTATGTATATGTGTATGTATACATGAAACTAGTTAGTGAAACCTGGTTAAGAACACTTGGTTTTAAGCCTTGGACTAAAAAAACTTTGATCCTGAGAGTTTGAAAAGCTGAGGTTTCCTGAATGTTGCTCTTTTATTCTCCTTTAACTTTTTCTCTATCATCACTGCTCTCAACCCCCACCAAGCAGAAGGGCTGCTTTTTAAATGAAAAGAGGTCACAGCAGGGAAAGCTGAGGAGTATGGATATAGTGAGGGAGAGCTGAGGAGCTCCTTGGGCTTCTGTCCCACAGATGACCCTGCTAGACTCATCACATGTATATCATGTTTCAAAGCAGAGGCAGAACTAGCTCTATCCCTCCCCTAGAGACCTTCTGAAGAAAGGAATGCAAGTGACAGAAAATGAAGGATGATGCTGGACGTTAAACAAGGCAAAGTAAAAATATAAAAATATGGGTTATTTCTATTTACCAATAACAAAGAGAAAACAATGATAAGCAACCCCTTGAACCAGTGTATGTAATTTGTGACTCCAGATTGTTTCCCTGGTTTGGGCAGTTTCAACCTCAGAGTAACTCTTTTTATTTTTATTTTCTTTTTTAAAAAGCTGGGACAATTTACTTTTTGTTCTACGTAATTTTCATTTGTGTTTTCTTGAAATACAGCTCTGAAAATATAGGCTTTAAAAGAGCCCAAACTGTTTCGAATGCAGTTATTTGACTAAGCCTTTAAACACAGATCCCTCTGTCTCTCATTGAATGGCCAATAACAACCCCCAATCTAAGCCTTTATCACTTAGGTTTTGATGGCTTAGAATGAGTATAAATAGCAATTGTTTTCCATTCTGGCAAGATAATCTAAGCGTCTTCCCCTCCCAGACTGATAGTTTTGTGATGGTAGCTGAGACCATCTTTTTTCTCATTTCTTACCTAGTCTTTAATCAACGAATGGATGTTGTCCCAGACCAACTAAAACCAGGAAAAGACCTTAATTTAGAAAGGCCAAGGTCCCCTACTGTACCCTGGGCCATCATTAGTTGTCTTGACTTTTGTCCTGCCCCTGGACTTTCATGACTCTGGGGGAGAGAGTGAGGCTAATGACTTTACACAACTGCCTCACTTAAATCTAATTCACAATCAAGTCAAGATATTCCCCTCATGACATCATCGGTCCTCTTCGAGAACAGAGAATGGATAAGAACAACAACAACAGCCTAAACTTCAGCAATGGCCCATAAGGTGTGAATTTCCAAGGTGACATTTAAACAGCCAGGTCTCAGATATTAGTGTTAGTTGTTCATTGATTTGTCAGTCACTTGACCTCTCAGTTTCCTCCTCTTAAAATGTGGATAATAACACATTATCTATATCACATAATGGTAGTGAGGAAAGCAATTTGGAAACTTGCAAAAGAGATCTGTGTGATTTGTTATTGTTCTGGTCTATTAAATAAACACTCCTTATTCAAATGCTGCAGACTTTTCCATCCCAGAAACAAACTTCCTGCTTTCTTTTCTTCCTCACCCCTCATTCTTTTCATTTGCTGGTGAAGAGGATCTGGATTTGGGAAACAAACTGTTTTAGGATCTTTTTCCTATTGTCACTCCTACCATGGATGCCCATTTTTAAGGATATTGAATATCTAGGGGAGAGTATCTAGGGAAGAGCTAGAGAGGGTGGCCATGTTGATAAGGATCAAAAGGCTGTGGTGCCTTACGAGGACTGTCCTATGGAAGAATCAGACTCATTCTTGTTATCCCCAGACTGTAGAATCAGTGAGTAATATTTGCAGAAGCTGATTTAGGCTTGATGTAAGGGCAGGGAGGGGAGAACTCCTAATAATTGGAGCTAAAAATGGAATGGGTTGCCTCTGGAGAGAATAGGTTCTCTGACACTAGAGGGTATCAAGGAAAAACCGAATGATCACTTGCTTTCTGGGGATATTGTATAGGGTACACCAGAAACACTGTGAAGTCCCTTCCAACCAAGATTCTGTGAAATCTGTTCCATGTTTCCTCTGTTCCTCATCCAGTCTCCATTAAACTAAATTTCAGTCATCTTTCAAGAGAAAACATAGTCAAAGTGATTCTAATTTCAAAGCCAAATGTTATTCTGTGCCTTTCCAGACAGCTGAAGAAGCAGCAGAAGGGGAAGCCGAAGCGGAAGTAGAAGAGATTACTATCCCTAAAAAGCCAAAGGAACGGAAACTCACCAACCAGTTCAATTTTAATGAAAGAGCATCTCAGACATTCAACAACCCTTTACGGGTATGTCACCACACTGATTGATACCCCTACTTACCTTTTTTTGAGAAAATTTTTCCCTGAATAATCTCAGGCATACATTGGTGAGTCTAAATTCCAGCAGATCCCAGGAGAAACAATCTGGGTATCACCATTAACATCTCCAATAATAATTATTTCCTAAGTTCCTATTAGGTAAGAGATATTTAGGGTGGGAAGGGCTATAGGGATACAGAAATGCACTGAATAAGCTTAATGGACCTCCAGGGGTTTAAAGTATCATGGGAATATTGGAAGCATCAATGAAGATACATCTTACAATTCTAGGTAGCATATGTTAAGTGCCATATGACTGGTGCACACAATAAATGCTACAGGGCTCAGATGAAAGAACCCCTTGGTGGAGTAGTAGGAGGAAGTTGTTTATAAGGATCATAAATAATAACAACATGTTTCTGTTACACTTTGAGAACAGAAGCCCTGTGAGACTTGAGTTGATTTATGGTGAGAAGTAATGGAAAATAAAGTGGTTGAGGTAGGGGCCAGATTATAGAATATTTTGAATGTTAGGTAGAAGAGATTTTACCATTGAAGGGCTGTGAGAAACATGCTCACTCTAAACAAAGAACAATACTCACTGTGAAGCCAGGAAAGTTCTCGTTTTGTTTTAGCCAGTTATTTTACATTCCTAGTGAACAGGTCTCGCCTAATGGAGAGGACTCTTGCTCAGACAAATGCAACACTTTTTACTGTTCCCAATTCTCCATTGGCTAGATGCAGCCTCCTGGACTTCATGTTCTCCTCTCTGATAGGTTCCCTTTCAAACAGCTCATTAAGCATGCATACAAGCTTCTGACTTTGTTACCTGATCAAAAGCCTTTTTCTGCTAGGTCACAACTCTGACTAGAACTAGCCACCTTTGACTTACATTCTGTTATCACTCAAAGCTGGGAGGAGTTTTAATCCTAGGGAAAGAATTTCTTTTTTTGTTTCCCACATATCCCCCCTTTTTTATTAAAATTTTTGTTTCCACACCTAAATCCAATCAATATGTTCTCACATTCTTTCCCATATGAATTCTTCCCTTCTCTATCTCCCCTTTAAGTAAATATGGAAAAGGAAGGGGAGAAGTTGATCTGTGCATTGACAGATTCCAAGGGGGCAGACCCCTTTATAAACAAATACAGATACCCAAAGGAAAAAAGTAAACCAATGAATTGTCTGTTTAGAAGTTTCATCTCATACAGCAGTCTAGGTGAATATTATTTAATGCAGTTTTCCGGTCTGGATGCTCGTTTAAACCGTCTTCAGCATACCATCTCAGCATCTTCCCATCACCTTCCTGTAGAAACCCAGATTCCATTCTTCCACAAAACTACTATCCTTATAAAATCAAAATTACAACCTTGGCCAATTGGCTATTTTCTGTTCCCCTATCAAGAGGATGAGATTTCACTAAGGAATTAATAACAGGCCCCAATACCTATACAAATCCATTGAGTAATCAATTTTAACTCAGTATATATCAAATCATAAAACAATTTCAACTTCTGGTCATGTTACACTTCTTTAAAGCATTTACAAGATAGACCACAAACTATTCTTCTGTTGGCATAAACTAATTATAACAAAACTGAAACAAGAATAATATGCTGATTCCAAAAGCCCGTAACTGATTGTCTTCATAATATTACTAAGGATTAAAGGACCCTAATTTATACAGGAATATATATATATATATATATATACATATGTATATATATGTATATATATATTCCTGTATATATGTATGTGTATATACATATATACATACACACATACATCTATATGTATGTATATGTATATATTCCAACAACAAATGTCAAGGTCAAATAGTTGGTCTAAAATCCTAAACCTAATAGCTTAATCTTACTATAGGAATTTCAGATCTTCCCTAACCAACCTATTATGTAATACATCTATTATTATGCTTACAAAATTTTTGATTATAGGAATCTGCCGTTTAGAGTAGCGACATAGCTAAAGTAAGGGAACAACATTTCCCTAACTCCGTGTCAATTCCAGGCAGAAGTTGTGTAAATTGCCAACTGGCTTTTAGCCAGGCTTAAAGTCTGCCAGGTGTCAGTGGAAGAAATTGAGTCAGGAGAATCCTACCTCAGTTCTGACAGACATCATTCTCTCAACCTTCCTACGAGATCACCCTTTTGTAGTTCAGTGGTTCAGACAGCCTTTCTTATCCATACCTGGAGTTAGACTCAGAAAAACAGTCAGTTACCAGTCCCATAAAATATTAAAATAGCAAGCTCCAATAATCAGTTTCAGATATGACTATAATTTCACATTGGTGGAAGAACATCTTTAAAGTGAACCTTAAGTAGCTTGCATATATTTCTACATTTGTTCTATTCCTAATTAAATAAAAACATAAAATCAAATTTACCATTAAGATCATAAGTAATTGCCCTAATAGATTTGCATCTGTTTCCCAAGCTTCTCTATCCTCAGTCTGAAAGAATGAAATACACATATGATAACTTCAAACACTAACTTCATCTTATGTTTATGTCATAGAATGGATTCAAATCAAAACAGAACTAAGAAACTTATACTGAAATTTTTTTCCCCAAACTGAAGATGTCTCTGGTTTAGTCTTAGTGATTAATTCAGTCAATTGTATCAATACCCAGTGGTTCTAATATTGCTTTGAAACACACAAGGACCTTATTCTGTACAGATACAGCTTTATTATAGTTAGCTTTAAGTTAAGTCCCAGCCTTAGTCTATGGGATAATGATTCAACATTGTGACTGTACCTTTGTTTCTTTTCCTTTAATTATTCCCGTAACATTTAGGATTTTATCTTTCACAAGACTATACCAATTTGATACACTTCAATTTTGTTGGATATACTTTACGTAGAGACTACAAAGCAAATTTATCCAAATGTGAGGCGTGCTGCTTTCCAGCCTCCTGCTTCTTGGGTGATGCTTCCAGGCTTTGTCCCTCCCTCTTCTTCCCTTTTGCCTGGTGGGGAAAAGTAAAAAAAGTTCTCTTTTCCTAATCTGATCTGGAATAAGTAGAAAAACCCTGTGACTGTTTACACTTCACCTGAACTCCCCAAATATCAGGGATTCACTCCCAAAACTCAGAAAATTCACAGTAGGTTTGAATAAAACTTCAGTATCAAGCTATTACAACAAATTACAAATAGAAATTTGGTAGACCTAAAAATCATGCAAAAGATTTTACCAAACATTTCTTCGTAAAAATAATTTCCCTTTCTTAAAAACAGTTTACAATTGATCACAAAACCCTCTTGAATCTAATTAACAAAAATTATGAGAAAAGATCTTCAATAAGACCTTTGTATAATTACCAAGTTTTCTTTTACAAGCATACTTTTGTAAATGACTTGATTTATGGCAAAAACAATTTTAAGTGAAACTTCCTCTTAAATAAAGTTAAAACTTGGAAGTTTATGATTTCTTAAATTACTATACTTCAGACTAGAATGACTTAACAGCTTTTTAACCCATCCATCTCTTTTTTTTTAATAATGCAATTCCTAGTATAACAACATTTAGATAAGAGAAATTGCTTTTTCAACAATATAGTTTATTATACATTTAAAACTTGAAGCAACCCATTATCAATTTAGGTGAACGCATTTCCAAATCATCTTGCACGGAGAATTATTCATCTTATCACGAACACTTGGAAGCTATCACGCTAAAGCACTAAATATATTTTCATAATAGCCAAGATTTCAAAACGGAAAATCTGCTATTAATATTATTATTACTTATTTGTAACCAAATATAACAGTTTCAAACTATCACATTTTATCACATCCTTTTAAAAAACCCATTCATAAGCAACAAAATCCAGATTTTAAAATTGCTTTAATACCATTTCTACCTCAAAGAGAACTTTAGAAATACCATACAGTTTAGAAATACAGGAATAACACAGACAGTAACTTAAGATTATATCAATTGCATTTCTAGAAATTACTGATCTTACTACTTTTGGTATTTAAAATCCATTTCAAAGTAATCATTAATGGAACAATTATCTTAGAGAATGATAATGTTATTTCTAACATATGTCCGTCCTTGTGTCAAGCACTTTATAAGGCCAAATAACAGTATGTCAACATTTTAATTACATATCTGTGTGTGTATTTGTATGTATGTACACACACACACACATACTTAAGTCCAATACCTCTGGCCTTTTAAAAGGAAATATTATCCACAAATTTACACATTTCCCCCAAAAAGACACATGATTGTAACAACCCCTCCTCCACTTCTGCATTTCGACTGGTAACTCCTGTCCTTTGGAGATGGTTTTACAAAAAGGTTTGAATCAGATTAGCTAAGGGGTTTAGCCCAGACAACAGGCCTAAAGAATTTGAACTAGATGTGGCCTGCTTTCCTCCCAAGCAGAAGTTTTTGGAATTTAATAATTAATTGAACCAATATCTTTACTGTGATCAATACCAATATTGAATTCAATAAAACTTTCCCATAAATCTGTCCTAGAAGGGGATAGACATAATCCTTTCTAACTTTCCATCATTAAATTAGGCCGCAAATTTTCCTTTTCGGTGCCCCTGCCCTTGCACTCCTCAACATTCCCAAATCTTCTGAAATAAGATGGGGGAAGGGATTGGCTAAGAACCCCTGGACCACTTAGCTGCTGTCCCACTCAGATTCTTCCTTTTTCTATTCTACCTGGCCGATCTTCACTCTGACCACTCCCATCCTCCTTTACATTTCAAATAAATTAAATACTTACCAATTTCACCCAGCTTCTCTGTACCTTAAAAAAAAAACAACTAGTAGTTAAGTTAAATGTTAGCAATTTGTACACCAAGAGAACCATGTTTCTCCCCTTATTTCGCAATTTTACCTTATTTTCCCTCTCAGCCCCTGCTTCCTCTGGGCTGCTTGGGTTCTGATTCTCTGTCACTTAGCTCTAAAAAGCTGCTGGCTATTTATTATTTAACTTTTAGTCAGATATTCCAACTTGGCCAGTGTTGGAACCCAAAAGAAAAGAATCCTAACTTCCCACTGAAAGCCTAAGATGGGAGTTCCCTCCCAATGTTCTCTTTCTCTGATTACAGACCTTAGAAGTTTCTTACCACAAAACATGAAACATTTCTCAAACACACAGATAAGACATTAGACAAAACATTTGACAAAACAGCGTGCATGAAAAACCAATTTAGAATTTGAATTCAGACCAGTCAAAAGAAAACTGAGTTGTCATTTACTCTGACTTTTAGCCCATTTCAAAAGGATATCCTTCCTGAGATCTCTGCCTCCTCAAGCACCATGGACATGCTAAGATATTTCCATACCCTCCACTAAGGGCCTATTTTAGGAGGGATGTCTTTCTCTCCTAGTTCTCATCCTGTTTCCCTGGACTGAGACCGTTTTATCTTACAATCTCACTGTGGCTTCTCCATTCTGTTCTCACAGGCCTGGGATAAGCCACCTTCCTTCAGGTTGTTCACCTTTACCAGAACCACTCTCAGACCTGTAGGATACTCCATCCATCAAAGTGATACTTAAATAGTCAATTTTCTCACTTTGACCTGTGTACGGGGTCGCCTGGTTGCCACGGATATATGTCTCTTATTATTTTACCCACGTTCCCAGGTTCACAGTGATTCCAAAAATAGAAAAATAGTCTGGGAAAGTTAGTAGTCTAAAGAGAGGAAACTCCTCCTGTGGATATTTGGACCATAGAATACCAACGGGGCACCTCTTGTTCTCCATAATGGGGTTCCCCATTTATGATGCTAGATTCCCCTGATGAAGCCCTGATGGGGTTCAGACTCTGGGAGCCTCCTTGAGCTCCCCTTGAATCTTGCCACTTAATCTGGCTTTTCTTACTCAAATCTAATCTTCCCATTTGTGCGGGCAGACTGCCCGTGGGCTGTTCATTGTCATTTCAGGTCTCGGTGGCACTCCTCACCCTCCCATTCCCCAGGCTGCTGACCACTCCCATCAAGATCTGTATCATTTCCACACTACCCCTAAGAAGATCTCTGGATTGTCCCACCTGTCCAAACCCTCCATTTTCTGGTATCTCCTGATAGCCTCCAGCTGTTTGCAGCCTTTGACCCTCCTTGGACTTCTCCTCAAGACCCTTCCTAAACCCCTCCTCCCATCACCCTGGGCTACCAGACTGCCCTCCCCCCATACTCTTTTCTGTATTTAAGTTCCATCTTGCCGCCATGCAGGCGCTCAGATTCAATCCAGCTCAGACTCAGTGTAGCTGAGATTCTATCTGGGCCGCTTGTGACTATAAGCGTTACAAATGCTTAGGCTCCTTAAGAGGCAACCCAATTAGGTGAATCCTTAATAAACTTTGTTTTCTTTGGCTTTAAGAAGGCTTGAGTCAAATTCATTCGAGCACGACCCGGACTGTCCGTATTTTGGGGGGTCCCCTAATCACCCATATACCTCATCAGCCCCAGATTGGGAGATAGGTGCTTTCTCTAAACAAAGAATAGCACTCACCATGAAGTCAGGAAAGTTCTCATTTTGTTTTAGCCAGTTATTCTACGTTCCTAGTGAACAAGTCTCTCCTTAATGGAGAGAGGACTCTTGCTCAGACAAATGCAATTTGTATGCTGTTCCCAATTACAATTTCCTGCCTGGCTCTCCATTAGCTAGATGCAGTCTCCTGGACATCTCCCTTCATGTCCTCCTCTCTGATAGGTTCTCTTTCAAACAGCTCGTTAAGCATGCATACAAGCTTCTGACCTTGTTACCTGATCAAAAGCCTGTTTTGGCTAGTTCACAGCTCTGACTAGAACTAGCCACCTCTGATTTACATTCTGTTATCACTCAACTGGGAGGAGTTTTAATCCAGTGGAAACAGAATTCCTTCTTTTGTTGCCCACAGGATTTTGAGCAAGGGAATGATGTGTAAAAGCTGAGGTGTTTAGGAAGATTAATCTGGCAGTGATAGAAAAAATATGATATAAAAAATAGATTGAAGGCAGGGAAAAGTAGAGGCGGGGAAACCCAGTAAGACGATAGTGTGTTGACTACTCCTCCAGAGGGAATCAAACTGCTGTGATGGGGTCATTTGAATGATAAGAGTACCAAGTTACCCTATATGGAGTCCTAGGATTCCTGAAACAGAGCAGAGATAGCCCCAAGAGCATCTAAGGTCAATATCTATGTCAGTGGTATCCAACTCAAATAGAATCTGGGCCACTAATCTGAACATAAGCATTCTTTTAGGCTGCATAGTGACTTAGTTTTCAAATATATTATTTTTCCATGTTTTATTTTATTATTACTTATTTTATTAAAGATTTTCCAATTACATTTTCAGTTAGTTCAGGGGACACTTGGAAAAGTTGTGACCACATAAGGCCAGCTGGCTCTGTGTTGGACACCCCCCATCTAGGAGGCTCTACTTTTAAAATTTGGACTTAGGGGAAGTTCCTTAGGGCTATACCTCATCATTTGATCCCCCTTGGAAATTTCTGCCATCCAGCCTTGAGCCTGTTCCTTGTTGAAGAATGCCATGCTGTGTTTCTCTCAACCAGCTTTCTAGATGACACCTTTTTTGGAAATGTTCAAATTGTTCCAGTCTTAGAGGTAGGAGAAAATTTAGAAATCTGAATGGAAAAAAACTATGCTGGTTATTCCATCTGTCCTCTCCAGCCATATTTCCCATGAGTTAATTCTCTATTCTAACTATGCCTGGACAGTGTTCTATTTTTTTTCTGTAAATGTTAGAACTTTTTAAGGATTTCAGATGTATTACTTATCATTTTTTTCTCCAGGACCGAGACTGTCAAATGGAACCCCCTCCTAGAGCAAATTTCTCTGCCACAGCTAATCAGGTAAATCCCCTTTGGGTGGGATGGAGTATGGCCTAATTAATATAAAATGGCCTGGGAGTCAAATGGCTCCCCATTCTTCCCTGCTCTAACATAGAAATCATTTTACCTTCCCGTGTCTCTATTTCACACTTTGTGAACTGGAGGATAACTGCAGTTTGGTGTTTTTAAATATATTGCAAACCCAGCACACTCAGACTCTCCCCTTCTGCCTTTTTGGTGGCATTAATGTGTATTCTGTGTGCTCTGATACTTAAATCACTCTATGGATTCGTTTTGCTCTTCTTGATTCCAGTTCCCACATGGTGCCATGGTATTTAAGCAAATGTAGAAATTCATTTATGTGTATGAATTTATTCAATTACATTACTATCATAAGCCCTGAGGTTGGCTTGGAAAAAATGACACTGAAAAGTATTGCTCTTGATTATGTCTTAACTAGAGATCAGAGGATGAAATTGAAGTCCTGGGTAATGTGTTGATGTCTTCTAGGCTGAAGGAGGTTTTTCTGGTAATAAGATGATGGAAAGATTCTGAGAACCAAATTGCTCAATAAATCAAACTGTTAACTTAGGTTTTAGATGCATACATCTAGGAAAAGTGCAAGCAAGACATCTTTGAGCCTTCAGTTTGTCTTTACCACGGTTTCTGCAGAGTGGTATTATTTTTTCTTCCTTTGAAAAATGAAACCAAAGTTATTATCCTGCCACATCTCCATATTTATTTCACTGGGTATTTGTGGAATGTTTATCTTGGGGAAATAGGAATGGCAGATAACCTTAGAAGGTCCTAGAGATTTGAACCCAGGTACCCTCTGATGTTCTCACAAGGGGGACTCGTGAGGGGCTTAGCACAAGACTAAGGATGGCTTTGATTTAGACTTGATTCCAAGGCACTTGGGATAGTAGTAGATGTTTTTAAAATGTAGGGAATAGGATTTCAGAAAAGGATGTCAAAATGAGAATTTGAAATTAGATATATGATGGTGGAAAGAATTTACCTCAGAGGACTGATTTCTCATGTTCTGCTGGTTCAGAACAGTTCATTCCAAAAAATGATGATGTTTTAAAGATGATTGTTAATTAATACACATGAAAATTGAAGGAAAAAGGAAAAGGGGACAGTAGAAGATGAGATGGATAGAGAGTGTCATGGAAATAGCAAAAATGAGCTTGGACAGACTTTGATAGTGGAGGACAGAAAGGTCTAGCATGCTATGGTCCATGGGCTAATGAAGTATCAGACACGACAAAACAAGGACAGCAACAACACATGAAAACATATATGCCACAGAAAACACTCCCATGGGTCCTGCCCTCAAAGGGTTTCCTGAATTTCAAGGAGATATGTTTGGTAATGGTTTATTAATCCTTTGGGTTAGAGAGTGTCCAAAATAGTGCACCTCTTGAACTTGTCTTATTCCCTGCCTTTCTACCAGTGAAGCCTGGAATTAGAATGAGGGGAGACTTGGATTCGAACCCTGTCTTCAAAACTCATTTACTGTGTGGCCACGAGCAAATCATTTGACTTCTCTGAGCTTCAGTTTCCTCCTCTGTAAAATAGATACAGTAGTTCCAACAGCCCTACCTCACTGTATTGTTAAAATGATCAAAGGAGATAATGTATAGTAAAGCATTCTGTAAGCCTTAAAGTGCTAGACAGTCAGTCATCTTTGTCTCTTTAGCTTATCCTGAGATTTTGAACATGTGACCCTCACCTAGTATGGTGGAACATATCATTAGAGTATGGAGCTTGAACTTGGGAGCTCTGAACTGATGTGGGCCATGCCTCTGGGCTTTAGCACTAAGTTCAGCATTGATATGGGGGAGCCCTGCGGAGGGGAAAACCAGGCCCGATTGGAAACAAAGCAGGTTAGAGCTTTAAGGAGATTAGGGTGAGATTGGGCCTATCTAAGTAAGAGAGAGAGAGACTAACAAATATATAAGTAAATGAATGAATGGATACATAAATACATGAATGAATGTATTAATGAATCAATAAATATTTGAACAGATAAAAAATAAAGTTGCAACCCTGACCCTTCTGCAGTCCATAGAAGTACTGTATTTCCCCTCCTCTTTTTTCTCCCTGTCCTCACCTTTTCCTACTTAGGCTCCTAGGGAAAAGAAAGCCGGGAATAATTAACAAAGGCAATATTAATGTAGGAGAGCTAGAGGAAGTCAAGAGTTTGGCATCCCAAGCAACTGTCGCCTCCATGAAGATAACCCATGGTCTGCTGCTGCTGCATCACGCAGTGTTCCCAGCCTGTGTTATTCTTGTGGCAGATGACTGACATGGGGAGGATCAGGCCCTTGATTCACTGCAGTCAATGTCATGCATTTCTTCCAGTTCCCACAGATGCTCACCAGCTCCTGAGCTGCACTCACCATCATTCACTGTCGTTTACAAGAATGGCCTTGCCGTTCTGTGGTATACACATCATTTGATGGTACATAGGATCCTAGAGTCACAAGGGAGCCTAAAGTTGTCCAAATCCCCTTATCCTACAGATGCTAAGTAGGTAGCTGAGTTGGTGGCACAGTGACTAGAGCTCTGGGCCTAGACTCAGGAAGACCTGAGTTCAGATCTACAAGTCATTTCATCTCTGCCTTAGTTTCCTCATCTGCAAAATGGGGATAATAGTAGCACCCCGCCCCCGCCAGGGTTGTTTCAATGCTAAAAACCTTAAAGTGCTCTTTCAATGCTGGTTATTGTTATTACAGATGAGGAAAGTAAGGTTCAGGAAGAAGTGATTGACCAAGGTCACTCCAAGCCATAGCTGTGTCTACTAAATAACTCTGACCCCTCTAATTTGGCCGTTTTCTCTCACTCCACTTTCAGATCTACACTGAAAAGTATAGATAGTAATATAACTTTCTAACACAGACCAAGAAAGCCAAGGTAGGAGTGAAGCCCTCATTTTGTTCCATCCTCTAAGGAAAGGATTTTTTAAAAAAAATCATCACATCCAAAGTCCTACAAATTACCAAAGAGAATGAGAGCTTTAAAAAAGTGTTGTACTTCTGTGAGGTAATTTGTTCCATTTTCTGCTACCTACTGATGGGACCAAGCGGTTTTAAAATGGTCAGTGCCTGGCTTCAACTGAGTGTCACTAAATGGCACTTGGTTTACTTAATGAGGGAGTCCCAGTTCTGAGGTTATTTTAAAATTACATTTCATTCCAAGTGTAATTTCTGTCTTTATTCTCTCTTGTCCAGTGGGAGATCTATGATGCATATATGGATGAACTGGAGAAACAAGAAAAGAGCAAGGAGAAGGAGAAGGCAAAAGGCCCAGTGGCTAAAAAACTTGAGAAGAGAATGACGAGGAAATCGATATCCCTGGAATCCCAGGTACTGAGTAGGACTCAAAGCCTTTTGTCCTTTCTGAATGCTTTTCGGTTTATCTTTTCTTCCTTTGGTTCAACGGTGACCAAAATGGTGACAATGCTGGTGCCCAGCTGCAGACACAGATAAAACAAGCCAGCATTTGTTGCCTACTATGTGGACCCAACCAGTTTTTCCTTGTTGAGTAAACTCTCAGAAATGCACTTTGTAATCTGAATTGTGCAGCTATGTAAGGAGGAATAAGAGGAGGGATGTAGATGCAGGGAAAGAGGACTCAGAGGTGATAGCAGCAGAAAGAGGGATAAAAACAGGCTGACCACAGGGAGCCAAGCCAGCTCAAGTCCTGGAATCCAGGGATTGCAGAGGTTGAGTAAGGGGAGGAAGATGAAAGAGCCCTGGGATAGCAGCCTGAATCACCTCCAAGGACTCTGAGACTATGAGCTGATTGATGGCCCTAGAGATTGACTGTCTCCCACTGAGGACTAAGGCCCAGGGCAGGATCCTGACTTTCTGTGAATCTTTAGGGATGAGGCACCTTGATCCCTCTTGAGTTTTTTAATACTTTTTACTAAAACAAATGTTTGAGTGTTGGAAATAAGATTAACAGATAGCATGATAGAGGTCACAGAGAGTTTTGGATACCTTCTCCAGTTTTCTACCTTTTCAAGTCCAAGTAAAGGAGGGGAAGCAGTGTTGGGGCTAGCAGGGATTTAGGACTGTAGGGGAAAAGAAGGTGGAACAGGGTAGTCAATCCTATTGCAGAAGCCCAGAGACCCTGTGCTGAGAGCCAGGAGTGAGTGGAAACTCACCTAAAGTGAGGAAGACAAGGGATACATTTATATATTAGATGCATTTTTAATCTCAGAGAATTTAATATTTTGTCCTACATAATTTGTGGCAAATCAAGTTACATATATTTCAGTGAAACCCTGGTGCCTTGTGCAGTACCTGGCATATAGAAGGTGCTTAATAAATGCTCCTTGATTGAAGACTCAAAATCTCAGTTATATGCACAGGGTTAGGGTTAGAGTTAGAGTCTTAGTCTTTGAATAGTAACTGTTTCTCTTTTGGCCAGCAACTCTGAGGATCTTCCCCTCCCAGTTTGATTTTTTTGTTGTTGTTTTTTTTTTGTTTTTTGTCTTTTTTGGTAAAGGGGCCATCCCTTGACTCACTTCTTAAAGAGGACTTTTCAATGAATGGGCATTACCTCACTCAAAGTGAAAAACACTTTAGCCTAAAAGGGTCAGAGTCTCCTATTGCATTCTGGGCCATCTCCATTTGTCCTGATGAATGTCTGGTCACTGGAACCAGATAGCTCAGGAGGAGAAAGTGAGGCTGGTGACCTTGAACAGCCCTCCCTCACTCAAACCAGTCGACTGCATGTCATGTCATCATCTCCCCAATGTCCTCTTTAAGACTGAAGGATGAACACAGCAACTGTACCTAAGGCCCCTTTTCTCTGCCCTCTGAGCATACCATACCTAACAGCTGCTGTCTGCCTGCAGTAGTAACATTTACTGTGGTATAGAAGCTTTCTCAGCAACCTTTAATGATGGTGTTCATTTCCAGTGTATTTATTGTAGATTCCTGACTGCTTGGGAGATATTAGAAGTATATTTTGGGAGGAGAGAAGGGGTGACTTGTGCCTTTAAGAGGGGTGTTTAAGGTAGTTCTTGCTTTCCTTTTTTTAAATAATTCTTTTCCACTTATTCATTGGTAGGTCGTTATCAGCTATTGATGGCCTCAGTTCTTGATTCCTGGGACATAGGAGGCAGGAGCTCTTTCAGCAATCTTTGTGATTATATGACTGAGCTCCTTTCAGAAAGTCTGGCTAATGACCTGGTAATTGTGTTTTGGGCTTCCCAATGAAAAGTAAAGAGCTAGGAGAGCTGTCAACAAGGAGAGACTTAACAGCGCTTAACTATTTCCTGACACCCTTTCTTTGGTCTGCTGATGAGGAGTTGTACTTGGAGTGCTCAATAAATTGATGTAGGAGCAAGGTCAAGGGGAGAAATATTGGGTCCCCTTACTATGAAAATTACTCTGCAGTGAGAGAAACATTGCTACGATCATCAACACCAAGAAACATTGTTGAGTGCCAAGGTTAATGGAATGCTTTTGAGTGATTCTTCTGAAAAAGGGAAATTTATTGAATGAAAAATAGCAAAATCATTCCCCAAAAGACCTCATAGATTTTCAGAAGGCAAACAAAACTACTATTGTTAGTCCAATGTTTCAGTTTGATTATAACAGAGTATTAATTTTAGGTGAAGTTAATGCTGCGGCAGAGTGTTCGTTATATTCATTTTAGAGTATATTAGGCCTCTTGCCTAATCACTGTCCAGAGCCTTTCTGCCTACTTTATAGGACTCGGAGCATAATTTTTATTATATTATTGTGTATTTGCTTTTCTGATTATGATTTTTTACAAATTATTCATTTGAAGTTGAGTTGTAAGAACACAACTCCAAATGATCACTTCATCTCTATTAGGAAAATACGATTTATGATACAGTAACCTACTTTATCCCTCAACCTTCAGAAATACATCAGGAGCAAAAATGGGACTTGACTGATTCCTTCAGAACCACAGGAGAGACTTGTGGCCTTTAGGCAGAGCTGGAGACATGCTTCTCAAATAAATGAGGACTGAATGACCGACTTTGAAGGGTCTTTTGGCCACCTGAAGATCAGGAGATACGGCCGTGTGATATTAGAACGGTGGTCAGAGACTTCAGGACCTGTAGAGGTTTGCGGGAAAAGATACTTGGCCAGGAACACATTTGTCTGTATCTTCATTGCTCTCCTTTTGTTTTTAGTCATTACCAATTACAGAACTGACTGAGGGAAAGGGACAAACACATGCGTCCAACGATGATGCAGGACAGTACTTCATGCATGGATGCACCTAGAGATCTAGCTAAGAGACCATGGATTCCTGCTCCGTAGCAGGTTTGGAAGGAGAATCGCTGGTTCTTAAGCATGAACATTTTCTCTGGAATGATTATACACACTGGAATGATCAGTCATTCAGGTGCAGGATTTATGGGACCCACAACTATTCAGAGGGGTGTCCAGATGGGATTACCTTTGTTGTCACCTTCCCCAGAACCATAAGTGGTCACTTTTTGCTGAAAAACATAACCCAAATCCAAAGTGGACCTTGGGAAGTCTTGTGACCTTCAAACTGAGCATCTTCCTCTGCTCTATCTTAGGTTTAAGAAGACTGGAAAGATAGGAGGGGGTTAGGTGATGAAGGGCCTTAAATGCCAAACAGAGCACTTTGTGTTTGATCCTAAAGGCAATAGGGAGGCATTGGGTTTTATTGAGGAGGGGAGTGACATGGTCAGACATGTGCTTTAGGAAAATCATTTTGGTGGCTGAATGGAAGATGGATTACAATGGGGAGAGACTTGAGACAGGCAGACCTGGCTATCACAAGTCTAGGCACAAGATAATGAGGATTTCATCAGAGTGATGGCAGTGTCAGAGGACAAAAGGGGAGTATTCAAGAGGTATTACAAAAGTAAAACTGACAGGGCTTAGCAACAGATTGGATGTGGTGGAGTGAGAGATAGTAAAGAGTTGAGGATGACACCTCCCCCATCACCAAGCCAATATACTGAGAGCAACTATGAATATGCTTGCATAGTTCTGAATTGCAAAATATAACACTCTCCATATTGAAGGCAGAAGAAAAACATTTATTCAGACACCAGAAAGCCAAATCCATCGTAGTAACCATGAAGTCAATACACAATGCAGCCGACAAAGCCATTCCCAAGCCTTCCCCCAACTCACAACCTCTCCACCCCCCACCCAGGGCCTTCCCAAAAACAAATACTCATGAGCCTATCTGTGCCTGCTTCTATCCTCTCCTCCCTCCACCTTAACTCCTCCCACCAACTTCCTCCCAGTCCTGCTCCACCCCTCCTGTTTGACTGTTAAGCAAGCTCCTCCCACCACATGTGACTTAGGCTTCCATGTGATTTAAGCAGGTCACATGGGCCTATTAATGAATGGGCAAGATCTTCCCATTTAAATTACCAATACCCCTCACTCCCATTGCAGTCCTGAGGAACTGGAAGGATTGTGTTTCCATCTATAGTAATAAGGAAGGAAAATGGAGGGGCAGGACTTAGGGAGAAAGAGAATGACTTCCATTTTGGACACATTGAGTTTAAGATGTCTATTGGACATCCTCTTTCATCAGAGGGAAAAGCCTGGAAGCAGAGGAATTAGGAAACTATTACAGTAGACCAGGTGATAGGTAATTAGAACCTGAACTAGTTGTGTTGGCAGCATGAATGGAAAGGAGGTAATGTGATGGATGTAAGAAATATTGCCAAGACAGAATCAACAGCACTTGGCAGCTGCTGAGCTGGCAGGGGGCTAAAGGAAAGGAAAGAGGCAAAGATGACTCAAGCCTAATTGATGGCTGACTAAGAGGATTGGTGGTGCCAACAGGAGAAATAGGAATATGAAAGGGGAGGGGCAGGTGGGGAAGCAGGTGGGGGAGTGAGGGGGATGGTGATGAGTTCAGACGTGGAAAGAAATGTTGAGTTTACCATATCCCCTCAGCCCTCTCTTGTGATCTTTATCAGCCTCCTTTATGGTACTTGTTAACTACTTATATGCATATTATATCCCTTTTATTAGACTAAATTTTCTTGGGGGTAGTTGTAATTTATATATTTTTGTATTCTTTAAAATACCTTAAATGTGATTAGTATTTGATCAGTAATTGCTTATGAAATGAATCCATATGAGAAAGGAAACAGCCATGTACAATTTTATTGTAGTGGGTTTATCACTAGAAGAGAAATATTGAGGCGTTTATCACTACTGACTCAAGACATTTATTTTCTTTTTTCTTATATTTTCTATTTTGATGTGGCAGATGCTTCCCAACCAACACTTAACCCCCTCACAAAGTACATTCTACCAAAATATCTAAAGGTCTAACAGAGCAATTGCTATTGGCATACATTCAAAACATTTATGTTCAAAGCACCATGTAATGAACTGATTGTTGTATCTAATTTAATTTGCCTTTGTTGGGAAACTTAAGTGTGAAAATCCTTAACAAACAGGCCCTTTAAATGGCAGACTATCCAATCTAGGTGGGGTGGTGTTGTGGCATCTTCCTACTGAACAGGAAGTCAACTTGTCATTTGGTCTGAGAGTTAGGAATCAACAATATCATTAGCATTATTATTATATATTATATTTGATCAGACTCTATTCTTTATCAGTTGAGGCATGGGGGGGTATATAGATGTGATCAGTATCCTACCTCCTCTCTCTGACTCTGCCTTTCATTTGGCTTGGTTTCTACCTCTCAGGCCTCAGTTCTCTAGAAGGAGGTCTAGAAGGAGGCCTGACCTTCAGCAAAATGTGAATATCATGGAACCACAGTCAGGATTATGCAGGACCTTGCAACTCCTATATTAGAAGATTAGAGGGCGTGGAATATGATATTTCATAAGGCAAAGGATTACAACCAAGGATTTACTTCCCAGCAAACTGAGTATAATCTTTCAGTGGAGGAGATGGACATTCAATGAAATAGACTTGCAGACCTTCCTGATGAAAAGACTAGAGCTCAACAGAAAATTTGATCTTTAAATACATGACTCAAGAGAGGCATAAAAAGTAAATGAACTCACTTTCAATTGCAAGAATATAACTAGCCTGTTGAGATTCATCCTCAGAGTTATGGCCGCAGAAGCCTGCTATTCAAGTAAACTACCTACCTGGAATTCCCTGGGTTCTGATGTCTTTGCACTTAACTTCAACTCGACTATCCAGTGCTCCCCAGTGCCCATGACTTTGGTTGGTGGGAACAGCGATCAAGGCGGGAACCATCTTGCCTAAGTGAAAAGGTGATCCAGATTAGACCAGTCAAGAATTGATGATGTCCAGAAGCAAGGGACTGTGGAAATGTTTAGAATGTGAATTCTGAATTAGATTGGACCAGCCACTGTTGCTGACTCAAGGAGCATGCTGGGAGGAGCAGTGACAGTGATTCTCTCTCCTTCCTTTCCTCCTCCAGATATTCGAAAAGCTAACCATATCACTCCCCTGCTCTAAAAGTTTCAAGGGCTCAAATACCTACACCTCTGTTTGGCACTGGAAGTCCTTTGAAATCTGGCTACTGCCTCTTTCCAATTTCTCTGTCCCATACATTCTGTGTTCCAGTTCCAGTCAAGCATTCCTTCTTGCTGTTACCTATGCAAACATCCTACCTTCTGCTTCTACCTTTGCACAGACTATCTTGAAAGATTGAACTGCTTTCCTACTCTGTCTTCTCTGATTCTTTTTATCCTTACCTCAATTCAAGCAGGACTAAGTTCCATTGTCATCTCCTGTCTGAGGGCATTCCTGATGACCCCATCATTGTTAGCATTTTCCTTCCCACTACTCATCCCCACCGAAGTTGATGCGTTATTTATTGGTTTGTTTTTACTTCTCTTTGTACATGTTCTTTCTCCCCAAAAGAATATAAGCTCTTTGAGTGCAGAAACTGTTTCTGTCTAGTGTTGCCTTATACAGTGCCTGGCACAAAGTGGGCATTTGAGAAATGCTGGTTGAATTGAATTCTCCTTCTGCTTACTCTTTTCTGCGTAAGTTCATCCAAGTTTTTTATGTTACTTGGATTTCTTCATATTTGTCATTTCTTACTGCACAGTGATGTTCAGTCATAGTCTAAGCCACAGCTTCTTCAGGAATTCCCTGAGTCTTGGACACCACGTTGTTTTCATTTTTTTGGTACCACAAAAAAAGTAGTCAGCAATTATTTTACAAAGCCTGTCACATAGTAAGGGCTTAATAAATCCTTGTTGATTGATCAAAAAAAACAACAACAACGAAGGTGAATAGCCCATGCTTTAACAACATGAAATTCATCACTCAATGGCCAACATTCTAGTGAAGAGCCTCCTTGTAGTTGGCTTAGCCAATTTCTGGGTGAATGAGATATAGTTTGTCACCAGGCCTGGACAAAGAATCCTTCAGCTGAGATCATGTCTGTACAACACTTAACCCAGTGCCCAGCACGTAAAAAGTACTTCATAAAGGCTTATTCCCTTCCCCTTCCTTTCCTAATCCAGCTTAGTCATATGGCTTCATAGATCTTTGACTTCAGAATCCCAGGGCCACCTCCATGTCACAGTGAAACACTGGAAAAGGGCTTTGCTTGAAGAGTTGTTATGTATGACCACTCAAAAAGTCCACTTTACTAGACTTTGTAGGGCAGCTTATTTTTAGATGCCCTTTCTTCCTTTCTTTTTCTTCTAGCTAATTAAACCTTCCTTTGAGCTTGGCAAAACCTTCCGGTTTCCACTGGAACAGACTGCTCTGCATTTCACTTCCAACCTTGACTTCTATACTTACTCTCCTGTTATCCATGGCTTACTTTGTCAACCATTTTTTCTTGAGTACCTAACGTGTGCATTACCCTGTGAATGGTTATTATAGGAGAACTAGAGAAGAAGGCACATTCCCTATGTTTCAGGGGGATTTATATGCTAATTGGACAGAAAGAATATATACAAAGAAGAAACTAGAGAACATTACAAGGCAAGATATAATCAAATACTAAATTTTAATGATGTAAGAAGGAGGAGACTGAGAAGTAGATATAAAAAGTTTCATGGGGAGAGTGGGATTTAAGCCAGCCACCAGAGGCTGGAAATGCTTCTTTTTGGAGCTGTCTTAGCACTCCTCAGAATAAGTGGTGTCAGGGCTGAAGGTTATAAAAAAAACCTGCCATCTCTGTAGCAGGCTATCTGACCACTTGCATTTTCTCCCATGTGTGTCTCAGCTGCATCAAATCCTGTTGTATCCTTAGGTGTTCTTAGTTTGGGATTATAAACTGAAGATGGAAGGCTATAACACTGGGAGACTGAGGCTCCCCATATGACTAAATGTCTCTGAACATCTGACTTGATGACATGGGGGCTTCAGTTACAGGGTGCTGTGGATCTGGGATGCAGAAGGACACTTAAATGATGCCATGTGTACCAGAGGAGAGTCTGATCTGACCATGTCATTACCCTACTCAACTAATTCCAGTGGCTTCTTGTATGGCCTTCAGAATAAAATATGAACGCTTCTGTTTAGCTTTTAAAGTTTTACGCAATCTGGCTCCACCCTCTCTCTCCAACCTCACAGGACATTACTCCCTTTTCCTCCACTTGGTGATCCAGTCAAATTGTCCTTCTCTCTGTTCCTCCTCTAATTTCCCACTTCTGTGCCTTTTCTCTGACCTCTTCCCATGCCTGAAATGCATCCTTGCATCTACTTCACAGAGTACCTCTCTTCCTTTAAGGTCTAGCGCAGACACTGTCTTCTGCATGAAGTCTTTCTGAAGCCTCCAACTGCTAGCTCCCTTCTCCCAAACAACTTTTTATTTAACTACTTCATGTGTGTATTTCTTTATTCATTAACTTTGTATTTATGCTGTATATATGTGTAGATGTACTTATTATCTCCCCATTCAAATGTAAGTTCATTGCAAGGAGAGATTGTTTCATTTTTTTGTACTTGCATTCCTCACACTTAGCAGAGTACCTAGAATGTAATAGGTACTTAATAGATATTGACTGATCAACCGATCACCCTTGAGTGTTCATGCTGCCACCAAGATGAAGGGGTGCATGAACTTTAGCAAGAGAATTCAGAGGTGCCAGAGGGTATAACAGGAGCATAATATGTGGCAACTAGGTTAAAGTTGGTAGTGAGAGGGCATTTGATGAGTTAGTGAACAAGATGGTAAGAGGACATTTGGTGAGAGTGAGTACAGGGAAGAGATTGGTTGACACTATGCTGCTTAAAAAAGCACACTGAAGCATCGTAATGCATTGTAATGCTTCAGGGTTGGTCTCGGGTGTCCTCCCCTTCTCTATAGCCTGCATGCTGTATGGATCTATTTCTGAGTGTTTCTTGGTGTAGGTTGTAGCCCCAGCTGCTCCAGAGCCTACACACAACAGAACTGGGAAGGTAAGCAATGATGAGACACTGACCGGCTCCAGCCTAATGCTGCTGATCTGAATGCTACCAGCGGAGCTTAATCCCAGTTTCAGGTTCCATGAGGAAAACGTTTAGAGATTATTATACATAACAGTAGCTCCTTAACAATGCCATCTGCTTTTTTTTTTCTTTTCCACAGAGTGACGACATAACCAAGGTGACCCAAGCAGCCAAAATAGTGGAGCGGATGGTCAATCAGAACACATATGATGATATTGCCCAAGGTATGACACTCATTGCAAGAGTATTTATAGCTCTTGTTTTCAGGAATTCTCACATTTCAAGTCAGCAAATATGAAATGAGTATCTTCTGGGTAATTGGCCCATGCTAGATATTGTAAAGTAAGAGAAAGAAGACAAAGGTGCAGACCTAAAAGAGTTTGTGATATCTTTACAATTAGGGAAGCAGAATAGATATAGATATGTACATATCTATATCAATATAAATATGAGAGAAATCATGTGGGAAGATATAATTGTAAATGTCAAAATGAATGTTACCAGTGAGAATATTAGAGGAATTTAGAGAAGAGATAGATGTGGCTAGAGTAATTGGGGAAAGTTTTACTGAAAATTGAAAGATTAGGAGAATTTTGTTTTGCAGTAGAAGAGGAAAACTCATAGGATCATAGACCACCTAGTATAACCTCCTCATTTTGCAGATAAAGAAACTGAGGCCTAGGGAAATTAAATGACCTGCCAAAGGCCACACAGGTAGGATGGGTCAGAAGTTTGCTGCCTCACTACCAGGATCTTCTCTATACAGAGCCAAGCAGTGATCCTTTCCAGTTTTTGACCACCACAATGAGAGCAGCTATAAATATTTTTGTACTTGTGGGACCCTTCCCCATTTTTATGATCTTTTAGGGATACAGTCCTAGAAACAGTACTACTGGATCAAAAGGTATGCACATTTTTGTAGCCCTTTGGGCATAGTTCCAAATTGCTCTTCACAAAGGTTAAATCAGCTCACAGCTCCACCAACAATGAATTAGTGTTCCAACTCTCCCACATCTTCTCCAATATTTATCATCTTCCAGTTTTGTCATGTTATCCAATCTGATAAGTGTGATGTGGTATCTCAAAGTTGTTTTGATTTGCATCTCTCTAATCAATATTGATTTAGAGCATTTTTTCATATGACTATAGATAGCTTTAATTTCTTCTTCTGAAAACTGCCTGTTCATATCCTTTGACTATTTATCAATTGGGGAATGACCTGTATTCTTGTACATTTGAATCAGTTCTCTCTATATTTTAGAAATGAAGCCTTTATCACAGACACTAGTTGCAAAAATTCTTTCCCAGTTTTCTGCTTCCCTCCTAATCTTGGTTGCATTGGGTTTGATTGTGCAAAAACTTTTCAGTTTAATGTAATCAAAATTATCCATTTTGCACTTCATAATGCTTTCTGTTTCTTGTTTAGTCAAAAATTCTTCCCTTTTCCATAAATATGATAAATGCACTATTCCTTGCTCCACTAATTGGTTTATAGTATCAATCTTTATACCTAGATCATGTACCTGACTTTATTCTTGTATATGGCATCAGGCATTGGTCTATGCCTAGTTTCCACTACACTGTTGTTGTCCAGTTTTCCTAGCAATTTTTGTTGAACAGTGAGTTCTTATCCCAGAAGCTGGGGTCCTTGGGTTTACAAACAGTAGATTGCTGTATTTATTGATTACTGTGTCTTGAGTACCTAACCTATTCCAATCCACTGTTGTACCCTTCTGTTTCTTAACCAAGTGGTACCAAGTGATTTTGATAATTGCTGCTTTATAATGTAGTTTGAGATCTGATATAGCTAGGCCACCTTCCTTAGCATTTCTTTTCATTAGTTCCCTTGGTATTCTGGACCTTTTGTTCTTCCAGATGAATCATCCCTATTTCTTTTCATAATTTCCCTTGATATTGCTTAGTTATTGATTATGTTCTCAGTTAACAAATTGCTCATTATTTTGAATTTCAGATATTATTTTTGTTCAGTTCATGTTTTAGAAAGGACATTGACAGACTAGTAGAGGAAAATGACCAGAATAGTGAGGTATCTGAAGGCAGTGATGTGTTAGGGTTAGGAAAAGGAGCTGAGAATGTTTAGCCTGAATAAGGAAAGACTTGGGCAGGAGAGGAGAGAACGAAGAGAGAGCTCTTTGGATATCTGATGTACTGACAGGTAGAAGAAAGATCAGACTTGAGAAACACTGTTGCATAGTGGATGAAATACTTAGCAATCGTGTCTTTTAACTTAGCACTTCAATTTCCTCACCTATTAAATGGGGAATATAATATTTGTGTTTTTATTGTTGTTTAGTTGTTTTTTGGTTGGTCTGGCTCTCTGTGACCCCATTTGGGGTTTTCTTGGCAAAGATACTGAGGTGGTTTGCCATTTCCTTCTCGAGTACATTTTACAGATGAGGAAGCTGAGGCAAGCAGGGTTAAATGACTTGCCCAGGGTCACACAACCAGTAAGTGTCTGAGGCTGGATTTGAACTCAGAAGGATGAATCTTCCTAATTCTAGCCCAGCCCTCTCTCCACTGTTATCTACCTCATAAAGTTGTTCTGAGGAAAGCACTTGGAAAACCTTAAAGTACTATATGAATGTTAATTACTGTCATTGTAATTTTACTTGGCCTCTGAGGGCAGAAGCAAGAGGAAGTTACTGAGAAGGAAATGTGGACTTGATGTCTGGTGAAGCTTCTGGACCCCTTCATAGGATGATGTTTTTAAATGCATAAAATAAAACTTATGAGACTACAACAAACAAATGATATTGAAAAACAGTTACCAAAATAATCAAAAAACAAAACCAGTTCACAGATCTCAGGCTGAGAACTATTGCACTAAAGCCAGGACTCAGAGCTAATAAGAGATCTGAGTGGTCATGACATGGCATGGCATGAGCCATCCTGCAGATGCAGCCCCCAACGGAGGAGTTCATGGCATAATTCCTCTCTGTAGTCTGTTATCAACCTTACCATATTCAGCAGCTCCTCAGTTACTGATTATGTTCCCCTCAGTTAACAGATTGCTCATTATTTTTTCACAACTGTGGCCACCCCCTTGGTACCTTGGTGTTCATCATTCAAACTGGGAGAGCAAAAAAAACCAAGATTGCTGGGGAAAGTAGCCAAACAGAGCCCTTCTTTATTATTCAGGCCTTGAGAAAAATGACCTTGAATGCTTTTCAGAATTATGGAATTAAAAAGCAGCTATTAATGAATTTGTTATCCATACAGCCTGACTTCCTGAAACCCAGTCAGTGCAATCACCCCAGTGAAAAACTCAAATCCTAATTAATGTCAGGGGGGAAAATGGGCATCTGTGAGCCATCTTCATTTAAAAGAAAACAAGTCACATCGAATTGCTTTAAAGTTTAATTTTATTTAATTGAATAAGTTTTTCTTAGAGGATGTATAATTATAATGACGGAGAAAATAGAAGTACTACAAATTATCTTCCTTCCCTTAATGTGGTAATTCTAAAAGGCCAGCCATGCTTCAGGATTTCTGACATGATTCAAGGCTAGCATCTCCCTGTGTAATCAATCAGCCTGTTTTTTTCCTTTGGCATTTTTGAGGTTCTTCTCGCTCTGGAGCTTAGGTTATCACACCCTGATGTGTGATATCTCATAAGTGAGAGAGACAGAGAAAGCAAAAATGAGTGTGTCTCTTTCACTCTGCAAGTACACATTGAATGTCTATCCCTGTGCTGTGGAAATGGAGAAAAAATGCTATGATTCAGCTTAACCATATGCAAAGTTTAACCATTTCTTGAGAGAGATGAAACTAACATGCATGACACAAAACAGTACAAGACAATATGTGAGTGCCAAGGATTGTGTCAATAGTAAATGCTATAGGAGGTTAGAGAAGGGTTTGACCACAGTGGTCAGGGAAGACTTTGCAGAGAAAGCAAGATTTGAAAAGTGCAGGGAGGGTTTATATAAGTGGAGAAGAGAAGTGAGGGCATACTAGGAAGGAAGGTGACAATTGTTGTAGCTTGTATAGGAGACAGTGAGGAGCATGAACTGGCCTCTGTTCTCACGGAGCCACATATGGTAGACCAGTGTGCAGAATGGGAACCATCTCATCTGCTAGAGTCCCCAGTCCCCTTCTAGGACCGACTCAGATGCTGCCTCTTTCATGACCCTTGCCTTCTCCCACCACACAATTGTGGGAATGATCTCTTCCTCCTCAGATTCCTCATAATACCTTGCCAACACTGGTCCTGTGCATTTATCTCTCTCTCCTTATATTCACAGGTATATGTGTGTGTTTGTCTTCCTTGCCACCCACTTAATCTGTTAGGTCTTTGAAAATGGTCTTTGTATCATAGACATTCCTGTGATCATACAGCTAATATTCCTGTACTCTGCGAGTTTTGTCTTATGAAACCATTAGTGTGAAGTGCTTTGTACACAATAGGCGATTGATAAACGTTTGTGAATGACTGTATGAATGAAGATTCACTTGATCAAAAACTGCTGAGACCCAAATAACAGTGATGAAGAGATCACTGTAAACTTAGAAGTAGGTTTATAGTGGAAGGTCCCAGGAAATCTATCTTTTCGCCTGTTCTGCTCGATGGTTTTTTGCTTTGTTTTGTTTGTTTTTTTAACAGTGACATAGATGAGGGCATGTATGTTCTGCTTATCAGACTTAGAGATGACACAAAACTAGTCAGTATCATTCACAGGATGGATGACAAGTTCAAATTCCTAAGAGACCCCAGAAGATTAAAACGATGGGCAGAATGGAATAGCATAAAATTTAAAAGTTCCAATGGCAAGTACTGAAATCAGCCAAACAAGTAGAGGATCAGAGACATGGGTAGATAACGGGTTATGTGACAAAGGCCTGGGAGAGTGGGGGGGAAATGGTGTTACAAGTCCAGTAGAGTTGATGGAGTGATATGGCAGCCAGACAGATTCAAATAATTTGGGGCTTTATAAATAGAGGATGAGTGTCCAAGGTGAGCAGTGATTGCTCTGTGCTAATTGGCCCTTTTCAGACCCCATTAGGAATCGTGTGGTTGGCACCAAGTCCTACTTTTCAGGAAGAACATGGATGAGTATGGAGCACATTCAGAGTATGATGAAGGGATTGGAAACCATATCATTTGAAGGAACTTAAGAACAGAATATTTAGCTATTTTTAGGTAGTTCAAGAGTTGTCATATAGAAAGGACATTATTAGGCTTGTTTTGCTTGATTCCAAAGGACAAAACTAGGAACAATGAGTTAATTCTGCAGAGGCAGATTTTGACTAGATATAGGAAAAGCTTCTTAGCATAAGAGGACTTGGTAGGTAGTGAGCTTCTCATCTCTGTAGGCATTCAAGTGGAGACTGGATACTCACTTGTTTGGTATGCGCAAGCCTGGGTTAGGCTAGATCTTTTTGGGTGTCATAGAACCCTTTCACAGTCTGGCGAAACTTATGGACCCCTTCTCAGATTCATGTTGTTAAGCATATAAAATAAAATACATAGAATTACAGAGGAAACCCAGTCGTCTTGAGATAAAGTTATTCACTTTAAAAACAAAAAACCAGGCTCATGGACCACAAGTTAAGAATCCCTGGCCTAGATAATTTTTGAGAATATCTCATCTGATTCAATGATGCTTGTCTCCTCTACCATCTACCCCTCTAGGTGCATTACTCTAAGCTTTGACCTAGTTTTTTCATGTTGCTCCTCTCCAATCAGGGCCATATTTCCAACTCCATCATTTTCTGTCAATCCTACTCCAAGTCAGATGCACCCATGCCTTTTGACTCAGGCAACAATTTGCTAATATGATCAAGAAGTCCCAGGTGACACCAATCAGTTAATAAGAACTACGTGCCAATCTCTACGATAAATGCTAGAGATTACAAAGAAAATGAAAAATGAGTCCATGCTCTCAAGGAGCTGACATCCCAACAGGGCAGATAGCACATATATAAATTGGACTTATAGGATAAATTTAAGGTAAGTGGAAGGTCACCTTAGAAGGGAAAGCACTGTCAGCTGGGGGAACAGGAATGGAGCTGGGTCATTAAAAAAGCCAGAGATTTGAAGAGTCAGAGGTTAGGGTAGGGGAACATTCCATGCATTAGGGACAGCCAGTGTAAAGGTATGGAGACAGGAGATGGGGTTTTGTGTGTGAGAAAGGCCAGTAAAGCTAACCTATATAACATACGGAGAGAAGTAATGTATTGTAAGACTGTGAAGATTAGGAAGCACGATGTGAAGAGCTGACAGTTTAAACTGAAGAGTTTATGTTTTATCCCAGAGGTAGTAATATTTAGAGTTTATAGAATTAGGGGCTGGTGGTGTCTAATTGTAGTGGTCCAGTAGTTTCAGTTGTGTCCAACTCTTCTTGACCCCATCTGGGGTTTTCTTGGAAAAGATACTGAAGTGATTTGCATTTCCTTCTCCCGCTCATTTTACAGATAAGGAAACTGAAGCAAGCAGGGTTACATGACTTGCCCAGGGTCACATAGCTAGTAAGTAGCTGAGGCTGGATGTGAGTAGGAACAAAGGAGGCATATGGTGGGAATAATATAGACCTGGGGTTTGGCAAAGCACAGTTGGCAAGAGGGCGAAAGAACAGGGGGTTGGAGAGTGGCGGGTAGTGAAAAGTTGATTTGGTTCACCAAAGGGCTGAGATTGGGAAAGGAGGAGAATGCAGCCAGAGCAGTGCTTATGGTCTGAGGTAGAGCTGAGAGAGAAGAAATGGATGTCTTAGTGAGGACCAAGATGGCTTTGAAAAGGGTAAAGCATAGGCAGGGATGTAAAGAGAAAAATTACAATCAGATAAAATGTGGAGCTCTTGAATATAATGAGGTAGAGTAGAGGTTAGCAGATTGAAGAACTGGGAATTAGGGTGTTTGAGGGAAATATGCCACTGAGAGGGAAATGAAGCTGTAGTCTCTGTCATCTTTAAAAGAACTTTTGGGCATGTTACAGAGGTTTTCTTGAAACAGTTCTTTCTCATGGCTAAGCTCAGGGATAAAGGCCTCATTTCTAGAATGTATAGAGAACTGACTCAAATGTATAACTATACTAGTCATTACCCAGTTGATAAATGGTCAAAGGATATGAACAGGCAATTTTCAGAGGAAGAAATTAAAGATATCTATAATCATATGAAAAAATGCTCTAAATCACTATTGTTTAGAGAGATGCAAATCAAAACAACTCTGAGATACTACATCATACCTATAAGATTGGCAAACATGACAGAACAAGAAAATGATAAATGCTGGAGAGGATGTGGGAGAATTGGAACACATTCATTGTTGGTGGAACTGTGAGCTCATCTAACCATTCTGGAGAGCGGTTTGGAACTATGCCCAAAGGCCTACAAAAATGTGCATACTCTTTGACCCAGCAATATCGCTACTAGGACTGTATCCCCAAGAGATCATAAAAATGAGAAAGGGTCCCACATGTAGAAAAATATTTATAGCAGCTCTCTTTGTGTTGGCCAAGAACCGGAAATCTAGGGGATGCCCATCCATTGGGGAATGGCTGAATAAATTATGGTATATGAATGTAAATGGAGGACTATTGCACCATAAGAAATGATGAACAAGAAGACTTCAGGGAGGCCTGGAAGGACTTATATGATCTGATGCTGAGCAAAAAGAGCAGAACCAGGAGAACTTTGTGCATAGCAATGACCACAGTGAGTTTTTTCTGGTAAACCTGGAACTTCGTAATAATGCAAGAACTTATTAAAAAACAAAAAATTCCAATGGTGGTTTTCTAAGG
>CM053769.1:49980003-50001621 GCA_028658325.1 Potorous gilbertii | reverse complement strand
AAAATGCCTTCCACACTCAGAGAAAGAAATATGGAATTCATTCACAGATCATGTTTGTGTGTGTGTGTTTTTGTGTATTATATTATGATTTGTTATATGATTTCTTCCATTTATTTTAATTCAACTACATAGCATGACTATAGTGAAAACGTACTCAATAGGAAAGTATATGTAGAACCTATACAGAATTGTATGCTGTCTTGGGGAGGGAGGGGGATAGTGGGGGGTAGGTGTGTGGCGGGGTTAAAATCTTAATTTTATGATAGTGATTGTAGAATATTAAAAAATAATAATAAAATTAAATTAAAAAAAAGAAACAGTTCTTTCTCCAAGTATTCTCTCTACTTGGAGGTGGTGAGTCTACAGGAATGTCTCTAAAGATAGTACTTGGAAGTGACTCTACTATTAGTTAAGAATTGGCCAGGTAGTAGCATTCATCCTCCGTACTTGTTTTGGGCAGATTCTCTCTGGACATATTGCTCTATAACTCAGAAACCTCTAGATCCATTCCCTTTGGACTGCTGTCTTGGATCTCTGGATTACTCTCAGCTGCTCTCTTTGAACCCTGAGATAGCATTATGATTTTCTCCTCACTTGTTATTCACTAATATACACTTGCTTCTACGTATGGTTCTTAGGCTTATTTAATAAGACACCTACTTATTTTAATTGGTATGGGAGTTAAGTGTTAAAGTCAGAAGGAAAATGGAATCTCAATTGACTTTTACATCCTGGAAACTGAAAGACATGGAGGGCACAAGTGGCATTTTCTCTCTTTTTGCCATTTGAAGTTTGTGACTTTGGAAGAGAAAGGAAGATATGGGAAGCAAATGGCTATAAAGATGGCATAAAAGAACAGGGTCTGATTTTATGAACCATGACTTATTCCCAGACAATGAACCATTGGCAAGGAACAGAGCATGTCTCATAAAAGTTGGAAAGAACATATTTAGTGGGGCCTAATTAAAAGGCCTCTGAATTGGAATAATGGGGAAGGTAGAAAAATGGACAGATAAAACAGTAAAACCAGATATAGAAGTTATCTATAGAAGATAACGTGTGATGTAGAATGGCATAGAGGAGAAAATATTTAGGGGCAATACTTATGACCTTGGATGTCTATGTATCACCACAAAGAATATAGTATTAACAACTGATGTAAGATTTAGTCTCTTGACTTGAACTCCACTATTCTTTCCAAATACAGCTCATTGTCTCTCATCTCATGGTTATAATATTCCAATAGAAAGGTGTTGTGTGTGTTTGTCCTTCGTTGCCAAAGAAGACCATGCCATCAGAGAAACGATGACATGACTTGCACTTGACTTTGTTTTGAGTGAGGAAGGGCTGTGCAGGGTCACCAGCCTCACTTCTTCTCCAGGGCCATCTGAATCCAGTGACCAGATATTCATCAGGATGACTAGAGATAAACCAGGATGAGGCAGTTGGGGTTAAGTGACTTTCCCAAGGTCACACAGCTAGTGAGTATCAAGTATGTAAGGTGAGATTTGAACTGAGGTCCTCCTGACTCTTGCACTGTTGCTCTATCCACTGCACCACCTAGTAGGCCCTTCTTCAAAGAAGCCTAACATGCTACAGGGCAGAGGAGCAGTACTTTATCTCAAAGAGGGCTATCTGTGGTCATGGAAATTCTTGAGCCATAGGGCAGAAGCCTGGTGGAAAGCATTTCAATGAGGGAAAGAGAACTGATCCTCCACTTGTAGAAGTAATCATCACAGCAGTGCTAGCTAGGGCACCATAGAGCAGCTAGCTATGTTTTGGGAGAGAGACCGGTGAGAAAGAACAAGATAAAGAAGAAACAGTCATTGGCAAAGAAGTCCTCACCAGGGTGGTGAGTATCAAACCAGAGTATGTATCAGAAGACATGAATCACTTCTGAGGAAGAAAGAAAGACAGCAAAGAGATAAGAAAGACCCAAGAGCCAAAACCAATCAATGATCAGAATGAGTCCAGGGGCCAATCAAACAAGCTGACAATTAACAATTTCAATACATTCAATATATGTCATACTATATCTTTTTAAGCTGAGCTTGTGTGTACTAAATGGGCCTACTTCTTAAAGGGAGAAGGTTGTCAAACACTGGAATGTGCATGCTTATAAGAATGTAACACAGACCACACAGATAGAAAATAAAGGTGATGCTTTTCTTGAATTATTTTTTATATTAAATTATTTAACTCTAAAAATAATTATTTAAGGACTTCTTGGGCATGTCACAGAGGTTTTCTTGAAGCAGCTCTTTCTCCAAGTATTCTCTCTATTTGGAGGCAGAATGAGTCTATGGGAAAGGTAGTACTTGGAAATAACTTTACTATTAGTTAGGAATATTATAATAACAATAATAAATTAAAACATCCAATTATATATTTAATTATCTTAACGTTTTATTTTTATTTAACCTTTTAATTTTTAATTCTGATTTTTCTCCCTCCTTTCTGCCCCTCCTCCCATTGAGAAAGCAAAAAATATGATACTCATTATACATATGAAGTCATGCAAAACACATTTCTCCATTAGCCATGTTGCAAAAGAAAAAGAAAGTAAAAGAAAATACACTTCAGTTTGCACTCATTCAGTTCATCAGGTCTCACTCTGGAGGTGGATAGCATTTTTCAGGGGGATACTTTTCTAATAAACGTTACAAAAACAACACGAAGGCAAAATACAGTAATAACAGGGGATTTCAACTATTTGATATAAAAATATTCTATTTAAAACAAAACAGCTAATGAATTCTTGGCTTGTGTTTTTGCTGGTTTTATTGCTTAAAAGGCTGAAGAAACTGCTAGTTTGGACTTAATTCTAATCTACAGGAAAGATTTGGTTGCTGATATGGAAATTATAGGAACCTTGCAAGAAAGTTGATTGTATTATCTTAGACTTCACAATAATAAAGCCTAATACAACTGGGCATAGTCATGTATGTGTGTATGCTTGACTTTAGGAAAACAGCTTTCTAAATATTCAGAGGAAAAACTAGGCCAAATCCCTTTTAGAGGAGAAAGAGACAAATGTGACTGCACAGCTTTGAACTGAGATTTTTAAAGGAATATCAGCTAGAAACAGGAAGAAAACCTCACCAAGGATAAATGCTGAAGAGGATTGTGCATTTACAACAGTGATATCAAGAAAGATGAGGGGCAGAATGAATGGGGGCCTCAAAATAGGTAGGAGACAAAGAAAGGAAATACTTTAGTTATTTCTGGAGAACAGTGAATGGGGAGTAGTGCTCCTATGGAGGAGATGGTATATTCAAAGATGACAGAGAACAGGTAAATTAACTATTCAGATTTGATTTGGCTTCTATTTTCTCTGTCAAAGAGAGTGATCTTTAGACTACACTCGTTGAAACAAATTTGAAGCTGAAAATAGATGAGGAAGCAGAAAGAGAGCATGGAGTTCCTTTGAGTGGGTTCAGAACTCTAGACGTAGAGGAATTATTAATTATCATCCCAGCATAATGAAAGAACCTGCAAATTAATCAGGAACCAAAAATAATCATCTTTGAGAAATCATGGACAATGAGAGAGGCGGTGTGTCGGGCTTTGGAGGGACAGATTGTGAGATAAGAATATTTACTTAGAAACAAAAGCAAATCGGAGTTTAGACTATCTACAGGACTAAGGAGACATTGAATTATAGTGACTGATGGCTCACCACCTACTGGAGAAAGTGAAACTAATCGATTAGGATGGAGCTCCATGATCCAATCAGGGCAGTGTCCCACTAATACCTGACTGCCTAGTGCCCGATCCACTCCACAGGGTCTTTGCTTCCTTCTTAAGAAGTAATAAGGAACCAGTCCCCCAAGATTCTCAGACAATTCCAGGGCTATTTGGAACAACTCTCTGCTGCTGTCATTTAGGGATGGGATCCATGGAGGAGAGGTGATCCAGACATTTTAATTTGGAAACTAAGGTCTCTGCTCTGTGGTGCCATCTCCCTGACTCTTACTGTAAAAGCGAGGCATAATCACCAAATATTGTTATTACAGCTTGAAGGAATCTGAGAGATGCTTGAATGAATAAAAATAAAATCAGTTATGGGTCACAGCCTCAGGTTATTTCCTGTATCTCTCCTCTCCCCTGCCCCAATCCATCCTTCATACCACCTGCCGGCATAATCTCACTCATTCATAGAATCTGCCATGCTACTCCTGCTCAGAAATGGTCACAGGTTCCCATTGCCTTTGGAATAACATTCAGACCCTTTCACCTGGTATTCACAAGAACCTTCATAGCCTGATGCCTCTCTAACCTTTCCAGACTGATCTCTTAAACATACTTGATGTCCTGGAAAAGTAGACGCTTTCTTTGACCCTGCCAACACCTTACACCTTAATACCCCAGGCCTTTGTTGTTGGGAGTTTCCAATGTTTGAAATGTCTTCCCTCCCTCTTTTCACCTTTTGAATTTCTGTCTATCCTTAAGAGCCCAACTCAAATGTTGTCTTCCTTGGTCCTCCATTAAAATAGCTTTTCTCCTTTGGATATCACAATAGGGGTGTTTTGTACCCCTTCTAATTTACTTATTGTGTCATGTATTCTAGTTATTTTATACTATAGTTACCCTGAAAAAGCAAAAGGTTATGTCATATCTAAACTTTCTATCTCTCCCAGCCAGGCCTAGCACACAGTAGGTGTTTTATAAATATTTGCTAAATTATTGTGGTTGAAAACATTGCTAGAATCTCTTCTGGGCCTTGCCCATTTCACCGCCATCTCAGCCAGCTCTTCTTGTCACATGCTCCCTTGAGTTCCTATGCTGCCTCATCTTTATTTCCTTCTTCTGATCATAATAGAGGCCCTTAGATAGACATCACCTTCTCCAGTGACCTTATTTGATAGACGATTTTCCCAAGGTCACTCTATAAACTAATGGCAGAGCTAGGCCTTCAGACTCCAAACCCAGTCCTTGGTATTCTCAGATCTCTTGGTTCTAAGGAAACCCTTCCATAGGATGTAAGCTCCTTGAGGGCAAGGACTGTCTTTATTTGCTTGTATTTGTGCCCCAGGTGCTTAGCATAGTGCCTAACATATGAACACTGGAATACTTCCTTTCTGGCCAAATGACCCTTAAATTTCAAGGCAATGCTCAGGCTCTTGAGCCCTGCTTTGCCAACATTCTTGAACTCCGCCCAATGAATCCCTTAACTGTAGGCACCTTCTTTCTAAACACATTGCATGCCATTCTCATCAACATGGCCTTTGTGGAAAGAGTCCAGTTTAGAACAGAAAACCTGAGAACTGTAATCCCAGATCTACGGTGGTGTAACCTAGGGCCATGTCCTTCCCTTCCCTGAGCCTTAGCTAGGTCCTTAGTTATAAGATGGTGTTAATAATACTTCTGCCATCTACTTTACAGGATGTTATGAAGATCAAGTGGGTTAATGTATATAAAGCACTTTAAGCACTATATGACATGTACATTTCTAGGAATAAAATGTAAATGGTGTTAATTAGGATCATTATCTCTTTCTGACCTCATAAATACTCTCAAAGCCCCCAACTCTTTCATGTTTCCTCTCTCTCCAACTCCCAGCATCACATTCTGAAGCTTTTGACCCCCTATCTGGAGTACCTAGATTTTCCTCAAGGGAGCCACGTCTTCCAGGCACTTGTCCTCTTAGACAAATCTTAGCTTATTTCTCATTTTGTACTTCTTTGACTTTGGCCAAATCTTGGTCAAACTGGATTTACTTCAGTGATTTTGTGAAGGGGGGCAGAGAACTGGGGAAAGACCGAAAGAAGTGAGATGTTTTGTCCTACCTTATTAAACAATTGGGGGGCGCTAGGGTTCCTTGTTCAGTAGAAACATCCCCATGAAGCCAGTCCTAGGAGGAATGAGGTCATAATGACCTCACCCTAGATACCCAGGTGTGAAGAGGACCATCTTATTTCTCCAAGGATCTGTTTGAAAGCTATGACCTTAGGTTTCATTTGTGGATTTCCAAATCAATATAAATAGTCTACAATCTATGGAACAGATAGGTTAGAAAAAATTTGCCCATAAAGTAAATTTATATGTAATGAATACTACTTTATCACTGAATGTCATTATAAAATGAAATACTCCTATAGTAAAAAGAAAAAAAAGAGATGGCTCCGAAGTATAATAAAAGAACATATAATGTAGCTAATCTTTAAAAATCATTCAAAGGAAAAAAAGCATAATTTTCTGTTAAAATGGTAATCATAGCAAGAAAAACATTTAGAATGTGAAGTATCTTTTGAAGTTATCCAGCCTACCATTTCCCAGACTATGTTCTCCTGTGTGTTGCCAGGGTATTCCAAGCAATTAAATAGAGTTCCATGAGAAAATGCTAATGCTAATGAAATCTCCCTAAAATATTAAATTTGAAATTACACATGCACATTGTACGTTTGATACTTGATTGGCAACTTTTGGGGGTTGAAAATAAATTTAGTTTCTTTGAAATATTTGTAAGTCCCCTTTGTCTAAGCACAGGGATATTCCCTATACCCAGACCCTATTTGCCAGACTAACATTTATAGATTCCATCTCAGTGTTTTGATACTAAATATCTTTTGTGGACAGATTAGTTTGGGAAGTGACAACCTAGCCCAACCTCTTCCTTTTCATGAAGTGCCCTGTGCAAGGTCATGGAGCTTGCACAAATCTTCCAGGATGACTTTTACTTTGAATTCTATGCCTTTTACTCCTTACCTCTCTCAATTCAATTTCTCCATCTTCTAAGAGGTCTTCCTGTGTCCTCTCCCCTGCCCCAGTCCATCCTTCATACCACCTGCCAGCAGACTCTCACTCATACAGAAAGATTGTCATGTCACTCTTCTGCCCAGAAATGGTCAGTGGTTCCCGTTGCCTTTGGAGGAAAGACCCCTCCCAGTGTGGTGCCTCCCTAACCTTTGCAGTCTGATCTCTGGAGCATACTTAACGCCCTCATAAAACTACAGAAAGCCCATCTAGGCCTTTGTAGGAACTGATGTGAAGTAGGTATGACGTATAAATTTGGGTCAGAAGACACTGAAAACGATGGATTTCACAATTATTCTTCGACCATCTTATTACATTTGTCTGTGTGATTTATCAATGGTTGGATTTCCCAGGGAAAAAAACAGATGAGTCTTATGGGTTTAATTTTTTTTTTGTTAAGATTTTAAGTATTATGAAGATACTGCTGATGAGTATCGAGATCAGGAGGGCACCTTGCTTCCTCTCTGGAAGTTCCAGTATGATAAGGCAAAGCGCCTTGCCGTGACCGCCCTCTGCTGGTGAGTATTTTGGTTTCACCTTCAAAGTGTTCTGCTCAAAAATGCTTGTTTCTTTAACCCTGAGTGGGTATGAAATGACAGTCCAGGAGTGGAAGTATGTGTTGGACATTTGTCTTTGTACAAACACAGCTTTCCAACTCGTAAAATAACGTAAATGAAGGGAAACAAATGAGGATGCTTAGTATCTCACATGCAGTTTATTTTAACTTCTTTCCTGGAGTAATGTCCTTTATTTAATTCTTTTAAAACCTCAGTAAGTGGTTGGAGCCTGCAAGGTCTGTCGTTAAGTGCTCTGTCTCCATGGCCAGTTACTGATGGACATGTCAGATCAGTTGTTAAGGGATAGAGGTGAGAGGGTGAGTGATCTGATCAGCATGAGGGATCAGAAGGGAGGGAAGGAGTACCTATCATGTGCCAGGTACTGCACTAAATGGTTTACATATTATCTCATTTCAACCTCACAATAACCCTTGGAGTTGGGTACTGTTATTATTAACTCATTTTACATTTGAGGAAACTGAGGCAAACAGAAATTAAGTGACTTGCCCAGGGTCACCCAGACAGTAGATGACTGAAGTTGTATTTGACCTTAGGTCTTCCAGACAACAGACCCATTGCTGTATCCACTATGTCATCTGAAGAATCGGGTCACCTCTACTTATAGAATGTTCAAGTTAGAAGGGACCTATTAGAAATCATTCAGTCTAACCTCATGGAGAGGTAAAGAAACTGAGACCTAGAGAGATCAAGTAAGCTTGCCCAAAGTTATATGGGTAATTCACTGTAGACTCAGGGCTAGAACTGTAGCCGCCTAACTCTCAGTGCTGGCCTCTTTCTGCTGCAGGAGCAGCATACATCCATTCCTAGATTCTGATAGTCAATTCCACACAGAGGGCTAGAGTTAGGGAGATTTTCTAAGACAGGAAGGCACTGATGTTATGAATCAAAGAAAATAGAAAATCATTTTTCACAGGGCTCTAGAGATTTCTAATCATTGGTGAAGAATGACTAGGCCCAACCATCTAGCAATATTTGCAAGTGACCTGTATCTCTGCAGCAAGGAATAAAGACATATTCTGCAATTATTCAAGTAATAGAGGAGAGGAGAGGAGACACAGTTGCTCCAAGGGAATGGAATGCAGGGGTAGAAGGGGAAAGAATTAAAGTGGATTTTGTTGGTTTTATCCTCGTTGTGTTGCAAAATCAGTCACGGCATAGGGTGGCTGGCCTGGAGCATGCGCAGAACAGAGCATGGGTGAAGTCCATGGTTCATGGCAAGCAAGAGGCACCAAAAATCAGGAGGAATGACTTTTAATTCAGGGCACTTGGAGTCAAAAGCTTGGGACCAAAAAAAAAAAGTGAACTCTAACTTTTTAGTACCTTGGATAGCTCTTTGGGAGAGAATTGACTGTCACAGGCTGAGTGAGGTCTGACTGGGGGCCTTTATATTCCCAGACCCAGGGCTGCTCAGTTGGCTTTGTCCTCTGGATGAAGTTCTCTAGTTGTCAGCAGTACCTTTACTCAGCTAGAGTAGGCTCAGATCTTCTGGGACAGAGAATGTTACAAATACCTCCAAGCATTTTCAACATTGGTATCCAATGGGAGGGCAATATCTTCTGGCCTGATGTGGGACTTTTAAAAGGCATCAGTGGGGTGGGGAGGAAGAATGTCCTTAGGAACTATATAACAAGCTGATAATTCACCCCCTGACAACCCTATCTTTTCAGGGCTGAGGATAGAGACTTAGGCTCTAGTTGTGGCACTAACAGATGAGAATAGGAGTCAAGTCAATAGTCCTGCTTAATGGCCCCTCTAACAACCCTACAAATACAATAGTGCTTTCAAATATTCAGTTTGGGTTTGGGGAGGGTGGTGTAAGTCCATTCAAACTTGAGTTTACCCATCCACAGAATGAGGAGAGAATCAAACATTTTATTCTCTTTTGTCTTTGGACTCTGAGTTCCTCCTCATTCAGTTTCAGCATCTTGGCTATTTTCAGCTCCAGATTTGAATATTTCACTTAGGGCAAAGCAATTCACATAAGATGTAAGTCAGGGAGACTAGGAGGAAGCATGAAATATATAAATTTAGAGACTCACTTAAGATTCATCACGAAGGAGGGGAAGTAAAAACTATTTGAAAAAAAAAGTCTTCAAAGGGGAGAAACATTTCCCACTCAGAATGTAAGAATTTAGAAACTGCTCTCCTCAGTCTGCCTCAAATACTACTAGATTTGGTATTGCATAATATGTTTTCCCAAATAGATATCGATCTCAAGGGTAAATCGACACCCTGGTTTCTAGGTTCCATTCAAATGAAAAAGGAAGCCCTGAAGGGTCAGTAAAGTTGACTTTTCATTGAAAATGGTTAGTACTTGGCAGTTTTCTACTGATTTTATTTCTACCCAGAGACCTTTCTGTCTGTTATTAGCCACATTTATATACTGCTTTAAAGTTTAATTTTCTTACAACAACCCAATGTATTCCCATTTTCAGAGGAGGACATCAAGGTTCAGAGAAATAAAATTACTTATTCTTTATGTTTGGTTCCATGATTGGGCAACATTCATTTAATTGCATTTTCCCTTGTTATTTTATGTCTAATCAATTTTACAACAAGAAGTAAATATATGTATATAGATAGATAGTATCAAAAGCAATTTATCAATACTCCTAAAACACTTATACTTTTATGACCATTTGCATGTATATACAATTTATCTGCTTTGTCAGTATGTATATATTATTATTATTTCAGTTTTCATGTTGCATTATTTCATATAGATACATTTTTTTGTAGTCTTCATTACTTGTGGCAATATAATATCATCGGAGATTTATTAAGCATAGTATGCTTAGCCATGCCCCAACTACCTGACCTTCATGTTGTAGCTAATTTTTTGGTTTTTTGGATAATGCTGCTATAAACTCACAGAACAGCATAAACATATAGAAATAAATCTTTTCTTTTTTTTCTGAGGTCTGAGTGATAGAGTTATTGGGTCAAAGGGAACATATGTTTTTATGACATTTGTATATAACCAAATTGTTTTCTACAAAGATTGCACTGACTTGAATTCTACCAGCATTGTCATCAATCACATCTATGGGTCTACTATGTCCCCACAGCCCTGTCAACATTGTTTTAGTTACTTTTCTTTATTTTTCTGCCAAATTAATTGAAGTTCTGGTGTTTGGATTGCATTATTATTAGTGAATAATATTTGTGTATAATTATTAATGAAACAATATTTTTCAAGTGTTTACTCTTTGGGTTTCCTTTCTTGCAAAGAGCCTTTTGCTATGTGTCCTCTAGCTCACTCTGGCTCTCATTGATTGGTCAGCAATAGGTCTCAGTTCAAGCCCCACTTAGTGGTCGTTGTTTGGGCCCTGATGACGCAGAGTGAATGTAAATAGCAATTATTTCTGTTCTGGCCAGAAACCCTAAGGGTCTTCGCCTCCCCCTAGATTGATTTTTTTTTTTAACTAGGTAAAAGAAGCCATTCTTTGTCTCCTTACCTAGCCTTTAACTACTTAAAGAGGTTTGAATGGTTGTATGGATTGAATGGTTGTATCTCACTCAAAGTGAGAATCTCATAAGACCTTAGCCTAAAATGTCCAGGGTCATCCATCCATGGCATCCTGGGCCATCTCTAATTGTTCTGACGAGTATCAGGCCACTGGACCCAGATGGCTCTGGAAGAGAATGTTAGGGTGGTGACCTTGCACAGCCCTCCCTCACTCAGATCAAAGTCAAGTGCAAGTCATGTTATCATCTTGATGTCATGGCCCTCTTTGAAAACAAAGGACAAACACAGCAACAACAGCCTATCCTTGATCATGGAATGGACTTTGCCTCAGCCAAACTGAGACCTGGGAAAGACCTAGGACTTCCACTGCATCCAGGGCCGTAGCCAGTTGTCTAGATCTGCCGCTAGTCCCAGAGGGCTCCAGAGTAGAAAGTGAAGCTGGTGACTTTGCACAGCTCACCCTCACTTAAATCCAATTCAGTTGTAAGTCATGGCATGACTTCCATAATGCCATAATCCTCTTCCAGAATGAAGGACAAGCAACCCCTAATAAATTTGTATCAGTTCTACTATGGGATAGGATTTAACTACCTAGGTTCTGAATATAATTTAAAGTTTTTTTTAAAAAAATGAATCTGATTTTTGTTCTCTTAGATTACTTTTTTTTTTACAGGAATCCAAAATATAAGGATCTGTTTGCAGTGGGACATGGCTCTTGTAAGTTACATTCACCTCTACATTTAAACTATACCAGTTCAACTCCCCTAATATTCCCAGCCTGCTTTGTATGGCTAGCACGGACTTATTCTCACCCTAATTCTCCAGGTTATACAGTACTATTTGTTAATCCCTCACATGGCAAGCGTGCCACTTGGCCATCTTCACTGGCTTTGAGCTCTAAAAATGATCACCATAAACTCGAGGACATTTCTTTTAAGAATAGATTCTTCTCTTACCTCCCTGTATACAAAAGTGAAATCAGAATGCTGATCAATAACTTCTGTATGCAGATGAAAGCTCACCCTTAACAATGTCTTTTTCTTTTACCTAACATTACATTGGGTGTATTTTTGTCAAAGTTACAGTTCCCAGCTCTCATCAGTCTTCTTAGCAGCCCAGCTTCTGCTGTGCTGAGAGGATTTCCGAGGCAATCACTGTGACTTTGATGTTGCATTTACTCTTGATTTTATCCTAGAACAGTGCAGTAGAGCCTCTGCCACACAACTCCAGAGACACTAGACTAGATTTAAGATGACTCAAGTGGATAAGAGCAGCAGCTGAATTTAGGAGCCAAGTATCCAGGATCAAGGAATCGATCATCTCTTCTCTGCCTAGGTCTGCCAATACCTGGAGTATCATGTTTAGTTCGGGACATCCCAGTTTAGGAAGGATATAAAAAAGATGGAGATTATCCAGAGGAGTGTGACCAAAGTGATGAAAGACCTTAGGTGGTACAGTGGATAGAGTGCCAGCCCTGGAGTCAGGAGGACCTGAGTGCAAATCTGGACTTATACACTAACTAGCTATGTGACCCTGGGCAAGTCACTTAATCCCAATTGCCCCCCACCCCGAAAAAAAGTCAGTTGAAGGATGTGGGAATGTCTAACTTGGAGAAGAGGTTTAGGGGGAGCATGATAATCATATTCATATAGATATGATTGCTATCATTTGAAAGAGGAATTCGTCTCATTCTGTTTGGCCCCACAGGGAAAAGGTAGATATTGATTCAGAGAGACAGATTTAGACTTCATGTACAGAGAAAATTCCTAACAATTAGGTCCACCCATTAGTGGAGTGTGACGGTTACCTATATTACTCTCAGAAGTTTTCTGTACTCAGACTTCCCTAAGTATGTGTCTATTTGATTTCATGTAAGCCCCAACAACAACTTTTTAGTCACTGCAGTGCAATAAAAGCATGTGTTTTGGGATAGAGGAGAGAATGGTTGGGAAGAGAGATGGGAAGAGTCTTTAAACAAAGGTTAGATGACCACTTGTTAGGTATGTTCTAGAGTCTAGACAAAATTTTTTTAAAAATCTGTGTTGGATTAGGTAGCCTCTGAAGTTCTTTCTGGCTCAAAGACTTTTTGGTTTAAGGGTCTTCCCTGACATATCCTAGATCCAGGCCAGAGTCTTCTGAAATTCAGGACCCTGCTCAGTCATTCTCCACACTTCTTTCTATCTGTTTGGGCAAGCTTCCACCCCTTTCAGCCAGTGGGCTGGTACCCAACTGGCCCAGATCTCCTTCCCATGTCGTGTCATTGGCCATCTCATTGAGAAATGGTTTCTGCATGAAGCATTCCCTTTATGTGTAAGAGTTATTCACACTGTATGTTAGCACAGTTCCAAAATGTTAATATGTGTTTTGTTTTGTTTTCTGGCACAGAGGACTGAATTCTCTGAACAGAAAAACCTTTTTTTTTTCTCTCATAAAAGGGGCAGATAGGGTACTATGGTGACCACTGGAACTCACAAATGTGCTGTTTGGCTCAAATTTCCTTAGGGCTTCAAGCTGTTTGGGGGATTTTTTTTTCCCACCAATGAGAACCTGGTGTTTCTTGGGGTCTTGTGGTTTCTGCTGTCTTTGAAGATACCCTTAATGCCTGCTTTGTATCCCACATCCCAATGGATTTCTGCCAAGGAGGAAATGTATTTGCTGGTCCAGGGTTGGTTCTAACTCTGTGTTCTATGTTATGTCCCAAACATTATTCAGATTGTATACTTTAAACCAACAAAAAAGAAACAAAAGGTAAATGGGAGCACACATAAAATCATAAAAGCTCAGCTACTTCCAATTTGTTAAAAGGAATATTACATGTGGATATACAGCCTTCAACAAAATATCTTATTGGCTTTCGTGTGTACTTCTAAGCACTTTTCTATGTACTTATTATATTTGTTGTGTTATTTCTATGCAGTTGGAGTCAAGATTATGCTGTTCTGATTCTACTTTATTTGCTTAGCCTTTGTATATCTTCCCACATTTCTTTGTTTTCCTCGTATTTGTCATTTTTATGGTACAGTAATATTCCATTATACTGATAGATTGTAATTTATTGTGTTTCTAATTCCTAAGCTTTGGGGCAAATAGACTATTTTCATAGTCCCCGCATGCCCCTTTTGGTTTTATCCCAATATGTTTAAGTAGAATATATAGATTGCCTGAGTTAAAAGGTATAAGTTTTCACAGATTTGCCCAATTTAGAGTTAGAATGGACCTCAGCCATGTAATCCAATCCATTCTTAAAAAGGAATCCCCATTATAACATACTGTCAAATGACAAATAGACATCCATCCTCTGCTTGAAGACCTCCAATGTGGAAAGGAGCATTGCCAAAGTGTGACCCATTCCCTCCAGAGACAACCCTGTTAGGATAGTAAGCCTAAACTGGCTTCTTTGTAACTTTCACCTTTTACTCTTAGTTCTGCCTTCTGGGACCAAATGGAAAAAAGTCTTAATCCCACTTCACACGTGGAGAGCCCTTCAAGTACCTGAACATGTACTATTTGAATCTTCTCCAGTTGCAAAATACCCAGTGCTTTCAACTGACTGTCATATTGTATGGATTTAAGTCCCCTTGTGGTCTTGGTTTCTGTCATTTGGACACTCCAGATAAGCAATGACCTTCCTAAGTTTTGACACCATACTTTAGATATGGTTTGACAAAGAGAGAGTTTAAAAGGACTATCATCTTATTCCTTGAAGTTGCATCTGTTTTAATGCAGCCTAAGTATACATTAGCTTTTTCTTGACTGCCACACCATACTACTGATTCTTTTTTGAGCTTGCAGCATACCAAAACCTTCAGATCTTTTTTTTTCAGATGTTTAAACATGTTTTCCCTACCTTGTACTTGGAAAGATGAGTTTTTGAACCCATGTGTAGGACTTTACATTTATTCCTTTTGAATTTCTTTTTTTCGTCTTCCTTTTGAATTTCATCTGATTAAACCTAGTGTAATATTCTTACCTGTCCTGATCTTTTTACATCTTGTATCATCTAGTGAGTGAACTATCTGTTCTTCTCAGCTTTGAGTCATCTTTAAATTTGATGAGTATGCCATCATGCCTTTATCTAATTCATTGATAAAAATGTTAAATAGCACAGAACCTGGAGCACTCTCCTAGAGACCTCCTTCCAAATTGACATTGAACTCTTCATTACCACTCTGAACACAGCCATTCAAACAGTTCTGAATCCATTTGACTATATTATCTTTTAATCATTAGCTCTTCATCTTTTCCACAAGAATAAAATGAGATAATTTCCCAAATAACATTTCTAATATCTAAGCAAACTTTATCCACACCTTCCCTGACGTGTCACAGTTTCTGTTGTGTAATATGACATCTGTTTTCATGCTGATCAGTCCTCACTAAATTTTATTGTTTTTAACTATCTTTTTCAATTTGATGGCTACAAGATGGCACCTCATCATTGTTTTAGTATAGATTTCTCTGATTATTAAGCATTTGAACAATTTTCAAGAGTTTATTAGCAAATTGTTTTTCTTCTTTCCAGACCTATCTGTTTATATCATTTAACTACGTATCTGTTGAATGACAGTGCCCAGACAAAAGTAGATGAAATTAATATGAACAAATATGTGAAAAAGTATTTATTATATGCATATTATATTATATATGTTATATATGAACTCACACATATATATGTAATGCTTTAAGATTTGGGAAGCAGTCAAGATATATTAACTGTGTGCCTACCATGTGCCAGGCATGTGCAGTAGGGATATAAATAGAAAGTATGAAATAATGTTTACTATCTCAGAGCTTACATTCATGTGAAGGAGACCATAAGTACATATATAAGTAGCTATAGAATAAATTTAGTAGTAGAGTCATTCTCTGTTAGTAGAGAATAAATACAAGGTATTTTTGGAGGGAGAGTGATAATTAAACCCATGAGAGCTAATGAATTTGTGATTAAATTGTAAGGAGGAGAGAACCTAAGACAGAGCCTTAGGGAAAAGTCACAATTAAAGAGAGTGATATGGATGATAAACCAGCAAAGAAAAACTGAAAAATGGTCAGACAGGTGGAAAAAGAACCAGTAGTGTCAAAAGCCCAGAGAAAAAAGACTATTCAGGGGAAAGGGTGCATCAGTGTTAACCACAACAAACAGGTCAAGAAGAATGAGAACTGAGCAAATACACTATCAAATTGGACAATTAAAAGCATTGGTAACTTTGTAGGAAGCAGTTGCAGTTGAGGGAAGAGGTTAGAAGTCAAATTTCTAAGAGTTGAGAAGTGTTTACCTCTTTTGATTCTCAGTACAATCTGTTGAAGTAAGTACTACAATCTTCAGTTTACAAATGAGAAAGAAAACTGAATCTTGAAGAGATTGTGACTTGCCCATGATCACACAACTAGTAAGTGGGAGAGATAGGATTTGAATCTATATTTGGCCTGATTCCAAATACAGGACTCTTTCCACTGTGCCATGTTGGCTTTCCATAATAGATATTGCCCTTATAAGTTTCTTTTAATTCTTATAGATTCATTAGATAGATTTACTCCAGTCTTTTTCATTTTTCTTTTGAAATATAACAGTTTATCTTATAAACCTCTTTAATATAATAAATCCATTTATCTGGTCCCCAATAATCTATTCCATTTGCTTAATACTTTGACAATTCAATATTTGAATAACTCTGGGATCTCATTAATATGCCACCTACTCTAATGGTACAGATTGCAACCCATCCACACTTTGAGTACTACCCACTTCTGGTGATTCATATGAGTATAGATGACACTTCCAGAAGGAGCCTAGAAGTCATTGCCAAAGATTACAAATCCTTGGGCAATAAACTGAAGACCACAGGGGCACAGGTGGTGTTTTTATCACTGCTGTCCACTGAGGGTAAGGAATGCAAAAGAGAAAAATTTTTCAGAAGTGAACAGCTGGTGAGGAAAATGGTGTCTGAGAGTGGGATTTGGATTTCTGGACCATAACTTAAAATACAGACATGACAAGCTGTTGGCCCAAAATGGTGTGCACTTAACAAGGGCTGTTAAGAATGCATTAGTGTGGAGTCTTGCAAATCTAATCAAAAGGACTTTCGACTGAATGGAAAGAGGAAGGGAAAAAAATTTCCTACGTATATCCAACAAGCTACATACTACAGAAAGAGAGCCACAAGGGAGAAAGAATAGTGACAGTGGAGACACTGGAAGCTCAGTGGAGACAACATCTCCACAGACATCTATATGCAAATGCCCAACAAGCAAAATAAACTAAAGGTCCCAATGCAAGGAGGGAAATTTGACATATTAGATATCTTGGAGCTTGGTTAGATGAGACTCATGACTGGAATATGGGTCTTGGTGGATGTGTTCTATTTAAGAGCATCTCAGACACTTGGCACTTACTAGCTGTGTGATCTTGGACAAGTCACTTAACCCCAATTGCCTCATCCTGGCTAATCTGCAGTCATCCTGATGAATATCTGGTCACTGGATTCAGATGGCTCTGGAGGAGAAGTGAGGCTGGTGACCTGCACAGCCCTCCCTCACTCAAAACATAGTCAAGTGCAAGTCATGTCGTCATTTCTCTGATGGCATGGCCTTCCTCGGCAATGAAGGATGAACACACACCAATATATTTAAGAGAAGTAGGTCAGGTAAAGAGTAGGGATTGTATTATATATTAAGAAGATAAACTCACATGAACTCCTTACTAATTTCCTCTTAAGTGTATATTACAGTGACAAAAACCAATTCTGTTTTGCCCCTATTCACCCAAATGCTCCCCCTTTAGGGGAGGCAAAATGGAATGCATGTGGGTGAATGGGGCAAAACAGAATTGATTTTTGTCATTGTAATATACACTTAGAGAAAATGGGTGAGGAATTCAGGAATCATCACAAAGATGTGATATTGGTGGTGGGGTATTTCAGTTATCCACACATCTGTTGAAGCTCTCTCTGCCAGACACAAAACAGCTACAATTATTGCCTTGCCTTAATGAGTTCATCCTTCAAAAGGTAGAGAAATCAATAAAAGGGAATTCTGTTCTGTTTTTTTTTCTCACTAACAGGAAAGAATTGGCTTCTAGAGTGAAAATTATGGGAACTTTGAGGAAAAATGCCCACTCCTTCATAAATGATATGAGAGGAAAGCTCGTTGTTGTTTGATATGCACCCTAAATTTTAGGAGAGTAGTCAGTCACAAAAATTTTTATTAAAAACTGTGTGCCAGGCACTGCTAAGTATAGGGGCAGGGATGTACAAAAAGGGCAAAAGTAATCCCTATCCTTAGTGAGCTTATAGTCTAATGGGAGGGGGTAGAGAAGATAACATGTGCATAAATAGGTGTATCCAAGGTACCTACAGAATAGATGAAAAGTAATTTTAGAGCAGAAGGTTTAGCAACTGAAGGAACCAGGAAAGGTCTCCCGCAGATTTCAGTGGTTTCAGAGAAAGGATGAATAGGATCCCACAGACTAAAAGTCAGTTGAGGAGACAGATGGTGGACAGACAGACAGACAGAGAGATAGGGAAGGAAGGAAGGGAGGAAGGAAGGAAGGAAGGACATTAAGTGCTTACTATATGCTAGGCACATAAAATGGTGGGAGTTTTGGGGCACAGCTGGAAAGCAGGGAGGGAGAAAAGATGGTGGTAGGAAGTGGTATGGAGGCCTGGGCCTTGGCAAAGTGAGACAAAAGATTATCTATCAGAGATGGGGGCTGGGGAGAGAAGTCCAGGTTCCTAGAGGAATCTGGTTATGGTATATGGTTAGACAATAGGGCCATGATGGGTGTCTCTGTGTGTGTGTGTGTGTGTGTGTGTGTGTGTGTGTGTGTGTGTGTGAAATCCAGAAGTGATGTGCAGTTTTGGTCCTTGGCAAGATGTGAAGGCATCAAGAGGAAATCTGAAGATACAAAGAGAAGTAATTTTTATGAAGACAAGGGGGCATCATTTGTCAAGACTAATATGGATGAATAAGGAATTTGGGAAACAACTTAAGATGTTTAGAATACACATACAGAAGGTAGAAGCAAGGCCAGGTAACAGGATGAATACCGAAGTGCGGCACCATATGCCCAGAATGAACTGTGGCTAGAGTGTAAAATTAAAAATGGAAAAAGACTTTTTGTTTATCTACATTGGGAAGGGAAAGGGAACCAGCAATTCTTATCTGCCTGCTATCTGCCAGGCACTGGGCCAAGCCTCATTTGAGCGTCATAGCAACCCTAGGAGGTAGGTACTATATCACCTTTATAGTTGAGGAAACTGAGGCAGAAAGTGGTTCAGTGACTTGCCCAGGATCACCCAGCTATGAAGGGTATGACTCTGGATGTGAACAAAGGTCTTCCAGACTCCAGAGCTAATGCTCTGTGTACTATGGCTGCCCCTTTTTTCTTGGGAAAAGATGACTCAAGATGGGCTAGAGCAGCTGTTCAGAGTGTATGGTATGATCATTGGTGAAAGGGAAGCTAGAACTGATCAATTCCTATTTAGTTTCTGTTATCTCTGCTAAGGAGAATGATCTTTGACAGGAAAAAAGCAGAACAAAAAGAGTTGGTGGAGACTTGATACCCTGTCAGAGGGCAAGAGAATAGTGAGAGTAAGAGCAGAGCCACCTCATCAGAGTATTTCAAGTCACCTGGCCCAGGGAAACAACATCCTTGGGTACTAAGAGAATAGACAGATAGGATTTCTAACTCATCATCCATGGTATGGGAAAGATGATGGAGGACAGAGGAGGTCCCTTTTTTTTCTGGAGAAGAGCAAATTATTTCCCCATTTTCAAAATAGGAAAGGGTAATGTAAACTTTAAACTGTAAGCCAGAGAACTTTTATTGGATTTTTGGCAACATTTTAGAAGAGGGGTTCGTAACTTTGGGGTCTGTGAACTTACCAATATTTTAAAAACTACTGCAGTATAATTTCGCTTCCTTTATAATCCTGTGCATTTATCAACACGTTATCCTGAGGATAGGCTTCATCAGACTGCTAAAAAGGCCCATGACAGAAAAAAAAGGTTAAGAACTGCTCTAGAAAATTCTTTTTTTAAATGATGATTAGTAAACATTCAGAGAATTGATCACAAAGAACTATTCCAGTTTCAGAAAGAATAGATTATGGCAAACTAATCTTATTTCCTCTTTTGACATGGCTAATAAACTGGGAGATTGGCCAAAGTTTACATAAAATATGCCTAGATTTTAGCAAAGTATTTGAAAAAGTTTGTTTTGTTGTTATTGTAGTTTGGAAATGGATGGTATAATTAGATGGATGCAGAACTGATTAAATGGCTGGACCCAGAAAGTGACCATTCATAATTCAATGTCAGTTTGGAAGGTCTCCAGTGGATCCATGCTTTGTTCTATGCTAGGGAGCATTTTTATCAACTACTTAAAGGCACAAGTATCATCCTTATTAGCAAGTGACACAAAGCTGGAGGGACAGCTAAAACATTGGATGAGAGAGTCCAAAAATATTCCAACAAGCTATATGATTGGGCTGAGTCTAAAAAGATGAAATTTATAAGGACAATTAATATCCTACTCTTGGGCCCAGAAAATCAACTTCACAAATCAGGGGAGGCATAGATAGAAATTCATCTGAAAAAGATGCAGGGGTTTCGGTGGACAGGTCACTCAAAATATGACTAATCAATGTGCTATGGCCGCCAAAGGACCTAACATGGTCATGGGCTGTGCTAAGAAAGTCAGAATTTTCAGGAATCTGAAGTGAGAATCTTGCTATACTATGCCCTTCTCTGATGACCTCTGGAGTGCTGTGTTTAGTTTGGCACCATGTTTTAGGAAGACATTGACCATCTGAAAAACACCCAGAGGAAGGAGTTCAGCCAGGGTGGTGGTCACGCCACATGAGAATAGGTTGAAGCAACTGGGAGTGCTTAGCCTGGAGAAAAGAAGAGTCAGGGGCACACGATAACTATATTCAGACATTGAAGAACTGTCTGTCATATGAAAAAGCAATTAGACTTGTTCTATTTGTTCCTAAAGGTTAGAATTAGAAGTAATGGATGAAAGTTATAGAGAAGCAGATTTAGGCTGATCAGTGAGCATTTGGCAAATACCCAGATGCAAGGAAAAGCTTAATGATTAAATTTGCCCTACCGTGGGATGAGAAGTCTCAAAAGATAGGGTTTCTTACCTCCTTAAAGATCATGAAGCAAAGGCTGGGTGACCACTTGTCAGAGATACTCTAGAAGGGGACTCTTTTAGGATTTGGGTTAAACTCGATGGCCACCAAGGTCCCTTCCAACTCAGTGATCCCGTGTTCCTTCTCATCCTCTGCAGTCATTGGTCAGTCTATTCCATCCATCCTCCACAAACAGTTGCATATTGTCTACTCATCAGGATGAATAAACGCTTTTTCCTCTACATCTCCTCACCTTGCATGAGCCTCACAGAGTGCTCATCTGTTATTTCCCCCCCCGCCCCACCTCCACCCCTGTTCCTTGAACTTACCATGTAACTGGCCCAACTTTTCTAGCTTTTTCTACCTCCTCCTCAGTATCTTTTATAATGCTTCTGATGAACACGCTATCTATACACAGCGTATGTATCTCCTTTGCTGTCTGGCTGACCTTCAACTTTAACTCTTTGCAAGTAAATAATCATTTGATAATGTATTATCTTCTTTATCTTTTTCCTTTTTCGCTTCCCCTCCCCTCCCCCTCCCCTCTCCTCCCCTCCCCTCCCGTCCCCTCCCCTCCCCTTTCCTTCCCTTCCCCCTTATCTGAAGCACATACATTGGACAACACTAGGCCCCTGCCTAAGTGCTGTTTTCTGGACCCTCCTGCCTTAACAATGATTAC
>CM053769.1:49967168-49979503 GCA_028658325.1 Potorous gilbertii | reverse complement strand
TTAAAAGAAAAATTTGAAAATCAGTCAGGCAATGACTGAACTTAAGAAGAGTCCCAAAACAATGAAAAGTCAAATGGGTTAAAGAAAGAAAGAAAAATACAAAAAAAATAGAAAAAAATAGATAGAAATTCAGTTGCTTCAGAAAGATAGAATCTTTTCCTATTATAATAAAATGAATGAATGAATGAAAATAGTTACTATGTGCCGAGCATTAGATTAAGTGGTAGGGATACAAATAGAAAAAATGAGAGTCCCTGCCCTCAAGGATCTTACACTCTAATTGGGAGAGACAGTACATGTAAGAGAGTTCAGTTGCAGGGTAGATAACAAGATCCAGGGTTTTTCAGAGTGTAGCAGAAAGTCAGATGGCAAGATCTAGAGGACTTTAGGATGCTGTTTCAGGCCAGATTATAAGGCCTTGTGGTCCTCTGTCTCAACAGAAGGATTGTACTTGGTAACTCTTAGCCTATGCCAATGGTATCAGCATCTATGTCATTCTTCTTGCATGGCCATTCTGAAGAGGTTTGTGCATCTCTGACATTCTAGTTGGAGGTGATTGGGATGATGAGGGATGCTGAAGGAATTAAATGAAAAATTTCCCCCAGAAAAGGAAAAGTGCTGGAAATAGTGAACTGAACCTAACTAAAGAATCTCAGGACAAAATGTTGTTGAGACTAAAAGATTTGGAAATATCTCTGGAAAATATACATGTTACACTGGATTCAATGAAAAGTGGAATTATTTTTTATTGGAGGCTATACTAGCAGAAAAAAGGGGTGGAAGCAAAAAAGCAAACCCAGAAAATTACTGAACTGGAGAAATGTTTGGAAGAAATGTACAGAAAAATGATAGACCTAGAGGACATAGCAAGGTGAAGAAATTTAAGACATCAATCTTCCAGACAACTGTGAAGAAAAGGATAGTGTATAAAAGCATAAAAAACCTTTTCATCAGTTTTGGAAATAAGAAACATTACAAACAGATCCAATTCAAAGAATGCCAACAAGAAATTCTATATTCATATAGTTGACTTTTCCTTTCTCTAGTTCCTCAGTAGAATGTAAGGTCTTTGAGGGCAGGAGCTGTTTGATTTTTATCTTTTTATCCACAGTATCTTAGTATAGTAATAAATATATTTATTTATTTACATATATATTTATACATATATATGCATATGTATATGTACATATATATTTATACTTATATATGCATATGTATATATACATATATAAATAAAATATATTTATTACATAGTAATAAATGCTTAGTAAATGTTTATTGAATTAAATCCCTTCTATACACTTGACTTGTCATTCTCTGCACCTTCTCAAAGTCTATTATCTTTCCTCTGGTGTAATGATCAGAACTACACATGATATTCTAGGTAAGCTACACTTCATGACTTTATTTTAGGCTTGGGTAATATTTTCTACTTTTAGTCCCTCTCTGATGATGCATTGGGTTAGCAACCTCAGGGATCTATAATAATTTCTTAGGTTATGACCCTATAGAAACTGCTTTATTATGAACAAACTGTTCATCTTTAATCTCTTCTTTTTTACTTTCACTCCCATCTCCTCATACTAATTGAAACATGCCTTCCCCCTTTCTTGACCCCTTCCCTATACTAGATCCCTTGATACATTTTCTAACTTGTGTTTTTCCTTCTTTATTTCTTTAAAAAACAAGACAAAAGGTCAACTTGGTCTTGAGTCCTTGTCTTATATAGATAAGTTGAAAGAACTACGTACATTTTTAGTCTAGAGATAAGATTCAGGGAAGACATGATACCTATTTTCAAGTTTTTGAAGAGTAATCATATGAAAGAGGGACTAGCTCTGTTCTATTTTGCCTCAGAATACAGAGCCATGGCTAATGAGTGGAAACTCCATAAAAGAAATAAAAAGACAAATTTAGCTTCAGTATCAGGGAAAACTTCCTAATAATCAGTGCTGTCCAAAAGTGGAATGAGCTAGCTGCCTCAAGAAGAGGCAAGCTTCCCATCCTTGGAGGTGTTCAAGCAGAGATTAGGCAAACATTTGTCAGGTATGTTACAGTGGATATTTTTCTGACATATGACTAGACTAGATGGCATCTGAGGTCCCTTCCAATTCGAATTCTGAGATTCTTACCGCCATTAATATTCGTTTGCTTTTATCTCCATGAGCCCTCTATAGTCTGTTCCTCCCACACACAAGACTTCTGCCCATAGGATTGTAAACTTCCTCAGGATGGGGAGTTGAGTATTTCTCAACTCCCTTCCTCCATCTTTCTTTCTCTAACACAGTGCTTAATACAAAACTTGTACTTAATGAATATTCACTGGGTTGTCCCTTTGAGACACGCTGCCACCTTTTGATTCAGTGAATATTTATTAAGCACCTATAGGTTCAAGATCCTGTGCCAGGTGGAGATGGGGGATGATGAGGATCTGTGATTTCACTGATGTAGGGAATACTTCCCATGAGTCTTTAGAGAATTGCTGGGGACATTGAAAGGTTAAAGTGATTACTAATTTATCTGGGATGTGGAGAAAAAAAAATGAGTTCCTCAAGGAGTTTATCTTATGCTAGTATCAACCAACAACCTCTCTTCCTTTGAAGTTTCCATCATCTAATTACACCCCCAGTCCTTGGTGCTGCCATCTATTGATCACCAAGACATTCTTTCACTTTTCTAATGATTGTCTTCTCCGTCAATTTAATTCAACAAACCTCAATTAGATATTTATGGTGGGTGAGATACTGTGTTAGGTTCTGGAGAAAAAAGACAAAAATACTCCAAGAAAAAGGTCTCCTTTCCCTGAGTTCACATTCTGCTAGAGAATGTCTTCTTCCTCCTAACTTCTGGTCCCTTCATTCATCTACATTTTCCCAGCCTATCATTCCTGACTTCATTTCCCTTCTCTTATAGTCTATGATCAACAGTACAATCTCTCTCCCTGTGACTTTCCCCTGTTTCCACCCTGATAATCTCCAACACTGGATGACTCTTACTTTACACCCTTCCCAGCTGGTAGGGCACACTGCACATGTATGCTGTCTCATCTCAACTAAGACCTCACTGCTGTATAACAATTCTTTTATTCATATCTGACTTTTTTATCTTTAATTTTATTTTTGAACTAACAAGTATTTACTTTCTTTCCCTCCCCCTATTTTAAAAAAAACTAAAACCCTTATATCAAATATTGATAGTCAAGCAAAATCCAGTGTTACCTATGTCCAAAAGTTTGTCTCATTCTTCATCCTTAATCCATTGCCTTTGTCAGCAGATAAATAGCATAGTTCATCAGTCCTCAAATCCTGCTTAGTTATTGCATTGAAAAGAATTATAAGCCTATCAAATTTGTCTCATAATGTTTTATTATCATATGAAGTGTTCTCCTGGTTCTATTCACTTTACTCTACATCAGTTTCCTGAAATTTTCCCTGAACATTTTTTCATATGGCCATTGGATGACTTGGATTTTTTTTCCTTTGAGAACTACATGTTCCTATCCTTTCACTATCATTCAATATTCAATGTAAGTGAAATGGATGAATATTTATAAAATTATAAGTTGCCCAGATTAACATAAAAAATAGAATACTTAACCTCATCTGAAAAAATGACATTGAACAAGCCATCATTGAACTTCTAAGGAAAAATCCTCAGAGCAGACAGATTCACAAGTGAATTCTATGAAACAATTAAAGAACAATTAATTCCGATGCTATATACACTATTTGGGAAAATAGACAAAGAAGGAGTTTTATGATACACATATAACACAGATAGACACCTCAACCAGAAAGAGAGAAAACAGAGAAAGAAAATTAGAGACCTATTTCCCTAATGAATATTGATGCAAAATTTTTAAATAAAATACTAGCAAGGAGATTATAGCAATATATCACAAGAATAATAAATACACTATGACCAGGTGGGATCTATATAAGGAATGCAGAACTGGTTCAATATGAGGAAAACTATTGGCATAATTGACCATATCAATAACAACACCAACAGAAATCATATGATTATCTCAGGAGATGCAGAAAAAGCTTTTGACAAAATACAACACCCATTTCTATTAAAAAAAATACTAGAAAGCATAGGAATAAATTGAGCTTTCCTTAAAATGATAAGAAATATCTATCTAAAACCATCAGCAAGCATTATCTGTAAAGGGAATAAGGTCAGGGTGAAGCAAGGTTGCCCATTATCAGCACTGTTATTTAATGTTGTACTTGAAGTGCTAGATATAGCAATAAGAGAAGAAAAAGAAATTGAAGGAATTAGAATAATCAGTGAGGACACTCTTGGCAGATGATATGATGACATACTCAGATAATCCTAGAAAAGCAATTAAAAAAACAAATTGAAATAATGAACAACTTTAGTAGACTTGCAGGATATAAAGTAAATCCACATAAATCATCAGCATTTCTGTATATTGTCAACAAAGTCCAGCAGCAAAAGATAGAGAAATTCCACCTAAAATAATGGTAGACAATATAAAATGCTTGGGAATCTACCTGCCAAGAGAACCTAGGAACTATAGGAACACAATTAAAAATACTTTTCACAGTTTGATCTAAACAATTGCAAAAAAAAATTTATTGCTTATGGCTAGGCCAAACCAATATAATGAAAATGATAATTCTACCTGAACTAATATACTTATTCTGTGCCATACCAATAAAACTACCAACCAATTATTTTATGAAACTAGAAGAAATTGTAACAAAGTCATGAGGAAGAGCAAAAGGTCAAGAATATCCAGGGAATTTTTAAACATGTGAAGGCAGGTGACCTCATCATACTAGGTCTTAAACTGTTTTATGAAGTGTTAATGATCAGAACAGTTCGGTCCTGGTTCAGAAATAAAAGTGACGGATTGATTGGATTAGGTACACAGCGATCTAAAGTTTGATAAACCCGAAGATCCAAGTTTTTGGGGACAATAACTCACTATTTGACAAAAACTGCTGGAAAAATGTGGAAAATAATTTGGCAGAAACCAGGTATAGGTCATCATCTTGTACCATGTACCAAGATAAGGTCAAAATGGGGACATAATTTAGACATAAAAGGTGATACCATGGACTATGATCCTTTAGAAACTACTTTATTATGAACAAACTGTTCATGTTTAATCTCTTCTTTTTACTTTCACTCCTGTCTCCTCACACTAATTGAAACATGCCTTCCCCCTTTCTTGACCTCTTCCCTATACTAAATCTCTTGATACATTTTCTAACACATATTTTTCCTTCTTTATCTCTTTAAAAAACAGGACAAAAAGTCAATTTGGTCTTGAGTCGATGTATTATGGACTGGAACTAGGCACATTTTTAGACTGCAGGAAAGATTCAGGGAAGACATGATACCTATCTTCAAGTTTTTAAAAAGTAATCATATGAAAGAAGGACTAGCTTTGTTCCATTTGGAATATTCCATCATGGAATATGGAATGGTTTACCTCTAAGATCTATAGATAAGGGAAGAATTTATGACCAGATGAGATAGAGAGCATTATGAGATATAAATGGATAATTTTTATTACATTAAATTTATGTTTTTGCTGAAACAAAACTAATGCAGCCAAGATTAGAAAGCAGAAAGCTGGGGAAGGATTTTTTTATAGCAAGTATCACTGATAAAGGCCTCATTTCTCAAATATATAGAGAACAGAATCAAATTTATAAGAATACAAGTCATTCTCCAGTTGCTAAATGGCCAAAGGATATGAACAGGCAGCTTTCAGAAGAAATAAAAACTATCTATAGTCATAGGAAAAATGCTCTAAATCCCTATTGATGAGAGAAATGCAAGTTAAAACAATTCCGAGGTACTAACTCATAGCTTTCATGTTACCTAATATGACAGAAAGGAAAATGATAAATGTTGGAGCATATGTGAGAAAATTGGGACACTAATGCAATGTTGGTAGAGTTGTAAACTGATCCAGCCATTCTAGAGAGCGTTTTGGGTTATAAAACTGTGCATAACCTTTGACCCATCAATACCACTTCTAGGTCTGTATCCCAAAGAAACCAAAAAAAAAAAAAAAAGGACCTATTTATACAAAAATATTATAGCAGCTCTTTTTGTGGCGGGCAATAAATTGGAAATTGAGGAGATAACCATCAGTTGGGGATTGACTGGACAAGTTGTGGTATATGATTGTGATGGGATACTATTGTGCTATAAGAAATGATGAACAGGCTGATTTCAGAAAAACCTGGAAAGATTTACATGCATGTAAATTACACCTATGTATATGTACATTATGTATAGTGAAACAAGAAGGACCAGGAGAATGTGTACACAGTCACGGTAATAGTGTATTATCATTGTATCCAATGTGAATGACTTAGCTATTTTCAACAGTAAAATGATCCAGGGCAATCCTAAATGGTATCCATCTCCAGAGAAAGAACTGATGGAGTCTGAGTGCAGATTGAAGCATGCTATTTTTCATTTTCTGTGGGGGGAGGGGGGTTGGGAGGGTCAGTGTTTTCTTTCATATTATGACTAATATGGAAATGTTTTTGCATGTTTGCACATGTGTAACTGATATAAAATTGTTTACCATCTCAGGGAGGGAGGAGGGGAGGAAAGGAGAGAATTTGGAACTTAAGATTTTACAAAATAAATGTTAAAAATTGTTTTACATGCAATTGGGAAAAAATAAAATATTATTATAGGAGTAACACTTGAATCATTTGTGGTCCTAGTTGTGGCTCCTCAATACTTGAATTCTTTTACACTGGCTGTTTGCAAATACTTTTTATGTGACCTGGAAACTATAGATTTTGGCTATAATGTTCACTGGAGTTTTCATTTTGGAGTTTCATTCAGAGAATAACTGGTAGATTGTTTCCATTTCCATCATATCCTCTCCTTCTAAGAAATCTGGATGGTTTCTTGAAATATGATATCTATACTCTTTGTCTGAACATAGCATTCAGATAGTGCAATGATTTTTAATTCCTCCCAGCCCCCCATTTTCCAGGTCAGTTGTTCTTGCTGTGAGACACCATACATCAGCCTCAACATCACATCATCATTATCTTCTTCTTTGACTTTATTTTAACATTTTTTGTTGCCTCATAGAGTCATTGGATTCTATTTGGTTCATTCTAGTTTTTAGGGAATTTATTGCTTCAGGAAGTTTTCTGCTCTTATGCCAAGCTTCTTAATTTCCTTCGCTTTCCTTCCCTGTTCACAACCTGCTCTTATCTGTGAGTAATTTTTTTTATTATCTAGCTCAGGTAGTATGCCACCTTTTAGGGATTCCTTCTTTCCTGTTGTACTTTTCCCTGAGAATATTGACCTGAGGATATGGACTAGAGGGAAAATAACATGTAAAACCTTCACCAAATAGCTGATTGAACTTTGGTAGCTTGAAGGAAATACGTTGCAGTATTCTGAAGTCTGTCTTTCTGCTGGACTCGGGGAAAGCAAGATCAAAAGTAGAAAATAGGGAACAATTATAAACACAGTAATGCATCAAAGCGAACCAATGTATTTCCTGAAATTTGGGGGGGAAATGAACCAAAATGAGGTTTGGCTTTGCCTTCTCCTGTGGGAAGGTCAAAGACAAAATCTAATTATACATGGGGCCAATTCATATTTGAGGCAGTATTGCTTTTTCAATAATAACAGGCCAGTAGGTTGGCATTTCTTTTAGCAGTCTGAGTCATATATTTATCTAGAGCTGGAAGAGATGGTAGAAATCTTGTGAATCCTGGCACTGGTGTAACAGGGAAAAATAGAATTATTCCTCTTTTCCTGAGGGAAGAAGCTGACTGTGAACCAGGGTGGCCAAGTTCACTGGCTGAACTGATCTGATCTTTTATTCCAGTGCTGATTTAACAAGCAAATCCATAAGGAAAGAGGAGAAAATTTGCCAGAAAGCAGGAAAGAAATTCTTGTTAGGCAGAAAATCTGAGCAAATACAAATATCTTTATTCTGTTACTTTCTGAGTCTGATAAAGGGTCCATTGGCTTACAGGCATATTAAACTATCCTGGACATGTCAAATTACTAAAATCCACACTTACTTTGGCATTTCCAAGAAAGAAAATTGTCCAGCCTTGTTGGCAAATAGCTTATAAATTGGCATTCCTAGGGGTCCGTGTTGCAATAAAATAGGAAAAAAAGGTAGATTTTCCCTTCTTTTAGCTTGATCTCCAAGCATTACTACCACGTACTGTATTTCTAACAATCATTTACTATAGAAATGGCTGACATTCACAAAATGGAACTAGCAGGAGATCACAAAAGTATTTTACTAAAATGCCAACCTCAGTGCCTTTCAGCAGCTGCTTTGACTTCCTCCCCAAAGTACTCCTTTCCCCCTTTTCTCTCTGCAATCTACTATTTTGGTTGATATTTCTGCAAATGAAATTAGAGTCTTTTGTGCTTTGCACAGAGAAAGGAATATGACAAATATTCTGTGTTGAAGGTCAGAATGAGTTTAATGGGATAAAGAGGCTCTTCAGATTTGCTTCCTAGGTGCAGCTGACTGGCATCTAGTGAGGAGGAAGTTTTTAGTGAAAAAGAAACTTGATGAAAGAAATTCTAGGCTGAATGTGACTGTGGGTGCAGTTAACCTCTCCGACCAGATGTAGGAAACTAGAAATTGATTAGAAATAAAAGGGTGCCACGAGAGGACATGTGGTATAATGGAAAGAATGTGGGATTTGGGCACAGGCCTAGGTTCAAATCCAAGCTTTGCTATGTATATAGCCCTGGGAAAGTAAAAATTTATCTGGGTCTTAGGTTGTTTCCTCATCTTTTAAAATGAGGAGCTTGGATTTGGTGACCTTGTCTCCGCTGGGGACCTCCCGCCTTACTGACATGGAACCATGAAGTCTTTGAGTCTGACCATCCAACCAGTCACAAGTCCATCTAACTGTATTATTGCCTAATCCACCTCCTTCCATACTCACACAAGAGAGATAACTTTATCAAAAGTTAGCGAAAATCTAGGCAAACAGGCAAACTATATCCATGGCATTCTTCCCATCTACTAGTTTAGTCATCCTCAAAAAATGGGAAATTAAGTTAGCCTGTTCTTGATGAAATGAAAGTCCTAGAGGAAAGAATTGTAAGGAGAATAAATAGCTTGTGAAGCTCATCCAAGTCATAGAGTCCCTGAACATTAGACTAGATCAAGCAGAAATGTTAGCATAAAATCAAAAGATTGGGGAAAAAAAAGAAAATGTAATATAATATTTTTTAAAAAAACTGACCTGGAAATAGATCAAGGAAAGGTAATTTAAGAATCTCTGGACTCCCTGAAAACTATGATTTTTAAAAAGTCTGGATGTTATACTTTAAGAAATCCTAAGTGATAAATGCTCATATTTATTAGAATCTGAAGGTAAAACTAGAAATAATCCATTAATCACCTCCTGAAAGAAAACTCCAAAAGCAAAAGTTCCAGGAATGGTCATAGCCAAAATCTGGTGCTTCTGTGTTGAGGAAAAAATACTTCAAGCATCTGGAAGTCAGGATCACTCAAGACCTAGCAGTTTTTACTGTGAACAGGAGAAGAGACTGTAATATAGCGTTCTAGAAGGCAAGAGATAGGTGCTTGCAAACAAAAATAACTTGCCACAGATTTGAATATACTCCTACAGTGGAAAAAAATGGTTTTGTAACAGAATAGATGACTTTCAAGCATTCCTGATGAAAATATCAAAGTTGAGTAGGAAATTTGAACTACAAACATAAGAGTCTACAGAAAATTAGAAAGGTAAATTTCTTTGAGCATTTGGAAAGGACAAAATGATGATGCAGTAGTAATATTCTAATAGAGGAGAAGAAATAAGTAGAATATTAAGTCAATATCTTCAAAGGGTATTGAAGGAGTTAAATTTTAAAAAATCAAGGGCCTGGGGGTGGATTGATTCTGTAGATTAAAAAAAAAGGGAACGCGAAGTATAAATTAAAGCATGACTACTGTGTAGATATAATTTGCTTGTCTTATTATTTATTACAAGGGCTTTTCCCTGTTTTTAATGGGAAGGAGGGGGAAGCTGGAACAAGTGATAGTGAAGCCAAGAAAAAAGAAGACTGTTGAAATACTTTTTAAAATGCACAGAAAATAACAGAAAGAAGTTCGAAAGGAAGCACAGACAAGAAGGTGGATAGAGTTCTGGACTTGGAGTCAGGAAGACTTGAATTCAAACCCCACCTCAGACACTTATCTGTACTAACTATGTGATCTTAGGCATGTCACTTGTCCTCAGTTTCCCCACCTGTAAAATGAGGATAATAAAGGCAGTTGTAAGGGTCAAGTAGAACAACATGTAAAGTGCTTGGCTCACCTTAAAGTGCCATGTTAATGGTAACTGCTATTATATACCTTTTTTTTTTAAAGCAGACTATATGAAATGAAAATCATGGTTGCATCTACAGTCCTCTCTTTGTGTTCTGCTTAGTGTATGGAAATAATTTTTCAGTGTTTAAATTCAAAATGTGGATTAAAAATAATAAAAGAATGACAAATGGGGCAGGGGTGGGAGAAAGGGAATGTTATTAATTTCTTTAACTCTGCTAGGAAACCCTGAGGTTGCTATATGTATGTGGAACAGTTAGTATGGAGAGCAAGGAAGTTGTGCAGCCAGATTTAGAAAGAAGAAAACTAGTATACTATTATGATGAATGGAAGTCTAGTGTCTGCAGTTAATATTGGGAGTACTGTTGTGCCTAGCTTTAAGATAAATCTATAAATCAAAAAGCCTTTATTAATTAGCTACTATAGAGAACAAGGACAAAAAAAAATAAAACATTCTCTGCTCTCAAGAAACTTAAATTCAAGATAAATTGATAGAGGGTGTGTATGTTTGTGTGTGTGTATGGGAATGGGATATATATATATATATATATATATATATATGTCTACACAGATATCTAGATATATATATATATATATATATGTACATATATTTATATCAGTCTTGAAGGAAAGAGGTGGTGCTGAAAAGTTTCTCATAAATCTAATTTTTTATAGACGGATATATTTAGAAGGAACTAAAGAGATCTTGTAACACAAGTTCCCTCACTTAGAGTTAAAGGTCTTTGATTCTTCATCCTTACACTGAGAGGTTAGACTATACAATGTCAAAGAGTCCTATAATTCTATGTGACCTATATGGAAACTGTGGCCCAAGCAGGTTAAGTGATTTGCCGTCATGTATCTTTTCTTGTAAGGAATCCCTTTCTACTATAATTTAGTTTGCTTTGTAAGTTGTCACCTTATTTTTCCAGGTACCAGTTTTTTCATCAGTAAACTGAAGAGGCTGGCTTAGATGACCTCCAGGTCTGACCATCAGTCTATGCCTTTTTAGAAGTATATACATAACTTATTTACTTTTCAGTTTTTAACATTCACTTCCACAAGAATTTGAATTCCAAATTTTCTCCCCATCTCTCCCTACCCCCCACCCCAGGACAGCATGCATCCCATCCACCCCTTCCCTCAGTCTGTCCTCCCTTCTATCACCCCCACCTCTTTCATTCCCCCTCCATTTTCCTGTAGGGCAAAATAGATTTCTATACTCTATTGTCTGTATAGCTTATTTTCCAGTTGCATGCAAAAACAATTTTTAACATTCATTTTTAAAGCTTTGAGTTCCATATTCTCTGCTTTCCTCCCTCCCTACCCACCCTCATTAAGAAAACAAGCAACTTAATATAGGTCATACATATGTAATAATGCAAAATACTTCCTTAACACTTATGTTGTGAAAGACTAACCACATTTTCCTCTGGCCTGTCCTGCCCTCCATTTATTCCATTCTCTCCCTTAACCTGCCTCTGTACAACAATGTTTGCTTCTGATTATCCCTTTCCCCAATTTGCTGTCTTTTTTTTTATCTTCCCTCTCCTATCCCCTTCCTCCCTGCCTTCCTGCAGGGTAAAATAGATTTCCATATCCAATTGAGTGTGTGTTATTGCCACGCACTCAATTAAGCCAAATCCCATGAGAGTAAGGCTCACTTATTCCCTTTTATCTCTCCCATTTTCCCCTCCAATGTAAAAACTCTTTCTAGCCTCTTTTATGTGAGATGATTTGCTGCATTCTACCTCTCCCTTTCTCCCACTCCTAGTACATTCTACTCAATAGTAAATATTATTTTTTAGGTATTCTACCTTCATATTCACCTTACCCTGTGTCCTCTGTCTATAAGTACAAATGTATATATATATATTTTATATATATGTACACCCGTATACATACCTACACATATATAATATATACATACATACATAACCATACACACACACACACACACACACACACACACACACACACACACACACACACACAT
>CM053769.1:49917510-49967068 GCA_028658325.1 Potorous gilbertii | reverse complement strand
TATTGAAAAAGGTCTTATTTACAAATATCATCTTTCTATGTAGGAATGTAAATAGTTCAACTTTAATGAGTTCCTTGTGACTTCTCTTTACTGTTTACCTTTTCATGTTTCTCTTGATTCTTGTATTTGAAAGTCAAATTTTCTATTCAGCTCTTGCTTTTCAACAAGAATACTTGGAAGTCCTTTATTTCATTGAAATTCCATTTCTTCACCTGAAGTATTATACTCAGTTTTGCTGGGTAGAAGATTCTTGGCTTTAATTCTACCTCCTTTGGCCTCTGGAATATCATATTCCAAGCCCTTCGATCCTTTAGTGTAGAAACTGCTAAATCCCATGTTATCTTGATTGTATTTCCATAGTACTTGAATTATTTCTTTCTAGCTGCTTGTAATATTTTCTCCTTGTAAATGTAATATCTGCTTGTAATAGTTTCTCCTTGACCTGGGAACTCTGGAATTTGGCTACAATATTTCTAGGAGTTTTCCTTTTGGGACCTCTTTCAGAAGGTGATAAATGAATACTTTCCATTTCTATTTTACCCTCTGGTTCTAGAATATCAGAGCAGTTTTCCTTGATAATTGCTTGGAAGATGATGTCTAGACTCTTTTTTTGATTGTGGCTTTCAGGTAGACCAATAATTTTTGAATTATTTCTCCTGGATCTATTTTCCAGGTCAGTTGTTTTTCCAATGAGATATTTCACATTGTCTTCTCTTTTTCATTCTTTTGGTAGTCTATAACTTTCTAATTATGTTTATTCTATCATTCTGCTCATTTTCTGACTTTCTAAAATTTAATTTTAAATATTGGGTTTTCTTAAAGTGATTTGTTCTTGGATATGAGAACAGGTAGGTGGTGTAGTGGATAGAGTGCCAGGTCTGAAGTTAGGAAGACAACAATTAATGAAAATCCTGACTTTAAAATAAGATAAATTTGGAATTGATTACATGCATTATGTAAGGAAGGGATACTCCTAAGGTAGGTAGCCCTTAATAAATGTTTGTTGAGAGACAACAACTTTTGTGGATTAGCTGTTCAGGGTGCCATGTGTGGATAAACCACCAGATGGCAGTCTAAGCCCTTAGCTAACAGCTTGAGTAAACTGCACAGGCGTGAGTAAGTACTGAGCTACTCTTAGTCCTAGATCTTTTTGCACATAGGTAGATAGAAATGATCTGGGTACTACAAGTCCAAGCCTTTCCTTTAGTGTTTCAGACTAAGTTTCTGTCTAACTCTAATAATTTGCTGCTTTCTCATGGTTCAGCCTTCATTCCTTTGAGATTCTGCCATCTTTTCCAGCATCACATGACTAAAAAAAATTACTTGATCGTATAGAGTTCATTTTAAACTGACATGAACAGAATGAACAGTTGGAAGTCTTGGGCAGCAGGACTGCTCCTAGACAGAATTTGAAATCTCAACTACTCACCCCCATACTTTGGTCTCACTTGGGCAGCTGGGTGGTTCAGTGAGTGCAGCACCCTGCCTGGAGTCAGGAGGACTCCTCTCCCTGAGTTCTTATCTGACCTCAGATGCTTACTAGCTGTGTGACCCTGGGCAAGTCACTTCACCCTGTCTGTCTCAGTTTCTGCATCTATAAAATGAGTGGAGAAGGAAATGGCAGACCACTACCATATCTCTGCCAAGAAAACCCAAATGAGGTCCTCTTTGGACACAACTTAAAAATGACAGAATCACAACCACTCATTGCGTCATGGGCTTTCCTGCCTCTTCCTGGCCAGTACTAGACAAAGTTTTGCTGGTTACTTCATAGGCCAGACCCAAGCACAGGAGCTGTTGAATTCTTCCTGTGGGTCGTTAAGTGTTTCTTCAACTCTCTTGACGTAATACACTTTTCTGGTATTACCTCTAGCCTGAAATGGAGCAGTCCCCAACTATACTCCAAACTGAAGCTGGAAGTTCAGTTGCCCCAGAGTTTTCAACCTCCTGGGTTTTTCCCAAAAAGCACAAGACTCTCTTTTTGATGCTGTCATGATCTCCTCTGAGGCTGCTGAGACCCACACCACACTACCTTTTCAGTGCCTTCAAGCTGAGGATGGTACTGATAAACAGTGCTTGGGGCAGCTAAGCAGAGCAGGAAATTAGGAAGTCCTGAGTTCAAATCCAGACTCAGATGTGGTCAAATTGTGTGACCTCAGGCAAATCCTTAACCTCTGTTTACCTCAGTTTCTTCATCTGTAAAATGGGAATAACGACAGCACCTACTTCCCAGGGTGGTTGTAAGGATTAAATGAGGTAATATTTGTCAAGTGCTCGGGACAATGCCTGGAGTTGTGTTATAGCAATGCTTTGAAGGGCTGCCGAAACCAGGCGCTACAGTGGCATCACAAATACAGTGTGACTCAGTACAGATCCTTAAGACTTAGATCCGGATTCTGGTTGGCCTCCTGGCTGTTCCTCAAATAGAAAATCCGTCTCTTGACTCAGCGTTTTCCCTTACTGTCCCTCATACCTGTAATGCTCTTCATCTCTACTTACTGGTTTCCTTCAAATCCCAACTAAAATCTCACCTTCTACAGGATGCCTTTCTCAGCTTTCCCTCTGATCATCTCCAATTTATCTTGTCTGTATCTCGTTCCTACACAGTGGTTTGCATGTTATCTCTCTCATTAGTCTGTGAGCTCCTGGAAAGCTGGGATTGTCTTTTGCCTTTCTTTGTATCCTTAGCACTTAGCACAGTGCCTGGCACTGAGTAGGTGCTTAGTAAATGTTTATTGACTATGTGAAGTAAACATTAAGCAAAATATATTAGAATTTAGTAACAAATACATGGGAAGAGGTAAATGATTTCTCCAACTTTCCAAGAAGGGTTGCCAGCTATCCTGATACAAGTGCAAGAATTTGCATCCTTGACAGATTCAGATGAAACTGCGAAGTCTTTGTCTTAGAAGTGTTATTATTTTAGAGGTTGCTTACTTCATCTCCATCCCTCTGTTTTCAGAAAGGTATTTTGTGTTTTCCTGCCATATGTCCTGATTTTATATTTTGTTGGTCTTATCATTTTGGGGCTTGGGGCAGGGCAGAAAGGGAGGTACCGTGGGAGCTTGGGATGGGCAAGGAATCCTCCCATGTAAATATGTTTGATTCTCGGATCTGGAAGCATATGCCAAAACCATGAGGTTTGAAAGACAGAGTAGCTCTAGAACAGATTTGGATGTTAATTACTATTCTTTCAGGACGTAAGTACATTTGACCTTGTAAAGAAAATCAGAAATTGAAACTAGTAAGGCATTTAATTTCAAAGCTCAGCTTAATGGGAAAATGCTTATGAATTTAAAAGAAAGAAAGAAAAAAGGGAAATGCCAAATAGTGTCAAGAGGCTCAGCATTTGATGGTACACAGCCTATGGCTCTCCATATGTCCAAGTGCTTTTTATTTCAGAAGCAGTTGAATTACAGTACAATTGTGAAATTCATGCTGCTGAAGAATACTAGCCTGAGCTCTTCAGGGTGGAGTCTGTGTGACTGAGCCTCTGCTTGGAAGCTATACACAAATATCACAAACATTAGGGGAATAATTACAGTTTGGGGTCTTTAGGTATCATAGAGTTATGGCATTTAAATGGCACAATTTAATATGATGTATCCATTCATATCTAATCCCTTTATCCTTCCCTTTCATAGGCAATCACCCCAGTTCTGGCTTCACTTCTCATTCTTTATGATCCTTTACAATTATAGCATTTCAATCATATGTTTTCTCTACCCTTGAGCCCTCCCTCCCCAGCCCTTTGCCTCAGTCTTCCCTTCTTCCCTCCCTGCAAGTCAATCCTTGACCTTGGATAATCCTCACTGGCCCATTTCTCTGCTCCTACTCTCCAGCCTCAGAGGGATGCTAGAGGAAGTCACGAAATAGCCTTAACTAGGTCCACTACAAAGGTATGCTTTCTAACCTCAACTGGGCCCTCACTACAGTGCAAAAATCCTTCTATTCATCTCGACTTTCTATCACACACTCTTTTGGTAGCTGTTCAAAACCTTCTCAAAATCAGCCTCTCTCACCCCCTTCTTTCCAAGCCATCCAGCTGATTATCTCTCACCTTTCAAAATCTCTTTGTCTTCTCTGTCTTTCCAGATTCACTTCAGACAATTGCTTTTTAATCTTTCCAGGCCAGACCACTCACTGTTCCCCCATCTGAGTGTTGTTCATGCTGGCTGCATACCTGGAAAGGACTCTTTCCACACCTCTCTAACTATTGAAATTCTCCTCCTTTGATGGAAAACTGAATGGCTCCCACTCTGGAGTGGCAGTGACTGAAGCTTGTCCCAAAGTGACCCTGTACCCTTAGTTATTCAAGTGACTTTGATTTTACCTCTCCTATGAATTTGTTTTCCAGATTGTAGTTTTATATTCACATCTTATTTCCTCGCTAAAATGTGATCTTTTTTTTCTTTTTTTTTGAGATTAGAGATGGTGTTGCTTTTCATCCTCGTATCCCTAAAGCCTACTCTGGTGAACATAATAGAAATTTAATATTTGTTGAATTTCCAACCTGTGAATTTTTTATTGCCATTCTCCACTACTGAAACATGTTCAAGTAGAGACTCCTTACACTGTTTGCCCCCTAGCTGAAACAGGTTTCAGGTTTTACATCAGGTGAAAAGAAAATACAGTAGATAGAAGAACGCCAGACTAGGATTCATGAGACCAGATTTTAATCCTATCTTCCATTCACTGGCTATGTGACCTTAAACAAAATACGGCCTCTCTAAAATGAAAATAAAGGCTATGTTTTGACCTCTCATGGCTCTAATAGCTGATAATAGAAACTAACATTTATACAACTACAATAAAAGAAGCTAACATTTGTGCTTTACAGAATTCAAAGTAGTTTACATGTATTAGCTGCACTGCAAACCTACAAGGTAAATGCTACAAGTATTATCTCCACTTTAAAGATGAGGAAACTGAGGCCCAGAGAGGTCATATGGACTTGTCCAGGGTCATATAGCTAGTAAGTGTTAGAGACGGAATTCAAACCCACATAATAATACCTAACCTTTTTATAAGTGCTTTAAGGTTTGCAAAGCACTTTACAAATATTATCTCATTTGACACTGACAACACCTCTGGAATGTAGGTGCTGTTATTTTCCTCACTTTGTAGATGGAAGAAACCAAGGCAGACCAAGGTTTAAGTGACTTACCCTGGGACACACAGCTGGTAAGTGTTCAAGGCAGGATTGGAAGCCACTCCAGATTCTAGGTCTAGCACTTATCCCAGTATTGCTTGGTGCATCTCATCATATCTAAAAGTTATGCGTTACCCTGGGGAGGTTCAGGGTCCCTTACGGGGGCTCTCTTCAGCAGTCAAGACCCAATTCAACACATTACTGCTAATGAGGGGTTCAGTTCTACCTGTTATGCACACCACCAGCACCAGAGGGCACTTTGGGGTCAATCCCCTTGTGCCTTAAACTGTCAATTGCCACTCACTCCTTGGTTTGGCCCCTTTGTGCTAAGTGTCAAGAGTTCTCATCCTTCTGAATTTTAAATATCTTATGTTTGTGTGGGTTGGTGTTAACCAGATCAGATCCACTTCTTAACCCCCCATTCTACTTAAGAAGACTTATCCCTTCTTGTTAGGTGTGCTTCTGTTAGTTAGCTCTCCCCAATGCTTATTAATCACATCGAACAAATGAATGAATGAACAAAATAAATAGATTAGATAGATAAATAGATAGATAAAATAGGGGCCTTATTCACAAATTCCATTCAGTCTACGGATCCAGCCCCTCCCAAAGGCAGAAATCCTTTTGGAACTGAAATCTGACTTTCTCCTTTCCTAGCCTGGGGACAAGTGCTGTCCTGGAAGTTTGGTTCTCCTTTCTTATAGTTGGAATCTGAGTAAAGGGGGGTTTTTCATATTCATATTTTTGTTTTCCCAACACCTAACCTTTTCTGACACTTAATAAATGCTTGTTGATTGAAATGTAGTAGTCTGTAGTTCTCACACAGACTTTCCATTGATACAACACAGGAAATAGAACACTTTTGATGGTCTTTCCCAAAGGGTTACATAGTTCTGGCAACCGAGTAGCACCAGGCACGCCTCAGTTCCCCAACACTCAACGTCTCAGTTCCATCCCTTCATGCTGATCTTCTCACTGGATGTCTTTGGAACAAACTCCTGGAGCAAAGTCTAATGGTTTTCCCTAGAGAGAAAGGTAGTTGTTGTCTACTATAAGAATCACTTCAAAACCAGATGGCATAAAGGGGACAAGAGAGCTATTTATTCCATCCACTCCATTTTTTCTCTCAGGTCTTTGAAAACACACACATTTACCAATGTCTTTCCCAGGTGTCCTGCCCAGCATTTGTGTTTCTCTTGGCTATCATACTGTAGTAGTATCATATTGATTCCTTACATTTGGATGGTGCATTATGATTTTTTATTAATAAGTTTGGTTTTTAGCAAAGGAGCTAAACATAAATCTATAACTACTAACTGAAATAATTAAGCAAAGTAGCATAAAAGAGTTTCACACAAAGTCACTTTTGTAATTTACTGTTGGTTAAAAGAAGTTAGGGCAGAGGGGTGGCGCAATGGATAGAGTGCCTGCCCTGAGTCCTGAGTTCAAATTCAACTTCTGACACGTTTCAGTTGTCTAACCCTAGGCAAGTCACTTAACCCTGTTTACTTCAGTTTCCTTATCTACAAAATGAGCTGGAGAAGGAAAAGGCAAACTGCTCCAGTATCTTTGTCAGGAAAACCCCAAAACAGGGTCATAAAGAGTCAGACACTACTTAACAATAACCAAAAAATTGTCATCTATGTTTTACCTGCATTATGTTGTCCTTTGATATTGTCTTCATTTGTATAGTTGTTGGTGAATATATTCTTTTGGCACTTCTTTCTATGTTTAGCAACATTTAATACACATCTTTCTATATCTTGATTCTTCATATTTATCATTCCCTGTACTGCTTTAAAGTTTTCAAAACACTTTCACATACATCATTTCATTAGCTTCTTACAACAAAAGGAGCTGAATACTGTCCCAGCTGTGATTCTGCATCTGGTACAACAGAACCTGAGGGTTCTGGCAAATAATCCATTTAATAAAAATATATTCAAATACCCTCAGGTAAAAACTATTCCCAAGAAGGTGAAAAGGTAATTCAGGAAGAGAAAAGCAGGAAAAAGCTCCTAGCAAGGAGGTTAATAGTTGGCAAGAAAGTGCCCAGGAGGGAACCCTCTGCCACTTCCCTAAAAATCAATTTTACATTCTTTCCCAAAGAGTCCACAACTAGGTCCCAGATCAGTGTACCTGGGGGCAAAGTTAGCCCAAATTATTCCAAGACTTCGGCACAGCCTCCTTGCTCCCAACAGCCCAGGCTGGTTTTGTGGGAGTGTGGGGAATTAACTCATTCTTTCTTATTTCTTCAAGTATCCTGTCCCTCAATAAATGCACACTGTCTAATACAACTTCAATGGGAAAAGACTATGATTAGGAAGTTAGGGAGATTGAATTAAAACTAGTTTTCTGTAGTCTAATGTCTTTCCTACCCCAGTCTAGTGTCCAGAGTATTGTAATGTATTCTACACACAAACACACACACACACACACATTTGTTATGAATATTCCAGTATGAACCAGATTAAATCTAGTAGGTCGGTCTGTCTGGAGCATACAGTGCAGGTGTGGGTGCAAACTGCTGGTAGTGGAGTAATTGACTGGTGTTTTAATTCAGAAACAGATTACTTCTTACTGATTACCATGTTATAGCCAAGTTTGGTTGTTTTGATTGTAACAAAAGGAAGAAGGGTAAGATAAGGCTGGAAATATTGTTAGGACTATTATCACAATAGTGGTAAAGGTTTAAGACCTTAGAAGGATTAGTAGATATCAGGACCCCAGAAAGAAAGACTGGAGGAGTCATTAGAATTGGAAGGGAACAACTACAAGACCTAGTCTAACAACACTAAATTTTACAGATGGGGAAACTGAGGCCCAGAAGAATGAAATTATTTGCCCAAGGTCACAGAGCTAGATAAAGTTGAGAGCTGTCCCTAGTCTAATGTTCCACATGGCTCACCATAGCATGGGTAATTCAAACAAGTTCAATTACTGTTATTATTTTTAATTATTTAATTATTAGTCTTGCTACCTTTATGTGGGGTATTTGAGGATGGCTGTGACTTTCTGCATGGATTCTGACATGCGCCCATCCTCAAACTCCCAGCCTTTACGTACAATTATTTTTTATCATTTGAGTCACGGTCATCACAAGTAATGGATCATCTCTGCCCCATAATGCCTATTTAATAAAGAAATAGTGGTCTATTTTGGAAGGAGGTCTCTGAGATATTTGAATCTTCAGATCTACTATTCCATCTACTGACCAAGTGGGAGTTTGGTGATAGTCATGACTGGGCAGGGTCCATAGTGCTGAGTGAACTCTTCCATGTGTGTAGAAGGGAGAGGCATAGGAACAGAGACCTACAGAGATAGGTCAATGACAGAGCTCATCAAGTCAATATCAGGAAATGAATAAACAAGTCAATAAATGGACAAGGGTCTGAGGGGCAGCAGGAAAAAAGGAAGGTCAAAGTCAGAAATTTACAACAATATACTTCAAGAGGAAGTATAATAGCAGGCAGAGTTGGGTTGCAGACAATGCGGGTTCAGAGTTAGCTAACAGACAAGGGATCTAGCTGGAATCACAGGGTCCAACGCATACCCAAACAATAATCAAGAATGATTATTCTGTAACATACTTGACCAATAGTCATCTAGCCTTGGCTTAACACTTCCCTGAAGGAGAGCTGACTACTTCCTGAAACAGCCTGTTCTACTTTGGCATACGTTCCCCTCAGAGGACCTGGGTTGATGGTAACAAAAATAACTTTATTAAAGGAGATTTAAAAAAAAAAAGATTAATTGGGGGAGATCACATTTCCAGCAGGGGAAGGGGCTAGTAAAGGACCCTACTAAGTAGCTAACAGAAACTTTCCAGCATCACTGCCTCCATCTAGATAGAAGCTTCATCAGTCAACTAGAAAGTGCCTTTTATCTAGACCTTCCTTAATTTATGACAGAATCACAGAGGACAGTCATGCCGTTGATATAAATAGGAGAGTTCTTGCAATCACTAGCAGGTGGAGTGGGTGTTGGATACCCAGCTTCAGAATGTGGTCACTACTGCAGCTGAAAATGAGGGAGAGATCCTTTTCCCCCTTTATTTCCATTTCCATAAGATAGCTCTAACTGTTAGAAAATCTTTATTATAGCCAGCTTAAATTTCTCTCCTTGCAATTTCTACACAACTCTTCTGACTCTGCCTTCTGTATTCAATTCGAACACATCTTAACCTTCTTCCACATGACAGCCCTCCAAAAATATTTGAAGAAAGCTTCCTAAGTCTTCCCCGGGAAAAATACCACAGCTCCTTCATCTAGTTGATCTGCAAATGGCAAGGAATCAAATCCTTTCACCATCCTAGTTAACACTCTCTTCCCTGTTGATGCCTTTTCTCAAAGGTGGCACCTTTGAGTGGAAGGGAAGGGAATAAGCCTTTATTAAGCACCTACTATGTGTCAGGCACTGTACTAGAAGCTTTACAAATATTATCTCATCTGATCCTCAAAACAACTCTGGGAGATTTCTCCATTTGACAGTTGTGGAACCTGAGGCAGACTGATGTTAAGTGATTTGTCCAGTCGTACACTAGCAAGAGTCTGAGGCTAGAGCCTAGTCAGATATTCCTGACTCTAGACCCAGTCCTCTGTCCACGTGATAATTTTGTTTCGTTATTTTCAATCTTGTTTCTTTGTGACCCCTTTTGGGGTTTTCTTGGCAAGGATACTGAAGTCGTTTGCCATTTCCTTCTCATTTTATAGATGAAGAAACTGAGGCAGTTCAGCTTAAGTGACTTGCCCAGCATCATATAACTAGTAAGTGTCTGAGACTAGATTTGACCTGAGCTCTTCCTGATGTCAGGGCTGGCACCATGTCCACTTAGCTGCTTTAGACAGGCAGCACTGAGAGATTAAGTGACTTGTCCAGAGTTATGTAGCCAGTTTTGGTCAGATATGGGATTTGACCTGGTCTTAACTGCAACACTGACTCTCTAAGCACTTTGCCATGCTGCCTTTTGTGCTAAAAAATGACTTTCTCTCAAATATAAGGTACCCTGGTATAATCCAGAAATTCTTAACCTTTTTTTTATGTTATGGACCCCTTAGGCAGTCTGATAAAACCTACCTATCCATACCCTTTCAGAAGAATGTTTTCAATGCATAAAGAATATGTAGAATTACAAAGGAAACCAATTCTATGGAAATACATTATCAAAATGTTAAAAAAAATTCACAGACCCCCAACTTTACCATACCCTTGGTATAGTAGAAGGAACACTCAGACTAGGAATCTGGAAACCTGGATTCTAGTCTCAGTTCTGCCACTACCAAGCTGTGCAGTTTAGGGCAAGGCATTTCAACATGGCAGGTCTCAGTTTCCGCATCAGTAGAATGGAGGGCAGCATTGAACAAGATCATCCTGTGAGACCTTGGGTGAGTCCCTTAACTTCTCTGAGGCCCATTTCATATGTAATTGGACTCAGCCGGCTCCTTCCAGCTTTGCAATCCTATGATTTCATCTTCTGCAGTGCTTTCCCCATCTGTAGCAAAGTAGCCTAGCTATAGTGCTGTGACACTGTCCTGTTTTTGCAGTTCATTACTTTATTAGTAGTCAACTACACAGACAGCTACAGATTTTCAAGGCCTGACAACTGATACAGCAAGGAGAGGCAGAAAATGACTGTTGATCAATTGACCTTTTTAGTCACAATTGTGTATAAAAACCTCATCAAGGAATTAGCTTCTAAAACTAAGGAAAATGTACTATAAAAATATATCTATATGCATATATTTTCATTGACAGCTTTTGTTTTCACATAAGCAAAATTTCTCCAAATATCACTCTTCTCAACCCCCTTTCTAGAGAGCTATCCCACATAAAAGATCCACATCAAAGATCAGATGACCATGTATAACCTGACCAGAATATTCTTCCAGACTCCTTGAAGTCTAATTGATTAACAAGCATTTTGTTAAGCACCTGCCCTGTGCCAGGCACACTGCTAGGCACAGGAGATAGAAGGACAAAAATGAAATGCTTCCTGCCCTCCATTCTGTCCAGAGGGGAGTCCTGGGGTAATGAGCTCCCTGTCTTCAGCAAAGACTGAATAACTGGTCTTTGAGGATAATGTGGAGATAATTTTTACATTGGTTAGATTGTACTAGAAACTTTCTAACTCTAAGAGCCTATAATTCTGTGCTAGGTCCTTCAGTATTTTCCAAGATTCTCTAATGCTAGCTGAGATCAATGTTCATGTTATAATTATTATTGGTAACAAAGGTAGTTAAATTCACAGCTCACAAAGGCTGCCTCTGACGGGAATACTCCTCTGCAATCTGATAGCAGTAGCCACTGAATTCACTTTGCCTTTAAAAAAAAAAAACACCCTGATCATTAACTTAATGTGATTTAAGCAAGAAAATTTAAAACAGCTTTGCAGAGTACAATATAACATGTGTAGGCCCAATTCAAAATTGAACTGCCAACTTTAAATAGAAAACAAGATCTAGTTACCATCACCCTCCATAAATGGGTCCGTAAAAACATTTATCTGGCAATAAAATAATTGACAAGCAGTTTGAGTGTAATTGTTTTTGGCAGTTGGAAATATTTCAATTAACACGCTGTAAAAGCCACACTATAATAAATGTAAAACAGGCCAATGAAATAAAGCAAGGATCTGACTTGGCTAACTAAGGTGAAAGAAATCTAAGCTCAGATTTCAATTCCTATCCCCGAGTCTTTCTATGGGAGGAGCCAGGGCTACTGAACATTTAGGTGGCTAGTGAACTTCTAGAAAAGCTAGGCCTGTATTCCTGAAAAGCAGCCCATGACTTCCCATTACTTAGTAAATAAGGTTTAAATTCATCATCAGGGTGTTCAAAGTCCGGAATTATCTGGATTTATCTCCAAGTGAATGGAGAACAAGGGTGGATTTAGATGATCTCCAAGACCTTCCTGTTTGTAATCTCTGCCCTTGAAAGTTACCAAGTTCAACCACCTCATGGAAAGAAGGGAGGAAGGAAAGAAGAAGGAAAGAAGGGAGAAAGAGAGGGAGGGAGGAAAGAATGAAATAAGAGAAGAAAGGGAGGGAAGGAAGGATTGAAATAAGAGAAGAAAGGGAGGGAAAGAAATAAGAGAAGGAAGGGAGGGAGGAAGGAAGAAAGGAAGGGAGGAAGAAGGAAATAAGGGAAAGATGAAAGGCAGGAAAAAAGCAGGGAAGGAGGAAGGAGGGAAGAAAGAAGAAAATGAAGGAGGGAGAGAGGGAGGAACAGAGGAAGGAAAGAAGGAAGCCTTTATTAAGCACCTCCTATGTGCAGACCCAGTGCTAAGGACTTTTACAAATATTACCTTGTTAGATTCCCACAGTAACCCTGGGAATTAGATGCTCTTATTATCCCCATTTTACAGCTGAAGGTGGGACCCTGAGAAGGTAAATCACTTGCCCAAGGTCACTGGTAAGGTAGTAAGTGCAGAGCTGCGGTTTGAACAGGCGTCTTTTGACTCCAGATTTGATATTTCTACTAAATCACACAACTTCTATCAAGTTCATGTCAGTTAATAAACATTTATTAAATACCTACCCCATATATTTGAAAGGATGTTATGGGAAGAGGGATTGGATTTATTTTAATTGACGTCAGAGGAAAAAACCAGGAACAGTGGACAGAAACTGCAAAGAGGAAATGTAAGACTTGACTTACAGGTAGGAACTTCCTAATAATTAGAACTTTCTATAAGTACAGTGGGTTGCCTCAGGAGATTATGGGTTCTCCCTCACTGAAGGTCTTCAGTTTATCATGTAGCAGACAGATGTTTAATAAATACTGATTTTGCTATCTGTCCCCGTCTCCCTACTCACACAATCACCATTTTGGTTCAGGCTGACATCTCTTCTCCCCCAGAGTAGTGCAGTGGTCTCCTGCTGGGTCTTCCTGACTCCCTGTTCCAATCCCTCCCCCATACAGTTAAGTAGCTGGCATTTATATAGCGCCTTAAAGTTTACAGACTGCTTCACATACATCTCATTTGATCCTCTTAACAACCCTGCGAAGCAGGTACTAATATTGTCGCCGTTTTTTGGATGGAGATGCTAAGACTTAGAGAGATGAAGTGAATTACCCAGTTCCACAGCTAGTAAGTGTCTAAGGGCTTCCTGACTCTAAGCCAACACCGTAGCATGTAGCTGCCTCAGCCATACAGCTGCCAAAATGATTTCCTTTCGGGCAAGGGTGGAAAGAAGTTACTCCCCTTGTTCAATAGACTCCAGTGGTACCCTATCCCTTCTAAACCCCACCCCCCCAAAAAACAAACAAAAACCAAACCAATAGTTCTGTCTTTTAAAGCCCTTTAAAACCAGACCTCAAGCTATTTCTCATACTCAGTCTAGCTAAATATACTTTTTTGCTGTTTCTTCCCCATCTCCCATCTCTACATTTGCACACTGGTTATCCCTACAACCAAAATATACTTACTCCTTATCTCTACCTCATAGAATTCCTTTCTTCCTTCAAGAATCAGCTAAATCATCTCCTTTTCTGCACGAAGCCCTTCCTTATCCTCTCAAGTGCTAGTGCCCTGCCTCCTTAAACTACTTCTGTTTTATTTAAAATAGGAATTTCACGTATTTAATTTATGATTTTTATTTATGAATTTTATTTAAAATATCAGTAGAGGTAGTTTAGGGAAGGCATTAGTGCTTAAGAAGATAAGGAAAGGCTTCTTGTAGAAAAGGGGGTGATTAAGCTGATTCTTGAGGGAGAAAGGAATTCTGAGTCAGAGGTCAAGAAGGGGAGAACTCTACATGCGCATGCCCGTACCTGTTGTCTGTCCCAGTAGAACAGAAGCTCTTTAAGAGCAGGAATGTTTAGATTTTTATCTTTGTGTCATAGTAGAAATTTACCAAATACTTGTTGATCAGTTAACGCAAGCAGAGGCTAGATGTTAGGGTGACGAATCTTTGTTCCTTCCAACCCTAAGATTCTACGTTTCTGTGACCAAGATGAAGTAGATTCAGACCTGTTTGAGAGGCTAGACCCAAAGGATGGTTGGTAAGAGTTTGAGGTCCATTGAGAAGGTCTCCGGACTGAAGTCACTTTTTCAGTGCGCTCAATTCTGGTTCTCTGCAGTAAGACATCTCTTTGCTTCCTTTTACAGACCAAGGGTGTGGTTAGGGAGATATCTTTAATTACAGGTAAAACATGGGCCTCATACTTTTTCTTTGTCGAGTTGATAAGGCAACTTGTTCATACTCTGTCAAAGAAATGTACTCAAACAAACATCTTGATATGCACTCTTTGTATAAGGAGATATCTTCAGGCTACTGCTGGCCAAATGATCTATACAAGTATTTGAAGTTCTGTTGTTTGGAGGAGAGTTTAGATTTTTGGCCTGAGAGGGTTAAACTAAAAACAGTGAGTCAAGTTACAAAGAGCAAGATTAAAGTTTGATGTAAGGGAAAATATCTTAACAATTAGAACCATGAATCTAAGAGGGAACTAGGATGCCCAAGGAGGCAATTAGTTCTTCCTTATCAAGCAAAGTCTCTGATGATCACTTGTTGGGAAAATGGGGCTCATAACAGCACCTGCCTCCAAGGGTTGTTGTGAGGATCCAGTGAGATAGTAATGGTAAAGTGCGTAGAGCATAGTAAGTGCTGTGTAAATATGAGCTGTTATACTCTGGAAAAAAATTCTTGGTCTTTTCTTGTTTGATTAGATGACCCTTGAGGGCCTTTCCAAGAGAGACCAGAGATTCCTTTCGAGCTATTCCCTCCACCCAGAATGCCCTTCCTTGCAATCCCTAATGGGCAAAACATTAGCTATCCTACAGGGTCTAGCTCAATTATGCTCACTTGCTTAATGGAACCTTGAAATAGTAAGCACTCAGTCAATGTTTGTTGAATGAATAAACCACAAAAACCTATTTACTCAATCTTGTATAATAACAAGAAATGTCATTTCATGAGATTAAAAAAAAATTTATCTTCGCTTGCATACCAACTTGTTTTGCAGAGAAAAATTTTATGAAGGATTTGATAAGCCCCTTCAAATTAAATTAGTGATATACTTTGGTCCTTGTTAACTTCAGTGCAATAATGGAATAAGTGAGTGGAATAAGTGAGGAGAGCAAAAAAATATATGAGAGAGATCAAACTTAACAGAATCTCACCCATATAGATAATGAACATTTTATTCAAGAAAAAATTAAGAAGACACTAGAAATGGAAAGTTTTGAATAGTATCACAGAAATAAAATCAGTTATATTTTAATGGATAGGAGATTATATTACTGATGTGGGAATCATTCATGAATCAACTGTTCGTGTAAGCACACCAACACCTTGTTAGAACATTGATCAAAATTAATAAATGCTAGAAAAAAGCATAAAACTGAGGGGGGAAATGACATGCAGTTAAAAGAACTCCAGCCTGACTCACTTAAACAAGTTATTTTTCCTTCTTCTCAAATGCGAAATACATACAAAAAGGATATAACTCTTGTGCTTGTAACAAATTTTCAGAAACTTATTGGATATAAATCAATCAGCATAACAAGGAGACCCAAAGAATAAAAAAAAAAAAAGCAACATAAGAAGCAGAGAGAAAACCAAAGAACATGCTCGTTTAAAACAAAGACTTCTCTGTACAATCTTAACAGTGGAGCACATGAAGATTATGAGCAATATTGCCTCATAAAACCAAGAAACATTGGAAAAGACAAGTTTAAAGAAAGCAGCTTGAGAGATGAACTAAACAATATGATTCAGAGCCGAGGGAAAATGGAAAAGATCTGTAAATTTTTTTATAACAAATTGTTTTTACCACCAAGGACAGTGGAAAGACGGTGGCATTTTCCCATACATTTCAGGGTCCAGGTCCCATCACCCCGTCAGAACCACCACACTCTCAGATATTCTTTTAGAGGAAGTGTAAATTGCCCTGATGAGAAGTAAGATATAAAAAGCAGCTGAACTAGACCAACTATGCACTGCGGAGATCCGTATTGGAGACGACACAATTTTAAGGACATTGAGGGACTGTCTCCCAAAGTATCTAAAGAAGGGAAAGATAGCAGAGATGTGAAAAAATAGCAGATATTATTACAAAAAGAGGAACCAGTTGAGTATTAATAACTCCATGTCCAAATGCCTACTTTCTCATCCATATAATATTTTTCTGAGAATAATCTTCACATACATTAATGGCATCAAGGTTATTACAAGGGAACAGATGGGTTTCTGAAATATCCCACAGCAGATCATGTCTTTGCCACTATGTCCCAACTTACTGAATAACATACAGTGGTATATTGGAGCTGGCTTGTCCAGACTGAAGAGCCTGACTGATTTTTTTGGTGTCTGCATTTATACCTCAGAAATTGGCAGATGCCACAAATCAGGGCTTGCTTTTTTGTTTTGTTGACCTTCCAAATCAGGAAGTGATGGAGAAAATGTTAATAATGTAGCTGAAACTTAAAAGTACATCACATATAAATTTTTCTTAAGAGAAGTTGTTAAATATTTACCAGTGCCTCCCCTGGTTATACATAATAAGGCCAAGAATGTGGAATGGGTGGCTAAAGAACACTGATCTTGGCCCCCTAGCCTTACCATTTGTTTTGGTACAAATTCATTTGCAGCTAAGGTAGAGAGGTTTTTAGGAATAAATAAGAATAATATCTCAGAAACTACCTATGTGACCCTGGGCAAGTCACTTCCCATGTTTGCCTCAGTTTCCTTACCTGTAAAATGAGGTGGAGAAGGAAATGCCAAACCACTTCAGTATCTTTGCCAAGAAAACCCCAAATTTGGTTACGAAGAGTTGGACAGGACTAAACAGCAATCTGAACTGAAAGAATATCTAAACTATTATTAGATATCTTTAAGAGAAGGTTTTTATTTTCCTCCAGAGATAGCAGTTGAAAAGGAAAGTTCTCATCTTAGGTTGGGGGAACACTGCTTGTTTGAGAGAAATGGTTATGCTATAGTGTCCTATCAGGGAAAAGTTATAGCCTAGGCATATAGGATATACCTAGCACCAAGATGTCAAACTGGGGCCCATGGTCCACCCAAAAATACAACGTAGCATGAATTTGTGGTTTTCTGAGTCAATATGTGGGATCTTTTTTTGTGGGATCAATATTCATTTATCGGTTTTCATTTGGGCTGTCAACCCTAGTCAGGAAGACTCATCTTTCTAAGTTCAGATCTGACCTGACACTTACTAGCTGTGCGACCCTAGGCAAGTCACTTAACCTGTTTGCCTCCATTTCTTCATCTGTAAAAAGAACTAGAGAAGGAAATGGCAAAACCACTCCAGTATCTTTGCCAAGAAAATCCCCAGTGGGATCATGAAAAGTCAGACATGACTGAAACGACTGAACAACAACAGTTATCTCTCATCTTTTCTTCTTTTCATTCAATGTCAAGTGAAGAAGTAAACATCAGATGCTTACAGTGTGCCGGCCAGGTGCAGTTCTAAGCCCTGGCAACACAAATACAAGCAGAAAGAAAAATGGTCACTGAGAAGGCCCTCATCCCCTCTTGCACGATTGCTACACTGGCCTCCTCTCTCTGTTCTGTTACCTTCTCCAGCCCAGCCTAACTGATATTTCGAAAGCCCAAGGCTGATAGATACTTTAGGACAAAATACAATCTATGCTCTTCACGTTCAGCCTCCAGACTGTCATAGGTTTATTGCATGTTGTTGTCCTTCACACACGCTTCCTTGCTGTTCCCCAAACATGACATTCCATCTCCCCTCTCATTGCCTTTGAACAAGATGGCCAAATTCCTGAAATGCACTCACTCCTTAACCCTACCACTTAGAAACATTTCCTTCAGCTTTAGTTTAAGTGACTACTGAAGGTCTCTCCTGATTTCCTAGAGTTGCTAGTGTCCTCCCCCAGATATTACTTTGTATATATTTTGTTTGCTTTTCTTTGCTCATGTGGTTTCCCTCATGTAAGCTTCTTGAGGGGTGGGGGCCTGTTTCATTTTTGTCTTTTGTGTCCCCAGGGCTGAGCACTATGCCGGGCACTGTCGGGAATTTGACAAATACTCGTTGAATGAAAAAAATGAAAGGAGAAGCAGTGTAAAGGATACTATCAAAGAAATTTTGATTAAAAAAAAAGATTGTTCCCCCAGTGAAAGCAAGGGATAACCAGTAGCCAGCCTGCATGTTTCTGCTGTGTGCACTAGGGTGATGTCTTGACTTGTGCGTAAGTCAGATTTAAGTGAGGCAGAGTTGGGCGAAGACATCAGCCTCACTTTTTCCTCCAGAATCATTGAAGTCTAGTGGCAAACAAAAGTCAAGATGACTGGTGGAAGCCCTCAATCCTGTGGATGACCTTGACCTTTCTAAAGCCTTTGCATGTTTCATTAGTATTCTCAATCCCAAGAACATGTCAGGCAATATGAACAATTACATGGGATGAGCAGGCATGGCTATGTTGTGATCCTTTGGAAGGGATACTTACGTGGATTAGATCAAAGACTCAATGGAATATTGGAGTTTATGTAATCAAGTGTAGAAATGTAGTCCCATCCCCTTATTTTACAGATGGCGACCCTCAGATTCGGGGAGATGAAGTGATTGTCCCAAAGTCCCATAAAGACTTAATGGTGGAGCTAGTAGTAGAATCCATGTCTCCTGACTTCCGCTTCATTCCGTTCTACTGTCTCTAATCCAAATAGCATGTATATTTGACTTTGGAGTACAGTGTGTGATATCTTTGTAGATTTTTTCCCCACATTATTATTCAGCATACTTAGATCAGTGTTTATTTTCCCTATGCCCACATGAAGTAGGTGGCAGAAGAAGGCTGCCTCAGAGCATAGTAATATAATAATAGCAGAGCAGACCTGGGTCAACAAAAGCACAAAATAGATAATTAATATGCAAATAATGCTGAATTCATAGAATTACAGAATGTTAGAGAGTTGGAAGAAACCTTAGAGCTCATCTAGTACCCCCCAAATGAAATAACTTGCCCAAGGTCACCCAATTAGACTTCGCTCCTTCTGATACCCCATTTAATATTCTGTCTTACTACAATCTACTACAAGTCTCTTATGACATTTTTCATTTGACTAAAAAAATGATTCACTGTACTGCTGCACACTGACCATAGGCAGTGCAAAGCCTTATTATATTATATAGTCAAACTCTCACCTACATGTCATAAAGTGGCAGGTCTTTTAGCCAAATATGATAAATTTACTGGATGATGCCAAAAAGTCCAGAATCCTGCCTGCAATCATGAACCCCTGATGACAAATCTCTCTGCCCCCAAAATAGATAGGATTGTGGAAGTAATTGTACTTAATGGTTGTTTGGTTTTTTTAAAATAACAATGCATTTCATTTACCAACGTAAATGACTTAATTTTACTCCGTTAAAACCTTCCAAATTATAAGCCATAACATCCAGATTTGCTTGAGGAGCCAACTCATATCAACACATCAGGAACACTGAGGTAGAGAAGGCCAGGTGTTCCAGTTGCCAGTGTTCCCCCCCTTTTTTAAAGTGTGAATTCTTCCCTCTTACCAAATTACCTGTAAGTGATCACTTTAAGTTTGACAGAATGACCTTCTATGCAGATGGGACTGTCTTTCCGCTTTCCACTGCAGTTGTACAATATAAAGAGCATGAATGATAGAGTAAGTAACAGTCCTGAGTTTGGACCTCAGCTCTGCCATTCACTACTTGTGTGAACTTGAGCAGGATTCTTCTTGTACCAAGACTAAAGTAAGGAGATTGGACTAGACCAGTGGTGTCAAACTAAAATAGAAATGGGAGCCACTAACCCATACATAAGGATCCCTATGGGCCACATATTGACTTAGTTTTAAATGTAATATTATCTATGCTTTGTTGTATTTTATTTTGTAAAATATTTCCCAGTTACATTTTAATCTGGTTTGGTCTGCGCTTGGCCATGTGTGTGACAGCTCTGGACTAGAGTGCCTCTAGGGTCCTGTCTAGCTCTAAATCTATAATACTATTATCTTAGAATTATTCTTTCACAGTACTACCCACAGATACCTTTCTGCTAAAGCCAGACAGGGCTCCTCTGTAGTCCCCAGAATCTGCTATATTTATTCCTATCTCTAAGCTTCTAGTGCCACTGTTCTTTCTCCTTGGGCTGCCTCCTGCCCCCTTCCTCTCTACCAATCCAAATCCTACTATCCTTCAAGTCATGTCTACTTCTCTCATTGATCTCATTTCCCTTTGCAGTCAACCTTAAAGTCTTATTACTTCAACAAGTTAGTCATCTCCTTAGGAGAGACCTTGTCATAGCCCACATTTGCTCCTCTCCTGTCTCAGTGCTGAACACATACTAGGGGCTTAACACATTCTTCTTGAATTGAATTAAACTGAAAATGCAAAACACCTGACACTAATCTTCCCAGTTGGTCTCCCTGTGTCAATTGGGCAAACCTGGAACAGATGGCCTTCAAATAAAGCACCCTCTTTGGCTTAAGCCAAAAATATGTGCAGTCTCTTAGGGAATTATTTTATGTGATTTTTTAAAAAGTGGTATGTGCTTTGTCTAAAAAGCCTCAGGGCTCAAACATAATAATATCATTTGCAGCATTACCATGTTTAGGTCAACTCATTTTCTGTTTCTGTTCCTTCTTTAGAGTGGCACTGCACAACCAACTGCCAGGACAAGCAGGAAAAGAGTAAGTAACGACTTCTTGGCAGAGTCTTTGTAAGGTTTTTTAAAAAATTCCATCTGGGAAAGGGAAAGTATATTGCTATTTGTACTGTAATTTATTGAAAAAGGGTTGTCATAGTTTTCCATTAAGAAGGGAAATAAATGGGCAAATATGAAGCTAAAAATGGAAGTTAAAATTAAAGTACATTTAAGGTAAATTATGAATTTGAAAAAAAACAAACTTGTGCGCATGATCCAATTTCCTCAATACAAAGTCAATCAGCCACATATGCTGGGTAAGATGATGAGGCGCTCATAGATTAATAGAAGAAATTTTGTCCTAGGGGCTGTTCAGCAAATGACTAATGAATAAGCCCCACCTTCCTAGAGGCTACTGGACATGTTGAGAGCAAACTATTAAAATCTTCTGAGCCTGACATGGCCATGCCAGTGAATGAGAAGTTTTAAGTGCTCATGAATCCTTAGGGAGAGGACTCCAGCTTCTTAAAGATGTCATTGGTACCACAAGTGAAAGAAGGCTTGAGTCCCATAGGATAGGGATACTTTTCATTGTAGTTTCAAGATACGCTGCCATTGAGATCAGTAATGGAAAATAAAGAAACAAAGGCACCAAGTCACCTTTGGTCTACATCCCTGAGTCCCACGGTGAGGGCTACCTCCCAGCATTAAGGGGTTGCTAACCAGTGAACTAGAAAGTAATGATAAAGGAAACATGCAAAAAGCTGCATTTAAGGCATCTATTTGCACTAGAGACTTGGGAACTAGCAGAAATTGTAATCACTACATAAAGTCTATGAGGGGCAGCATGATGCAGTAGATAAGAGAGCATGCCTCAAAGTCAGAAAGATCTGGGTTCAGATTCTACCTCTAATAGAGATTTTGTGAGCTTCTGTTGGTTACAATCTCTAAGTGACCCAAGTGGCTCCCAGACTCAAAGTTACAGAATGGTTGTTGATCATCTATGGTAGAGGGAGTTTCCATACTAGGAAATTCTCTACCAATGAACTCACAAATCTGACCCAAAAACACAAGACCAAGGATATCACTGTACTTTGCTGGATCTATGCTCTGAATCTGGATACTTATTTGGATTTGGATACCTATTCCAGCAGTACGTTTAAGAGCCCACCATGTAAATCTTCCACAGAGAATTTACCTGATATACTACATTCTTCCTTTAGGTTGTTTAGTTGTATTGTTGTTTTTAAACACTCCATGGGAAGCAGTGTAGGACCTGGTCTGTTCCTTTATTATCTCTCCTTTTCTTAATATGACTGGCCTACATCTGTTAGAAATGGCATATTTCCTGGATGATATCTTTTTTGTCATTATTGTAATGTAAGTCCCATATAATAAATGATAATATCCTGCAGTCTTTTTATTCTCACCATGAATCTCTCCATGATCCTTTGGGTTTCCTATAACTTTGGGGTTTTTTTATAGTTTAATACATAACTCATAATTTTATTAGCCTTTTAAAATTAAAATTTAGGCAGTTTGGAAATTTTGACATTTGGCAATCACTTGACTTTCTGGGGGAATTAAAGTTAGAGAAATGGTTTGCATTTTACAGGTTTTCCTGAAGATAACAGTTGATGTCTATCTAAAAAGATGAATAGGTGCATTCATTCCACAAATGTTTTTTGTCTGCTAGGTGTAAATCACTGTTCTGTGTAGCAGTGGGAAAATATAGAGATGAATAAAATAGTACAATCCCTCAAGGAGCTTGTGATCTACTAAGGGAGATAAGATATATACAGAGATATCAGCAAAAATAGCCATATATTTTACTATCTAGTGAAGTAGATGATTAATCTTATAAAAGTTGTTCATGAAGAAATACAGAGAAGAGAAAATTACATCCAGACAAGATGTAATATTTGAACAGGGCTTTGAGGGATACATAGGATTTTGATAGTTGAAGATGTCGGGAGAGGATTTCCCAGATACTCAAATACGGAGGCAATAAAGTGATGGATTTGGGTAAGGGCAACTAGTCCAGATCATACAGGGCACAAGGGGCACATATGAAAGTGGTGGGGATATTGGACAAGGTAGGTTGGGACCACATTGTGGAGACACTTGAATACCAGTCTGAAGTTTAGGGACTTTATTTTGTAGGCAATAGTGAGTCACTAAAGGTTTTGAGAGCTGGAGGTTTTACTAGAGCTGTGTTTTGGTGGGATGGGAGGAATCATCTGGCAACAGTGTGTAGAATAATTGAAAAGTAAAGAGACTAGAGGAAGGGAAACCAATGGTGGCACCATGGACATAGTGCAGATGAAAGATTGTGAGGGCCTGGCCTAGGGAGGTGGTGTAGGAATGGGGCATAGATGCAACAGAGATGGATTTGTGCTAGAAAAGAAGGTTTAACCAACCTAAAAGAAAAGAGACCTTTAAAAGAATGAGAGCAAACTGCCCTGGCATTATTAAAGAGGAACCTTCCCGCATTTGCCACTCTCCCCTTCTGTTACTACCACCCAAGGGATCAAGGTGTAGTCTTAACTCTACTTCATTCCTGCAGTTTAACCTCATTCCTGTTCCATGCTTTACCTCTAACAATGAGTCATTCAAATTATAGTTTATTGGATAGACCACTCATCTGGAATAAAATAGCTAATGTTTACTAGCGATGTGACCTGACCAACTCTTAACCTCTTGGTGCCCCAGGTAAGTTTTTATGTTTTCCCCAATCACATGTAAAAACTATTTTTAACATTCTTTTAAAAAATTCTGAGTTCCAAATTCTCTCCCTTCTTCCTTCCCCACCCACCTCATTGAGAAGGAAAGCAATTTGATATAGGTTATACATATGTAGTCATGCAAAACACATTTCCCTGTCAGTTATGTTGTAAAAGAAAATAAATCAAAAAAAAAACTCCAAACCCCAAGAAAAATAAAGAAAATAGAGGGGAAAAGTGTACTTTGACCTATTTAGACTCTATCAGTTCTTTCTCTGGAGATGGATAGCATTTTTCATCATCAGTCCTAAGTAACTTTCTTAAGTCTAAGTTGCAGAAATTTTGCCAGTCAGATAAAGAATTTCCTCTCTGGGAGTTCTCTAAACCAATGACATTTCAGGTCAGGACAAAATATACCTTTCCTCATTACTCTTCTACCCCCTAATATGCCATAATACCTATCATACAAAATTGTTATGAGGTTCACATAAGTTAAGGTACAGTGTTTGCAAACTTTAAAGTAGCATGTAACCTTTACTGACATTCTTTTCATATTAGCCCTTTGCAGCCTGTCATGTAGAGTGCCATATCTACTTTATTGTGGCTCAAAGAATGCCAGAATCTTAGAGATGGAAGTGACCTTAGAAGTAATGCAACTTTGATTAAGTAACTTAGTGATGGGAAACTCATTGCCTTTCAAAGCACTTGAAGAAATTTAAAGTTGACAACATGTTTTACAAATATATCTATTATCTCATTTAATCCCTACCACAATTTGGTCATCCTCATTTTATAGATAAAGGAAACTGAGGTTTAGAGATATTGGTCACATTGTAAATGTTGGAGACAAAATTTGAATCCAGGCATCCAGATTCTAAATTCATTAATTTTTCTATTGTACTACACTGATTCTCTCAAAAAGTTAAAACGTAAAAAAAAAGATGATTTTAAAAATGAAGTTAAAATTCAGCAATATAAGTAGAAGTAATCTAGTCTGACCTCTCATCTAATTTAAGAATCCTCATAGAATAACAGATTTAGGGCTGGATAGGGACCTTACAGGTCATCTAGTCTAACTCTATGATTTTTCAGATAAAACGTTAAGTGTTCAATTTACTCTCTGCCAGCTACATATACATGTTGTGGTGTGTTTTGGAAATAGTGGCTGAAAGTGAAGTCCTGGCTCCAGGCAAGAAAACTCACCTATCACACAGTCCAGGGTGGTTTCCTGAGCCAGTGTTCAAGGTTCCAGTATATGTACCTTGTGGGGAGAGATGAGGATGATGGCCGGAGTATAGGCAAAATAGTTTGGAAATGGTGGCCTGGATGTGATTGGATGAGGAAACTGGGAGCCAAAATAGTTGAAGGATTTGCCCAAAATTACACAGTTTAAAGTCAGGATCTGAACCCAGGACCTCTGACTCCAAAGGCAACATCCAGCTTCTGCTTGGATACTTCTAGAGATGGAGAGGCCACTTCACAACAATGAAGCCCTTTCCATGGTTGAACTTTTCTAATTTTAAGAGTTTGACTTTATATTGATACAAAATCCGCTTTCCTATTTCTTTAAGGCAACACAGAATAATTTTATTCTCTCTTCCACATGGTGACCCTTCTAATTTGAATGCAATTAACACATATTCCCTAAGTGTTCTCTTGTCCCCAAAGTTGGAGGTATTTGTGAGTATACACTAGCTTTTTAGCAGCCAACGTGGCCACGTAAAATTGACTTTTCTGTCTCAAACTCCAAATGCTTGGACTGATGAACACTTCTGTTAGTTACAGGCTCTCCTTGGATCCCCTCTGAGCTACCTTAATTCTTAAGTTCTCTAGCCTAGTCCAAGTTCCATAAACTCTCTGCTTTTGTTTTCCTTTTTTTTCTTAGTCATATTCACAATTCCTGCCCAGAGGCCCTCTCTTTCTCTGGCCCCTGTTCTTTCTTTCCCCCCTCCTTTCTTCCATCCTATGTTAAGATACCTCTAGTCTCAGCCAATCCAGGGTCTATACCCCTAGGCTATATGTATAGTCTGGACTAGAGCTGTTCATCATAAAAGGAACCAAACTCTGTAAATAATTTTGACTTTTTATGACTTGCCAACTGGGAAGAATAAAAACTTTCCAGAGAGACTTGAAAACAGATTTGTTAAAAACCAGATACTTACATTTCTTGTGTGCCATGATGAAAAATCCAAAAAGAGAAAAATGTAGCATTTGGAGCTCCTGGAGAGTGTTCTGTGTCATAGATAGAATCCAGGATAGATTTTCCCATCAGGGAAGCTGACCTAATCTTTTATTTTGGCATCATCATTCTCACATAGTTCCATATGTGTGTGTACATACATGCATATACATGTTCTGTATGTCTTCTTTCTCCCCTTATTTTGGTTTTGGTTTTAACAGTGGGGCATTCATACTTGCCCCTCATTACTATTCCCCCTGTGTTAAGTCATGCCAACATATCTAAGATTCCCCTCTCCTTCTCTCTTTTACCTTCTGTCATGGTACAGTGGCAAGAGCAAAAAGACCTGATTTGAGTCCCAGCTCCAAAGCTGTGCAGTCAGGAAAGTCACTGAAACATTTTTTCATTCAACTTCCTCTGCGAAATGGGAGCACATACCTTATCTCCCAGGGTTATTATGAAGAAGACAGTTTGTAACTAGGTTAGGATTGTTCATTCTAATGTATCACCCTAACTCTGTGGGGATTTCTCAACCAAATTATATCGTAAAAATAACAATCTTAAATCCTTTAAGCCAACTTGAAACAAGACAGCAAGTGATTTAAAAGATGGAGCTTTGCAACATTTAGTGAAATTGAGCAGGCTTGAATGTGCACACCACGCCCTTTTTCTGTTTAGTCCCTTTTGTGTCTATAATTTGGGTCCCTGCCACTAAGAAGACAGGTGCTGATGAGATGTAGGTAGGCTCTGCGGTTGGCCTCTATTTCCAGTCATTGAAAAGTGATGCCTTAAAGCGCCTACAGCGTAATCAGTCATTATTACTTTTCTTTATAAAAATATAACTTAAATGACAGTGCAGGTATTAAGTATTATTTATATTTACATATTAACTTAAGGGACATCGCATTTGAAGTGTGCCTTAAAGAAATATAATACCTAGACATAGACTGATGGCCCACTTCTCTGTAATTAACTATTTTCTAACAGAGCTTCTATTTTTGATGTTGTTCAGTTGTGTCTGATAAAGGACACGTGAGATGCATAAATCTAGAGACATCTCCATCCCAAATGTTAACAGGCTATTTGTGCTCAACCTGCCCGAGAACCTTCTGAGCTTATAGGAGACTGATCAGTCACACTTGAACACACTGTACCTTGACCCCAACGTAATGATGTCATTGCTTCTCTTCAAATTTGAAGTATAAATAATAAATGTTTCACTTATTACAGGGTTTGTTTTATATTTTTCTCATTTAGAGTGAGTAAGGTCTACTTAAACCTTTATTTATCAATTCCAATTCTATGGTGTCTATCTAGTCCTAATAACTCTGTCTCCAGAGGTGCCATAGCTTTCCCTTATCCCTGAGTCCTTTAGGGGAAAAAAAGGAGAAAACATCATTCATTTTTTGCGGCTAGATCTAATCACTGTTAAGTTCTTGTGAAGGAAAACCTTTCTGTGGGTTCCTGATCCTCAAATAAGCTAATGGTCATGCTATTTGCTCTTGTTGGATAGAACTAGAAATGATAGAGAAAAAGCTCTAGGGTACTATGAGACTTGAGCCTAGAAAAGGACAATAACCATTACCTCAGCTAACATCACTGAGCTCATGATACTAGGCCTGTTTTTACATAGCCAAATCAAAACATAGTGGTTGGGTTTTAGACACCTTCACCTCCCCTCTCTTTCCATTCCCATTTGGCCACATGAAAGAATCATAGATCTGGAAAAGACATCAGAGGCCATTTAGTTCAGCCCCAAGGACATAGCTTTTTTCCTCTGCCTATCCCCTATTCCTCTAAAACACCATCCTCTTAGGTATTACAAAAGGTGATTTATAAGTACCTATGGTTCCATTTCACTGTGGAAACACGGATGCAGCTCAGTAATTTTTCTGTAAGTTCTCTTCTTGACAGAAGGCACTGAGTCACTGAGAGGTTAAATGACTTCCCTGTGATCACTCAGTCAGTATGTGTCTGAAGCAGGACTTCAATTCATTAAACAAGTATTAAGTGCCTACTATGTGCCAGACATTGTGCTAAACACTGAGGAGTACAATAAAAGCCTAAAGATAGTCTCTGACCTCAAGGAACTTACTGTCTATCTGAGACTTTTGGATTGGAAGACTCTAGGGAAAACATAACCAGGGAGCAATGATAGATGAAGAGCACACAGGTTTTCAAAGATAAAATATCTTTTGATTTAATTCTGATCATAAGCACTAACTTATAGGGCATGAGGTCTTCCATTTCCTTAGCTCCTTTCCTGCCTACCTTCGACTTGATTTTTTTCCTCTATATATCAGTTCTATATATTAGTTCTTGCCGTGTATTTGGTTTCTAAGGCAGTTATGTTTAAGAACTTCAGAATCTCTTCCTTTAGTTGTGATTATGGGAGGCTAGACACTGAGGCAGGTACTTCCATAATTTTCATGGGATGTCTTAGTTTAGACTACTAGCTTCTAGACCTGGGAACATTCCCTTTGCTTTTTTCACTGACAGGTGAGAGGGACTCTTCCTTACTTGGGCCTGAAAAACTATCCCTCCTTGGACTTCTGTCCAGTTACTGCTAGGACATCTTTTGGAGACTTTTGTATTCTGGCCTCCTACACCTTCATTTCACCCATTTAGACCTATCCTTTCTTGTTTTGGCTAATTTTCCTGAATCACATCCTAATAGCCAGATAATCTTGTTGGATTGATTCCTTTATGATTAAATTATTTCTTCCACTTTTGTCTTACATGGTCTTCAGATCTCGTGAGTTGGACCATCAGTCAAATTTCCTTCCTTTCTCCATATCTACTGACACCCCAGATACTCATTCCTTCCTCAGTGAGTTCACTGACCGGCCAATAGTCTTTCATCTTCAACTCTTGCCTTTCTACTAGGGGACTTCACCATACATATTGATATGGCACTCAAACATCTCAACATCCCTCAAACATCCTAACTTCCCATTTCCTCAATTTACTGATTTCTCATGACCATTCCACTCCAACTACACATAGTAATGGCCATATGTAGTCTTGATTTTGCCCACACCCACAAGTGTTTCATGTTTATGATCTTTGAAATTTCTTTATGTGACCATGATCTTTTATTGTTCTATCTCTCCCTCTGCTTTATGACATCAGTCCTTCATCTTCACCATGATCTACAGTTCCTCCATCCCTCAGTTCTTTTCCTGTCATCCTAATGCTGGACTATACTTTCCTCCCTTCTTCAGCTTGACCCCTTGGAGAATGTATTAAATTCTTATTTACTCTCAAGTTCTTTGCTCTTTTACTCTATCACCAGTCAACTCATCCAAGTGGCATCCTTGAATCACTCCCACCACTCACTGCTTTCAGTCTTATTTTTGTGCTGCTCAAGAGCATAGTTGCTAACTGGGTCCACTACAAGGTTATATTGCATAGTATTAACTGGTCCTTCATTGTGGCAAGGCAATCCTTTTTTGCCAACCTAATTGATTCACAATCCCACTTACCACAGAAGTTTTCTAAATCTTTTCATCCCTCCAACCTCTCACAGCTCACCCTCCCTCATTCTTTCAACTGAGAACTTTGCCTCACATTTCATTGAAAAAAAGAGGCCATTTTTGAGATAGCTCCCTCTACCCCTCCCCGCTGTGCCTCATTTCCCATCACTCAGATGCCTTCTGCCACTATGTCCTCTTTTGCCCATTTCATACAGTCATTTTCTTTGCTAAGGCAAGCTCTTCTACATGCACAAATGATCTCATCTTCTCCAGCAGACTGCGTTCTCTATCATCCCTCCTCTCTCAATATCTCTTTTCATTCTCTCCCTATTTATTGCCTACAAACACACCCATTTCTTCCCCATCCTTAAAAATCACACCCATTCCCCACTAGGTGTTATTCTCTCTTTCCTCCTTTCTTGTAACTAAACTCATTGAGGACCACTGCAATAGGTGCCTCTTACTTTCTTCTTAACTCTTTGCAGTCTGGCTTCTGACCTCATCATGCAGCTGAAATTGTTTTCCCCAAAGTTATTAATGATCTCTTAATTTAATGACCCTTTGTGCATCGTTATTTATATGTTCTCTCCCACTTTAGACTGTGATCTCCTTGAGTTCAGACAACTATTTTTGCCTTTTTTTCTCTCTCTGGCACAGGGCAAGAACCTAATAAATAGATGTTAACTGATTTGTTGATTATTTTAGAGGCCAGACTCGCTTAGATTGCTCCCAGCATGGGCTTCTCTTCTCTCACTGAATTTCTCTTTCATTCTGAGTCAGTGTCCTCTGGTGAGCCTGACCCCCTACTCATTGATTGAATTAAGCTCTTGAACATAAAGCTAAAGGGTCAAGAGATGCTGATAATGGGCACCTGTGCTTGTTCTTAACCAGGGGATCTAGTCATTTCCCTGGGCCAGGGTAATGAGACCTCGGATCCAGATTCATGCTTGGGTCTCACCTTTTTGAAATTAGACCCCTCAAAAGTCAACAACAACGAATAACAGCAATCCTCTTTTTCTTTTCTTTTTTTAAAAACAGTAATTGTAGATGTTATAATGCATGATTATAGAGTAATATCAACATATTCTAACTTCTGTCCTTTCAGTAATTCAGCAGGAGGTAATTTCATCATAATCTTGCTGATCCTTTCCCTTCAAATTGACACCATTTCCTTTCATCAGAATATGGTCACCTAGGTGACCCAATAGACTCACCCAACTCACTTGCTTTTGAAGCTTGAAGTTTATGTCAGAGTTATTCTGCATCTAATATAGAGGTTTCTTAACAATGAACAAACATTTATGAAGTTTTTGCTTTGTGCCTATCACTATGCACTGGGGCAAAAATGAGACAATCTCTTCCCTCAAGGAGTTTGTATTCTGTCAACATACAAATAAATAGATACATTCAAAATAAATACAAAGCCAGTTTGTAAGGAAGAGAATACTTGAAGCTGGGGAGGAGAGGTTACTAATTAATTCACCTTGAATGTGTATATAGTAATCTGGACTGCTGTAGGTTTCAAATGCTAATGCCCCCAGGAGAAAGAGCACAGTGACTAAAAGGAGCACTTAGATTGAGGGAAGATTTTGATATAAAGGGGAGATGAAGACAACAGGAAAATAACAGGCATCTAAATCTAACACTGGGTTGGTCTTATCCTTTCATCCCTTATGAACCTTTTAAATATATGGAGCAAAATGGTTTCAAAAAGTAGTTGTACAGTGGTTGCTCCACAGGCTTTCATCAGTCTCTGGTAGATCATCAGGTGATAGGACTGCAACTCAATCATCAGGGGAACAACACATTCAGAGAATTTACTTTGATTGAGAATTATTAGCAAAAATATCCTCATAATCTTGGTTTTTATAGAGCCATACGTCTTAGAACTGAAAGGGACCTGTGGAGATTATCTGGTCAATTTGGGTAAGGTCTTTATCTCCCTTTTACAAATGGAGTAACTGAGGCCCAGAGAATTTAAGTAACTTACCAAAGATCAGAAGGTTAGTATAGGGCAGAGGGCATATTTAAACCCAAGGCTTATGTCTTCTAGCAGAGGATTTTTACTACACCTTTCTTTCATCTTGCTATGTAAAAGAAACACATCTCTCAGTACCATAGGATTTAGAGTCTGCAGGGTTCTAGAGGTGAAAGTCCACACTTGATTTCAGTTCTACTTATGATAAACCAATAACTACCACTGTTGAGTAAATATTTCTTCCTCTTCTAAAAGAAAAAGTCACACTTTTAACTTAACTCTAAGAACTTCATAAGTCTTTCAATAGTCAGTAGCACATGGATTAAGGAAGAGGTGTGCTGTTGCCTATTTCTCTGCCATTTGTCAACTGTTAAATAAAGTGTCTAGCGTACTAGACTTGGAGTCAGAATTACCTGCCTTCACATGTGGTCTCATATACTCACCAGCTATGTGACCTTGGGCAAATCATTTAATCTCTCTGTGTCTCAGTTTCCCCTTCAGTTAATGGGGATATCATAATAGCACCTACTTCACAGGGTTATTGTTACAGTCAAATGAGATAATATGTGTAAAGTACTTTGCAAATATTATCATTATTTTTATTTCATTGCAGAAACAGCCTTTGAACTCAAGAAGAACAGCTACTTTCCCAAGCCATGTGTGGCAGACTTTGCAAAATTGTAAATTAAAAAGACAGTCTGATTTAAGTGCAAATCATCACAGTACTTAACTTTAATGCAGAAAATGCTTTGAACCCTTAAACTTTTTAATCAGAGGTTTGGTTTTTTAATCAAAGGAAACTATATCAGGCAGGGATGCTTCGATCCATCACTGCAGCAATCTGTTTTCCATAGCTGAATGAACAGCATGATATATTTTGATGTTTAACCTACTTATATTATGAGCTCTACCAGAGGGCAGCAAATCTGGGATGTTTGTTTCTTTTAGGGTGTAAAATGTTCTGAGAGAGAATGTCTAACTACCCATGCCCCAAATAGCATTACTCAATCTAAATGTGTTTGAAAAGATTCTGATTAGAAACTTATGTAACAATAATTTTAACACCAAAAAAAGAAAAGAAAAAAAAAGAAAAAGTAATTAGATGTCATTTGTGGTGCCTTGGGGCAATTAGACCATAGACATGAGCTGCTTTGTTATAATAACATGTTAGCAGTTTATAAGCTCATTTTGAAACAAGAGAACATGGCCAAGGAAATTTAGCTTTTGAATCCTAAGTAGTAAAAACAAAGTGATAAAAATGCGGTCCCTGGGAGGCTTTGTGAAAACAATGTTCTTTAAGACATATTTTGTCTTTTCTGAGCTGGATCAACCAAGTCTGGCCAATCTGAGCACTTGCATTAGAATGAATGATTTTCAAAATGGATTGAACTCAAGATCTCAGTTATGGATATAAATTAACTATGCTGTATTTTTTGTGTGTGTACAGGATGAGGACACTGGACCAGATGTGGGAGAAGGGACAGATGAATGGACTCAGGCCAAGACGCTGATCAAACCCCCAGACCAGTTGGAGCTGACTGAAGCTGTGAGTAAATTTGCTTCTTAGTTTCCAGTCTCTTCAGCCCTTTTCATTATCTTTTCTTTCTCTTGTTAGTCATTTCAGTGGCGTCCAGCTTTCATGACTCCATTTAGGGTTTTCTTGGCAAAGATACTGGAATGGTTTGCCATTTCCTTTTCCAGCTCATTTTACAGATGAAGAAACTGAGGCAAGCAGGATTAAGTGAGTGACATGTCTCAGGGTCACACAACTAGTAAGTAACTGAGACCATATTTCAACTCAGAAAGATGAGTCTTCCTGACTCCAGGCCCAGCACTCTTATCTACTATACCACTTAGCTGCCCAAATAGATAGGTTTCTATCTCTACTGAGTAGGCATTTGTTTTCTTAGCAGTGGAAAGTCAAGTACCCTCTATTCATATGAACAAAGGAGTATAGCACAAAACAGGATGCCCACTTTTCCAGTAGATTCATGTTAAAAAGGAGAATAGTCTTTCTCTAGTTCTGAAGAGGACCCTGCTAGCTTCCATAGTGGGACAATCTGGAATGCTCAAGCTACTGGATAGGAAGAAGTTTATACATTTGTATTACCAGGTGCGTTTTGGATTGCCATTTGTTTTTTGGCGATCATCCAATAGGATCACTGTTGTTGCAATGTTAAGTGGATACTTCAGCCAGTTTCTCTGACAGCTTTTGCCACGGTGAGCTGCTAAATGTTTTTCTTTTTCTAGGACTGTTGCTAATTTGATGTAAGAGCAGACTTCTCATTTGACAGACCTTGTACCCCACCAGTCTCCCAGAGAAGTGTATGATATATCTGAGGTCCGTAAAAGGGGCTAGTATAGAGAAAACTGAGGACCAGTGACTTAACCAGAGTCACACAGATATGAAGTGACCCCGGGCAAGGTACAACTCTTCTGGGTCTCATTTTCCTCATCCATAAAATGAGAGGGTTGGACTGTATGACCACTGAGATTTCCTAGCTCTACTCAGTCTATAATCCTATGATGGTATGTTATTTAGTCCTTCTGGACTTCACAAATGGCATCATAGGATCATAGATTGCGGCTAGAAGGATCCTTAAAGGGCATTGAGTTCTACTCCCTCACTTGACATATGAGGAAACTGAAGCCCAGAGATGTTAGGTGACTTCCCCAGGGCCACTCAGCTAGTAAGTATCTGAGGCAGGATTTGAACCCAAATCTTCCTGACTTCAGTGCTGGAGCATTCCATTTGGTAAGTCATGCTTACCTCTGGAGTCTTCTGAGAGAGGAAAAGAAATGAACTTTGTCTTTGGAGGTCCTTCATGCTCTACTTGCTGTACCCCATTTCCTTCTTCAAAGCACCCCCTATTTATAGACTTATATGCCTGTTACCTCCCTTTTGTCTTCATCTCTTCTTTATAGTAAAACCTTCCCTTGGTGCCGAAATTATTTTTTATCTAAGTCATTGTGTTTCTTCTCAGAAGGAGTTAGCATTTTAAGCCAATTTCAGTCCTGATTACCAAGTACTTTCAAGGTTTGGGGGAAGAGGCACTAAACTAAGATACTCCCCACCAGGGCTGAACAGAAATAGTAAAGAAAAGATACATAGGTATTTGAGTTGTGTCAGCCATAGAATGTTTGACTTTGGGGAATCATGAGGAGGTGCAACTGCTACTTTTTCAGCCAAAAGTTGAGTTGGAGTAAACTACTCCACCTTACCTTTCTGACTCATTCCTGCTCCAGCCCAATAGGGGAAGTCTCGATGAAGGCATTTTCTGCTATTTTTAAATCACTTATGACATTGGTGATTTGCCATCCTAAAAGAAATTTCCTATCCTGAGCTGTGTGCCCTGTATATTAGGACTAGGCCAATAGGAGAGCTGGGCTCCTTGTTGTGGGTGGTCAGATGGACTGAATCAATGTATCTTACTTTATTGTTGAATAACAGACTATTACCTATAGGTAGATCATTGATTAAGCACTTACTATTGATCAAACACTATGGTAAATGCTGGGCATATATATATACAATACAACTGTTTTCAAGGATCTTACATTCTAGTGGGAAAAGACAACACATAAAAAAAATTTGGAAAGTGAAGGGCGGGAAGGGAGGCACCCACCACGAGTGTGGGGCTCAGGACAGAGGCTTCTGGGTGGAGGGAAAAGAATAAATATTCACGTAACGCCTACTCTGTACTAGGCTCTGTGCTGGGAGCTTTACAAATATTCTCTCGTTTGATCTCCAATGTAGGAATGTGGCTGGTGAGAAGTGGGTGAGAAGTATCGACAGTGGGCTTGGTTAGGAGCAAAGGGTGTCTGGCTGGAGCCCCTTGAGAAATGATGAGTCAGACTGGAGAGTTAGGAAATTAGGAATATCAGGAAAGTGGGCTTCTGGGAGAAGGTCTTTTCTGGGGTGGGAAGGCGATGGGCAGTGAGGAGGAAAAGTAGTCTAGAAAGTGACACAGTGGACTGTGGAAGCTACCTATATGCTAGATGCTTAATTAACCACATGCACCGTATGAATAAGGACATAATGCAGTGCAGGCGTGATGGAATCTAGAGACTAATTTCACAACAGAAGATGCCTATACAGAACAGGATATGAAAACCAATTATTGCTACAAGATAGGATGTAGAAGAAGGTATGTTCCATTAATCATTTCAAAGAAATATTTCCTATTACTTCTTGACCATGAGTGGATGCCAGTAAATCTGTGTCTGGCCTCAGCATGTGGCATCACTTGCCTAAGTCAGCCTCTCTAATTGCTATATGGACTACCACAGAGCCACATCCATAAGTCACAAATACTGTGGGAGCTAGAAGGGGCATTCAAGATTATCTGATCCAAGCCCTTCCCTTTACTCTGGTCGTAGAAAGAGAGGTTTATCCTTACTAAAAGAATTACTCCAGTATCATAGGTAGAAAAGGAATTTTGGTGTAAGGGAAATTGACTTCATTTGTATTTTATTTTTATTGATGCTTTTTTTGTTTTTGTATCACGTTTGTTTCTGAATATATCCTTCCTCCTCTACCCACAAAGCTTTCTCTGATAACCAAAAAAAAAAAAACAATAGAGGGAAAAAAGAAGCTTACAGTGTATGTGCAATGAAGAAAATGAATTACATTTTGTCATCTCTTCTCTGGGGCCAAGCTTGGTCATTATAACTGCACATCATTCAGTTTTATTTTTTCCTTCTGTTTACGTAATCACTGTGTGGTACTTTCTTTTATACAGTTTTTTTTAAATTTTTGAACTTAAATGCTTAAAAAGGTATATATTTGTAGCAGAACACAAAAATAGGATTCTGTAGGAAACTACAAATCTCCATTTCATAGCATTTGCTTTTTAAAAAAATTATGTAGTTATACACATTACTTTCACAATTATTCTGATTGTGTCTCCTGTTCTCTTCTGTACATTAAAAAAATGTTACAGTGGTCCTCCTTTTGGTGGGGGAGGGCCTCACTGTTGTTGGCTTCCTCTTACTGCAGTCCCCTCCCAGTGAGAGAGAGAGAAAGAGAGAGAGTGAGAGAGACAGAGAGACACAGAGATAGAGAGACACAGACAGACAAAGACAGAGAGAGAGAGAGACAGAGACAGAGTGTGTCTTTACTACAAATAAACCTATTCAAGCAAACTGAATCCACACAGTGGCCGTGTCCAAAGATGTATGTCTCTGCCCCTCGTGCCCCTCACCTCTCTGTCAGGAAGTGAGTAGAGTGCTTCACTGAGGGTTCTCTGGGGATATAGTTGGTCATCTCTTTGACTATGTTCTTAAGTTTAAGATTAAGTTCTTACATCTTTTTCTTTACTCTGATTGCCCTTGTACACACCTCTGTCTTGATTACCTTGAATAAAGAATTTCCCTGAAGTGGTAACTTGTATTCAAATTTGCATTACATATTTCCATTGGGCTGGAACCAATTACTATATTTTATATAATTATAACTTCAAATAGCACAAATTCAAATATGTTGTGACTGCTTCAGGGGATTCTTTATTCTCTCTGATTGGGTCTTAGCTGTAAGTTCACTTTGCATTAGTTCATGCTATCTCAGATTCTCTGAAGTTGTCTGTTTTCTCATTTCTTACAATGCAATGATAGTCTATTGCATTCATATACTATGATTTATTCAGTCATTCCACAATTGATAAGGACAGCCTTTACATTTTAGATTTTTTTCTTAACCCCTTCCCCATTTAAAAAATCCCCATTCAGGATAAGGAAGTTTGTTTTGAATAAAACTGTTCCTTTCCCAGTTTTATGTTCCTTCAAACCCACCCTCCACACCTCAGTCTGTCTATTGAGTGTGATGATTTCCTACACCAAGCACCCTCATGTTTATTCAGCCCTCGCGCATCCCTTTCAAATAAGAATGAAGTTTTCTTGATACCTGCTCCACCTGCCCCTTCCATGGTGTTAGTATATACACATCTTCCAATGCGCCCCAGTCATGAGAAACAGCCAGTTCCACTGCCTTCTTCCTCTCTCCATGTATGAATTCTTTTACTCTCTCCTCCGTTCCCTCGGGATAGAATCAAGCCATTCTTAGGACCTCTGCTTTTTTTCTTTAACTCGATATTTTTGGAAGATGATACAGTTCTGAAGGAATATTCATTTCTTCTCTCCCATCAGAATGTTAGCCCTAACTTAGGCAACTTAGCTGGGTATCCCAGTGGATAGAACCCTGGACTTGAAGTCAGGAAACCCTGAGGTCAAATCCGGCCCCAGCAACTTACTGTGTGATTCTAGGAACATACTTAAACCTCTTTATGCCTCCTTTTCCTCATCTGTAAAATGGGGATAACTGTATCACTTACCTCCCAGAGCTGTTGTGAGGATCGAAGGAGAGGATATTTGTGAAACACTTTGTAAATCTTAAAGTGCTGTGTAAATTTTAGCTGTAAGTGCTAACCTCCTAAAACAGCTCGCTCCAATTGCTCAGATAAATTTATCTTTACCTTTCTAACGTCACACTTACACATCTCCTCTCCTTTGATACTGCCACCACCCTGGTGTGGGCCCTTAGCCCCTCAGTCCTGGACTATTGCCAAATCTCCTGATTTTTCTTCCTTCCTAAAGTCTCTTGCCCAGCTCTCACCCATCTTCCACTCAGCTGTTATATTAATTTTCCTAAAGCACAGATTAGCCTGTCACCCCTTTTTCAGTAAATTCCATTCTCCCTTATTACCTCCGGGATCAAATGAAAAATCCTGTTTGCCATTCAAAGCCCTTCCCAACCTTTCCAATCTTCTTACACTCAACTTCCACTATATATACTCTATCATCTAGTCACACTGGCCTCCTTGCTGTTCCTTACTTAAGATACTCCTTCTCTAGACTGTGTATTCACTGGTTGTTCCTCATTCCTGAATGTCCCCCTTCCTGATCTCCTCTTTTTGGCTTCCTTGAAGACATAGCTCAAGTCCTACCTTCTGCAGGAGGCCTTTCTGAGTCCCACCCTACTCTCAACCCCCAGTGCCTTCCCTGAGATGAGCTCCTGGCTTCTGTCAAGTCCGAGCTAAGATTCCATCTCTACAAGAAGCCTTTCCTGATCCTCCTTAGTGTTGGTGCCTTCCTTTATTAATCATCTGCAATTTATCCTGTTTATATCTTGTTTGTACGTAGTCACGTTATTTGTGTTTTCTTCCCCATTATACTGTGAATTCCTTGAGAGGAAAGAAGAATTTCTTTTGTTTTTTCTTTATGTCTTCACCACTTAGCAAGTGCCTGGCACATAGTAGGTGCTTAATAAATGCTTATTGATTGGCTTTTATAAGTTTCTCTGGATTCTTGTGCTTGTATTCAAAAGTTCCTAGTCTGTTTCACCAGAAATGCTTGAAAGTCCTCTGTTCTACTAAAGATTCATTTTCCCCCATCCCTGTAAAATTATATTCAGCTTTGCTAAGTTATTTTTGGTTGTAAGCATATAACTTTTGGAATATCATATTCCAAGATTTCTGTTTTTTTAACAGAAACTTCTAGGTCTTGTGTGATCCCAACTATAGTTATTTGATAATTGAATTGCTTTGTTCGGAATGCTTGCAGTATTTTTTCTTTGACAGTGGGAGATCTGGATTAGGCAATGACATTCCTGGGACTTTTCCTTTTAGGGTTCCTTTCAGGAGGTGATCAGCAGATTCTATCTTTACCTTGCCTTCTGGTTCTAATCTGGGCAGTTTTCATTATAACTTCTTTAATAAGCATTCAGGTTTTTTTAAAAAAAAAACCCACAAATTAACCATGGATTTCAGTGAGGCTAGTTATTCTTTAAAGATCTCTCAATCTATTTTCCAAGTCAGTTTTTATGTTGTTAGGTATCTTGCATTTTTTGCTATTTTTTTAGTCTTTTGATTGTGTTCTAATATTTCTTGCTGACTCACGGAGGCATTGATGTCTCTTGGTATATTGTACTTTTCAGGAATTCCATTATTTGAGTAATATTTGCCACTTTCTTATCTAGGTTAATTATTCTTTTCTTTCCTCTGGATCTTTTATTTCATTGATCTCTTGCTTTATTTCCTTTGTGTATGCATGTAGTCCCTATGGAAAATCTGTTTTTCCCCTTAAGTCTCAGCTTGAATGATTCTTTCTGGGAATCTCTAGACTTGGAATATTTTTGTAATATTGGTTGGTGGTTTCTTTGATTTACTCATCTGTCCAGCTTTAGTTCCTGAATTGGGGCTTTGTGCTAGGACCAGCCTCCATTCCATCCACCTCCCCTTTGACTTGATATCCCATTGGGTTACTGTGCTAACCTCTATCTCTAAGGATTAGGTCCCCGTGGATCTTTGTGGTTCTGATTGTTGGATCTTTCAGGCTTTCTCTGACATCTCGAGTCAGAGGGACCTCAGAACTTCAGGCTTTCCTGATCTGAGCACTGTGGAACTTGCTCACCATTGCCCTTCCCCCTACTACTACCAGAGATTTCTAAAAGGTCACCATCCTGGAATGTTTTTAACCACCCTGGGGCTTTGTCAGAGAAGCCTCCCCTCTTGGTGCCTCCTTACATAGAGCATGGCAGGCTTTACACATCTCATCTCTCATTGAATTGGTACTGACTTTGCTGGAGGGACCACCTCTCCCATTACAGGTGGCTTCTGGCTAATTCTACAGTTATAAGGTAGAAGAAGTGACATACTATAGTTTTTCATTGAATTTCTTCATCTTTACTTGGTGTGTTATGAAGTTCAGGGTTTAACTAAATCTAGGTGGCCTGCCTCCCATTGAGGCATCTGCCATTTTGGCAGGTTAGGTAATAAGGTATTTTCATAATTTTGCTTACTTTACTCCAGTTCATATACATTTTTCCCATGCTTTTCTGAATTCTTCATATTATTTACAGTGAAAGAACACTAATTAATTTAATGTACCACACTTATTCAGTCAATCTCAAATTGATGCATACCTGCACTATTTCTAATTCTTTGTTATTGTAAAATGTACTGCTGTCAGTATTTTGTTATAGTTCTTTCTGCCTGTCTGCTTCTAACCTTCCTGGGATAAGTTACCTAGCAGAAGACTATCTGCATCAGAGGATAAGGGGACCTTTCTGGTTTGTAAGAATCACACCATATAGATAACCACTTATTTCACCCTCTGGTCTTGGGAATAAACAAGAATTTTTATTAATTTTTTTCAGTTAGTTCAGTTTATTCCTTTTCATTATTCACCACTACTAGAGAAAAACTACAATAACAGCAATGAAAAATCCATTTTAATAAATGTACAGTCAAACAAAACAATTTTTTACATTGATTACTCAATGTAATTGATTATTCAGCAAGTTTGCATTAAGCACTTACTATGTTCCAGGTAGTTAAAGTTCTTCCTCCCTTAAAGTTCCACTTCGGTAAAAGGTGATGCTGGGTCCTCAAAGGCTGTGACACAGAGCATAAATTCCTAACAATTTGGAATGACTTTTAACACCAGTCCAGCAACAGACTTTGTGTATGTCATTCAAGGGCCAGCCTAGCAAAGTTCCAAGAGACTCATCACCAGAATGTGGTTGACCACTGGATGATGAAGTACTTGGGCCATAGCAACTCAAAAAGACCATCTACTATGCAGTGGAGGAATTATTCATTAGTAGACGTGAAATTGCATATCTTTTGAAATAGCATTGGTGTTCTTGTCAACTCAATATGCAGCAAAAGAAAAGTCAATTTTAAAATACTGTAATTGAAATGAAGTTTGACCCCTATAAATCTTTAAAAAATGATATTGTCAAGACAAAGAGTTGGAAGAATTTGGTCTAAATGGCTATTGGTGCTTGTTGCTTGGCCATCTCCTGAGGGAGGTGTTGTGGGTGACCTCTATGGAGCAAAAATCAGGCACTTGGAATAGTGGGTTAGTAAATGCGCATTGGTTCAAAGCAATGTGTGAGGACCCAAAGTTATGGTCTACGTTATGTCAAATTCTTGGTCTGTCTGACACCTTCAATACACATGCCAAAAATATTGCCACACTTATTTAAATGATTGAAATATAAAACATTCTCTCTCTCTTTTTTTTTTGGCATTACATCATGAAGTGACTCAAAAGTATTGAGAACAAATTTAAACGAATACGCATTTACATGAGTGTTTTCCCAAGCCTCACAAGAAAATGAATATCATTTCTTTATATACACGCACTTTGTATTTGACCCAAAGTCCTCACCTTAGTCACTAGGTTTGTCTTCAGATGACTTTTAATTGCTTGCATATTCAGAGTAACACTTTACAGATGAAGATTTGTCACCACTGAGGACAGTCAGAAGAATGGGCTGCAGGGTCTGAAGGCAATTACCCAAGATGAAATCCAGAAATGTTTTGAGTAATGTCAGTCCCAATGAAGTAAATATCTGGTTTGAAGATGGCATCTCTCACTTGGATATGCAATTTCTAATATGTTCAAAAATCAATTTTATGTATGCCTTGTATAATATGAAATGTTTTCACAAAGACTAGCAAATACAATGAATTTTTAAAGTAACATTTTATTTTGCCTATGTAGAGATAGCCAACCTAGATTCTTTCGAGTAGGTTAATTAGACAATGACTTGATAAATTTTGACCTATATATGTAACCACAGAATGGAAGAGTTGGGAGGAAACAGAAAGGCAATTTAGCCCAGTGTGTCTCAAATCAATTTGGCCACCCATTGGGAATTGACATATATTGATAGACTGTAAATACTGATTACCATCGTCATGGTGAAATCTAGGAATATGTTATACTCCTATGATAAATGAAGAGTGGGGAAGTTTTGTAGCAAAATAGAGGAAATTCAGCCTGTTTTTGTATTTGGAAAAGTCCCATTTAATAAGTATTTTTGAGACATGATTTTATACTTAATATTTTAAGCAAAAATATCACTAATATAACATCTTTCTCATGGAAATGAATTTACATTGTTCAGAATGTTAGAGTTTTGTTTTAAATGGTTTGGGAAATGTTGGCTTAGTCTATTCCTTCATTTTGACAGATAGGGAAAACCAAGGTCCAACAAAAGTAAGTCACTTGTCCAAGAATACACAGCACATTAGTACCCGAGCTGGCACTAGACCCTATCTCCTGACTCAGTCTTTCTTCTTTCCCCTGAGCCACACTACCTCTCTCTGTGCCACTAAGAAGGGGTTTGCATTATTCTGCGTGTTGGAGTGATAGCCAGATTGTTGGCTGGACACATACATTAGGAATCCATTCTGTCCCGAGGGAGGCTTTCTTTGAGCATTGAGTTTTGCACAAAGCACAGAAAGTCTGGGAAGCATGACAGGAATGAAGCTTTGCTAACATGAGAAGGAGAGTCGCTGGGAAAGGGAGTCTTCTTGGCTCCTGCATGGGTTTCTCCTTGCAGATTTGATGTGTGTGTGTGTGTGTGTGTGTGTGTGTGTGTGTGTGTGTGTGTGTGTTTTCAGTAAAAGAGTGAAAACAGTTGGTAGCTAATATGGTCTCTGGCCTGAGTTTCATTAACCTTAGCTCTGCCTAGTGCTGCCCTCCAGCTCTTTAGAAATGTGGTCCCCAGAAGTGGCTGATCGGAAACATAGGGTGTAATGTCATCTGTGTTTGTGGAACTGTGTGAGAAGTTTGCTGGTTTTTCACGGAATTTAGGCCAGTCCTCTGTGTGGAGCATGTTTTTTATTAATGTCTTTCTCTGTGTTTTTGTCCTATAGGAGTTAAAAGAAGAATTCACTCGTATCCTGACAGCCAATAATCCACACGCTCCCCAAAACATCGTCAGATTCAGCTTTAAAGTAAGTGTCCTTTGAGCTATATGCTTGCAGCTTGTGTCAAAGGGAGTAGTTCCAGTAGTACATGATCATTTCATAGGGCGGAAAGATATAATGGATTTCAAAAACCCTTTAAATCGTGTAGTGTTAATAACTTGGGATTTTACTAGGAATTGGCTTTCACTTTTCTTTTTTCAGTATTGGTTTTCCTTGTGGCCTTGTGCTTAGGAATTTTAAGAATTCCTGCTTTTTTTTTTCTAACAGCAAATTTATACTGTAATGTTGCCAGGCTGGATCACTTACAGACTTATAGAATTTTAGAGCAAAAAAGACTTTGAGATCCACTTATTTTACAGATGAAGACAATGGGAAGTTGCATGACTCAAATGCGGTCATTTGTCTGGTTTGTGGCCAAACTAGAACTAATTGATGATGATGATGGTGATGGCTGCTAACATTATTGTATCTCATCACCTGGTTTTCAAAGTGCTTTACATCCATTATTTCCTTTGGGTCTCCCAGTGGTCCTTAGAGGTCGGTATAACAGGTACAAAGATTATTTTCTTCATTTGATAGTTGAGCAAGCTGAGAGTCAGTAAGGCTAAGAGACTTTCCTGTAGACCAGTGGTCAGGAAGTGGCCAAGGTGGGGTTCAAAAACCCAGGCTTTTCTGACTTCGTCTAGAATATGGTCTGGAGTGCCAACTCCCAGGCCAGAGCTCATTCTACTGTATTGTATTTCCTCCTACCGTTTCCATGGCTCCAAGGAATTCCCTACTTAGGAACTAATGTAAAAGTTTTATTTATGTGTGTATGTGTATCCTACATATGTTTATACATGTATGCATAAATAGGTACCATTCTACGTACTATATATACATATACATACGTTTGACTCTAAGATGGTTCTCTATCCACTACGCTGCTAGATGAGCGCGCGCGCGCACACACACACACACACACACACACACACACACACCTACGCACACATATATGTGTGTATATGCCTCTATGCACATGTATATATAGTGTTACCTAGCTGCACACATACTATATATAATATATATGTTATATATTATATATAGATTAGACTTATATACAGAGTGTGTGTGTGTGTGTGTGTGCAGCTAAGTAACATAATTGATAGTGAACTAGAAAGACCTGAAATCAGATCCTACTGCAGATATGTGTCCCTGACTGTGTCATTTAACCTCTCTCAGACTGTTTCCTCATCCATAAAAGAGAGATAATAGCACCTTTCTAACAGCACAGAATTGTGAGGATCAAGTGAAATCATATATTTAAAACATCTTATAAACCCTGAAGCACTGTATAAATGCTAGGCTTTATTATTCCTTATTATATAATTATTATATTAAGATGTAATATTATTTATTATGTTATGCTACCTGTATACATATGTTATACTAAAATTATTTTGATTATAAATATAATAAGGATGCCCAGGTATTGTTCTGATAACTGTTCTCACTGTACAAACTGATTAGGATTTTGTTTTGGCATTGATGGCATCACCTTCGTACAAGATGTGGAAGCTTTGATTATGACGGCTGAGGAAGACTGTTTGGTTTGTTTAATACTTCCCAGTCAGGCTCCAGCCTCTGTTTCTAGTTTGATTGCACACCCTCCATTCTGTATATTTCTTTGCACAGTAGTTTCTTACTCCTGTCTCTGGGAATCTGGGTAGATCCCTCCAAGGTTCAGCTCAAGTGTCATCTCTTCTTTGGAGGAGGCTTTCCTGATCCCCTCTCCTTGTTAGCACCTCCTGAAATCCCTTTGTATGTATTTTATATGCCTTTTCGTATTGATTTATCTGGGTACATGCTCTCTTCCCCTTTCCCCAGTAGAGTAAGTTCCTTCAGATCAGGGACCATCTTGTTTGTCTTTGTATCCACAGTACCTGAGACATAGCAAATGCTTGTTGAGTGATGTCCTTGAAAAAAAAAAAAAGCACTTGATAGAGAAGGCTAAAACTCCTATATTCAAGGTTCTGTGAATCCTATAAGGTGTTTCCTGTGCACTTGTCAGAATCATCCAAGATTCCAAATAGGATGATTGTCATAAATAATTCATCATTATTATCAAGGAAGCCACAAAATGAGGAGTTATACTTGTCAGACATGCTTGCCACTGTCATGGAAGATGCCCAGTTTAGATTTAAAGAAGGGCTCCTTGTGGATATTGATCTGAACTTTAGATTTAAGATTCTAAAGGCTTCTGTTTGTGGATCATGTGCTGATTTCATCAAGCCTCAGGCCATTGCAGAGCCTCCTAAATGAAATCCATAACCCCTCAAAATAAAATTTGGCCTACTTATCCACACATGCAAAATCAAATAGATGAAAAATGGTTTTTGTCCAGACTGTGATTTCCAGTTGGGTGGACAAGCCACAGAGAAATTCCTTCTTGGAGGAATACTGGAGGTCTTTGAGCAAAAGGGTGACAGTGTGATCTATGGATTAGGAAGGTTATTTTGGCAACTGTGTGAAGAACATATTGGAGAGAACAGAGGAAAATAGCAGTTAGGAAGTCATTAAAAGAATAAAAATAAGAGACAGTGAGGGAATGAACTAGGATTGCAGAGCAAATGGAGAGGATACAATAGATTTTAAAGTGTTATGTTATGAAGGTTAAATTGATAGCATATGGCAACTGAATGAGGGAGAAAGAAGTCAGAGATAAAAGAGGCTTCAAGTTTGAATGATTGGGAAAATGGCAGTACCATCAACAGAAATAAGGATGTTGAGAGAAGGGCAGGTTTGAGAAGTCAATTAATTCAGTTTTGGGTACGTTAAGTTAGAGATGCTGATGGTACTATCAGGAAGGACACCCCTGACTCAGGTAGTTCAGCTTCAATATTGGAATGAATGAGACATTTGTAGACTATCTAACTGTTAGCAGGAGTTTTACTTAGCCATAGTATGGAAAGGATACGTTATTGATTAACTAGGTTGTAGTTTCCCTGCCTCCATGTTGGTCTGCTAGTTAGGAGCCTGAGGAAAGAGTTGCTACCTCCTTATGTGATGGCTTTTTGTACTTAGGTTATGAGGAAGTTACAACATCAATCCTCTGTCTCAAAGATGGTTTCAGTTTCTTTTAAAGAAAAACTAGCCTATACCTACCAAACATATATTGCTTCTACCACAAAGGTCCCACACAGGCATTTAGATATGTAGGACTAGAGTTCAGGGTAACGATTAGGACAGTATATTTAGATTTGAGAGTCATCTTCAAAGACGTGATAATTGAACTGATTGGACCTGATGAGAACGTCAAGGGAAGGGGTTTAGAGAAAGGAGAAGATAAGGGAGATAAGAAGATAAGATGGAGCTTTGGTGAACACCCACACTGAAGAGACAGGAGAAAAACAGAAGAGATAGAGGAGCAGTCAGACTGATAAAGAAATACTACGAGAACAATTTCATGGAAGCCAAGGAAGGAAAGGGTATCCAGGAGTACGAGGTGGTTGATGGGATCAGAATTCAGTCCCTTGCAGGGAACATCTCTCTTCACAGGAAATCCACATAGAAAGAGCTAAATCTCACACATGTTGTAGGGACAGAAAAGAAGAGAGAGGATGGAGTCTCTCCTTTTAAAATCTACCATGAGCGTGGTTTTTCCTAGGACAGTGATCAATTCATTTTGATGTAATCTCTCCCCACCCCCATCCTTTAACCATCACAGTGCCTAGGGTTTGCTATGTCATCTTAAAGCACTAAGCCTTGCGACATTTTTCCACGTTCATCACCTAGGAGCTCAGTGGGTGCAGACCCATTAATCACCATGCATATACTCCATGGAGTTGTACTCCAATCCAACTTACTTGACAAGGACAATAGGTTGGAGGAAGGGTGAGGAAGGATTATAGTATCAGAGAAAAATAGTGAAAAATAAGGCAATATAATTGTCCCTGTAGGCAGGGAGCGAGGAGTCAGTAGATGGGGGAAAAAGGAAGATGAGAGAAGGAATGACTGATGGGCAAGCCAGTTTTGGAAGAAACAGGAGACAAAATTAAGAGCAAAAGTGGAGAGCTGTCTAATCTGTCTTCTACCTTAATATCTGTAATAGTCAACAATAGTGAGGAATGCTCAGACAGATGACCCTCAGGGGCTATATGATGCTGAATCATCACAAAAAGATTCCATTTTTTTCATGTCTTGCTTACTAAGGCAAGGGGTAGATTAAAATATTGTAGAAAGAATATAGCTTCCCTACTACATAAGTAGTGCAGAAAGAAGCTGCTGATCAGTTGAGTTATAACAGTGTTGCTGTTAAAGGATTTCCATAGCCTTCATTATAACAGAATTTCCTGTAACATGATGGGCAGGCTGTTAACACCCAGATATCCCATTTGGTCTAGATGTACTTACAGATTATGAACTCAAAGTTATTTAGATCAAATGGACTCATTGTGGACCAACAGGGATTGTAGCATGAAATGAATAGTGACTGAAAGCATTCAGGTTTCAAAATGTATTTTCATATAAGCCAAAACGTTTGTGTTTGTTGGTAACTTGATAATTTTAAAAATCAATTATGATTATATCAATTATCAATTGATTGATTGCATCAATTATAATCAGACTCCTGCCCTTATTCTTACTAGCTGTGTTTCCTTGAGCGAGTCACTTAATCTCTCTGCCTCAGTTTCCTCACCTGTACAATGGGGATAATAGTACCTGCCTTACAGGGCTATTGTGCGATCAGATGAGATAACATATGTGCTACATTTCTTAAGACTTCAAGCTAGGTGTCATAAGTGAGGGGTTGAGGATGGTCAGGACAAGAATAGTAGTAGTGGCAGCTAGGTGGCACAGTGTATAGAGTATTAAATTGGAATTCAAATTCAGCCGCAGACCCTTACCAGCTGTGTGACCCTGCAAGTCACTTAACCTTGATTGCTTCCCTCCACCAAAAAAAAAAAAAAGAGTGGTAGTAAAAGATGGCAGAGGAGTTGAGGCTGGAAGGCAATGTTGAACAGGTAAAGGATGCAAAGAAAGGAAAATGAGTCCAGCACAAGAATAATGGACAGGGAAAATGGGGGGAGGGGGTTATAAGTACTATAAGTTTTGCTGAGCAGGAAGTTAGGAGGAATGAGAAAGAGGAGAAGACAGAAAGATATTATGATCAGAGGAAAAAATTCTGAGCTCAAAATCAAGAAAGAGGTACTCTTATAGATGACAAGAAAAGATGTAGGATATGTATATCCCTGTATCAGTTAGCACCCCAGCATACACAGAGGGACCTGCTATCACAGGTTCTTAGATCTCCATAAAATGAAAGGCAACTTTTGAGGGGTTAACAATTACTTTAATCAAGCACATGTATCAGTCCTTTAACCAAGGACATATATCATTCACCTGTTTCAGGGGAGTCAATACCACGAACTTCAAAGAAAATATAGAGAAATTAAAAGTCAACAGACATGCTTCCAAAATGTCTGACCATTAACATACATACATCTTTACCAGAGAGAGAACATCTGGGTTTCTCAAAGCTTGGGGGATAGGGGTGGCTCCATAGCAGTTTCTGAGAGTCCTCTTACCGTCAAACAAACACTTCTAGTCGGTAAGCCCCAAAGTAAAACCTCACCCTCAGAGTATTTATACACTCTTTAGAGCCAGAGGGCATAACCCTCTGATCAAGTGCCTCAACAGAAAAAGCAAAAAGGTACCTGGAACCCTCCTACAAAATAATTCCCCTAATCAAGCTTCCTACATCAATGAGTGGGAAAGAGCCTCCTCAGTCACATTCAAATATAGGCATTATACTTCTTGATTATATTAAAATAAAAACAGTAAAAGATCTTATTTTACTTGCCATTAAATCCTTGTGAGAGATTAAGGTAGGGTGTGAAACTCTTAAGTCATGGGAGTTGAGGAGGCTGAACATGGAAGCCAGAGTGTTTGAGGTGACATCATCAGATATATTGACGTACCCATGTATTAGGGGTTAGGAGAGAATAAACTTTAATAGGTCCTTAAAGTTAGAGCTGGAAGGGACCTAACCTCTTATTTTACAGATGAAGATAGCAGGTCAATTAAGTAAGTGGTCCAGCTAGAAAATAGCTAGAAAGTGTTTGAGACAAGATTCAAACCTAGGTCTTCCTCACTCAGAGACTAGCATTTTATCCATTACACTGTGCTACTTAAATCATGTTGATCATCTAACCAGCAGACAATCTTAGGAGACTTGGATTCAAATCTTTGCTGTGATGCTTACTGTGTGATTGTGCACAAGTCCCTTAGTTTCTTGCTGCCTCAGTTTCCACATTTTATAAAATAACTACATCAGTGCTTGCATTAGCTTCCTCATGGTGTTGTTGTGAGGAATACTATATAAATGAAAATTATTAACATATTTTCCCTTTCCATGTAAAGATTCCCTAGGCTATGGCAATGATGTATTTTATTTTTATTTTTATTTTTTTTATTTTAAATAAATTTATTTAACTTTTTACATTCATTTTCACAAGATTTTGGGTTCCAAAATTTTCTCCCCATTTGTGCCCTCCTCCCTCCCCAATACACTGGACATTCTAATTACCCATATCACCAATCTGCCCTCTCTTCTATCATCCCTTCCTTCCCTTACCCCATCTTCTCTTTTGTGCTGTAGGGCCAGATAACTTTCTATTCCCCATTACCTGTATTTCTTATTTCCTAGTAGCAAGAACAATACTCAACAGTTGGTCCTAAAACTTTAAGTTCCAGC
>CM053769.1:49895674-49910106 GCA_028658325.1 Potorous gilbertii | reverse complement strand
CGGGGGGAGTTGTAGTATGCCCTGGAGATGTTGTGGGACAGGCTGCCAGCTGGATAGTCCTCAGAGATCAGAGGAGTCACCTCCACCTAAGGCACCCAAATAGCCTGGTCTCTATGAGCCTACCTCTCCTGTCTGGGGGGGAAGCGAAGACCCAGGGGAAGATAATCTTGACCAGGGTTGGGGGGGCGGGGGGAGTCCTTGAGGGAGGATCTGGAGGGGACCAGAGGACAGAAAGGGAGGAACCAACATTAGATAGCAGGAAAGAATTCCTCAGAGATGTGTGGTGTCAGGGGAGGGGGAGAATGGGGAATGCAATTAGGAAGGCAAGGGTGTCCTTCTCCGGGACTCTCAAAGTCAGACTAGTAGGGGAGGGCTGGGGGAGCTGGACAGAATTAACTCCATCTGTCAGCAATCCTTCTCCCTCCCTTCACTAATCCCTCAATTCTCTGATTCTCCAGTTCACACCCTCAGCTCCTAGAATATTTGTGAGGTATATCACCCTGCCAGGGGGCCCTCTCAGGTCATCTGATATGGTCTCTTGCGTGTGTGTGCGTGTGCGTGTGTGTGTGTGTGTGTGTGTGTGTGTGTGTTTTCTTCTCCTGTAGTCTCTTTACCCTGTTACTTCTTTCAGGAGGCTGGCGTCCCTGGCTTTGCTCATGGTCCCCTCCTCTTCCTATCCTCAATGGTACCAGGATGTGTCCTTCCTAGCACCTACCTCGCAGGTTGGTTGTGAGGGTCAAATGAGATAATATTTGCAAAGAGTTTTCCTAGATGCTGCCGCAGCATACCCAGAAACAGGAGAACACTAAGTTCTCATCCTATCTCTGTCAATAACTCTCTGTGGGCCTTTGGTCAAGTCTGGGCCTCAGAGGGAACTTGGAGATATCTTACCTCCCTTCCAACTCTGACAATCTGTGATTCTCTGTCTAACCCAACACAGTGAAGTTTTAATAGGAGAATTTCAGGCACCTTGACAGGCAGTTAAGGGGAGACATTTTTAGGCTGGGAGCTTCCTTTCATGTCATCCTTTGCAGGTAGCTATGTTTTGTACTGATGTGTAGGACAGCGCTGCGTGATTACATGCATAGACAGAAACACTCACCGCTGTACCTATGAATGCATATACACACCTAACCATGGCACAATGTGTAAGCATGTAGAGGGTATCCAAAGTCTTAGAATGGTTTATTGAAACTTTAAAATGCCCTCAGTCTTTTGGTTCAACCCTTTATTTCATTTGTACATTTGTGTGCATATGTAATGAGAGAGAGAGGCGGGAGGAAAGGCAAAGAGTAGAGGGTAGAGAACATGTCTCTGAAATCAGGAAGCCCTGGGTTCAAATACTGCTTTGCTCATACCCACCTTCACAGTGTCCCAGGCAACTCTACAAGACAAAACAGTTGCCCATTTACATTGGTAGAGGGACTTCCCATGACAGGAGATGCACAAGTAGACATATGAGTGCATAATGTGTTCCATTACATGTAGACACAACTACATACCTAATGCCCAGACAGTGCTGTTAACACGTGACTACATGTGGGCTTACACACAGCATCTGTTATACAGGGCTCAGAGAACCTGGGAGTGACATCCCTGTACGATGGAGGAGGAACATAGACATAAATTTTCAGTCTGAGAGAAATCCTAGGGAATCTGGGGGATGATGGGAGGGTGTAGTCTGCCCTGTTTCCTTTACTCTGAGTTTTTCCAGGAGTGATGATCCCCCTCTGGATCTCTTAACCATAAATCCCCACCAGACCCCCATCCCCCTAGCAGAGCCCCAACACGTGGTGGGAATTGGGTAGTGTTTGTGACAGAGCCAAGGAGGAGTGGAAGGGCAGGAAACCTTTGCTGACTGCCCCTATCCCCAACACCTCTATCTCGGGCTCCATCCTCAAGTTGATTCCCCTCCCCCTTCAACTTACCAATAGTGTGGGATCCATGTCCAGAAAGCCTTCTCTTACTGCTTCTGTTCTGCCTTCAGTTCACACCTCTGAATGTGAATGGTAGGAACCGTTGTATAGAACCATCCTTGACCTATCACTACTTTTGAAGGTGCATTCTTGGGGGGTATTTTTAAAACACTTTTCTCAGAGAACAGCCTCCCTCCCTCTCTCCCTGCCTCTAAGCCTAGCCCCTTGATTGGGAAGTCCCTTTTGCCAACCCATCTGTATCCCTTCTGCTATCTGGTCAGTATGACTGAAGAGAAAGGAAAATCTTTAAGGACACACCTCCCCTCACCCCTGTTCCCACAGGTTGTGTTTCTTCCTCCTCTGGCTCCTGGTTCAGAGGGGATGCAGTGGGGGGTGGGGGGCTGGGCTGAGAGGACATTGCTTACAGACCTTTTCCATGCAGTCCTAACTTTCCTTTGCTCTGGAAAATGTGGCCAGGCTGCTGACAGACAGCACATGTGGCCGGACGTTTGTAACTGATTCCCTGGCCCCAGGGGCTGGGCCGGGGGAGGTGGGGAAGGATGGGGGCCAAGGACAGGGAGGAGGAATGCCCCCTAAAGTTTACAGATTAGGGGCACATATACTATTTGCTTTCATTCACCCCATTATTTCTTCTTATTGTGGTCAGGTAAGGAAGAAATAAGTATGAAGGTTTGAGGTTAGATGTTAGGAAGATTTTTTTGGCAGGTGGGTGGGAAAGGTGATGGTAGTCTGGGAGAGTTTGGGGGGTTGCCCTCTTCTTCCTTACTCCACTCTTTAGAGCCACCCTGTCAGAACGTTCCGAACTCAACCCTTCCAAATGGACAATTAACCATAGAGACAACTGTTGGGTAAAGAGCCTGGGAGAAAGAGAAGTGTGTGTATGTATGTATGTATTTATATAGGTACGTGTGTGTGTGTATGAGAGAGATAGCAGGGACTGTCTTTCTCCCTGAATCTCCATAGCTCCAGGCACACAGCAGGTGTTCAGTACATGTTTGCTAAATGAATGAATGTACAGCATACAAGTGAACTTCACTTAGTACTTTGGAGATATGTTTCTATATCATATATTATATATGGAACACATATCACATTATGTATTATATGTGTGTCTGTATGTACATATATGTACATTCACACAATAAAATCACAAATTTATAGACTGCAGGTTAAGAACTAGAGGAAATGAAAGATTCCTTCCAGCTCTGACAGCCTGTGATTTTAAGTAGGGGCTCTTGCCCTGCAGGCCCACAGGGAATAAGATACTCTAACTGTAGTGGGAGAGGGTGGGGGCCAATATAGCTCCTCTCGGTGCAGATAGGTGGAGGTGGTGGCAAAGGAAATAAGGCCCATCAGGAAGGGAGATAAATAAGGTTTTCCCCCAGCAGCTAGTCTGTGTCTCTCCTTTAGGGCCTTCCTAGAGAAAAACTCTTTGGACTGATGTGCCTGGTCCCACTACCTCTTCCATCCTAGCTCATATTCCAACAACTTCACTGACCCTCTCCCTCCTCCTACTCCTCTCAGACAGAGACCCTGACTTGCATGTGATTTCTCCTTCCAGTGACCAGAATCTATTCTTTTAGACAACCTAAAGTCTACTCTCTGCCCCTGTTCTCTCCTCTGGGGCTTAGCCATGATGGATCTCAGGTTTGGGGGGATCTGGAACATTCCATAAGTCCTGTAGCTAGGCCAGATGTTTGCTCTCTGTCCAGGAATCAAAGGCCAGGGGTCACTGGCTCCCTGTGAGGTGGCTAATGAGGTAACAAGGGGGCCCATGTTCCCAGGGGAGGCAGGAGTTAAGTTTATTAGCCCCTGGAATCCAATTAGTTGTGAAGGGTATGAATCTTTTGGAAGAGGCGGAGTAGGGGAGAGGGGTGTGGCTGAGCTGGGTGCAATAGGCTAACAGATGTTTACAACTGGTCAGACCTACTGCTGCCCTGAATTCAGACCCCTTGGTCTGGTCCAGCCACACTTAATCATCTACTATGGAAGGGACTGTGGTTAGATAGTGTCCTCTAGACACTATCTGTGGTAGAGCGTGTCCTCTGAAGGTGAAAGAGGTCAACATAAAAGAGCGAATTAGGTCAGGAGATAGGGAAAGAGAATCTTTGTTGTCATGTCCCACTCTTTGTGACCCCATTTGGAGTTTTCCAGCCAAAGATACTGGAGTGATTTGTCATTTCCTTCTCCAACTCATTTTACAGATGAGGAAACTGGGTCAAGTGACTTGCCCAGGGTCACATAGCTAGTAAGTGTCTGAGACTGATTTGAACTTGGGAAGATGAGTCTTCCTGACTCTAGGCCTGGCACCCTATTCACTGATCCACCTAGCAGCCCCAAAGAGAACCTGGGGAGGGGTAAATATGGGGTAGATGGACTGATCTCTGGTGGCCCCTGAGATCATAGATACGATTGCTGGGGATTGCTACTTCTGATGGTGTCTCATAGATACGATTGCTGGGGATTGCTACTTCTGATGGTGTCATCATGACCAACATCTGTCTCTTCCTAGGCTGTTAATCTCGAAGATATTTTAAAAACCCTACAAAATTGGGGAGTGGGGGAGATGTAGGAGTTCAAGGCAAAGGATTAGGGACTGAAAGCTGGAAGATCAGGGAACCCTGGGTGGTGGTTGCTATTGAGAGAACTGAAGATATTCTCTCTCTCTCTCTCTCTCTCTCTCTCTCCCCCCTCTCTTTTTCTCTCTCTCCCCCTCCCTCTCCCTTCCCCTTTTTCTCTTTCTTTCCCCTTTTTCATCTCTCCCCTCTCTTTTTCTCTCTCCCCCTCCCTCTCCCTTTCCCCTTTTCTCTCTCCTCCTCCTTTTTCATCTCTCCCGTCATCCTTTTCTCTCCCCTCTCTTTTTATCTCTCCCCCCTCCCTTTCCCTTTCCCCTTTTCTCTCTCCTCCCCCTTTTTCATCTCTCCCCTCTTCCTTTTCTCTCCCCCTCCCTCTCCCTTTCCCCTTTTCTCTCTCCTCCCCATTTTTCATCTCTCCCCTCTTCCTTTTCTCTCCCCTCTCTGTTTCTTCCTCCCCCCCCCTCCCCTTTCTGTCTCCTCTCCTTCTCTGACTCTCCACCCTTCCTCTGTAACTAACTTTGGCTCTTCCCTCCCCCTCTCTCTCTCTTGGCTCTTTAGTGTGCACAAGTCTGTTTCTGCCCATCTCTCTCCTTTGGCCTGTGTCTCTTTCTTCATCACTCTCTTATTGCTTCTTTCTGTCCTTGCTTTCACATATCTCTGCCCTTGTTTCTGTCCCTTGGGTCTCTCTCTCTGAGTAGCTGCCCCTTTCCATTCCTGTCATTTTCTGAATCCTGGTTGGGTATCATTCTCGTAGCTTACCTCTATTTCTCCATCTCTGTTTTTCCCTTATGGCCTTCCCTTCCCCAAGGTGGGATCTGCTCAGGGCAAAAAAGCCAGGAGGATGCTTTCTGTACCCCTTTCCATCCTAGAATTCCCTCTCCCTTTCTTCTAGCCACTTCCCTTTCCAAATTTTACCTGTCCTTTGAGGCCCAGCTCAAGTTCCAGCTCCTTCAGGAAGCCTTCCCTGACTGGTGCAGCCATAGGGCGTTCTCCCTTCTCTGGCCTCCTTGAGTACTTAGCATCTGAGCCACACTCTGTCTGTCCTTGATCACACACTGTCCTGTTTATTCTCTAATGGCTTCCTGCACCTGAATCTCCTCTTCACTCAAACTGTGAGCTCCCCAGGGTCAGGAATGGAGGCTGCTCTCTCCTTCTCCCTCTGAGCAGAGGCTAGCCCAAGGGTTTCAGTACCAGTCCCTCAAGTAGGAAACTGAGGCCCAGAATGGGGAAAAACTTTCCAGGAGTCACTCAGGGCTAAGGAGAAACTGCTGGATTTTGGACGTGCAAGATTGGGCTGTGGATGGAATATCTAAGCAGAGTCCTGTGGTCAGGAGGAGGTAGGTGGTGATAGTCAGATCTAGAGGCATTATATTACAGGGTAATCATTCTCATGAGTTGGGGTGGACTGGAGTGAACACCCCCAGTTAGCAAGCAGAATAAAACAAAGAGGAAAGCAATAGGGCTTGAGAGAGAGAGAGAGAGAGAGAGTGTGTGTGTGTGTGTGTGTGTGTGTGAGAGAGAGAGAGAGAGAGAGAGTGTGTGTGTGTGTGTGTGTGTGTGTGTGTGTGTGTGAGAGAGAGAGAGAGAGAGAGAGACTGCGGACTCAGAAAATGTAAGACCTTTTCAGGAGACCAGGGCAGACAGGATCAGCATTCTTGCCTGGAGCTGCCTCCCCCAGGAAGCCCTCCTGGGTTGTTTCCAAAGCTCTTCCCTGGCTTCAGGCCCCACTCCCAGCCCCTGATGATTGATTAACTGGTAGGAGAAGTAGAGGGGCCAGGGTATCCACCCCCACCCCCCAGGGACCCACCCCAACCCCTTAGCAGCTGCCGCAGTTGTTTCATTTAGCAGGTGAACAGAGAGGAGCTTCCCCTGTGCTGGTTTGTTGTTTTTCTTTAATTAAACATCTGGAGTTTCTGGCCAGAGTCTGGGATGCTTCATGAACCCTTTGCTGACAGGTTCCCCCTCCCCCTGTACTCCCCTCCTAGACAGGGGCTCCCTCTCCTCCCTGTCTGTCCTGGGGGAACCCGTAGTCTGAGGGGAAATATCCAACTCCTGCCCTTAGGGAGTTCCCAGTTTGGGGGGCTGAGAAACTCAGGCCCCCCACTTCAAGTAACCTGTGGTCTGGGGTAGAGAAAAGTACCTTTCCTTCTCTTGGAGAGTTGCAGATTTAGGGGCTGGAAGGGAGACATGATTCTCTCCATGGGGAGTCCTCAGCCCGAGGATGCTACATGGCCGTACCCAGGGGGGAGCCCTAGGTGTTGGGGGAGAGATCTGGTTTCACCTCTCTTAAGGAGCCCTTAGTTTGAATGAGGAGGGTATCTGGACAGGGTAATAGTCAGGATATGCAAATAAATAATCTCCAGGCCTGGGATGAGTTGAGAGGGGTGGAGATGAATCTGCCGAGGGCCTTAAAGGTCACCTTCTTCAGTGTTTCCTGTGAGGGCAGTGTGGTGTGGTGCTACCGAGTTTGGAGTCAAAGGACCCATGTTCTAATCTCGGCTTGGCTGCTAACTACCTGTGTGACCTTGGCAAGTTTTTTTTCCCCTCTTTGGGCCTCGGTTTCCTACTGAGGGGTTTGTGCTGGATGTTTCTGAAGATTCCTTCTGACTTAAAATCCTGTCATCTTGTGATTGAGGGTGAAGAGGCGGTAGGGGTGGGGAAGGGACTGTGCTCTCAACCCGAGCCCTCCTTGAGGTAAGCCTTAGCTCCTTTCTGTTTCTGTCCTTTGGTCTGTCTTTCTGGTTGTCTCCATCACTGTCTCCTCCCCCACAGCTGGGGGCTTGGCTGAACTCCAGTAACCCCATTAAGGAGGCCTCTGCCCTATTCCCTCCCCCCTTTCCCCAATCGATACAGCCGGTTCCCTTTCCGGCTTTACCCATGCATAGTGGTGTTGTCTCTGGGGAGAGGGGGTATGTATGGAAGTATAACCAGTTGGCCTCAGGGTGTGCACCCCGATGACCTGAGTACCTGGGTCCTCCTATAAGAAAAGTTCCTGTTCCCCTTCCCAGCATGCATCAAGAGAGCTAAGCATAAAGATTATCGTGGATCTTCCTGTCTATGTAATTAGTGGGGTAGTACTATGGGATCCTAGATTTAGAGCTGAAAGGAGCCTTCGAAGCTGCTTGTTCTACTGCCTTATTTTACACATGAACAGAGAGGTTTGATTTGCGAGGGTCCCAAAGTCAGTAAGTGCAGAATTAGGATTTCAACCCAAGACTTCCTGATTTTATATCCAGCATTCTAGCCACTACATACTACTGCATTATTGTAACTTGTCTAGATTTTTAAGTATATGATGGGAATAGCCGTATATCAGAACAGAAGTGCATCACCATGGACATGTGCCTTGATATAGGGCAGAGAGGTGGAGAGATAAGTCAATTTATGGGTCGTGCCAGACCTAGGTTTTAGAAGGGTCTGCAGAGATCATCTGATCTATCCCACCACTCCTGGGCAATATAAAGGAGGTTACTTCTCCTTCCCTTTAGAAACTTGCTTTTCTCCTAGTATCCACTTAGTGGACATTTGAAAGCCAGTGTCTGATCTGAGCAGGTTTGAGAATGGTCCTTGGGATGTCAGCTTAGAGGAGAGAAGGTCCCCTGGGGCATACTTCCTTTCTCTTCTTTCTGACCCTGAATCAGACATCATCTCCAGCCAGTTATTCCTCATGACTTCTCCAGTTGCTTCTGATTCAAAGGATAGACAAGAGAGAGGATGTCTCATCCCTCCTCATCCCCTCTCTTCAACCTTTGCTGTGTCTCAGTTTCCCTCCTTCACTTCCTCCATCTTTGTAATGATGATATTTATATAGTGAACTTTACATAATTAGCTTATTTGACTTTCAACAGCCCTTTGAGGTTGGTATTATGGCACTCTTATTATCTGCATTTTACAGATGAGGAAAATAAGGCTTAGAGAAATTAAATTCCTTGTCCAGGGCTGTATAACTGATAAGTGTTGGAGACGATTCAGACTCAAGGCTCTTTAAACAGTCTGTATCCACCCTTCTTTTTGTCTCCCTCTTTTCTCTTATTTTCTTTCCCGCCTATTTTTGATGTAAAACACACTAATAAAGGATGAAAGAAAAGAGGCTAGACAATGACATGGGAAAGATCTGGGGTTCTCAGTGAACTCCAAGCTTATTATGAGCAAACATTATGACCAAAACATTGCAGCCAAAAAAAAAAATTATTCAGTCTTAGGATGTAGTAATAGACCCATGATGTTTAGGATAAGTTAGACACATCTGTAGTATTGTGCTCAGTTCTAAGAGCCATGTTTTAGGAAGGACGTTGGCAAATTGCCAGAGTAGGGCAACCAGGGTGGTGAAAGGAATGGTTAAAGAAGTAGGGATCTTAGTTGGTAGAACAGAAGACTTAATGTGGGGGTGGAGGAGAGTGGGATGTGGCAGCTGCCTTTTAGTATTTGAAGGACTGTTATGTGAATGAAGGAGTAGATTTATTCCATCTGGGCAGAATCAGGAGCAATGACGGTACAAGAGAGGCATGCTTCTTTAACTATCCAAGTTATCCCAAAGTATAATAGTGAGCTGCCTCCGTGGTAGGGAGAGGGTACCATTGTGAAGTGAGCCTAGATTTGGAGTCACAGGGGCTGGCTTCTTCCTGCTTGGGTGACCTTGGGTGAGTCCTTTAACCTTAACCTCCCTGGTGGTCAGTTCCTTCGTTGGTAGAATCAGGAAGCTAGACTCAATGGCCTCCAAGTTCCCTTCCAACCAAGTCTGGAAGTTCATGTAGATGTGTAGCACAGTGCTTGGCATCTAGTAAGAGTTTAATAGATGCTTTTTCATTCATTTATTATCACTAGAGGTTTTCAAGTGCAAGTTGAATGGCCACTTGTCTGGGATTTTGTCAGGGAAACTCCTGTTGGATGAAATGGTCTCTGTGATCTCTTCTGACTCTAAACAGCTGTGATTCTGAGCATTGGACTGGAAGTTAGTTGGGGGACCTGGGTTCTAGTGCCTGGTTCTGTCACTTAATAGCTGTGTGACTTTATTGGGTCTCAGTTTCCTCATCTGTAAAAAGGGAATAATAACCCTACCTGCCTCATTTACCTGACAGGGCTGTAAAGTACAAAAAGTACAATTGCAAGGCCATTCCCACTGAAGGCAAGGCAAGATCATTAACAAAGCAGCAGGAAGGAATTGAGAAAGGGAAGGAAGGGATGGGTGGAGGCTGCAGAGACCAAGAAACTGGATGAAATAGAGTCTCCTTTGGGGCTGCTAAGCATCTTCCCCCACTTTATTGTGGGTCCAGGCACTACTGCCATCTTGTGGCCACTAGAGTATGATCACTGTAGTGAAATGGGTGCTGGGTTGGGGGAGAGCTGTTGTTTATCCTTCATTCTCGAAGAAGACCATGACATCATGATGATGACATGACTTGCAGTTGACTTTGATTTGAGTGAGGGAGGGCTGTGCAAGGTCACCAACCTCACTTTGCTCTCCAGAGTCATCTGGATCCAGTGGCCAGATATTCATCAGGATGACTGGAGATGGCCCAGGATGCAATGGGAGACCCTGGCCATTTTAGGCTATGATCTTATTAGATTCTCACTTTGAGTGAGATACACCCATTCAATGAATAGGCTTCTTTAAGTAGTTACTCAAGGATGACTCCTTTAATAATTATAATAAAATCAAACTGAGAGGGGAAGACCCTCAGGGTTTCTGGGTAAAGGAGAAATAGTTACGATTTAATATTTACATTCACTCTGTGCTAGGTGGATGGGAACCTGTTTTCCAGTCTATGTAAACCTCTGTAAGAAGAAGGGACATGCCAACAAACTACTAGACATTCTCAGCCTAAGGGATGGGTAGATGAGTGGTTGCCTCAGGTTGATCCTGACGGTGCTAAACCAAGGCATCTTCCCCTCCCTCCTTTTCCCTTTCTTCCCTTCAGTGCCACCCCGGGAGCCTGTCCTCACCTGCCGTTCCAACAGCTACCCCAAGGGATTCTACTGCAGCTGGCACTTGCCCTCACCCACATTCATACCTAACACCTTCAATGTGACAGTTCTGTAAGTGACTCTGCCTCTAATTCCTAGGGACCATCCTGTGAGTCTGAGGAGGGCAAGGATGGTATTGTTGGGTTGGGAGCTGGACTAGGACTCATCTGGGAAGACTTCCTGGAGGAGAAAGCCTAGAGTTTCTGGCTGAAAAGAAGGGAGGGGTAAGTTATAAGGGTCTTTGTCCTCCCTGATCTCTATCACCCCCTCTCTTTTTCTTTCCCCCTCTTCTCCTTGGGTAGACATGGCTCCAAACTGTTAGGCTGTGAAAAGGACCCAGCCCCCAAGAATCGGTGTCACATCCGATATACACACCTCTTCTCTACGGTCAAATACAAGGTCACGTTGACGGTCACCAATGCCCTGGGCCATAATTCCACAGCCATCACCTTCGATGAGTTCACTATAGGTAAGGTGTGGGTATGAAGACAAAGCCAACCTGGGGAATTGATCTGCTACCAACCTCCAAGAGCACAGAGTGACTAATCAGAGTAGCTGGAGGATTGATCCGCTCTGGCTTCTTGGTGGAGAGGTCTGAAGGGGACAGGCACAGACTGCTCAACTGTGTGGAGGAAGATGCTGGTATGAGTGGAGGCATAAGTGCAGGCCTTGCTGTGGTTAGACCCCGGTGATGTCCACGCTGGTGACTCCTTTAGCTCTCCCCAGTCTGGGTTGCCCCTTCCTTAACTTCCCAGAGGCAGGTAATTAACTGCTGGGGAAATCATTACTTCCGTCATTAACAGCCCATCGCTCCAACACACTCAATAGACACTGGTGCCCTCTGGAGCAACCACCTGCCGGGTCTTCCCTGAGAACCGAGAGAACCAGTATCGAGCTCCCTCTCTGAAAGCCCCAGTTCAGCAAAGCCTAGAGATCAAGCTGTCTGGGTCCTGTCATAGAGCATTCCCCATTCTGTCTGTACCCCATATATCACAGAAAGAAAGGGACTAAGGCTGCATCCAGGGAAACCTACCAGGCTCCACTTCAGGGAGTCCTCATTGTGAGGAACGCCAAGACTTCTAGTCTTCCAGGATCCCCTTCAGTGTTCCTTTGGGGATTCTCAAAGCCTCAGGACCCTGGATCTGTCCTCATCCTAGGGAGCACCCTGATCATGCCCTTTCATGGTCCCTATATTTCTGTCCTTGCTTGGCTCCACCAGAGTTTTCTCAGGACTGTCTCCCCATTCTCAGGCCTGAGGATCTCCCCAAGATTATTGCTTTACAGGTCTGCTTCTGTACTCCCCAGCAAAGGATGCTAAGATATGCCTGGGAGGGGTGGGGGTGATAAGCTCTGCCTTCATTTACTTTCTGGAGGTCTGGATACCTCGGTGGGAACTAGACTTGCCATAGTCATGTTTCCCATCATACTAGGTGGGTAGAGGTGCTTGCTTCCTGAGGGCAGAAGCCAAGTTCCCTCTCAAATTGGAAGATTTTGAAAGGTCTTCCCTCAGATAACGGGTCAGGGTTTTCGGGTTTATTACTGATGAATTGCCCTGGTAAAGATGTCCAGTTCTCAAATTTTCCCTCATTGGGATGTTCCACTGGTGCCTCTGCTGACCTCAAGGACCCACTGATATTTCCTTTCTATGTGGGCAGAGGAGTGGATGAACTGGTCCTGAGAATCCTGAACCTGACTGAATTCTGGGTGGGAGGAAGAGTGGAGGTGCTGGGTGAAGGCAGAGAAGAGGGCCATTATGCAGAACAGCTGCAGCCCTGGCCCCCAACCCCAGCCCCTTCCACCCAACTTAATGGCTTCCTTAAGTTTCGGGTGATGAATGAGGTGTCAGAGCAAGAGACAGGGCTGGGATAGGCGCCTCTCCTACCCCTCCCTGGCCTCCTCACTCCAGACCTCCTCTGTCTCCCCTGGGTTCCCCTCCCCCATCCTGTCCTGTCCCTCCCAGATCCCCCCTCCCCTAGTCTCCTCCTTTCCTGACCCCAGTGCACCCCACCTCCTTCCATCCCTTCCTATCCTCACCCTGTTCCTCCAAACCCAGTCCCTTTCTTCCATACGCAGATCTATCTCTTCCAGCCTTCCTTCTGTTTTCTTCCTAGTCTATGCTAGGGCTTTCACTTTTTCCTTAGCCTCCTCCTAGTTTGTATATCCTGTCCCTAGGCCTTACTAGGTTCGCTACTCCCTGTCTGCTTTGAACCCTCTTATCCCCTCTAGTCTTCTTCTGGCCTGTCCTATCTTCTTCAGACATCCTTTCCTTTTAACCTTCCTCAGTCTTTGCTCTTTTCCCTTTCCAAATCTGCTCTCAGCTTTTCCCCATCCAGTTCCCACCCCGCGTAGATAGAAGATCCCTCTGATGTCTTGGTATCAGTCCTACAGCCAGAACCCCGTTCAAAGACGAAATAGACCTCAGTCTTTGATTCCCTGCCTCCTTGATGGTCCAAAACTAGAGAGACAGTCACCTGGGGGACTGTGGAGTGGAGTAAAGATCACAAAGGGGACAATGGGGGTGAAATCCCCATTCCTATCCCGGGTCTGATGCAGACTTTATTAGTATATTCCCTAGAGCAGAATGGTGTAGGTGCAGTCCTGCCTGGCAGATAGGCAAGCCCTGTGATAAGTGGTGGGGATGAGTAATGGTGGAGACAGTGAGAACGGGGATGGTGGATAGGAGCACAATATTAATGACAAAGCTGATGGTGGTGTTGGTGGCATGACTTTTGTTGTTTTCTTTCCCAATCAGTGAAGCCAGATCCTCCAGAGAACGTTGTGGCCCGGCCTGTACCTAGCAGCCCTCGACGCCTGGAGGTGACCTGGCAGACTCCATCCTCCTGGCCTGATCCTGAGTCATTCCCTCTCAAATTCTTCCTTCGATACAGGCCACTGATCCTTGACCAGTGGCAACATGTAAGTCTAGCTCTCTCCCTTTGGGGACAGCTCTGTGGGAACTTTTGAAAGGGCAGCTACTTTCAGAGAAATACATAGCTGTCTGATTTCAAAAGACAAATATGGGCTCTGGAAGCTTATATTCCTTCTTTCCAGGACCTCATATATCAAGGTCGTCCCAGGCCCATGACCCCCGCTTTGTAATTTCTTTCTTCTCCCTTTCCCTAGGAAGGACATGGTGGTAATGAGGAGGGAGAGGCCTTCCTTCAAAAGGAAGGGAAACTGAGGTACTAGATGGAGAGATGGAGTTCTTAGCCAGGCTGGGACTCAGATCCTTGATGCCCCTGATACTTAACTCCCAGACTGAGTAGTTTACAGGACAAAGTGAGTTGAGAACTGATGAATCTTTCTCTTCCATGTTAGCCTCGCTCTCTAAAAGAAGAAAAATGAAGAGAAGGTGTTGATTCTGTTTGTCACCGTGGAAGGGAGGGCAGTAGGCTGTAGTGGGAAGTACCTGAGGACTGGGAGCCAAGACTCCTGGGTTCTAATCCTGATTCCACCAGTAACTCATTGTGTGATCCCCAACAATGAATTTCCCTTCCCTGAGCCTCTGTTTCTTCATCTGTAAAATGAAGGGGTTGAACTAACTGGTCTCTTAGATTCCTTCCAGCTCATACTTCCTCACAGTCCATCTCAGTGACTCAAATACAGTCAACAAATATTTGCAAAGTGCTTCCTGTGTGCCTAGCCCTGGGCCCAGCTGGACTGTGAGGGCGATGGGGAGAAGGCATAGATACAGGACTTCAAGAGGTCGTTGTGTGGTTGGGGAGGTGATTCGCTCACATGGGACAATTAGAACATAACACAAGACAGCACGTGGTAACTAAACAGGTGAAATTATGTGGCTCTGGCTCTAGGATGGGCAGTTGGCTGAGGCCATAGGAGGTGAGACAGGAGCTAGAGCCTGGAAAGTGGGCAAAATTCAGATCAGGAGGAAGAGAAGCTGGGAAAATGGGAATAGGGGTCCTAGTTAGGGAGAACTAAGGGAGCAAAGGCAAGA
>CM053769.1:49883899-49895174 GCA_028658325.1 Potorous gilbertii | reverse complement strand
GTGTGGTATTGGGGACGGTAAGGAGATAGACCTGGCCAAGGTGGGGGGTTCAAATGTGTGTTGGGGGTGGGAAGCAGCCCAGGGTGGGGGGAGGCAGGGCAGCTGTGCTCCAAATTTCCTGGCTACCACCCGGGCCTCTGGGACATGCGCTCAGCCATGCCTTGCTGTGTCCAGGCTGAATGCGCCGCCCTCCCTTTTCCCCCCAATCCAGGGAATATAGCCTGCAATTCACATCATTTCGGGGCAAATGCACATCTGTATTTCTTTCAACATCATATCCAGTCCTGGGGAAACAGAAAAAACACACACACACACACACACACACACACACACACGCACGCACGCACGCGCGCGCGCAACACAAGAGAAAAGAAAGACGTTCTTCCCTAATCCCTTATTCCAGGGAAAAGGGGAATTGTTTTTCCATATTTTGTCATGGGAAAAACTCACTCAGATGGAAAGGAATTTAAGTGGCTCAGAGCACTGGTTCCATCGCACCCTGAGATCCTGAGTGCAAATCTTGCTCCAGGCATTTCTAGGTCATCCAGCTTTCCCTTCCTGGCCCCTACCCTTACAGAACCCTCATCTGAGGGAGAAATATCTCTTTATTTGAAGAGTCAGTCCTTAGTTTGAGGAAAAGACAAAGTTCAGTCTTTGAAAAACCCTTGGTTTAAAGGGAATATAAACCTATTCTTGGGTGTCCCTTGATGTGAGAGGCAGAAACCCTTAGTCAATCCTTGTCTGAAGTGAAGAATAAGACTAGGCTTCTGGGAATCTCTCCTTTAAGGGAAAGAATTGATCTTCCACTTTGGGAATCTTCTGTCCTGATGTGGGAGAAGTAACCGTGCTACTCGTGCCCTGTCCTGTGAACCCTGGGTCTGAATGTGGACTTACCCTTCAAGGGACCCCTGCCTGAGAGAAAAATAGGTACCGATGGGATTAAGGCTGAGTAACACTTACAAAATGTGAATGGGGACAAATTTATGGATAGCTGCACAGAATGTGTGTAAAGGGATGATCTGAGGGGACTAGGGTGAATTTGGAAATTTTTCCTGTGAAAAGGGAATTTCTACCTGGACTTGGATGGTGGTACCCTATTAGTGCAGGGATGAGGGTTGGTTGAGCCTATTAGAAAGGTTAGAAATGAAAATGAGGGGATCTCAAGGTGATAGGAAGAATTAAGTACTTTTGATTTCCCCTATAAGCTCTCATTGAAGACCTAGGGAAAATATTCCCAAGGAGAACAATCCAGCATTGGTACAGTTGTGGGTAGAGGGTCAGGGGAGGGATGCTAAATGAAGATGCCAGGGCTAGGGATTTGGGATCTCCATTGACGTGTTCAGGTTACAAGTATGCATTGCGTATGTGTGTGTATGTGTGTGTATACATGCAGAGTCCATAGGACAGGATTAAAGCATGCGGATAACACAGGTGGAGAGTATATACAGCATGTATGGTTCATCTAGATGATGTGCTTAGGATGTGAAAGAGACATTCAGGGCATATGTTGTAGAAAGGGTGTGTATATGTCATAAGGTATCTGCTAGAAGGGCCTTAAGGGGTCATGGTAGGCTCATAAGAGGGGAACAGGATCATTCAAATCAATTCAACGAACATTTATTTATTAAGCAACTACTATGTGTCAACATACTACAAAGCAAAAAAACAAATGTTAGCCCTGAAGAGATTTACATTCTATTGGGTAAAAATAGCATTATGCACGTAAGTAAATACAAAATAAAAGTAATTTTGGAGGGATGGTGGTGGGGTGGGGAGTCAGATAGGAGGGGGCAAATTGAGCTGAGTCTCCAAGGGGACTAGGCTTTCTAGGAGGCTGGGGTGAGGAGGGAAAACATTCTGGGAATGGGAAATAGCTTATATGGAGATATAGAGGTGAAAGCTTGAATTTCATGCCCCAGGAAAGTCAAGAACAGTGACTTGTCCAGAACATGAATTTTGTGAGGCACAATGGTATGAAAACAGCCTGGAAGGGTAGGCCAGAGGCCGATTGGAAAAGACTCCCTCTTGCCTGGGCAGCCGACTTTGTGTTCCTATCTTAGAGACCACAGGACGTGGCTGAAATTCCTTGAGCAGGAGAGTGGCATGGTCACATCTATATCTTAGGCATATCCAACTGACTACTGTGAGGTGATGGAGGGATTGGAGCTAGGGAAAATGGTCTGGAGGCTGGTACAGTAGTCTAGGTAACTCGGTTAGCAGTTGTGTGAGTGGAGGAAGGGGGACAGATAAAAGATGTAGTCCTGACCTGTCAGCAGCAAGGTCTGGTTTCTGAACTGCGTCCATCAGTAGGGATGAACTGCTCTGAGATACGCACATTATTTTCTGATCCCCTTTGAGATTTACAGCACAAGCTTACGTGATAACTATAGGATAGATGGGACAATCTATAGCTGAAGTCTGGCCAGGGTTGGTGGGGGGACAAGCGGGGAGGTGCGGGGTGTTAGTCTATAAATAGGCTTGATGATCTATTTGTGGCCAGGGTTTAGACTCAGTTTGTAGCTATGGCTTGAAATCAGTCAGTGGCCAGGATTAAGGATTATTTTATGACTGGGATTAGGGGCTAGTCTGGGATCAGAGTTAGGGGACTGTCATCTTGAATAGGTCAGTTATGCTCATTCAAAGACTTGGCTACGGTCTGAGTACGGGAACACTGGAGTCCTCGCCCATCAGAGACTGGCTACAAACTAATTCATCATGTACTGTCATTGAGTCTCATCTAGTCCCACCTCTTTATTCTATAGATGGAGAAGCCAAGGCTTGGAGAGGTTGGTGCTAGAAGCATTTTAGTCATAGCAGGCTGATATGAGGGGGACAGATTCATTAAAGTCAATTCCATAGGCATTTATTTATAAAGCACCTACTGTGTGCCAGGCATTATGCTAGGTTTTGGGGATGCAAAACAAAGAACCAAATAATCCCTTGCCCTCAAGGGGCTTACATTCTGTTCATTATAAACACATGTTCACAAATAATACAAAATAAATAAAACTAGTTTGGGGGCAGAGTGTTTCGGTTCATCAACTCCCTCTCCTCTTATAATGATGTCCCTGGTCCCTCAAAAAAGGCCAGTCCTGTTAAGCTCTGGTCCCCCTGGCCTCCTGGCACCTGGGAATTCAGACCTGGGCCCCTGTCCCAGCTGGGCCCTTGCCTTCCTTCTCTTTTGGCTGGGGCCTGTGCTCCGTCTCCTCAGCAGAGAGCACCACCCACCGGCTATCCCCCTTGCTCCTCTGGCTTTTAAGTATGTAACTTGATCCTGGGGCCCTTCTCAGTCCCCCTACCCCCAGGTTTACGGCCAGTCTGGCTAACTCACTCAGATGTTCCCCTAATGGAGTCCTTGCCTGGCAGGCCGCCGTCCCCTAATGCATCGCTAATAATCTGGTTCTGGTTTCATGAGCCCCCCCTCCTTTACCTCCCCGCCCGTTAACGAGCTACAGACGGGGCAGCCACCGAGCGCAAGCACACAGAAAGGACACGCACACACTCGATGGTGTCCACATGCTCTGCACACACACACACACATACATACACACACACACACACACACACACACACACACACACAGCAAAAGGGCTCTGGCTTGCAAGTGTGCACATGCATTACACATACCTGTATTCCTGATGTCCATGAGCTGTGCATGTACCCTGAGCAGACACATCAAGTATGTGCAGATACATGTTCATAGTGGTCTGTGTATACACATGAAACAAAATAGTATGTGACTAATACTATGAAATGTTAAACACTGTATATGTGTGGATATCCATGTAGGAGCACACGAATTGGTCTCATTAATGCTTGTGTGCATGTGCCCAAATTGATTTGACAGAAAGGCGTCTCCAAAGGCATGGGTGTTCTGTGTCTTCCAGAACAGAGGAGGCGGACTCAAGATGCCAGATCTATGTTGTCCCACATGTCATCCCCAAACCCTAGAGGAGACACTGAGGGATCCTTCCATCCAGCCCCCAGACAAGATGGAATCTCTCCAAATAGAATCCCATGGACTGGCCTTTCCACTGAGCCCTGGCTTTCAATAACTGCTTGTCTCAAATTTGAGCTTCTTTTGAGTTTCCTTTCCTTCTTCACTCTATGTACCCACCCCCACTCTCACCCCACCTCTATCATTCCTTTTGGTGTCTCTGCCTGGCTGTATGCCACTCTTTCCTAAGTTGCTTAGGATGAGAAGGAGAGATTGAGAGCCTTATGGGGATGGCTATAGCAAAGTTGCCAGCCTGTCTTGAGGCTGCCCACAACCCCCACTGCACATTCCAGTTTTCTATCGCATTGGGTTCTCTCCAGGGTAGTTTTCACCTCTTTCACTAAGAGTTAGATTTTCCTCTATTCTCACTTGGCACCATAGAGAAAGAAGTAAGGGATGGCGAGAGGTAAGGAAGAAGGGAGAAAGGAAGGAAACATTTATTAAGGGCCTCAATGTGCCATACACTGTGCTAAGTGCTTTATAAATATTATACTTTATAATGCTTTATATTATGCTTTATAAATATTATAAGGTGCTATCACCATCCTCATTTTACTCCTTGTTCAGGGTCACACAGTTATAATGTATTTGAAGCTGCATTTGAATTCATCTTCCCAACTCCACTGTACCAATTAGTTGCCTCTGTAGGCAGGATAACATGTGCACATGCCCCCCTGCTTCCCTGGGCTGGTCACTGGTCCTTTTCTGATTGTCCTATGGGAAAGCATCAAGATGTGATTGAGGTGTAACAAAGAAGGGTAGATGAAGCAGAGAGATACTGTCATTCGGGATAGATACAGCCCTGGACTGAAGGCAAAACTCAAACCTTGGAACTTTGGGAGGAGGTGGGAACTGAACCAGAGCTCTACCTTCGTATCTCCTATGTCCCTATTCCAATTCCCAGGGCTCTCCAGAAAAACTGCTACTCCCATGCCAAGGGAAGGGGGGTGAGGGCTCATGTGCTAACAGGTTTGAGACCCTGTCAGATTTTCATTCCTGAGAACAGGGAAAGATGAGGCTTTAAGGGGAGAGTGCCTCTCTGAAGAGGGTCCATTTAAAGATGGAGGGAGAATGGAAGCTTCTGGCTTGTTTCCCAGCTCAGCCTTCCATTCTGGCCCAACACACTAATCTTTTTGAGCCCAGTTATGTTCTTGTTCGAGGTGCAAGGACCCAGCAGCACTTAGGGTCAGGGAGACTGTATATGAACAGGAGGTTAGAATCTCTTTATTTGATTTTGCCCTTCCTCCCCACTCCCCACCCTCTCCCGTTCAACTAAGGAGACTGAATGACTGGTTGCCTCAGTAATAACTCTACTTTCCCTGTGATCAGATATAATTAAAGACTTCTCTGATGTGTAGGAGTCTCTGAGCTTGGGGAAGTGTTTCCAGGGTCTTCCACTCTGGTTATAGGATTGTAACACCTATTTTGAAAACCTAACCTTGTTACAGGATCATGGAACTTTAGAGCTGAAAGAGACCTTAAAAGGCACCAGTCTAATCCTCTCAGGTTCCAGAGGTCCTGTCAGTCAGCAATCAGAGTAGAGGTGATCCGTGGGGGTAAGTGGCGGAGAGGGATTGCAGTTTGGGTTCTCACAGGTCTCAGGGCATGTTAGAGCTGGAAGAGACCTTAGCTCTCCTCCAAATGTGTGAGTGGGGACAGGGGGGATGGGGAGAGAGTTTAAAAAGAGGCACAGTTCTCATCAGATTGGAAGGAAAGATGATGAGATTAGTTTGGGGCACGTTGAACTTGCTTAAGGGTCACATCTGGAGACCTAAATATAGGAGAGCTAGAAGGAGATGGAGGAGGGGACAAGGGAGTTACCTCGAGTCAAAAAGAACCTTTGCTGGTACCTGAAATTGAGAGTCATCTTCTGTAACCTGAATTTTGTAAAGCATATTGCAAAATGTATTCCTGGGTTTCTCAACTGAGCTTGGATAGGGGGATAATTTGGGAAATGGAATATAGTGAATTCCACTCAGATGACCTCCAATTCTCCCCTTATATTTCTGACATTTTATGATTCTGTGAGATCTGAGGAAATCCTTGACTCACAATGGAGAGCTTTTCCCTCTCTCTTTCCTGTGCTACACTGTCTTGGGAGTGGCTCTGATCCTGCCCACCTGAACTCAGGGGCTTATGACTTGCTCCTATGAACAGAGAAACATGGTCCTCATTTCTCCCCCAAAGTGGGAGAAATTCCTGACTTACGTTCCTGACTAGAAGGGAGAGAAATGTCTTGCTGTATCATCTGGACTCCTTGGGCCAGACGCTGATCCTCCCCACCACACGTTAGAGACTCTCGTACATTTACAGCAAGTGAACATACAGAGATATATGCTTGAGCACACAAACACAAACACACTCTCACCCCTCAGTGTTAACATGAAATTCACCCAATCATGCTTAGACTCCAGATCATGTTATATGAGGAATTATTGAGGAAGCTTGGGATCTTTAGCCTAGAGGAAAGACAACTCAGGGAGGGGAATAATAACTATATTCAAGTATTTGAAGGGCTGACCATTTGAAAGAACATATTCTCTTTTCTTTTTTCCCTTGGTCCTAGAGGGCAAAACTATCAACAACGAGTGAACATTACAGAGTCAAGTTCAGCTCAGTATAACAATCAGTGGTTTTTAAAAAATGTCTGTGTCAAAATGCCATTTCCCTGTCTCAGAGTGGCTAAAACATTTCATTTCAATTTACTTCATTTTAGTTGTGTAAGCACAGGGTGCTGGTGAGACAAAGATAAAAATGAAAAAGCTCCTGCCTTCAAGGGATCTTTTGTTCTACTGAGGCAGCTGGGTGGTGCAATGGATAGAGTACCAGAGCTGGAGTCAGTTAAGACCTGAGTTCAAATTCAGTCCCAGACACTCACTAGCTGTATGATCCCAGACAACTCACATAATCTGTGTTTGCCTCAGTTTCCTCAATTGTAAATAAGGGAAAATAATTAGTTCCTATCTCCTTGAATTGTTGTGAGGATGAAGTGAATATTTGTAAAGTGCCTGGCATAGAGTAGATGCCATAAAAATGCTTATCTGACTTATGCTTGTGGGGAGGAAGTGATAAAGTGTGCACAAACCGGCAAAAAACAAAATAAAAAATGAATAGCAAAATGATTTCAAGGTGAGATGAGATAAAGTGCAGCACTAACAAGTGAGGAAACCAGAAAATGTACCTGAGCTGTGCCTTAAAGGAGGACTGGGAGTTCCAAGGGATGCAGGTGGGGAAAGAGACCATTCCACACCTGAGGCAGTCTGTGCAAAGACTACACATGGGAGGAGTGTATAAGATAGGTTGGAACCAGACTGGCATGGGTTTTAAATGCTGTAAATCTTTGGAATATACTAAGGGACATTCCTTCTTAGTGGGGATTGGAGGCTGGACTAGGTGATCAATAATTTTGTAGCCTTTGGCATTCTGTACAAATCTTTAGAATGTTTCACCCTGACCGTGTGGTCAAGACTGGAGAAGGGGATCAGGTGTGGTCAGAGGGAGGGACTGAGGCTCTATACCTAACCCTGGGTAACCTGTCAAAGTCTCCCTCCACCCTAGTCCATCCTCCACTCTGCTGCTGAAGAGACTTCTTTTAAGCAAAGGTTTAGTGTCACATCAATCACACACACACCCTGCCCGGTTCAATTTGCTTCCAATTGCCTTGAGGATCAAATAGATAAACCTCTATTTGCACTTTAACACCCTTACCATCTGATCCCTTCCTATCTTTACAGCCTTCTTAGGCTTTACGCCCCTCCCCATAATCTATGATCCAGTGACATGGGTAGTCTTTTTTTTTTTTTTTAAGATGCCGCACTCCATCTCCTGATGTCTCCGTGGCTGTCCCCCATCCTCACCTCTTGACTTCCCTGGCTTCCTTCAAGATTCAGTTCAAATCCCAACTTTTATAAGGCATTTCCCACTTCCCCCACTGCTAGTGCCTTCTGAGATTGGCTTCCATACATCTGTATAAATCATTTACATAGTTGTTTTCTGTGTTGTCTCCCCCATTAGATGGTGAGCTTTCTTGAGGGCAGGGACAGTTTTTGTATCCCTACTGGTTAGCCCAGTGCCTGGCACATAGTAGGTGCTCAATTAAATGCTTGTTGATGGTGATGAGTCTGATGAAGGTCAGAAGGGAGCTAGTCACAACATGGATCCTGTCCCTCCAAGGATCTTGCCTAAATTCCTTTGGGGTCCTGCCCCAAATGATGTTTGGTCATTAAGTCAGTTAACAAGCATTTCTTACTAGGCATCAGCAACTGTGCTAAGTAGTGGAGATACACAGAAAGATGTGTAGCCTTTCCCTCTCTGGTGCAAAACTAGCATGCACAGCAATCAAAATATTGGGTTAAGTTTGCAAGTTGAGGTAGGGCAGAGGAAGGAATCCCAGGCACCTCTTTCTCTTCCTCCTTCCCTTTCCTGTCCCCCTAATGACCACTGTAAGTGCATTCTGCAGACTCCTTGGCCAGTGTTGTCTGAGACCTGCAGGGCTGCAGCCAGGGGAAAGGGGCGGAAAGGGAGGGAAGGCAGTGGCTGGCTCAGAGCAGGGATGTGGGCTCAGCTTCCTCTGGCCCTTCACATTTATAAGCTTCTTTATAGCCATCCCATCGGCAGGTTAATGAGGAAGTAAGTGACGCTGAGATTAAGCAGAAAGGGGCCTGGAATGAGTGGGGGCTGGGCAGGCGGGAGGGTGCAGTGGCGTTAGTGGGTGGTGGTAGCCCAACCCTCCCCCCTGAAAAGCAGCCAGATTCTGCTCCCGCCAAAGGCTCCCTTGTAAATGGCCCCCCTCCGTGGCGCTAATGACTGTAAAGGTCTGTAATGAGAGACGATGGGGGCTTTGGGTGGCCAGAGAGGAAACCCTGGTAAGGGCCGGCGTCCGGCCGGGCACGGCAGGCCATAAAATTAACAGGCTGTAAAAAGGGAAAGGGCATGGAGACAGAGGGAGGCAGCTGGTGGCAGGGAGAGGAGTAGATGGAGGGACTATGGAGGGGAACATCTGGGAGGTCTAAGAGGATGACCCAGAGAAGCAATGAGCGACTAGCCAAAATTCTAAGAGGGTGGTCTTGGGGACCAACCAGAACAGGAGGTCTGAGTCCTGTCTTGTGGGAATGAAGTATGTATGATGACACACATTCTTCCATCCACTCTCCGTTGAGAGTCAGGTGGGGCTGTAGAGTTGGGGTTTAGGGGTCTGATTATCATTGGAATTAGGTGGCGGTATAACTTTACTAGGGGATTGTTCCCTTTTCTGTCCAGGAAGCCAGGATAAAAAAATTGGGGGTACAGTCAGAGGTTGGGATTGAGAGTTTATGCCAGGGAAATGGGGAGGGGATCAACTGGGGCCTGTGATATAGGAGATTGTGTGTGTGAGAAGGGTGACTCTTGGAAGAAAGTATAAAGAATTGGAAGTGCTGGAAAACAGAAAAGGATCTGTGTCTGGGGATGGGAGTCAGGTACTTTCTAATCTAGAAAAGCAAGGAGAGGGTCACCAGGTAGGTTGGATCCAGACTCAGTAAGACCTGGGTTAGAAGCCTACCTCAGACACATGCGAACTCCAAGCCTGGTTTCTACATATGCAAAAGGAAATTGTTGGAGCGGATGTAAATCTAAGCTCTTGTGACTAGAGCATACCCCTGACCTCAAAATACTCTTGCCCTCAGTTCACCTGATCTCTTGGACCCCCCCCCCTTTCTTCATCTCATCCCCCTTACACTCTTGTATTTGTCTTTCTTCTTTCCTAACAGAATATTTGTTCATTGAGAGCAGGGACTGTTTTATTTGTGAGTCTGTTCTCAGGGCACAGAACAGTACCTGCAACATAGTAGGCATGTCTTAAATGCTTTCCTCAGGTTGAGCTGTCTGATGGCACGACACATACCATCACCGATGCGTATGCTGGGAAGGAATACATCATTCAGGTGGCTGCTAAGGACAATGAGATTGGGACGTGGAGTGACTGGAGTGTGGCCGCCCACGCCACTCCTTGGACTGAGGAGCCCAGATACCTAACAACAGAGGCTCAGGCTCCAGGTTAGAGTCCTGGGGTCTTTCCCCACCCCCACCCATCCTCAGCACTCACTGTACTCATGCTGGGATTTTCTCACATCTCCATCTCTGTCCTGTCTCCTTTTGTCAAGCTTCCAGCCTTCCTCCTTAACAATAAAATCTCTCCTCTATTCCGCTCCAATTACCCCCTGTCTCCTCCTATCCCACTGTACCTTGTCCTTTCACTATCCCCTTAGGCAGTCTTAGTATCTATTATTTCTTTGTATCTACCTGTCTGTCTATCTGTCTAGCTAGCCAGCTTTCTACCTGTCTGTAGGGCAGTATACACTTCTCTTGGAATCAGAATTCTGGGTTTGAGGTTCAGTCCTATCATTTACCATCTGGGCAACCCTGATCAAGTCATTTAACAGCTCTAAGTCTCAGTTTCCTCATCTGTAAAATGGAGATACTAATACATCACTCAACTTCCTGAGTTTTTATGAAGAAAGTGCTTTGTGAATTTTGAAGCCCCATATAAATGCAGGTTCTTATTGCTTTTTGTTCTCTCTCTCTCTCTATCCCTGTGTTCCTCTGTTCACATTTCTGTTGTCAAAAAACCTATTTTTCCTCCTGGTAGTTCTTATCTGATTCAGCTCCCTTTTGTCAGAGAACTTCCCTTCCTCTCCCCTCCTTCTGCCCTCCCCCACAACTCCCATTGTCTGTATTTGGAAGGGAGGTGCAGTCCCCAGTTCTCCAGGGTTCACAGATTGAGGACAGAGTATTTAATTTAGAAACAAATAACTTTTCCCACCTCTTCCCCTACTCTGGTTAGGGTGAAGAATTCATGGGCATCCCCTCCCCAGTCTCATATGCCTCAGACCCTCTGAGTTTTTTCCCTTCCCCCCAGAGACCACCACCACCACGACCACATCCTTCGCCCCCCCTCCCACCACGAAGATCTGTGATCCCGGAGAGGTTGGGGATGGTGTGGGCTCCTCAACCGGCTTCCTGCTGACTGTGACTGTGACCGTGACTGTGACAGTGACCACCATAGCAGCCACTGGCCTCTTTATTTAGTGAGTCTGGGTTGGTGAGGAGCATGGGGTTCTGAGTGGGACCAAGGTGAGAGAGGGAAAGCAGTAGTGTAGAACCAGACCTGGGGGCTGCAGGGGGAGTGGTGGGGGATGCACTGATAGAGAGAGCAACTGGGACCCTGACCAGGGGCCAGGTCAGGATACTGGGGAGTTGGAGGACTTTCAGCTCATTTCCATGCTTTTCATAATGAAATAT
>CM053769.1:49869206-49883799 GCA_028658325.1 Potorous gilbertii | reverse complement strand
CCACCTTTCCCCCTTCCTGTGTTGGAGGCCCCCATATCCTTGACAGGGGACAAGCTACTTAAGAGGGACCTCCACCCCCTCCCCTGTAGGCAAGAGAGAGAACCATACAGCTAACCCACCCACCAAAGACATACCCCTTCTCCTTCATCTGGGTCACCTCCCCCAGCCTCCTCATAGGGGGCCCCAGAGGACTTGGGTAGGGGGTAAGGGGGCCTCAAACACCCCCTAATGCCAGCAACTTTCCCCATACCTCTGGCCCAAGTGCCCCCTCTGGCTTTAATTCCTTCTGCTGACTCCTCCAGGGCCTTTGCCTCAGTTGGATTAGAAGTTCCTAAGAACTCCCCCATTCTCCTCCAGTCACAAATTCCCACACATGCTTTTTCAGTCTCCCCAGGCCCCAGGGCTTCCCAACTCCTGTTTTGTATGGCCCTCCCTCACCTTGCCCCTCCCCAAAGTATTTAATGCCCCATTCATCCTAGTCAAACCCAGTGGTAACTTGCTGTATTTGAATTTTTTATAGATGTATATATACAGGGGAGGGGGTGGGTGAGGGAAGAAGGGTTCTCATTAAACGTCGCCATTTCATGAGTTACTGAGAGCAGACCAGTTATTGGGGGGTGGGGGAGGGCAGAGGGGATTTAATCAGAGAGTGCAGCTAGAAGCAGTTTTGGTGGTTTTTTTTGGTCACAGGGAAATGGCTTCTAGAGAGGAAACCAGGCTAGGGATATTTTCTCAGTTGCATTTCTCTGGATAGGCAACTGTAAACAGTGTTTCCCTTTGGGACTTGTGATGAGATGAGCCATTTTTAACTTAATTTATCAGCAACCTGAAGGAAGAGGGGCTACAAATTCCAACTCAATATGGATTAAGTCTCTACTCTGTGTGAAGCACTGTGTTAGGCCCTGGGAATACAGTGATAAAAATGATAGATTCTCTGCCCTTTCCACTGGGGCAAAATGACGTATATACAGAGGAATCTAGTACAAGGTAATTCGTGACAGGGGCAAAGGAGAGATCCCACAAGTGCTCTGGGAATATCTGATGGAGAGAACACTTGAAGTTGGGAAAATGTATACCTCGAGGAAAGCTTCCTCGAGGAGCTGATACCTGAGCTGGGCCTTGAAGAAAGAAGATTCTAAATGGAAGACATGAGAAGGGAAAGCTTTCTAGAGATCGCTGGTAGGAGTACACTGAGGCAGGAGAGAGAGCTTTTGGAGGGAGGTTGGCAGCAGTACATTTTGACTAGAACTGAGATAGTGAGAGGGAGTAAGGCTCCCCTTGTGACAGATGAAATAAGGCAGGACTAGGCTGTGAAGGATCTTTTGGTCTTAGGGGCAATAGAGAGCCATTGAAACTTTTTGAGCAAGGGAGTAACATGGATAGACCTGTGCTTTGAGAAAACTATTTTTATAGCTATTTGTGAAGAGGTGGGATTGGATAACCATCAACACCAGAGGTGGTAGAGATCTGAACAAGGGTGAGGGATGAAGTCTGATGGGAGAAATGTAGACAGACCTTGACAACTGAATAGATTTGGGGGGTGAGGAAGAGAGGAGTCAGAGATGATTCCAGATTTTCTTATCTGGGTGACAAAATAGTGATGTCCTCAACAAGAATAAGGAGGTTGGGTGGAGGGATAAGGTTCGGGAAGAAGATGAGGTGCCTTCAGGATTGTGGATGTTCAGCCTTCATTTCTTCAGTAGGACCAATGACATGGTAGGGGGGTGATGTCTTGATTTGCAAATGAATTGGATTTAAGGGAGACAGAACTGTGCAAAGTCATCAGCTCCACTCTCCCCTCTGGAGTCATCGGAGTCCAATGACAAGACGTAGGTCAGGACGACTGCCAATTACCCAGCCTTTGGGATATCAAGATGGAGATATCCAGCAGGTAGCTGGAGATGAAGGACCAGATTTGTGTCAAGAGATTGTGTATATATAGATTTGGGAGTCTTCTGTGTAGAATGAATTGAACCTTGGTGGTAGATGATGAGATTACCAAGGGAGAAAAGAGGGCGTAGGATAAAGCCTTGGGGGGATACCTATGTTTAGGGGTGGGAGGGTAGCAAGGGATTCAAGGGTGGGGCAAAAAGTGCCTTGTTGAATTGCTTCACTTCAGAGTTAAGACTGAAGGAAGGAAAGTAGGGACAGACATCTCCATGTCTGTATATGGCATGAAGCTTTTTCAGGGTGACGGCGTAAGTGGCAGGAAGAAGACAAATGGAAGATTTTGTCGGTCAACAAGGATTTATTAAGCACTTGCTATGTGCCAGGCACTGTGCTAAGTGACTGGGACACAAAGAAAGGCAAAAATCAATGAACTCAAATGAACACAATCTTTTCTTAGAGGAGGAGGGGCACTCAGTTACGGTCCAAAATCTAGGCTCAGTGAAAGGAAGTGTTTCCTAATAATTAGCACTGTCCCAAAGTGGAGTAGACCGATGGTGTTGAGGAATGGATTCCTATTCCCTGGAGGTCTTCAAGTGCATGGATGACTAAACTGTTGGGCATATAGAGGGAGGAAATCAGAGGTGTCAAGCCAACCACAACACTCATGAATGTGGCTCAAGCCAGATTAAAATGAAATCAGGGAATGTTTAACCAAATAAATAAGAATACAATAAGACATCGATAACATTACATTTTAAAACTAAGTATGTAGGCTTCAAGGATCCATCTGTACAGATGAGTGGCCCTTATTTCTGTTCTGAGTTTGACATTACTGGCCTAGATGATCCTTGAGATCCCTTCCAACTCTGAAAGGCTCTGTAATCCAGGACAAGGCCTTGGATGGGTTATGGGAGTGGGATGGGTTGGGGAGGGGCAGCATACGTAGACTGTCTGGAGAAATTGGCTCCATGAGTTGCTGTGGCCAGAACGCTAATAAAAATCCTGGGTATTGTCATGAATCTATAAAAATGACTTACATTTATATATTGTTCTAAGATTTACAAAACCCTTCACAAACATTATCTCATTTGAAATTCAAAACAATCTCATGAAGAAAGTAGTGCAACCATTATGATCTCAGAGGTCATGGGTTCAGATCTTACCCCTGATGGCTTTGGGAAAGTCTCCTAAACCTATGTGCTTTAGTTTGCTCATTTGAGAGCTGGGCTACATGAGATCACCTTTCAGCTCTAAATTTATGATCCTATTATCTTTTTAACAGATAAGGAAGCCAAGACTCAAAGCGGTAGAGTGATTTTTCAAAGGTTACAAAGCCTAGCTAAGTGTAGTTGATCCGGGCCTTTTTGCCCAGTGTTCTACATGGAGGAACTCTAATCGTCCAAGTTATTTCCAGAGATTTCTTGTGTGCTTGTGTCCGGCTGAATTATAAAGCGTGGCAGGGAGAGAAGGAAAAGGCACCAGCCCAGTCTTGTTCTTGGAGAATTTATAGCCTAATTGGGGAAACACATACGTGTGTTCGTGCTTTGTTGCCCAAAGGAGACCATGCCATCAGAGACTTGCACTTGACTTTGTTTTGAGGGAGGAGGGTTGTGCAGGTCACCAGCCTCACTTCTCTTCCGGAGCCATCTGAACCCAGTGACCAGATATTCATCAGGATGACTGGAGATGACCGAGGATGAGGCAATTGGGGTTAAGTGACTTTCCCAAGGTCACACAGCTAGTGAGTGTCAAGTGTCTGAGGTGAGATTTGAACTCAGGTCCTCCTGACTCCTGTGCTGGTGCTCTATCCACTGCACCACCTGGCTTACCAGGATGCATATACATACACACAAAGAAGCCCTAGAATAAGGCCAGAACGGTGAGTGATCAAGGCCAAGAGCATGTGACTGATACTTTCAGGGCTGGAAGAGATCAGAGAACAGGGAGAGGTCAGGGTAAGTTTCTAGGATGGGACTTGAGAAAATTCAATAGGTTGGGGTTTGGGGAGTGAGATAGAGAACTAAGCCAAGGTACAAAGGCAAAAATACTCATGTTCTCATTGTTTGGGAAACAATGAGAAGTCCAGTCTGGTTGTAGTACACGGTACGAGTGGATAAGTAGTCCAGGAACCAGATGGTTGAGAATCTTGTCATTCTAACTCTAAGGAGCTGAACTTTAGTGTGTAGGCAATGGGAGCCACGGAAGGCTTTTGAGGAAGAGAGGGCTGTATGAAGATCAGCCATTTAACAAATTAGTGATCAAGGATAAGAGGAGACTGATTAGGAGGCTGTTGCAGTAGTCCTGGCAGGAAGAAATGAGAGTCTACCTGGGGTAAGAGTAGTGGGAGTGGAGAACAAGGGAGGTAGATTTTGAGAGAAGACAGTACATGATTAGACTGAGGGGTAAAGAAGAGGGAAAAGTCAAGGATGAGGGAAAAATTAAATGTGATTCCAAGGTGTTGACTGTCAGATGTTACCATTAATAGAAATGGGAAACTCAACAGAAGGAGGAAATTGGGTACCAGGGTCAGGAAAATCAGGTGAATAATCAACTTTGTTTTGCACATGCTGTGTCTCTGGTACTGTTGTATTTTTTTTTTTATTGCCTAAGGAGAATCTACCTAATTATAGGCAAGATTAGGCCTGAGCACAGGTTAGGATGCAGGGGTGGATGGGGGAATTCTGAAGGATTTGGACACCGTTTTTAGCTCTGGGTACCCTATAACTGACCAGTTCAATGATTCAAAGCCCTCCTCACCACCACCACCACTGACTCAAAAGAAAGGTAAGGAGCTTTGAGAAGACTGGATCAAGGTCAGACATCAAGGAGAATTGCCCAACTGCAAGGTGAGTGGGGAACACACCATCGATGATGAGCCCAAGGTATTCTGAATAGGATGAAGGAAGCACACATAATTCAGTCTAGCAGTTTGTTTCCAAACTACTCTTGGGCTTTCAATTCAGTCCATAGGCCCATGTGCTTCCAATTGCTTTGTGCCATTGTAGGGCTTTTACTTATTTAAATACAGATGCGTTTTAAATGCAGAACAAGACTCAGATGCACATACATATGTGCCTTATGTACACAGACTGAATGAATGAACAAACGTTTATTAAGTGCCTACCATTTGCCAAATATTGTGCTGGGGATACAAAAATACAAAAACAAACAGTCCCTTTTCCTCAAGGAGCTTATTTTCTAGTGGGAGAAATAACGCAAAAGGGAAAGAGGGCCATGTAGGACATGTTGATCCAGCAAGGTACAGGAATGGTGAGGGGGGCCATCAGGGATTTGGATTGACATGCTCCATCTACGAACAGCGGCAGGATAGATTTGATCATATGACAATAGTTCCAGAACTGGAAGGTCCTTAAGGGAAGAGAGTGTATGCTGTACCAAAGCCGTTGGCAAGGCTATAAAGGAAATGATTGTAAAATAGGGGACGAAGGGAAAAGTGATGGAGGTAGTTTTCTGGGAAATATGGTCCAGGAGAAGCAGTCACCAATCAGAACAGCCTGGTGGCCTCAGGGCAGACACCTGCACTCACGTATAAACTTGTGCTCTGCTGAGCAACAGCGGACACAATTGCACACTGGAGCACTGGAGATTGGGTCTGCTACAAGTGTCGGTTATGGAATCTCAACTGAGTCGTCGCTACTGCACCCGAAACCGTTTTAGCTCCCCTAATGGATTCTGTTCCCTTCCTCACCGTGGCTGTCCTAAACTTTCTCTTTTTTTAGATGCTCATTTATTATTATATATGATAATTATTAATATTAAGCATTTATTATGTGCTGGGTATTGTGTGTTAAATGCTGGGGGTATAAATACAAATCTAGAAGGAAACAGACAAAAGCCAACTCCTCCCCAATCCCCATCAGGAGACTTCACTTCATACTTCACTGAAAAACTTGAAATCTCTACATCACCCTTAGCTTTTCCCTCTTTTGCTGTAGTTCGGACAATAAAGTAGCACTTCTTGGCCAACTTCTCTTTTTTGGTTCTTGACCCTATCCTTTCTGCCTCCTCTAGTAGATTGTCCCCTCAGTCCTCCTCTCCCTCCTGAATTTTTCACTGCTCCTTTTCCCACCATCTTCCTCCCTCTTACAAACATACCCAAACATCCTCTATCTTTAAAAAAGCTTCATTTTGACCCTATCAATCTCCTTAAACTGTCTAAAGCCTCTTTTTCACTCCATAAAAAGCTGTCTGTATTCACTGTTTCCACTTACTCACTTCTGGTTTGCAATCTGGCTTCCCATCTCATCACTCAACTGTAACTGCTCTCTCCCAAGGTCATCCCGTGACTGCTTAATTGCCAAACCCAACAGCCTCTCCTCTCTCTTCATCCTCTCTGAATCTTTTTGACGTTATTAACCATCCCTTCTAAATGCCCTGCCCTCCCTGGGTTGTCATGATACTGATCTCTTCATCTCCTCCTACCTGTCTGGGCAGTCTTGAGACTCTGTGGTCAACCCCCAGTGTGTGGGTATAACCAGGGTAACGTCCCAGTCTCTTTTCTTTTGTTTTCCCCAGATGATTTCATCGGCTCCCCTGGGGTTCTGTTATATTTATGCAGATCATTCACAGATCTAATTCTAGTCTGCCTGCTGAATTCAGGCCTATGTCACCAACTGTCTCCTGGGCTTCTCTACCTGGATATTTCATAGGCAAACTCAACAAGTTAAAAATAGAACTCTGCCATTTTTCCTTTATTCCTACCTTCCTTATTTCTCTCCAGGGCAGTACCATTTATCCAGTCACCCTAGCTGGCAAACTCAGAGTCATCCTTGCCTCTTCCCCCTCCCTCCCCTGACATATATCTGGTCAGTTTCCAAGTCTTGCCAACGCTATATCCACCATGTCTCACCCAGCCAACTTCCTCCTCCCACCTTGTGCAGACCCTCATCACTTTTCACCTGGGCTAATTGATCTCTCTGCCTTAATTTTCTTCCCTCTCTAATCCACTCTCTGACACAAATTGCCAAATTTATAGTCCTAAAGCACAGGTCTGACCGTGTCATTCTCTCGTCCAAGAAGCTCCTTCAACTCCCGAGCGCTCCTAGGATAAAATGCCAATTTCTCTGTTTGGCACTGATAACTCTTCTCAGCCTAGTTTTTTGTTTTTCCAGGATTGTTGCCCGTTATTCTCCTTTGCCATTAAATTGTGAGCTCCTTGGAAACAGAAACTGGGCCTTTCCTTTGCCTTTTAATCTTCAGCACTTAATATAATGAATGGCGCTTAGTAGGCATTTAACAAATGTTTATTGGCTGACTATTACTATTCAGGTTCCTGCTAAATTTGCCTACTTCATAGTCTCTGTATATTTAGATCAGAGGTGGGGAACCTGTGGCCTGGAAGCCACATGTGGCTCTCTCTAGGTCCTCAAGTGTGGCCCTTTGACCAAATCCAAACTTCACAAAACAAATTCCCTTAATAAAAGGATTTGTTCTGTAAAACTTGGACTCAGTCAAAAGGCCACACCCAAGGACTTAGGTCACATGTGGCCTCAAGACTGCATGTTTCCCCACCTCTGATTTAGATAATCAGTCAATAGGCAAATACTAGTTAATAATAAATAAACTAGCTTATTTACAATAAATAACTTAATAAGTATGAAGCACCTATTATATTCCAGGCACTGTGCTAAGCTCTAAGAGCTCAAAGAAAGGCAAAAGACAAATCCCTACCCTCAAGAAATTCAAAATCCAATGAAAGAAGTAACAGATAAACTATATACAAACAAGATATATACAGAATAAATAAGGCAGCTAGGTGGAGAACTGGATAGAGTGACAGGCTTAAAGTCAGCAAGACTCATCTTCATAAGTTCAAATCTGACCTCAGACACTTACTAGCTGTGAGACCCTGGGCAAGTCACTTAACCCTGTTTGCCTCAGTTTCCTCATCTGTAAAATGAACTGCAGAAGGAAATGCCCAAGAAAACCCCAAACAGGTTCACAAAGAGTCAGACATGACTAAACAAACACAGAACAAGTAGGAAATAACTAACAGTGGGCAGAAACAATCAACCAGATATAATCAAAGGTAACATTCCATCCTTCATCCCAGTGCTTTTGCACAAATTATCTACCGTGTCCAGAACACACTCCTTCACCTCTCTTTGTAAAAAGGCTTAGCTCCTTCCAGGTTCACCTTGAGGGCCTCTTCCTCCAGGAGGCCTACCCTGATGATTTCCATGGCCCCATCCCTCCAACCTCACCGGTGATCACTTTGTATTTCCCCTTTTCTACCTACAATGTTATTCCTCCAATAGAATGTAAGTTCTTCAAAGACAAGCGTTATTTCATTTTCATCTTGGTCTCTCCCTAGTGCCTAGCATAATCGTGCTTCATAAATTTGTTTAACGAATGAAAAAATATAGGCATGAAGGTACATGCAGATATCAACATGTATGTGCAGAGTAAGACTCATAAAAATGACCCATTACCAATGCATATACATACAAGACTTTGTTGTCATTTAGTCATTTTTCAGGCATGTCTGACTCTTTGTGACCCCATTTGACGTTTTCTTGGCAAAGATACTGGAGTGGTTTGCCATTTCCTTCTCCAACTCATTTTACAAATGAAGAAACTGAGGCAAACAGGGCTAAGTGACTTGCCCAGGAAGACACAGCTAGTCAATGTCTGAGGCCAAGTTTGAACTCAGGTCCAGCACTTTATCCACTGCACCAATGAACACAGGCCCACAAAGTTACAGATCCCAACCCTAATACACAGGTCCAGAGACTCAGTGCCTGGAACATAGTAGGTACTTTACAAATGTTTATTGCCTCCAGATGCCACTCTGGGGAGGTAACATAATGTAGTGGAAAGAACATTGGATTTAAAGTAAAAAACAAAAAAACCCTCAATTTTTAGTCCCAGCACTACCATTTACTATTTGTGCAACAGGAGAAAGCTGATTTTTCTCCGAGACTGTTTCCTCATTATAAAAATGAGCGAGTTGATTCCTCTAGCTCTATATCTGCGATCCTATGAGCCTAATTAGAGCTAATTGGGTTGAAAATAGACTGCACTGGAGGTAGTGAGTTCTAAGCCATTGTAGGTCAGATGATAGCCTATCAGAGATATAAAGGGGGAATTCCTTTTTAGGTACCATGTGGATTAGATCACCAAGATCATTAGATCACCCTTTAACTATGAGTTTCTATGAGACTTGTCTAAGACCATACAGATAGTAAGTGGCAAAACTGAGACTAGAACCCAGGTCTTCTAACTCATAACTTCTACCAGAGCAATGCCAAAGTGAATCAAAATAGAGTCGGGTATTCACCTTAAAGGGTGAAGGTAAGGGGAGCTGGTGAGGGGAGGTGAGCAGTCAACATTATGAAAATGTAGGCATTGGTAAAGAGGGAAGGATGTGACATGTTGAGTGAGAAGACCAGAATTCCAATCCCAGCTTGTCATCTATCCCTGAGGGACAACCTTCCTGAACGTCACTTTTCTCAGCTGCAAAATGAGGGGAATGGTTAAACTAGATGCCGTCTTCCAATTCTAAATCTTATTCTGGACTTTTAGGGCTTGAGGGAGGGTTGGGTCTGAGGCTTATAGATATGGTGGGGTCTAGAAGAACAATATATCAATCAAGCAATCAATTAATCAATATTTATTATTATTATATTATATTACATATTATTATATTAAGGGACATTTTTTAATAAGTATACTCTAATGCAAGCATCTGATTTGTCTATGTACTTGGAGGATATTGAAATGATCCTTTTAGGAGCTAATATACCAATAATACCCAACGCCCACTTAGCTCCTAGGTCCCTTAAACTCACAGTAAGACCACTAGTCTCTATAACAATTATCATTTGTCCATCATTTGTCTACTAGATGGTGCTATGTCTGGTCCCAGGTCAGTGGTCCCATCATTGTCTCTCCGACACATGTACTTTCGATATGCCTGTGCAAGTCATCACTCTAGCCAACCATACAATTTCAAAAGGGGTATTCAAGGAAGAAATCCTTATAGACTAGGTTCTGAATTCCAGTTTAGAGGTAATACAAATTATTTTCTCTAGATTATAAGAAAAGACTGCTTGGAGTTCTAGAGACCTCACATCTTTGCCATTGGGAAATCTAACTCGGTCCAACCTTCTATATTTAGGGAGTCAACTTTCTGCAGCTACATGATTTGTTAAATGGATTCTAGAGATGTCTCTCCTCTCTCATAACCATCACCCTGGTTCGGAGCCTCATTCCCTCTCTCCTAGTCTTTTCAGTCTTTCTACCTCAACTCTTCTCCCTTATCCATCCTCCAAATCCTGTTAAATCGATAGACTTAAATTACGGTTTAGCAAAATTGCAAAGAAAATCCTTAAAAGTTCCAAGTCACTGTAGGTCAGATGATAACCTGTCATGGATATAAATGGCCTCATTCCTTCTCACCTGAATTGATTGCACTTCCTGCCTCTCTTCTCTCTAATCCGTTCTCTACCTGCCGCCAGACTGATAGGCTTAAAATACAGGTTTAGCAAAATTTCAAAGAAAACCCTTAGGAACCTCATGGAATGATTCACCGAATCATCTCTCAAAAGTTTCCTCTTATCAGATTTCCCACTTGAGATGTTGGAGGCACTTGCATCCCACCTGGTCATTCAGGAGATTAAAGGAAGAGTATACGTGTAGGGGACACACTTGGATTCAACTCTACAAGTAATGGAGAAATAGAGACAGGTCACAGCGTTGGGTAGTTCTTGCCTGACTAGAAGGAATCATAGCAGCAGTCAGTCCTAGCAGGATGAGTCCTGCTCTCATGAGTGTCAGCCACTTGTATTGGTGGCCTTGAGACTGGTTTGGTACCTTAGTGCAGCACAGGCCTTGTGGGTGATTTCTGTCACTGGTGGGTAGCATCAAGCTCTCCTGGTAGTTCTCTGTCCCAAGGACAAGATGGCAAATGACAACATATCTCCTAAGGCCAAAGGAGGGGGAACCAGACCAGTTGGATGCCCATGTCCTGATCTCATCTCCCTCCTCTTAGAACAAGTTTTCTTGCCCTGGAGCAAGCATATGCTCTCTGCCTCCTAGTGTGTGTGTATGTGTGTGTGTGGTTGGGGTGGGGAAGGAACATGGCAATCACTGTCAGAACTCTCTGCTCGTCCCTCTGCTCTCTGTCCTCAAGTTATCATCACTCCAGGCCCCGAGGAACGGATAAGGAGGGCACAGATGGGCACTGGTTACAAGGCATAGCCCTAATTCTAGAAAATACCCTTCTCAAAGCCACATAGGTATTTATTTTATGATAAGTCAAGTCATGTGTTTTCCAGTGAAGTCTCAGAACCTTGGGTGGGCCCTGGCTTCCCAAACTTGCCCATGACACACAAGCCAGGGCCCAGCTCTGGTTCCATTTAAGGGCATATTTAGGTTTAGGCCCAACTTTGAGTCTAGGCTAAGCCTGAATCTCACTCTTTTTATGAAGAGAGCCCACTTCCTGGTATCCCTCTCCTTCCCAGGCTCAGTGTCCTGTTCACAGACAGCAGGCTCCTGACATTTATTAATGTTCCTTTACCATAGAGAACATCTGGCAATTAATTATGCACTAATTAGGGATTCAAAGTCCCTAACAGGAGAACTGATTTATGGGCCCAGGGACCAGGAGAGTGGGGGTGGAGACAGAGTACTTCCAGGGAACCACTAAGACAGGAGTACTTAACCTTTTCTGTGTCATAGACCCCTTAGGCAGTCTGGTGAAGCATTTGGACCCATTCTCAGAACAGTACTTTTAAGTGCATAAAATATGATACATAGCATTATAAAAGAAGCCAAAAGCTAGTGAAAATAAAGATTGAAATTTTTTCCCTTCCAAGTTCATGGAACTACAGTTTAGGAATCTTTGCTCTAAAACAAAGGTTCTCAAACATTTTAGTTAGATTTCTTCTTTATGCTCAAATTATTGAGGATCTACCAAAGAGTTTTTGTATGGATTCTATCCATTGATGCTTACCACATTAGAAACTTAAATGTCTGAGTATTATTATGAAAAGAGTTTTAATCCCATAGACTCCCTGGAAGAAAGGGTCTTGGAGAAAGCCAGAGGTTCCCAGGACACACTGAGAATTTAAGACAAGGAGTCTACTTCTCTTTTCCAGATCCCCTTCTCTTCAGAGCAAACAGTGACACCTTTACTAGGACAAATAGCTCCTGATAACCTCAGGCCGAGGGTACATGACAAGTGCTTGCCTCTTCCTATGTCCCTGTTCTACAGAGATTCAGACCAATCAAACAGATGAGAATTTAATGCCCAGATCTGGGTTAAGAACCTCTCTAACTATCCGAGTTAGGGAAGAGCTAGGTAGTATAGTAGATAGAGTTCTGGACTTGGAATCAGAAAGACCTGAGTTCAAATCCACCCTCTGATACTTATTAGTTGTATGACCCTGGGTAAGTCATTTAAGCCCTGTTTGCCTCAATTTCCCCATCTACAAAATGGAAAAAATAATAGCACACATTTTCTAGGTTGTTATGCACATCAAATAAGATAATATTCATAAAGACCTTAATCCAGTGCCTGGCACAAAGTAGGTGCTTAATAAATGCCTGGCATGTAATAAGGGCTTAATAAATGTTTGTTCCCCTACTCCCCTCATTAGCACACAAGTGAAAAGGAGCAGACAGATAATTAACATCTCTCAGAACATTTGCATCATTTTAGAACCAGAGAAGTCTAGATGTTAAAACGCTTAGTGACCCCACCTGTGCTATGCAGGAATGCTCTAGGAATCATCCCTGGCAAGCAGTCATTCAACCTACATTTTAAACACCCTCCATGACAAGAAACTCAGTGACTGCTTAGGAGCTGAAATCCACATGACCTCCATCCTCTTGTCCTGGTTCAGCCCTCTAGAGTTACACAAATCAAGTGAGGGAGGCCAGTTTTGCATAGTGGTCCTCTGAGATACTGTGATGCAGTGGAAAATTCATTGGCTATGAAGTGAGAAGGCTTGGCTTGGCATCCTTTACTCTGATACTTTACAATGTGCCTTTGGCCAACCGTTTTTCCTTATTTTCCTTTATAAAAATGAAGTGACTGGATTAGACAAATATACGATCTGAAATCTTGAAGTTTAAACATCCCTAGTTCCCTCAGCTACTCATCTTACAAGATGGATTCACCAATCTGTTTGCCTTCTTCTAGACGCCTCATGATTTGTCGATACTCCCTGTTCAAATATGGCACCTTGAACTCTCAACTCAATACTCCAGATGTGGTCAGAGCAGGAGAAAGGCCAGTCTTATTATAATTTCACTCACTCTGGCCCCTGGGCTTCTATTAATGGAGCCCAAGAGTTTATTGTATCCATCAGTTTAGTCTTTTCTCTTTCTGCTCTTTCCAGGTTCTTCCTCTTCTGAAAGATGGAGGGAAGGATGAGTCCAATGGGTGAACAGTCCCTGGATCTGCCCTGGGTATATCTATTTGGTGCTCTGAGGTCCCTGGTCAGTCCCTCAGCCCACCCCGTAGTTCCATGGTAGTAGTAATCTGGCCTCAATTAGTGTGACATGGGAAAGCAATTAGGGTGTCAGAGGCTGTAGGTAGGGAGTGTGTATGTTTGTGTGTATGTGTGTGTGGGGGGTGGCAACAGCACTGTCTAAGGAAGCATGATGTTTACTGAGCCATAATGGGCCAGCCAGCAATCTCAGAAACGAGGGTAGGGATAGGGAAACTGAGCAACTGCTCCCAAGGTTCCCTAAAACAGGAATAGTGTGACCCAGATCATCAGATTTAGAGCTAGAAGTGACCTTAGAGACCATCAAGTTCAACCCCTGCATTTCAGAGACAAGGAAACTCAGGCACAGTGAGGTTATGTGACTTGTCTAGGATCACACAGCTAGCAGGTAGGTAGGACCTGAACTTTGTCTCCCTGATTCTAAGTCCAATGCCTTATCCACCAGCCCACACTGCCTCCTGGAGGTGGGGGGAGTGGCTAGAATTGGATTCAGAGCATACACCCTGAACCCCAAATGAGGACCCCTACCCCTAAATATGCTTCTTATATCTTAATGATCATCCTAGAGGTGGAAGCCTAGGCAGATAGGCAGATAGAACAAACAAAAGAGAACTTACAGCCAATCTCTTCATTTTACAAAAGAGGAAACTGAGGTCAGCATAAAACCACTGAATATTCTGTGCAAGGTAGTTTGGCATTGTAGATAGAGAACTGGCCACAAATCAGGAAGATTTGGACTCAAATCCTGCTTCTGACAGCTATTGACTGTGTGATCAATATACAGCTGCTCAGTGGCCCCAAGGCAACTCTCCGAGACCAGAAATTGCAAAACAGTTACTGATTGAAGGAGTTTCCTCCAGACACTTCCTTATTCCAATGGAACCATACATAGGTCATGGGCCAAGCATCATGTTAAGATGATGGGGGTGGCTACAAAGAGAAAGGAACATGGATTCCTCTATCAAGGAGGTTTTAATCTGAAAACATAGATGAGTAATCAAAAGCCAACAATACAAAGGAATTCAACCATACAAATGTGAGTTCAGTGCCAAGAAGGAAGCATTTATTAAGTACCTACTCTGTGCCAGGCCTCCAGGCTAAGCTTTTTCCAAATATTATTTCAATTGAATGTCACAGCAGTCCTGTGAGGTAGGTGCTATTATTATTCCAGAGGAGGAGGGGGAAACTGAGGCAGACAGCGGTCAAATGACTTGCCCAGGCTCATC
>CM053769.1:49811806-49868706 GCA_028658325.1 Potorous gilbertii | reverse complement strand
CAATCACATAACGAGCAAATGTTAGAGGTGGGCCTTGAACCCAGGCCTCTTCTGCCTCCAATTCCAGCACTCTTTCCAAATGCTATGGAGATAGTTTATCTATATTTCAGCCAAGCATTTAACACAGTCTCTAATGCTATCCTCATGAACAATGAGATATTAGTCAACTGGACCTAAAGAATGGTCGTATTGACTCAATTTCAGCTGGGAAGGAAGTCTTATAATATCATAGAGTTCTATCCATGATCCTCTGCTATTTCACATTTTTACTAGTGATTTGAGTGAAACTGTAGATGGTATGCTTATTAATTGTAGATGATGAAAAGTAGGGAGAGATAGCTAACATAGTAGATGGCAGTTGGATTACAGGAAGATCCTGTCAGGCTTGAATGATGGACAGAATCTAAGGAGAAAGAATTTAGTAGAGAAAATGTAAAGTCTATGTTCAACAATTGGTTTATCAAGTACAAGTTGGTAGAGGCATAGCTAGACAATAGTTTGTGTGAAAAAGACCTGGAGGTTTTAGTAGATTGAAAGTCAACACTTTGACATGGCAGCCCAAACAGCCAGTGTGGGATTGAGGGGCAGAGAATGCCCATCAAGAATGAGGCCAGTGAGGGACAGCTAGCTTGGAGTTTAGTAGAAATACTAGGGCTGGATATAGAAATCTGGGAATCATCTACAAAGAAATGATAGGGGAGAAGCAGCTAGGTAGTGAAGTGGATAGAGCACTACCCCAAAGTCAGGAGGATCTGAGCTCAGATCGACCTCAGACACTTACTAACTGTGTGATCCTGGGCTGATTGCCTCCCCAAAAACAAACAAAAAGAATGAGGGCGGTGAGAGTCTTTTTGCACTCTGCCCTATGCACATGTCATATTGAGTCCAGTTCCAGGCACCACATTCTAGGAAGAACAGATACAGGTTCAAGGTTGCCAGGAGGATGGTTTCTAGGATGGTGAGGGGACAGGAGCTTTACAAGGATAGGTCAAAGGACCTGGGAATGTTTAACCAGGAAATGAGAAGATTGTGGTGGGGAAGGGGAGAGTGGCATGATTTGAAAGGCTGTCCTGTAGAACAGAAACAGAAAGCAAAACTAGGAGCCATGTGTGAAAGTTGCAGAGGCAGATTTTAACTGGAGAGAAGGAAAAAATTCCTCATCATTACAGCTATCCAAAAGGCTTCCCTCTGAGGTTTTTAAGGCCAGATAAGCACTTGTCAGGGATGCTCCCCTTTCATTTCTTTCTTCTCCTTTTGTGGAGGTAGTCAGGGTTAAGTGACTTCTCCAGGGTCACACAACTAGTAAGTATCTGAAGCTGCATTTGAACCTAGGCCCTCTAGACTGTAGGGTCAGTATTCTGTCCACTGCACTACTCAGCTGCTGCTCTGCCCTTATCATTTCTATACAGATAATTCCCAGATTTCTATATCTGGTCCTAGTCTCTCTCCTGAACTTCAATCCCATATCACTAACTGCCTCACCAACATTTTTCACTGCGTATCCCTTGGGATCTTAAACCCAGTATGTTCAGAACAGAACTCACTATCTTTCTCGGCAAACCATCCCCTCTGTCTAACTTCCCGGTTCCTGTTACACAGTCACACATGCTTACAATCTAGGAGTTATTCTCATTTTCTCTCCTTTCCTCTCCTCTCCTCCCCTGTTCCCCATCTAATCAGTAGTCAAGTCTTGTGATGCCTACATCCTCAACACCTCTCCCGTATATTGCTTTCTTTCCACTCCACAAGGAGTTCTTTCAGGCTGTTCTCTTTTCTCACCTGGACCTTGTTTGATCTCCCAGCCTTCAGCTCTCCCTTCTCCAGTTCATCCTCCAGAACTGCCAAATGGATATTCCTAAAGCACAAATATGACTGTTAACCACCTGCTCCGGAAACTTCAGGGGCTCCCTATAGGCATCATGATAAACTCCTGGCATTCACAGTCCTTCACGACCTGGCTCCAGCCCACCAATCCAGGCTTATTCTATGCTTCTCTCCCTTGGGTTCTTAGATTGTTCTCCATTCCTGAAATATACTCCTTGCTCACCTCTACCTGGCAGAAAAACTTCCTTCGAGGTTCTGTTCAATTGCCACCTCTTACATTAGGGCTTTCCTGATCCTTGTCCCTCTACTTTGTCTATATTTTGTATTTGTCTCTCTGTCTAGGAAAGCATCGGTGACATCATCATGGGGTAAATGATGCTTATTCTGCACCTTGGTGGATGAAGAGGATTTTCTAGATGGAAGAGAAATGCATCCTGGGTAGAAGGAGCATAGTAAGCAATACTGCAGGGGTGGGAAAATGTGTGCTATGCTCTGGAAATAGTGAGGAGGACAGATGGGCTAAGGCTTAGCATGGGAAGAGGGTTGGATAAAGAGTTGTTGGGGTTAGGCTGCGGAAGGCTTTGGATGTGAGGCCGAGAAGATTGGCAACGGTAATAAACCACTGACATTTTTGAGTGAGGGAGTGATATGATTAGAACTGGGCTTTAGGAACATTCATCTGGAAGCAGCGCAGAGGACAGACGAGAGAAGGGAGAGGGTGGAAGCAGAGAGACCAACTAGAAGGCTATTTCAGTAATATCAGGCTGGAACTGTGAGTATTTCAGTGGGAGATGAGAAAGGGATGAGTTAGATATTGCTGAGCTGGAATGGGCAGGATTTGATAAGTGATTGGAATAGCGGAACGAGAGGCTCTAAGATGGTTCTGAAGTTCAGGCCTGGGTTATTGGAAAATGATGGGGACATTAACAGAAAGAGACAGGTTGGGGAAAACACCAAGTCTTTTAAAAAGAATGAGGAATTAAGTTGGGAACATGCTAACTTTGAGCGTGATGGTCAGCAGGAGATTGGAAGTACAAAGCTAGAGCTTGGGGCATAGAGATTTTGGAGTCACAGTGACTCCAAATAGAGGTGAGAGTTGAAGTCATAGGAATATATCACCTAGGAGAATATACAGAGAAGAAAGACGGGGAGATGTCTACATGGAAGGGTCAGGAGATATGTGCCAGGGTAAGAGGCAAAGACTGAGTAGTCAAACTGGCAGGAACATATCCACTAAATTCATGGTCACAGATCACAATGAATGGAAAGAGGTTCTAGTTGAGAACTAGTCAAATGCTTTATAGCAAGGCAAAGAAAAGGAGTGAATGGAGAAGAGGCATTTGCAGGTCAGTGGTAGCCTTAAAAATAGGCCAGGGGTGGAAGGAAGCCAGATTCCAAGTAGCTGAGGGGAAAATGGGCAGTTAGAAAGCAGAGATAGTAAATACATTCTTCTTTTCTAAAAAGTTTGTCAGAGAAAGTGAAGCAAGAAATAGAATGATAGCTTAAGGGGTCAGCAGGGTCTGGGAGGATTTTTTATTGAAGACAGAGAAGGTTTGACTAGGGGTACAAAGTGTATCCTTCTATCTCTCTTTGCCCATTTCTCTCCTTCCTGCCTAAGCACCCCACTCCCCACCCCCAATTCTGGCCTGGTTCTTTCTGTGCTCAGGGCTCTTTGTCCCTCACACAAAGCCCTTCTGTGTGGGCTCAAACAACAGGTCTGATCTCATGCTCCTCGAGTTTCCCGGGCCCTGGGCAAAGCTCCCTTAGCTTTGGCCTGAGATAGGCAGGGCTGGGACTGTTCCTAAATTTTGGCTTGGCCCCCAGAATACTGAGCACTTGAGGTTAAGCTCTTGAGAACAGTGTTAAGAGATGCCTTTATTTAAAGCATCTCTTTAAAAATATGAGGCACCAGCAAAGGAGGAAGAGGAAGAATGCTTAGATGAGAGGGAAGTGGTCCATTGGAGGGCAATGTCACATTAAAGAAATGTCCTCATTTCCAAGAAGACTTTGATTTTTAGTGTAGGTCTGTTCTAGGGGTGTGCTTGACACAGCTCCTACCATCTTGTGAGAGTCAACCGTCAAATTTCTAGTATTCACATTTATACCTCGGAAACCAACAGAAGCTACAAATCAGGGCTTGATTTCTTGTTTCGTTGATTGTCTAAACTTAAGAAAATGATGGATAAAATGTTAATAACGACGATTAAGCTTAAGTGCATTATACATCCATTTTTTTTTCTTCCAGAGAATTGGTGCTTAAACAGTTATTAGCATATCCCTGGTCCATCCCATTAAGACCACACTAAGCTGGAACCTCATGACTCTAATAATCTCCTGATTGACATCCCTGTCTCTGGTCTCTCCCACTTCCAATCCATTCTTCACTCCACTATCAGCCAAATTAATCTTCTTAAAATACAGTTCTGGTTATTTTCCCTCATTTCCTGAGGATCTTTCAATAGCTCCCCCACAGAATCAGGATATTAGGTCTGGAAGCAGCCTTGAAGATGATCTTGTCATTTTACTGATGAGGAAACTACAGCTCAGGTGACTTGCTATTAAGTGCTAGAGCCAAGATAATTGTCAAGTCAATTGACTTCAAATCCATCGAGTCCTTTGTGCTACACTATCAATCCAAACTCTTTAGCCTGGCATTTAAGGCTTTCATGATTTGACCTCAACTGACATGTCCATCATTCCCCTCAAGTACCCACAGGAGCCATCTCCAGTCATCCTGATCTTACCTTTGGACTCAGATTGAGGAGAAAGCAAGGCTGGTGCCCTTGCATAGCCCTCCTTCACTTAAATCCTATTCACTTGCAAGTCATGGCATCATCTTCTTGATGTCATGATCCTCTTTGAGAATGAAGGACAAAACAATGAAAGATAAACAAGTACCCTCTGTCCCAGCCAATCGTATTTCCTTGTGCTTGTTTCTACCTCTGACTGTAGGTCAGAATCCAGAAACACTCATGCACACATGATCACAAGTCTCCACCCAACCACAACTCATTCAAATGAGTCCAAATCCTACCTATCTCCAAATTCCATTTCCCTTAATTCCTGCCTCATCCATGAAGCCTTCCTTGAACCCCTAGCTTTCAATTAGCCCCATCTTCTCTGAACCCTAGCAGAGTGTGGGGAACACCCTGTGTCGAAATAGCTTCTATTGATGTAGCTTAGCAACTTCTATTCAAATCATAATCCTAGAGAGTTGCAGGAGGTTCTGAGAAATTAAACAACTTAACTATGGACACAGCCAGTATGTGTCAGAGGGAAAATTTGAGCCTTAGTCCTTCCTCAATCTGAGGCTTACAGTGCCCTTTGAACTGTGATTTTGAGTCACTTAATAAATATTTATTCACAGAATCCCAGAGTCTCGGAATTGGAGTAAAACTCAGAGGCCATCTGTTGCAATCCATATATACAAGGACTTCCCTTAGAACATACTTGAAGAATGGTTGGTTCTCTAGGCTCTGCTTGCGTCCCTTCAGGGAAGGGAAGCTCATTCCCTCTCAGAACAGACTATTCCAATCAGTTCTGATTGTTAGGGAGCTTTTCTTTCCCTTCCAATTCTACCTGCTGTCCCAAATTTCACCCTCTGGGGTCAAAGAGAATGAGTTTAATCTATAGTCCATATGACAGCACTGCTTTCATTGGTGTCTTTGGAATGTTGGCCATGGCTAATGGAGGAATGAAAAGAAGGAACCCAGCTGACTTGTCTACTTCTCCTAGTGTACTAGTGGGATGATCTGTCTTGGGAAGCAGTGAGTTCCATCCAACTGAAAATTTGATTACCTATTTACCATTCCCTATTACCCTACCCTCAACATGATCCAGTCAAACTGGCCAATTTCATCTTTCTTTACTCCCTCTCCCATCTCTTGGGAGATTCAGCCCTTGTACAGGCTGCCCCTAAGCCTAAAATGCTCTCCCATCTTACATTCACCTCTTATAACCCTTACCCAGTTTCTTTCTTTCTTTTTTTTTTTTTTTTTGCAGGGGGAGGCAATCAAGGTTAAGTGACCTGCCCATGGTCTAGTGCCACAGCTAGTATGTGTCTGAGGCTGGATTTGAATTCAGGTCCTCCCGACTCCAGGGTCAGCACTTTTCCCACTGCTCCACCTAGCTGCCCCTCTTACCAGCTCTCAGGGTTCATACCACCTCCTTTAAAGGGCCTTTCCTAATTTTTCCAATTGTGAATGTTCACCTCTACCACTACTGTGTGTTTGTCTATATCCTATACAAATATATTTTGTATATGTTTCATTTATCTGTGAACACATAATAATAATATGTAAACTTCTTGAGAGCAAGTGATATTTAATTTTTTGTGTTTATATCCCCAGTGCTTAGCACAGTGCCTTCTGCAGAATAAATACATGCTTAATAAATGCTTCTTGGTTTTCACCTTCCCTGTTCTGCACACTTCAGCTCTCTAGGATGACATCAGCTGTTTTAGTAGCTCTGTTGATTTCTAGCTCACTTTCATTGTGAAGAACCCCTGGTTTCCTTTGTCACCTTTTGTTGGAAGACTTTCCCAATCTCTCCTCAGGTGTTAGTACCTGATATCCTTGAAATTGCTTTTTTAAAATTCAATTTTTATTTTCAGTTATGAATTCTCTCCTCCCTCTCCTCTCCCCTTCCCCCACTGAAAAATCAAGAAAAATAAAATCCGTTGCATACGTAGTCTGGAAAAAGAAATTCCCACATTATCCCTGTCAAAAAACCAAAAGCAAAAAAAAAAAAAACCCAAACAAAAGGCTTTGATCTGTTCCTTGAAATCAAGATGGTTTCATTTTTGTCTTTGTCTTTGCAGCTTCGTAACACTTAGCACAGCCTGGAATGCAGTAGGTGTTTAATAAACATTTTTTAAATTTAATTTAATTTAATGGATTTTTATTAACCAGGTCTTCCACTAAATCCCTAGATTGTTTTTCACATAAACTGTTGTTTAGCCTGTTGTCTCCCATCCTGTACTTGCCCTGTTGATTTGTTTTTTAACTTAAATTCAGGACTTTACGTTTATTTCAATTAAGTTTTATCACACGAGATTTAGTCAACCATTTTTGTCTGTCAAGATATTTTGATATTATATATGTGTAGGTATGAATATGTACATGGGTGCATGTGTGTATCTATATAGATACACAGACAGAGGGCACAGGGTGAGCTGAATATGAAGGGAGAATACCTAAAAAATAAAATTTACTGTTGAGTGGAATGTACTAGGAGTAAGAGAAAGGGAGAGGTAGAATGTAGCAAATCATCTCACATAAAAGAGACATGAAAGAGCTTTTACAATGGAGGGGAAGAGGAGGGAGAAGAAAAGGAATAAGTGAGCCTTACACTCTTGGGATTTGGCTTAAGGAGTCTAGCTCATTGCTCTATATTTCATATAATCTATTTTTTTGAAAAAATAGGGTATTTTTCTCTCTTTAGTATTATCATATTTCTACTCTCCACAATTTTTCAAAGATTACTAAGAGTATCTTAACAGTCACATCGGCTAATAATTTCATTTTTCATGAGGAAAATGGCTTAAGGAGGGAATAACACACACTCAATTGGATATGGAAATCCATTTTACCCTGCAGGAAGGCAAGGGGGAAGGGGATAGGAGAGGGAAGATAATAGGACAGCAAATTGGGGAAAGGGATAATCAGAAGCAAACACTATTATTGGAGGACAAGTCAAGGGAGAGGATGGAATTAATGGAGGACAGGAGAGGACAGAGGGAAATGTAGGTTAGTCTTTCACAACATAACTATTATGGAGAATAAAGAAATAAGGTAAGAGTTGCATAGTATTGTTTTCTCTTCGTATATTGCAAGAAAATGGTAAAAGAGATGGTTTTAGAAGATTTGTATGAACTGATACAGAATATAGTGACCAGAACCAGGAGAAAAATTTATATAATAAGGACAAAATTTCAAAGAAAAATAACTTTGAAAGATTTAAGAACTCTTAGCAATGCAATCACCAACCACCACTCCAGGAAACCAATGATGAAGCATGCTACCTACCTCTTGACCAAAAAAAATGAAAAAAGATGGACTTGTGATGCTGAATAAGACATTTTGTTTTTAAACAACCAATGTGGGAATTTGCTTTCCTTGACTATGCATATCTATCACAAGGTTTTGTTTTCATTTTTCTCCTTTTCAATTGGAGGACAAAAAAGGGAAGGGTTGACAGAACAACCCATAAAAAGAAAGTAAAAAGGTTCAAAGAAGCATTTTTTAATGATTAGACGAGAACAGAAGGGGAATATGGAAGTTTTCACTTAATATTGAAGTTTTCATTCAACAGATACATTGAATATATTGAAGTTAGTAAAGATAGAAATCTCTTGAGTTTTGCCTAGAAGTTTTCCCAATCTTTAGGTGCTCTCCCATTGAAGTCAGTGGGGCACTGAATAAATATTTTGCCATTTCACCTAAAGAGAAAACTCTGAAGTGACATATCAGATGTGAAAACCTCCAGAGTCCCTATCTATAACAATGCACAGAATTCAAGGAATCCAAGCAACTTGGTAGAAATTCGCAACCTTATCTTTCTCAGAAAAAAATCAGAGTCAAGAAAGGCAGCTTTGAAAATTATGTTTTGAATTTAGGATGTTTTATATAACATTCTCAAATTCATAAACAATCCTCTTTTCTCTTTTACTATGGGCATGGAAATACCCATTTTATTTGTTGCTAGGTTCAGAACGCAAAAAAAAATAACAAAAAGGTGTATAGAAAACGTTCTAAAAAATAAAATATCATTGTCTCACTCATCTCAATGCAGTCTCCCTATTTCTTCTTTGATCCTCTTCTTCCTCCCCAAATAACCATAAATTAATCTTTTGCTGTTGTTGTTGTCTTGGCAGACAGTGTGAGAAAATAGAGAGCTAACTAACCTCATAGCTAGGAAGACCTGCGTTCAAGCTCTGCCTTTGACCTAGGATGGCTTTGTGACTCTGCAAATCACTTATTCCTTTCAGTACTTTGGGCAGTTCTCTAAAACCCTGCCTTATTGGCAGAGGAAGCTTCCTCTCAAGGGAGTTTCCTTATAATGAAATACAGGTCCAGTTCCTTTCTTTTATGTTCCTTGACAACATCAGCTCACTCTAGGCTTTCTGGTAGTCCTGACTCTCAGGACTTGTCTGCATTCATCCTCAATAATTTGCCACGGCTTCCATCCTCTATAAAATTGATTGTCAAATTGGTTGGTCACTGTGAAATTATAAGCATCTTATTAGAAAATTGCCCCCCCCTTTAATTCATTGGAATCACTTATTTATGCCGTCATTTTGCTCTTGAAAATTTTCCATTTTCTTGAGGCCATTTTTCCTGCAGACTTTTAAGCCACTAGATCTTTACTTACCCTTTCTTTGGACATTTTCAAGTCCACTTCCTAGATTTAGAGTCCAGGTCAGACTATGTTCTTCAGCTGTCATGAACCTTAAGAGGACATAATACCTTCTTCCCAAGGTTTGTGCCATTTCTTTTTTGACAACTGCTTTTTCCTTGTTAAACCAAATTGAACTTTCCTAGCCTAGGGTGCACGCCACACATTCTAGCGCTGGATGATATTTCTCGCTGAGTGGCATCGCCCTCAAGGGATGCACCTCCTCTCCCCTCCCAAGGGGAGTCCGTACGTGCCTCTTTCATGGAGCTGATTCCTCCGTCCGTGGGGGGCGAGTGGGGGGCTGAGACAGTCTTGGGACCCCAGGAGGAAACGGCAAGCCTTTGGCAAGCCCTGGCAGCCCGTGCCCATCCCCCAGAGCCCTCCCGTGACTTTTCTCGAATGGGTGGGTGTGGGCCTCTCCCGGGCCCCTCGGAGGGGAAGCAGAGCCGGGGATCATCAGCTTCCCGCGGGGGAAGGTGCCTCCGAGCTCCGCCTGACCGCTCCATCATTCATCCTCCCCCGCCCTCGAGCCTGGTCCCCAGCGCAGCGCTCCGGACTCCAGCCGAGGGGGCGGGGCTCAGGTAGGGAGGGCGGGAGGCGGGGCTTCGGGGGCGGCCTCCGGCTCCGGAGCTTGGCCAATGGAGACGGCCCCCCGGGCGGCTCGGCCAATGGCGAGGCGGCGGCGGCCACGGCGACGCGCGCGCGCGCGTGGGGGCCGCTACCCGGCTCCAGAGCCCGGGCCGGGCCGGGCCAGGCGACTGGGGGCGGGGCTCGTTGCTGTTTTGCAGCCGCCGGAGCGCGGCCGTGGCCGGAGCTCGAGCGCCCGCTGCCCGGCTCGCCGGCCCGGGCTCCGGGAGGCGCGGCGCGGCCGAGGCTCCGCCGGGGGGCCGGGCCGGAGCAGCCCCCGCTAGGCGAGGCCCCGGAGCGTGCTGCGCCCGGACCGCAGCCGGAGGAGGACGAGGCGCCGCCCGGCGGGAGGGCCCCCGCGGCGGCCCCGGAGGGCGCATCCCTGGAGCCCCGGCCCCTGCCGCGGGGCCGCCGCGCTCGGGACCCAGGTACCGGCCCCGCCCGCGCGCTCCCCGCGCTGACCCCTGCAAAGTTTCCTAGCGTGGGTCTGCGTGCGCCCCCCGTGGGCCGCCCCTCCGGCAGCCCTCCCCCCACGCCCGCCGCCTGCCGCGGGCCTGGGCCGAGGCTCGAGCCGGGGCCGGACCCGAGGGAGGATGCGGAGGTAGGAAGGACACGTCTGGGGGGCATCTGCGTGTGGGGGAGGGGCCGATCCCCTAGCTTGGTCACCGCGCCCGAGCCCCCCACGCGTGGGGCCTCCCCGGGCCGGGGCAGGGGTGGGGGGAAGGGTGCTCGTGAGCGGATCCCTGCTGCGGTCCCGTCCTGCCCCTCCCCCCGGGGTGCTCGGGTCCTGCCGCCCCTGACCACGCTCTGCTGGCCCTGGGAGCTGCCGTCCTCCAGCCCCGTGAGGTCCTTTGGCCTCTGCTTAGCTCTCCCTGTTCCACCCAGGCCTCCCCCCCGCCCCCCCAGATCGGAGGTGGACGCGTGCCCATACATAACCGTGCACCGGTCCAGTGAACCCATCCTACCTGTTCCCCCTCCCATCCCCCAATCCTGAAGTAGGAGTGTTGGCAACTCTGAAGGAGAGGGCCCTGGAAGGGGGGGTGGAGATCTCGGGCTCTCGTTCTCCCCCATAAATACACATTCCCTTACTACTTTTACGCCAGTCTTCTTTGGTTGGGAGTCAGGGGAAGGAGACCCATCTCCTGGGAGCAGCTTGGCAGGAACACCTCCTTCCCCCAGCTCACTAGCCTGGATTACTAAGGCTGGGGGAGGGGGAAGAAGGCAAAACTAGTGGTGGTGGCCCAGCAAGGCGGAGAGGCCTCAGGATGGGAAAATTGAGTGTTGTCCTTTTACCCCAGAAATAGAACCACTCCTTCCCACCATCTGTTGCCTGGTTCTAGGGCCTACCTGTAGCCTCAGTACCACAAGTGGCTAAGATATAGGAGAGAATAGGGCCCTGAACTCTGGGTCTAGACTCCATGGGCTGTCCCTGTCTTGTCTGGGAGACAAGCTCTCTGCTCACAGAACCCCTGGTCTAGGTTAGGACTGTTCCCTATAGCCACAGAGATTGATGCTATGTGCTTGACAAGTAGTGGTCAGGGTCAAATAACTCCTATATCTCCATACTCAATTATGAGGACAGACCCCAGAACTTCCAATTTTACTTTTGTACCAACTTTCAAAAAAGAAATTTATGATAGGATTTTAAGATTTATAGCTAGAAAGACCATAGAGATCTGGTTCAACCTCATTGAAAAAGGATGAAATTTAGGGAAATGACTTTCCCCAAGATCCCATAGAAACAGAGCTAGGTTTGAACCCAATTCAGACCTAGAACCCTGAGGACCCTACACCCTATACTTTGAACTTAACTGAGGAAGGGACCTCTCTGTAGCAAAAGTGTATCTTCCCCACATTGCTCTCCTTCCAGGGTAAATACACTTCTCCCTATGGCTGAAAGAGATGGCCAGTGGCAGAAGTTAGTGACAGGCAAGGGGACCTCAGAGTCCTACTGGTAAAAGATTCCCCATCCCAAGACCAGTCCAGGGGTCTACTTGGCTAATGAGATTTCTATTCTGCCTCCAGCCTCGGGTCAAGGTGAAAGCTTCTCATCAGTGAGTGGGACATCCATCGAGGGACAGCACTTCTCTGCTTCCTGGATACCTGGGTTCCGGCTGCCACAGACCCTCTTGCCAGTGCCTCTGGTCTTTCCTGCCAAGTCCCCCAGGGATGGGCTGGGGCCCAGGGGTTGAGCTGCCCATGGTGGCATGTGGGGGGTGAAGGGAAGCCCTGTCCTGCGATGGGGGCGGGACTCTCCACTGGGGCCATCATCGCCATCTCCTTCAATGGTGTTGCTGCCCTCTTGCTTCTGCTGCTCTGTACCATTGTGTGCCGGGCGTGCCGGGTACACCCAGTGTGTACTGGTGCTGAGAAGGCGCCCACTTCCCAGCAGTCTCAGCAACCCCAGGAACCCCAGCAACCCCAGGAACCCCCGCAACTTCAGCAAACACAGCCTAGGCACGAGGGCAGCCATCTACTGCAGCCCTGACATCTGACATCCTGGGATCACCTAACCTGCCCAGATTGCTGAGTCCCCATGGAAGGAGGATCCCATGGACCTAGAAGGACAAAGGGAAAGGAGGGACCTTCCTGTTCACTCTGTCTGTCTCCCATGAACCATGGACTGGTCCCTGGGAGGTCAAGGACATCCTCTACTTCCCTCTTCCCAGGTCTGCTCCCCTCATGGGGCTGATACCTCCTGGGTTGGGGCCTGAGTAAGCCTGTGTTCTGGGCTACAGGCAAAAGGTGGGAGAAATGGAGGGCCCTAGGGTAAGGCTGTCTACTCTGTGGAACAGGAAGGATAGGAGTTGGCCAGACCAGACAGAGCTGGCCCCTGGGAATGGATGGGACAGAAGCCAAGTTATTCCCTGCTGGGGAGAATGGGAGCACTTGAGAATTGCTTCTGGGTCCTGAAGTTGGTGAGGTCAGGGAACCCCTGCACTAGAGTTCATGGTGCAGGCAGGGAGTTGTGCCATCCCACCCTGGTTCTGGTCATGTGTGTGTTTGGTGGGTGGGCAGACCAGCCTGGGCAAAGCCATTGCAATAACCCAGGAGGGTACATCTGTGCCCTCTGCCAGGGTTCCACTGCTGTTTTTACAGAACAATAAACTGCATTGTGGTTCAGCTGTCTCTCACAGTGTCTATGTCTGGGCCAAGCAAAGAACTCTGGAACTAGATAGGTAAACTCTGAGACCTGTTTATTTGTCTAGGAGGGTGTTGAGGGTTACTGGGTCAGTGGCCTGTAATATCCATAAGGGAGGGGGTAATTAACAACCTGCATAGGCACATCTGCAGGAATCTCTTGTTCCCTCAGCTCCGGAGAAAGACCACAGGCATTGCTCAGGATCTGGGGTTGGAGGTGTGTGGCATATGATCACTGCCTGTTGTATGGGCATTAACATTGAGGGAGGAGGGTATTTCTGGGGGGGGCCTGCAGTCCAGGTTGGGGGAAGGGGTTGTCCCGGGCTAGTGCCTGCCTGGGCCAGGTCAGGAAGTGGGGCTGCTGCCGTCTGGGACAGTTTAGATCAGGTCTTCACTTCCCTCACGAGGTTCAATAGTTTGTCCAGTTTGGCGATCTCTACTGCTGGACCTCTCTTCACCTCCTGCCCCTTCTTCTCCTGTAATAAATCACACAGAGGGGTGAGGTGGTGAGGGGGTGGGGAAGAGAGAAGTGACAGGAGGCCTTGGAGCTTCTCTGTCTAAGCTGAGCCCCCCACACTGAGGTCACTAGGATAGCCTGAGACAATCATTCTTTCACTCATTTCTTCTACACATGCTGGATTAGACTACATGGCAGAGGTAGGGCCCAAGATGACAGCCCTTGGAGCTTTCTGGTTTGACTATAGCTGCTGCTAAATGACTTAGAGATAGTTTTAAGAATGGAGGATTAGTATTTGGGGGGCTTTGGTGGAGGCTGGGTACGCAACCACTCTTGCTCTGACAGACAAGTCATCCCTTTGGGAGCAACCCAGACAGGACAGAGCCTCCACCCAGTAGCTTCCTTAGGAAGAAGACATCACAGCATCACCGACTTAGCCTGTTTCCTGGGAAGAAAAAAGCAGTCCATATTTTTATAGTTATTCAAAGTTTATATACATCACCCCTGTACAGTGTGTATAGCACAGTGTTATCCCCATCTTGCAGATGAGTAAACTGAGACCCAGGAGTTGGGATTTGCTTGGCTTTTCATGGTTTGTATCAGAACCAGGACTTGAGCTCAATTCTTTTGATGCCAAGACCAAGAAACAGGAAGGATGGGAAGGTCTTAACAGAATGGCTGCTAAACAAGGCCTACAAGAAACCACACTGAGATTTTGACTTAGTCCATTTAGACTCAAGGTGGGAAGGACAACCATGTGACTGCTGAGATATACTATTAAACCACCAGGAGAAATGTGTTAATGGCTAAGGAGTATGCCTGGCACCTTCATCAGAGACTTTAATGGTCAGGGTCTGGGAACAAGTACCTCCTGTGGGAACCCAGGCATGTCACTGGGAAGAAGAGGGTACTTGTTTGACTTGTTTGAGGGACAGCCTGGGGAACAGACCTCATCCCTGGACTGTGAATAGACAGGAACTAAAGAGAATCCAGTCATTTTGGGGGACAGGAATAGGAGAATTGGGTAGAAAAAATGCTGGTCTCAGACTGATCAGAGGCCTCCCAACCAAAGGGACCCCTCCACTAACTGTAGCTGAATAAGCTGTAGAGGGTCTCCTGGACCAGGGCTGGACTAGACCAGATAGCCTCTCACTTTTTTTTCCACTTAGAAGAGCTATGATTTTCTGTCTCTCTTCCTGAGGTACACCTCCTCCCCACTCCTCACCCCCCCACCCAATCCCCCCGCCAGGGATGGGTGGAATCTGGACCACATCCCCTCTTCCCAAGAGGAAGGAACTCCTGCTGCCTGCCTGAGACAGGGTAGCTATAGGTACTTTACCACAAAGAGGAGAAGGAGAAGCCATCCTGAGGCCTTGGGTGGGGCAGGGGCTATGGGGCAGTGGAGCTAGGCTAACCTTCTATGCTATGGAGGCAGAGAGATCAGAATGAATGGTATGATGAAAAAACCACTGGGCTTGGAGGCAGTCTTAGCTCTGAGATTTATTATCAGCTTGACCTTGGGCTGATATACCTTCCCCTCTGTAGCTGGGGCACAAGGGAGGGGGTCCTTGAAGAGGAAAACTAGGCAGTGTTGGGAGGAGAGGGTTGCGAGAGATTGGCTTCTTAGATCCTTCCTTATAGAGAACTATAGATATGCCTGACTAGGGATGGAGGGCCCAATGGAATCACTTAATAATTCCTTTTTACGATAGTACAACAAGCATTTTTTAAGTGTAAGATATTATGGTAGGTACTGGGGATATGGAGATACACCTATCTAGAAATAAAGAGGGTCATCCTAGGAAATGTATGGAAAAGGCCCTGAAATATGAAGAATACCGGGTGTAATAATAGTTCAGCTCAGTGTTGCTCAATCACATCCAACTCCTTGTGACTCCATTTGGAATTTTCTTGGCAAAGACTGCAGTGGTTTGCTGTTTCCTTCTTCAGCTCATGTTACAGATGAGGAAACTGAGGCAAATAGGGTTAAGTGACTTGTCCAGGGAGGCAAAGCTAGTAAGTGTCGAGGCCTTCCTCCTACTGGTCTATAATTCTACCCTTAGAGGCTGATGCTCTTGGGTTAAAGCCTTGCCTTATCTAGTGTAAGAAAATGTTCTCATCCTGACTCCAGGGTGAAGGTCAAGAGAGTCCCTACCTTTCTCTGCTGCACATACCCATGAGGTAGTATAGGATGTTTAGTCTGTAGAATATAAGATGTAGAGAATGTGAGAGCTTCACATACTTGAAAGGGCTGTAACAGAAAAGGGCAATACTAGAATTAGCACATGGAAGTCACAGGGAGGCAGATTTGGGCTCAGGGTAAGGAAGAACTTATAAATTATATATATATATATATATATTTAAATTATAGTCATTTCCGGTGGAAAGTGACACTTCATGAGGAACCAGCCCATCACTGGTGATTTTAACTAAGAGTCTGATGACTATCCGTCAAGGATTTTGGACCAATAATTTCCTAAGAAAATCATGTATCTTTTTGTTTTTATCTGGAAAACTGTACACATTTTCCTTTTTGTGGAAAAAGGCAGTCCTGAAATATTTATGTGTATGATAGCTTATACTTACAAAATATAAATACAAAACCTTTTAGGAACACTGGTTCATTTGAGTCTTACAAAAAAGCTTGTGAAGTCAGTGGAGCCATTGGCTTGGAGAATGAAAATTTTATTATTCCTCTTTTACTGTGGTTCGGGAAGTTAAGTGAGTTACCCAAGTAAGGAGCAGAGCTGGGACGAGTGCTCAGCATCATAGGACTTCAGAATTGCGAGACCTTAGAGATTGATCATTCTAAGCCCACCCCTCATTCTGCAGATGTCTTTGCATTCCAGTGCACATTTCTCCCTACTCCACTGATTCTCAGGGAAGGGATTCTTGTGTGTGGCAGGGACAGACTGGGTTACATACTAAGTAAGGTCTTCTCCTAACTCTAAGGTAATGTGATTTTCGTGATTCAGTATGATGTTGCACTCCTTGGAAGAAGGTGTATAATGAAATGTTGTTCGGTTGTGTCTGACTCTTTGGGACCCCATGGACCATATTGTTCATGGGGTTTTCTTGGCAAAGATACTGGAGTGGTTTGCCATTTCCTTCTCTAGTGGATTAAGGCAAGCAGAGGTTAAATGACTTGTCCAGTGTCACACAGTTAGTGAGTGTCTAAGACTGGATTTGAACTCATGTCTTACTGTCTCTAGGTCTAGCACTCTGTTCACTGTACCACCTAGCTAACTGCCTCCTAGGCGAATAGAGGCCAAGTGACTTGCCCACTAGTAAATATCTGAGGCTGGATTTGAATTTAGACCTTCTTGACTCCTAGCCCATCACTCTATCCACTGCACCACCTAGCAACAGTAGATAGAGCAGTGGGCCTGCAGTTAGAAAGACCTAAGTTCAAACCCAGACACTTATTAGCTGTGTGACTCTGGGCAAGTCACTTAGCACTGGAAAGACTGTTGTGAAGATCAAGTCAGATAATATTTGTAAAATGCTTAGCATAGTGCCTGGTATTTAGTAAGTACTTATTCCAGTTGTAGCTCAGAATAAATTGAGGAGGTAGGAGAGGGTATAGGGGAGGAACGCTGGATTGCTTTACTTAAAAATATTGACGTATTTGTTTTTCTATCACCTATATTTTCCCCAATATGCCCCTTCTTCCCCTCCTGGAGAGCTCTCCCTTATGACAATGAATAAAAGGGTGGGAGGAGGGGGAAACCACCTAGGCAAAACTAATCAATACATCAACCAAGTTCGACGTTAGCTATAGTGTTCCCTCCCTGCAGTTCCCCTGACTTACAAAGGAAAAAGGGAGGTACATTCGCATAGCTCTTTTCTGAGGGCCAAGATTAGTCATTCACAGCTTTGGTTTCATTTGTTCTGCAGTTGTTTTCATTTACACTCTTGAAGTCATTATGTATATTGTATTCCTGTTTCTCATTACTTTTCATCAGTTCATCTAAGTCTTTCTATGCTTCTCTCTATTTAGCATAGTCATTGTTTCTTAGAGCACAATAATATTCCCTTATCTTTATGCACCACACCTTTTTTAACTGTTCCCCAACTGACGCGCATCGCATTTGTTTCCAGTTCTTTGCTATTACAATATATGCTCTTACAAATATTTTGTTACATATGGGACCTTTCTTTTTTTGAAATTTAAATTACTGACCTTCTTGGGATAAGTGCACCAGTAGTGAGATCTTGGGGTCAAAGGGTATGGAGATTTTGGTCATTTTCTTAGCAAAATTCCAAACTGCTCTCCAGAATCTTCAGACCAACTCACAGCTCCACCAAAACTATATGAGTGGGCCTGTCTTTTCTCTAACCCTTCCAACATTTCCATCTTTAATCATGTTTGACAATTTGTGGGATATGAGGTGAAACCTCATATTTGTTTGAATTTTTCATTTCACGTTATTAGTGATTCAGTGCATTTTCTCCTATGGTTGTTTGTTAAAAGTTGGAATTAATCTTTTTGAGAATGGTACATTCATATCCTTTGACACTCATCTGTTGGGCTTTTAGTCTTATACATGAGTCAGTTCCCTATATGTCTTGACTGTCAGACACTTGTCAGAGATCATAGTTGATCACAGATCTAGAGTTAAAAAGGGATCTCAGTGGTCACCTACTCCAGTAATGGTGAAGTAACTGGTCCAGAGTCACAAAGATAGTAGTATTTGAACCTCTGCTTCTGGAGCACCCTTTTCCTCATCTGTTTGCTTTGCTTATCCTATTGGTGCTAGGATAAGCTCTTCAAGTAATAGTAAGTATTTAACAAATGCTTATTGATTATTCGATATGTTTCTGTGGGAGAAAGCTTCTTTGCCCCTCCAAATAGTTATCACCACCGCCGCCAGCTCTAATGTAAGACAACAACAAACATTTACTCACATCTGGTTGGTAGAAGACTCCTGTGTGCTTTTGCTAGATACAGAGAAATATTTTGAGGGAAGAAAACATACGTTCAGCTTCTGTGGAGAGCTTTTTTAAAGAAACCTCAGGAGGCCTCAGACATAGAAGGGTAAAGTGGTGAGCAATGAAAAATGATTTTTAACCTTTTTAATGCGTACATTTTTAATCCCAAGAAATACTATTGCTTCTGGCACAGTATCAAGCTTCAGTATGATTAAGTATTCAGCATTATTAAGCTTCAGCAGAAAGAACACTGGATTTGGAATCAAGTCCAATGTTGGCAGGTTGGACCTAGGCACAGAGGACCTGAGTTCAAGTACTAGCTCTGCTTCTTACTCCTTGTGTAACCTTAATTAAGTCTCTTAACTTCACTGGGCCTCAGTTTCCTCACCTGTAAAATGAGGGAGTTGCTCTAGATGACCACCATCTTTGTGGTTGCCCTTTGTATAATAACAAAGTTGGACCAAATGATCTCTGAGGTTCTGAAAGCTCTAAATCACAAAATAACCAAATTTTTAAATTGGAAGGGCCCTCCGTGCCTGTCTAGTCTAGTTCATACCTAAAAAACAAATCGCTACCATAACCCAAGTTGTCAGCCACAAGCGGTAATTCATCATCTGTCAGGACAACCCATTCTACAGTACCCTGGAACAATAGGTCTAATTATTAGGAGGCTTTTCCTTCTATCAAACCTAAATCTCCCTCTTTGCAACTTTTGTCCATTGATACTAGTTCTGCTGCTGGGGCCAAATACAACAAATCTAATGCTCCTTCATTCCGCCCTTCAAATCCAGAAGACAGGTTTTCTGTCCCTCCTAGTTTTCTCCAATATATTTCAATACCCAGTTTTTCTGACCAATCCTTATATGAGATTATTCTGCGACCCTTCAGCATTCTAGTTGTCCTCTAGTGATGTTCATTTAACTCTAAATCTTGTGATACTGTGAAGGATCATAACTATGGATTTGCAGGAGTGCAAGGGACCCTCCGAGATTATCCAAGGTTAGGCGAAGCCTTAGGCAAATCAAGTCAGATTGTCACAGGGAAAGCTCAAAGGCCCCTGCGTGCTGGCTGCACAAGCTTCCTATCTTGCTTCCAGTTCATAAATGCCTTAGCCTGTTCCTGTGTTCACTGGTCCAAGTCCTACTTTCTTGGACACACATAGCATGAGTCTAATCCTTTTTTTCCATGACAGCAAAGTCATGGGATTTCAATCCTATGGAATCTTAGAGAACATCTGATCGAATGCCCTTTATTTGTAGGTGAGGAAACTCTGGCCCAGAGGCCACACAGTGGGGAGCAGAGCCAGGATTTGAACACAGATATCCCAACTACAAATTCAACATTCTTTTCATGATTTTCCTGCGTCTGAAGATGGATGTCACATCTCTTTTCCATACTAAATAAACCTCCTTAGTTCCTTCAGCTGTTCTTTCTATGATAGGATTTATAGAACCTGCAGCATCCAGCCTCTTTCTTTTTAAACTACAGCTAAAGAGCCCCCAAATTCTAGATCCTTGGTAACACATAAACATTCCTCATACCAGATTTCTCCCTCACACAGTAAATGCACTTTCTTTTTAGGAGGGTCACCTTCCCATAGATTCACAGGTGCTCATGTTGATTTTGATAAAGGAACCCAAGAGGTGCTAAGAGCTGAGCTGGCTGTGAAGGTCATGGAGTTGGACCCTTGTAAACCTATGCACCTGCCTCTAGATTCCTCTATTATTACTGCTAACATTTTATATTTACATAGTGTTTTTTCTCTTTTTAACAAAGCACTTTCCTCACACACTTGTGAGACAAGTAACATAAGCATTATTAAACATGATTATTAATTATTAAACTTAATTTGCCAATGTGGAAATTGATGTCCAGAGAGGGCAATGAAATACAGTTAGTAAGTGTCAGAGTTTCAACTGGAAATCAGGTCTCCTGGACGAGGGCCACCCGATTTCCTTTATGCCCCAGAATACAATATTCTCTTCCTCTTATGCTACAGAATGCCAACCACCTGGCAAAGAGTCTGTCATTCAATCATTCATTCAGCAAATGTTTATCAAGCATCTCCTGTGTGCAGAATATTTTGGGTGAACTACAAAGTTTAGATAAGACCCCAATTCTTTGTCTCATGGAATTCACACTCTAGAATCTACAGAATTTAGATCTAGTTCACAGATTTAGAACCCAGACCCCTGAAAACTACAGCTGAGGAAGAAGGGACACCAACAAATATAATTATAATACACAATATTGCATAGTAAAGGCATTAGAGAACTATAGGATAAAGTACTTTGCGAGGGCTGAGGGAGAAAACTGGTGTCTCCTGGAAAAGATGCAGAAAGGCTTCCTGGAGGAGGTAGTATTTGCATTAATATTTCAAGAATTCACAGCAGGAAGGAGGGCATCCAAGGCATAAGGAAAGGGATGGGGACAGTTGTCGAGATAAGGAAGTTCAGGGCACAATCAGGGATTAAAAGGCAGAAGCCAGGACTAGGGAGGTAACAGTCCCTTGATCGCACCACTTGAGGAGGCTTAGATCCAGCTCTGGCTGCCATATTTTAGGAAGGACACTGATAAACCACAGAGTACCCAGGGGTAGGTAACCAGGAGAGTGAAGGCCCTTGAGATGCTGCCATGTGCAGACTGATTGAAGGAACTGGGAATGTTCAGCCTGGAGAGAAGATTTAGGGAAGACAGGTATTTAATTATTTAAAGGACTGTTTGAGAGGAAGTAGACTGGTTCTATGTGACACTGAAGGATAGATCATGGAGTAATGGCTAGAGTGGCAAAGAAATTGATTAGACTATTAGACAAGGAAAAGTTTCCCAGCGATTTGAGCTGCCCACAAATGGAATGGCTTACCCTCGGGGTAAGAAGTTCCCACATCACTAGAGGTGATTCAGCAGAAGTTGGCTGTGTGTTTGTGGGATATGTTACGGTGGGGAGGGAGAGGTGATTTTCATTCAGCTGCAAATTGGAGGAGATGCACCCTCAAGTCTCTTCCAACTCTGGAAATTCGTGGGTCTGGACAGAGGGCCTGTCCCAAATGAATGGAGCACAGAATTTGCTGAGAAGAAGAAAACAGGCCCCACCATTAGGGCTCTGAACCTCAGTGTAAATATATGTATTTGGGGAGAAAAGGGAGATTGGCATCGTCACTGTGTTTCTTCCCTTCATGGCTGTGGGAAAGGAAAAAGAAACAGATGTGCTTTCTGGCCTCAAGGAGCTTACTCTCTTTTGGAGGAGACCTGATTTGGACTTATGAGACAATTAGAGAACAGGAGAGATCAGAGAACCCATCGTGGTGTCTCCACAGGGGGGGACCCTTGGCCTCACTCTGACCTCAATGACATTTCAGGCACAGTGAAAGGATAGGAGGCAAACGTGACTGTTATGGCTCAAGCTGCCTTCCCACCTCCCCTGCCTGGCAGTTGAAGACCCACTTCCCTTTTCTTCCCTTTCTGCCTCGTAAAGCAACATGGTACAGTGGAAAATGTGTTCGATTTGGAGATAAGGAACTTGAGTATGAATCCTGAGTCTGCACCTAAGTGGGAGCTAGGGGTAAATACTTAAGGTCTCTGGGAGTCCTGTTCTTTCACATCTATAAATGAAGTGGTTGGATTAGATAGTTTTCAAAGTTTCTTTTAGCTCTAATCTAACTATATGCCCTGGGGTTGGCTGGGGGGGTCTCAGTCACCTCAGGTCTCTGAACCATTATGGGGGAAAGGAACAAGGTAGGAACAGGCTGGGGAGGGGAATGAAGGAGGCAGAGAGGGCCTCCTAGAAGTGGCTTTCAGCAGCTCCAATGGGTTGTACTTTGGAGCTCTCTTTGCCTGCATGCCAGCTTTGACCAGCTTTGAGTCTGTGTGACCAGCTGTTTCTTTTCCCACGTAGGGAATCATTCAGTGTCTATTCATTTGTCTGTCTGTCCTTATAAAGCAGAGACCTTGTTGTCGGTGTCCAAACTTGTCAAGCAGACCTCAGGCCCCACTCAGAGTCTATGGGAATGTTGGCCTGGCTCAGCCACCCCCACATCTATGTGCCACCTGTACCCATTGATTGCCCTGGCACATGCTCTGGCCCTGCATGCCACTGGCTTAGTTCCTTGCCCCGTGCTGGGGGTAACTGGCACCTCTTCAGCCCTACTGCTGTTACTTCCTTTCCCCAGATGCCACCTGGGGTGGCTGGGCCCTATGCCCCACCTCCTGGCACAGCCTGTACTGACAGCCACCTCCGTCCTGACATAAACCTCCCCCTACCTTGGCATCGATCCTTCCTGTACCCATGTCTGTCCTGGCATTATTCCCTCACCATCTGGGCCTGGTAATATGGGGAGGTATAGTCAGTCCATGGGAGACCAGTGAGGGGCAGAGATTGTTAACTTGCCTTTAGCTGAATGTGACCCAAAGCCAAATGGAACTGGGTAGTGGGCAGGAAGAGATGGGTCCCTGCGGATAAAAGTACATGTAACTAACTGCAGGCCTCAGTTTCTCCCTGTATTTTAACATATTGTCTGGGAAATGCTGTTGCACAGTGCTGATTCTGAGTTGAGAATGTACTTGCACTATATTTTCTGAATCAGCAATAGAAGCACATGGTCCAATACAGGATATTACTTTTACAAGGCCTCATTAACAGCACTGTTTTCTCAAAACTGGAATTGCTTGGGGAAGAACCACAGAAAGTGGTTATTGCACCTATCGATGAGGTCACAGCATGGACTTGGTGTCTTTTGTGGTGGTTCAGTTGTGTCCGACTCCTTATGAGTCCATTCTGGAGGGGTTCTTCATTTCCTCCTTCATTGTATAAGGGAAGAAACTGAGACAAACTAGATTAAGTGACTTGCCCAGGGCCACACAGCTCTTAAGTGTCTGAGGGCGGATTTGAACTCAGAAAGATGAGTCTTCTTGACTCTAGGGCCAGTGCTCTTTCTTTTGCACCACATAGCTGTTGCTGACTTGGTGTGAGAGAACCTTTATTCGAATGCAAGTTCTGCTACTTGAGGCTAGTTCCAATTTCTATAATGTACACAAATTCATGAAAGTGGCTTGGTTCTGGGTCACATAGCTGATAAGTGCCAGAACCAGGGTTTGAAACCAAATCTCTTCTGACTCCAGATCTAGTCCAGCATGGGTCTTCCCCAAAATGAAGAGACTGAACTAGATGATTTTAAAGATCCTACCCAGCCTATCCTATCCATCCTAGGAAATGTGCAAAAAGTTGGGAAAGAGACAAGATGCAGGTAACAGGGGACCTGAACCCATAAAGGGGGACCCAGGATATTTACCCCTATATTTGCCAATGAGCTGAGAGTCAGAAGAAGCCAATGGCCAGAAAAAGGAGCCCAAACAGGAAGGTCAAGAAGAACTTGCTATTTTAGGACCTGAAAGGAGGTCAGTCTTGGGCTAGTAAATGTAAGGAGAGGATGCCATGTTGTCAGGGCCAAAAGTTAAGAGAAGGGGTGAGGAAGAGAAAAGCTGCTGCTTGTCAATCTGATATCAAGGACGTCAGGGAGGCAGAGGCTGGGTGTGAGAGTAAAGGGCAGCGCCTAGATCCACTGAGGCACTAGTGCCTAGGTGAAGGTTGAATGAGTTGGCCTAGCCTAAAGACAGACTGAACAGGGAGAGAAAGCAGGCATTGGTATCAGGAGCTTCCTGGCTCCCTGCCACCTCATTCTCCCCATGCCAGCCAGGCATTTCCACTTGTCTTAACCTTTGAAATGAGCCAGATCTACTCTATGCCAAGGAGATGGGCCAGCCAAAGCACCTCTGTCCGAACTTGTTTACGTTGCAGCCAGCTCTGGCTTTGGGCAAGAAGCCTATATGGCGGGCCCTTGGTTTGGGAGGTTTTGAGCTCAGAATAGAGCCCTGTTCTTACCACTGATTCTCTGTGCCTGTTACCCATAGATCTCATTTCCAGATTCTGACCTTCCTTTCCCCTGATTTTCTGGCTTGAGTCTCTGAGAAGGCTCCTCAGCCTTCTAGCTTGGGTTTGTGGTGGATTTCAGAGTTGAAAGAGGACTTGGAGATCATTTAGGCCAATACTATTATTTTACTTTCTGCCTGACTTCCTAAACGCTGGACCCTGCCTGGACCTTCAGCAGTTCTGGATTCCTCCCTCCCTTAGTCCAGATCAACTCTCTGCCCTTTTGACTCTTGGTACTTTCTGGTCCTCTCCACTCTGATCCTCAAATGACTGCTCCTCTAGGTCTAGCTGAAATCTAAGCCGTGCCCCTTTGCCATTCAGGGCCTGGCATCATACTCTGGGATGGAAGGAGTCAAATATATTCAGGGCCAAGCATCTGGGTCAGCCAGAACACTCCCTGGTCAGATTTCATTAGGTAAGGCTCAGAGAAACCTGAAACCTGTCAGTAAGTGGTCTCTGTGGCAACTTGGGTTGTTGACCTGGGAAAAGGAAAGGAAGGAAGGAAGGAGAGATACAAGCCTTTACTAAGCACCTACTGTGACATGCCAGGGGCTGTGCTAAGCACAGGTTTATAAATACTAGCTCATTTGGTGGGGTGGGGAGTGGAAGCCATGGAGAATGCTTTTCTGGCCTGTCAGACAAAGACAAAGACTGCCCCTAATCACTCATCGAGGGTGGAGGTACTGGTACAAATGGAGGCAGCAAACCCTGATCTTAGAAACTAGAGTATCAAGGTAGAATCTGAGCCCACACCTAGGCAGAGGACTGTGAACCCAAGTACCGCCCTCTGGGAGGAACTGAAACCAGGCAGGGAAGCAAGGACTCTGCGTCAGGACCGGAAATTTAGGGGAGGCTGAAAACACCATCCCCAGCCAAAATGCTCTTTCTTTCTTGCATGTTCCACTCCAATCCCCAGCCCCCGACTCACCCCGGCAGGCCCAGAGTCATTTCCTGAGCTGATCCCATGCCCCTCCTCCTGCCACCACTTGTCCAAGAGGGAAAACCTGCTAGTTACTGATCTGCCTCCCCAGGTGCAACTGGCCCTGCCTACTGGCTGGTCCTGCTAAGGATAGACAGCACTATTGACTTTCGCCCGATACTTTTGCCCTGTTTATCCAGAATGCATCATATTAGCACAGTGCCACAGCCTTTGCCATGAGGTTCTTCTCAGAGCTTGAAGGCTATCTCCAATTCCTGGCCAAGCCCTGACCCTGCAGTGAGATGGGGGAGAATGATTGGTACCCTAACCAAGACCATGGCATCTTAGGTGGGTAGTTTTAATTGAGTTCCCTCCTCCCCATCAGGCAGCTTTCTGGGTAGCTCCTTCTGCTTCCATCACCAAATCATGTCTCTGAAGATACAGAGAACACAGAATTCTTACTCCCCTTTCTCCCTTACTGGGGTTGTAGAGATAAGGTCATGTCTCCTTAGCTTTCCTCCTTTCCACCTAGGCCCTGCATGGTACTTTCTCCTTCATATTCCTTTTAAACCTAATGCTGACCAGTTCTTTTCTGTCCTGGTCTTTGACCCAGGATGGAAAATGGGATCTTTGTTCCTACTGATTTTTTTTAGGGAAGGAAGGTCCATCTCCCAGCCCATCTGAGATCCTGTTCCTTCCCCCATCCCAGTGGTGATAAGGAAGAAAACCAATGACTACTGTTTTAAATGAATATGTGATAAAGGAAGCATTTATATATTCAGACACCTAGCTCCCAGACACTCAGCTTCCTAGCTTACCTCCTACTCAGACATTCAAATATCCAGCTCCCTGCCTAAAGGCTCCCGTCTCTACAAGAGACAGAAAAGGAGTCAAGCTGGATCCACGTCAGGATTGGCCTGAGATAAAATCTCTGATTCCTCTCTGTCTATAATCAGACATAACCTGCCTTCTGCTTTCATTCCCAGAAACCAATGTGAATGGCCAAAGAGAGAAGATGGCTGGAGGAATATTCACTACCCACAAATAAGAGGAATCTCAGGGATGATGACCCCCCCCCCATTTTTGTCCTTCCTTTTCCTCAGCCTATTCAAGATCAAATTCAGGGTCTTGAACATGGTACATGCTCAGTAAATATCTGATGAATTGAATGAATGGATATCAGCAGCAGCTTTTGGAGTATGTAGTCTCACTGCTTTCTCCCTGATGCCCAGTGCAGTCAGGAGACATGAAGGTCTTCGTAGAGAAGAGTCCTTCAGAAAATGGCCCTCCAGTATCTAGACATATGCCCCTGGGAAGCATGGTCTGGGCTTGGGTTATGGAGCTGGGAAAAGAATGTTTCTGGATGGAATTTTGTCCAATACACACAATAATGATATAAATGAGACTCAGTGTCTTTGGGCAAGGTTTTGATATCCCAGGCTGCTGACTTTCACTGGCCTAGAGAACTCAACATTTTCCCTGAACATTGGACTTGCAATCAGAGGATGTGGATCTGAATCCTGATCCAAACATTTACTACTATGACTAATATGACTGTGAACCAAATCACTTAAGTTTTCTGGGCTCCACTTTAAGATGAGCAGAGGCGGTTGGATTAAAAAATCCCAAAGGTCTTTTCCAGGGCTTAGAGTTTATGAAAAGCCCTGGCTTCAGTGCTGTCCTCCCCTTCAGGTCTAGTGTACTGATGCAATGGAACCTTCTCCTCTTTTTCATATTATACCCTTAGTTTACTCTATTTGCAGAGATCTCAGCTGCTTATAGAGACAATATGGGGTGTGGGGAACATGCTGGGCTTGGAATTGGAAGACAAAGGCTCACATGTAACTTCAATGTCTGACCTTGGACAAGTTGACTCACTTTAGCCTCCATTTCCTCACTGTAAAATGGGGTCCATCATTCCAGTACTGCTCTTCTCACTGGTTTGTTGTGGGGGAAATGCTTTATGAACCTTCCAGTGCTTTAGAACGAAGAACAATTTTTTTTGGTAGTAAGAAATGGGGAAAAAAAGTAGGTGCTCATTGATTGGAAAAGGATTATAAATTGTGGTACATGAATATAACGGAATAGTATGCTGTGATAAAGGATATGAAAAATTCAGAAAAGCAGGGAAGAGTAATGAACTGATGAGATGTGATCTAAGAAAACAATATACACAATAACGATATAAATGAAAGAACAAAAATGAATCTGAACGCTTTGTTAATTACAATAAACAAAGCTTAGCCCTCAAGAAGCGTTGAGAAAACATATTTTCCTTCCTTTACAGAAGTGGAAGGTTATGGGAGTGGAAATTTTCATATAATCTTAGATACTGTTGATATATTGGTTGGTTTGCTGAACTGCATTTTTCCCCCTCTTTCTTTTTTATTCTTTGTTACAGGGGATGGCTCAGTGGGTAGGGGAGGGAAGAGAGATATATTTGGAAATGAAAGTGATATAAAAATAAAAGTTATCTATAAAAAATTTTAAAAAGGAAATGTGAGCTCTTCTTAATCACCTCACAGCAGCTTAATGGTTAGATTTGCCCACAGCAGACCTGCCTAGATATTAAAACAGCCATGCCCCCTGCTCTTGGGTGGGAAGAAAAAAGGACTATCCAATGAACTTTGGGGATAAACTTGGTATTGGGCTAAATTATTCTTTTTTCTAAGTAGTGGGAACAGCTCTAATAATATCTCTTGAGTTATTTTCTATTTCTCTTGGGGCATGGGAAGGGAACTAGCTAATGATTAAGGAAGCATGGAGGAGAGACATCAAAATCCCAGCCATAATCATGAAACATCCTGATTGTCTGCAAGTGAGTCTGAGATTGTAAACCACTGAGCCAGTCTGCTCCAAGGTACCCAAATCTGGTGGGAGTGGTTCTGAGTCCAAGATTATAAACTCCAGTCATAGAGAATCATGGGGGCCAAGCAAGGCCCAGGGAACTTTAACTATAGAAAAGTTTTCTAAGTCTGGGTACTGCCCAATCTGTTCTGAAAAAAGCTTCTCTTCCCCCTCCACCCTATTTTCAAATATAGTCTCAACTGCCTGAAATCTTACTTTTGATATTTATGTATGCGATTCTTTTTCCTTCTTTCCAAAAACATACTTTTTGGCCTGGAGTGTGTGGTGTCAAGAATAAAAAGAGGGGAAAAAAAGCGTGGGTGCCAGGATCAGGTGGTAAGTTACAGAGGCAATGGTGGAAGAAGAGGGAGGCATATGTAGTCAATGATTGGAATTCACAGGACTCAAGCCAGAGAGCCAAGTCAGTTTTAAATGATAAAAAGGAAGCTGGCATCCTGAGTAAGGGATAAAATTCAGCAAAGGCTGGGAGATGGAAAATCCATAGGCCAAGGACAAGGGTCCTTTCTGAGAAGGGACTGACTCTCCAGAAACTTGTCATGGTCAGCAAAGTTTATGGCCTAGGTTAGAGGTTACCTTCTTACCTGTTCAGAAGGTAACCCTTTCAGGGAGAAAAGGACAGTTTCTGATATGGCAAAGTATATTCTAGGAGTTAGACCAATTGTGTTTCATAAAGCCAACTTTCATTTCCTGAGCTCTTTAGGGATCAGGGTGACCCCTAAAAAACACCACTGACCACAAGGGTCCCATGATCTCTGACAAAGGCAGGCCTGAGAGCTCAGTCAAGTTATTGTCAATGGAACAGTCATTATTGCTCAGCTTTTTGATGTAGGATGGTGCCTAGGACTTCAGGCAGCTTTTAGCACAGCCTCATACAAGATGCTTTCTCAGAGATGTGTGTAATACTTGGGAAAAGAGGGAACTAGATTCCCCGGTGCCATAATATCCTCTTGTGTGGGGCTTTCTTGCTCTCCTTCCTTCCAGCATAATTTCCTATAAAACTGAACTATGAGCTCCAGTTTAGAAACACCATTGAGAGACCCGGGCTATCTTTCCTTATGTAAGCTGCCTACAGGCAATCTCAGAGAGAAAGGCTGATGCCATTGTTGCGGCTACCATAGCAGCTGCTGCCTTCCTGCTTTCACAGCCCAACTGCCTTGCTTTCTTGATTCTGGTAATATAGGCTAGTGCTTCTGCTATGGACCTCTGGGACCCACCAATCAACATCCCATCATTTCTTTCCTTTGGGTATGTTTGCAGGTCCGTTTTGCATGAAGGCATGCTGCTCCTCTGGACCTGCCATTTTGTGATCCCCTCCTGGCTCAGCCAGATCCTTTCAAGTCTCTGAGGTGATAACTGTTCTCTATTCACTTGATGAGAAGCCATTACGCCAGACCTGCCTGGGCTACCGGAGGCCTCTGGTCCAGCTGATGGCTATGCCTTTTGGCTAGGGCTCCCCTTCTTTAGCAAGACCAAACGTTTTCTTCTCTGCATCCCCAGGAGAGTTAGCCCAGCAGCCAGGAACGTGCCCTCATTAATCAGGATTTCTCAGGCAGACACATTTTCACAGCCTCCTAAAACTCAGTGCAAATTAATTAAGAACATATTTTATCAGCTACAAGATTCATCTCCAAGTACAACTAACGCCTGAAACAAGGCCCAGAGCTCAAAGCTGGGCTGTATACACAGCTCCTGCTTACTATGGCACGTTTAGCCAATTAAAACCCCTCTCCTCCATGCCTCTTTTATTCTGTGGTATTTATAGCCAGCCCAACGATGGCATTAGCAGTAATTACAGGCCGGGCTCTGATTCTCCATCTTGGGGCCTTTGTCTCTACTCTGACCATAACTACTGAATTGGCAGGAACAGCCATCCGTGGAGACGTGCACCCCCTGTTAATAAAAACTCAGGCAGCTGGAGCACTGGGTAAGGGGGGTGAGACTGAGGAAGCGAGCATGGTAGGAGACCATACTGTTTCTGCTTGTTAATACTAACATTAATATCTATTCCTGATGAGATAGGAGCCATCCACTTCTACCCAGTCCCTGTTCTGGCCCCAGTCATGACCCTGGCCTTACTGTTCCTGCTCTGAGGAAGTCAATTCAAATGATAAGCTATCCTCAAGGTCCTGAATGCTTACATGTCCTGGTAGTGTGTGGTAGTAGAGAGACCATTGGATTTGGAGTCTAAAGACCTGGGTTGGAGTCTAGGCCTTGCCATGAACTGGCTATGTAACCTCGGCCAGGTGATTTTTACCAAATAATCTCTACAATTCTTTCAGCAATATCGCTCTGTGATTCTGGACCCCTTGGACCTCAGGAAGCCCAGTTGCATAGTAGCTTAGCCAGGCTGTTGTATTTTGGGCAGTACATATATAGGATCTCTATTTATAATCTCATGACTTTGGAATTGCCTACGAAACTGAATTGGAAGAGAAAGACCTTGGCATCAGCTGAGGTCTTATTAGCTCTGGACATTGCTTTGTGGGAGCAACGAATCAGCCAATCCTTTCTCTTACCTGCAGTTCAACCAGGTCCACCTAGCCTAAGCTCCCCTAGGAACTCATCGTGGAGAGAATATAATGCTTTGGGCTCGCTTTGCCTGGCCTGAGATGGACTCTGGATTCTGGATGGGGTTCTGCCCTATGAACTATTGCTGGAGTAGACTCTGGACTCTGGGTGAGTCCTAACCTTATCACAGCTATAGTGATCTGATAGAAGGGGAGGACTCAGTTGATCAAAGGAGGCCTGTGGTGAGTGTCAGTGAGGGAAAGTCATTGTTCTCATATCTGATTTAATTTATCTTTCCTTATGCAGCATCCTGCTGTTGAGGAAAACCCCTATCCCCCTTTGTCTCTGATCTCAGCTACCCATACCACACCTAGGGCCAGCAAAAGATAATGAATCAACCTTTTCTTCCCTGAAAATCTTATCCCTTCCTCTATCTTTATGTGGAGACACCCAAATTTCCTTCAGCTTCCATCTCTCCCTAGAATCACAGATCAGAATTTCTATTGGGCATCTCCTACTGGATGTTCTATCAATAGTCCAAAACCAGTATGTCACAAACCAAGCTCACTGTTGTCCTCTCAAAACTTCTACTTTCTCCTGATTCAGCCAAGTATAGCTCAGTGCTCTTCATCACCCTGATTACAGAGCTGCTGGGTGATCCTGCTTCTCAAAGAGCCCATGGCAAAGTGGTAAGAAGCTAGGGGTCTCCATGGGTGAGCCTGTGTGGCCCAAGGGGCCAATGAGTCCAGTACAGCGTCACAAAAAAGCAGTCCTTCCCAGTACCAGTCCTGTGCTTCCTCCCCATAGTGGAGCCAAATCTGGCCATGTACCTCTTGGTTCTCATGGCCTTCCTTAATTCCTACAGTCCTTTCCCTGCTTCCCAAATTGTGCTAACTGTGGGTGTTTTCCTGATAGCCCCTCCAAACCTCTAGCTCCCAAACACAGCACAGTGTTTTTCCTTTAGTTCCCTTGAGTTCGTCCTCTGGCCCCCAGACTGAGCAAACTCTCTCCCTAGCTTAGAAATAGAATGAACTCACAGAGCCTGTTGGCCACCAGGGTATGTTTCCCTCTACCTTTTTGACCTTTCTCCCAGCTCCTTTTGCAAATGGAACTGAATCTTCTGCCACCCCCTACCCATACAAGCATGCCCCCTCCCAAATATAGCTGCCCCTAGATGAGTATCCCAACTCCATTGGGTTCTGAGTCCCCCACCTACAAAATTCTCTTTTTGAACAGTGGGCCTCAGAAAAAAGGAAAGGAAGGAAGAAAGGAAGGAAGGAAGGAAGGAAGAATGAAGAGAGAAAGAGGTAGAGAAAAAGAAAATGCTATCAATATATGAACTATTCCTAGGAATGGTTGATTTTCAAATTTGCAATATATATAATATATAATGGGCCTCCTCACCCTCTCTCCCCAGAGAACTACTGCCCCTATTACCTCACTCCCCCTCAGCTCTGTCTAGTTCCATTTGCCTAGGATGGACTATGACTTAGTGAAGTAAATATCCAGAGACTGTTCAGACCAACCCAGTTTTCTCAGAATTTTCTCCAGAAAACCCAACCTGTTCTCCAGATGCCTGGCATTTCTTGGGGCCCAGGTGGCTTCTCTCCTAGTGAAGTGTTTACAGTCCAGGTCAAGTGGCCTACCTTGGGCATCTTGCGCAGATTGGGTGAGAGCTTGAGGCAAGTGACCTGACCACGATTGTCCCCCACAATAATGACAGGGTGAACGGCATTGAAGCGCACGTGGGTAATCTTATTTTTCTTCTTGGACACTACTGGCTGGTTGCAGATAGCCTCATATTTGTTGATGACCAGGTCGAACACATGGGCCTGGGAGGAGAAAGCATTGAGAGCTGGGTTTTTGACAACAAAAACAAACGGTAACAAAGGAGCTCAGCCATGAGGTCATGTAAGTGGTATGTAAATAAAGGCGCAACCCAGACACAGGGGTGCTTTGGGTAATGGGGCCATGGACAGCAAGGATTTGTATCATAGAACATTGTCAGGGACCTTTATCTGGTCCAAACCCCTCTTTTTCTAAACAAGGCAATTGAAGCCTGGATAAAATGATATGCTTATGATCACACAGAAAATTAGTGCCTTAGCCAGGATTGGAATTTGGCTTTTCTGACCTCTAAACCAATTTTCTTTTTAACCCAGAGTAATTCATGGGCAAAGCCCCAATGGAAGGACAGGTATTCCCAACAGAGGCTACCACTGCCATGTGGCAAACACTAAAAGGACCTAAAACCCTTAGAGCAGGGATAATAATGAACCTGAAGTCCATGGACCTCCTGGATGGATTTCAAAGAATCTGTGAACTTAGATGAGAAAAAAGCAAACACCCTGTGACATCTTTATTTGGTAAAGTGGAACAAGCCATCGCTCTGGAATTAGAGGATCTGGTCTCAAGCTGGCCTCTGATGTTTGCTCCCAGTGAGACTTTAGGCAAGTCATAACTTCTTGGGCCTCAGTTTCCTCATCTTTAAAATGAGGGGGGTGGAATAAATGAGCTCCCAGGTCCTCCCCAGTTCTGGTTCCCTTTGTGAGAAGCTCTTTCTTCTTTAGAAACATTCTTCTAATGGGTATGCCCTGGTATCTAAAATCTCATCAGGAGATCTTAATTTCTTTGGGTTAAGGACTCACTGTCTTCAGACACATCTCTCTGGTGGAGGGTTGAGTTGGGTTAATGAGTTCAGTCCAATGTGAGATACATTTTTAAACATTTTGCTATCTAGGAGATCACTGGGTACCTGAGTGGGGGAGTGGGAAGCCCACCACAGACAAATTTTGACTTAAGAATGTTGCTGTGGAGTGGTCCCTCTCTCCCTTTGGGCCTGGAATGACTGAGTTGCCAACCACCAGTTACTTGGTGCTTAGCCTCTTGAGAGTCAGGATGGAGGAAAAGGACCTGGTTTGGATTCCTAGATCTGTGCCTTACTCCTTGTAAATCCCTCTTGTCTGGGCTGCAGCCTCCTCTTCTGCAAAATGAAGGCTTTGATGTTCTCTCTAGCCCTAAATCCTGTGAGCTATGAGATGCCACCTTAAGAGCCTCCTCAGGGACCTGCCCTGCCAAGGGAGGGAGGCCTCAGGAATCACAGCAGGATCTGGGCAGGTGTGAAGCCAAGAGGAGGAAGGGCAAGGATGGAGCTGAGTATGATCATTTGGAGCCCCTTAGCACAGGCTATCTAGTGCCATCTCTCTGCCCTGATCTCCCTCCTACACACACACACACAGACACACACACAGACACACAGACACACACACACACACGCACACACACAGACGCATACACACACACAGACACACACACACACACCCCCAAACTCATTATAGTCACCATGGTTCAGCTCACTGAGCTCTTAGAATATTTCCCTTTCTCTCCCTCTATCCTCTCCCCCAAGTTTGGCTAGGCCTGATCTCCAAACATGCTAAAGCTTCCTTCACACCCAGAACTTAGGGACCATAGGGAGACTTTGATAGACCTCTCTGCTCTTTCTCAGCTGGAATCTGGAGACTCCCAAGTCTGGATATGGACTTTTACCAATCACAGCTAATGTGGTAAGAATGCTCAGGCTGAGTCTTGTGCTTGGAAGCCTCTCACCAGGAAATCAGTCAGTCAGTCCCTTGTGACCAGCAGTGTGCTAAGTGCTAGGGATTCAATGGAAGGCAAAAGCTGTCCCTGCCCCAAGGAGCTTACATTTTAATGGGGGAGACCACATGCAAATAACTGGGTATGTATAATATATATATATATATATATATATATGATATATATTCCACATCAACGGGAGGTAATCTAGAAGTCTAGTTGAGGTCAGAATAAACTCGTGCCCTACCAAATCCTTTCCTACTCTACCACAGGTTGCTGAGTTCACTCATTCAATCAGATGGACTGACACTCAAGGCTCTGCCACCTGACCTCTGTGGGTTGGGGAGTTGTTCCTGGATCGTTGGCTGGCAAATGTGAACTTGAGGGATGGGACTGGTGACGGGGTTCTTACCTTCCCATCAGTGGTGACCGCAGCAAAGACAGTAGAGGAGTACGGGGCCCAAGCTATATCACCCACAGCAGAATTCAAGTCATAGATGAACATGGGTTTCCTGGAACAAGGGGAAGATGAGCAGAGGTGGGATGCCTCTTCTTGTGTGGCCAAGGGGATGATCCCTATGCTGCTCCCCTCTCCCCTCACCCCTACCCCCACTCCAGGCTCATTTGATATCTGGTTCCTAGGTGTTTGCTCCCTCCCTTCTCCCTCCCTTGACGATAGGGTCCCGAACTCCTTTTCCCTCACTTGATGGTATGGTCCCAGATTTTCACAGTCCAGTCAGAGCTGCAGGACATGAAGACTTTGGAATGGTATGGGTTCCAGGTCACTGCATCCACAGCCATGTTGTGGGCCTCAAACGTGTCAAGGAACTGGCTAGAGTAGGTTTTGGAGCACTATGATAGGATCAAAGGTTAGCAATCATTTCTGTCCTCAGCATAGAGGCAGCTAGGTACTAGGACTAGAGTCAGGAAGACCTGAGTTCAAATCTTGCCCCAGACACATACTAGCTGCGTGGCCATGAGCAAGCCATTCAACTTCTCGGTGCCTCAGTTTCCCCATTTGTAAAAGGAGGTATTGGACTTGATGACTTCTAGGTAAATTGATGATTTTGTGACTGTGAAGGAGTTGGAATCTCATGTGATCTATCTTGTCATTTGCTAGGACAGAGACAGACTCAGAATGTAAGCCAGGGCATTCTCCTCCCAAGCTAATCGCCCTTTCACAGCTTCCCTGTATCTGTAAAAGCAAAAGATGCTTCCTCATCAACAAAAAAAAACAAATGAATAAATAAATGAGTAAAAAAAAAAAGAAAAAACCCTTACTGTAGAAAACAGAACAGATGGAAAACAAGAACATTTCTGAAAATCAGGTCAGAAAAGCAGTAGAAGTCACTTATCACCCTGGGACAGGCAGGGATGTGGCTATCTCAGAGTGCAGTCTCCTCAAGATCAGGGGCAGATTAGGACCCCTCCAAGATGACAGGTAGAAGTAGAGATAGATCATATGGCAAAGGAGGAACAAAAGATTGGCTAACCTGCCCCTGTGGAGGGAGACCCCCTAGAAGAGTGTCCTAGGGATGACTTGTCCTTGACTCCGTGCTATTCTACACTTTTACCCATCATTTAGATGAAAGCAGAGATAGAAGCTTACGGACAACAGCACAAAACTGGGCAGAAGAACTAACACATTGGAAGGAGTCAGGATCCCCAAAGATCCTGAGAGTCTAGGATGATGGGCCGAATCTAGTAAAATGAAATGTAATAGGGGTCAACGTAAAGTCCTTTGCTCCATTTTTAAAAATTAACAAATCACCTGTACAGGCATGAGATAGAGGAGGCATGGCCAAGTCATAGTTTATGTCGAAAAGTTCTGGAAATTTAAGTAGGTAACAGGAATCACGAGTGTACAGTGCCCAGCATGTAGTAGGTACTTAATAAATGCTGGTTGACGGAGGTGATTAGCATACTAGCCAACCAAGTGAATGTGATCTTTTCTTAAAATTAAATTTTATTTTATTTTCAGATCTATATTTCTTCCTTCTCCTTGAGGGTAGAAATTATCTTTTTTCCCCTCTAGATTTCTATTTGTATCCCTAGGACTTAGCATGGTGAGTGCCTGGCAAATATTAATCACTTAATAAATATCTGTTCCCTCCCATTCAGAAGAGGATGACCAAAATGGTGGAAGGATTGGAGACCAAAGATCATTTGAAGAAACTGAGGTGAACAGAACACTGGCCCTGGAGTCAGGGGGACCTGAACTCAAATTTGGCCTTGGGCATGTACTAGCTGTGTGACCTTGGGCACTTAACCCTGATTGCCTTCCAAAAAACCCAACCCAAACACACAAAAAAGAAACTGAGACTATTCAGTTTGCAGAAAAGAAGGTTATTTGGGGAGATGGCTTGTGACAATTGTTTTGTGGTGTTTGAGAGATTATTATAAGAAAGAAGGGTTAGACCTTTTTATCTTGCTTCCAGAGGACAGAACTAGGAGAAAATGGTAGAAGCAATAGAGGCAAATTTCCAGTCTATATAAGGAGAAACTTCTTAATAATTTGAACTCTTCAAAAGTTCATCACTGGAGATTTTCTACCAGCGGCCGAATTACTACTTGTCATTGGTATTGCAGACAGGATTCCTTTTCGGGCAAAGGTTGGACTGGACGGCAGCAGAGGTTCCTTTCAGCTCCTGAGATTTTTGTGATCTTGTCACTAGTTGGTGCTAGGGAGACAGGGCCTGGCGTCTAGCTGAAAAATAACAGGGAAGAAGCCTGGCCTCACCCGAGAAGCAGAGCTGCTAAAGAAGGAGGTTAAGACAGATCAGAATGAAAGAATATCTTCAAACCCAGGAGAGAACAAGGCCTTTACTCCAGCCAGGGAGAAAACAGAGAAAGTGATAGATTTTCCTGAGGCCAGCAGGCAGACTGGAGGGGATACTCTAGCAGGGGCCAAGGGAGGCATCCATAGGGTTAGAACAGAGAATACTGGCTTTGGAGCTCGACAGGAGATGGCTTTTCCTTCCAAGGGCCAGGATCAAAACTGAGAGGCTTCAGAGGGACAGAGGCAGGATCTAGAACCAAAGAGCAAAATCCGGGGAAGACAAGCACTTGTTTTAGACCCGGATAAAGACTAATAATATTGAATAATATTTAACGTTTATATAGCATTTATAATGTGCCAGATGCTGTGCTAATATTAAGCACTTTACAAGTGTCTCATTTGATATTCACAACAACCCTGGGAGGCGGGTGCTATTATGACCCCCATTTCACAGATGAGGGAACTGAGGTTAAGTGACTTGTCCAGGGTCACACAGCTAATAAGTGTCTGAGGCCAGATTTGAACTCTTGACTCCAGGTCCAGTGTCGCCTAGATAGATAGGCTACCTATCGGTGGCCACAAGCCATCACTGTGCCCCTAAGATGAACATGCATCTTAGGTTTGGAAGGGCAGGGAGGAGGAGGGAAGGGAATATTTCCTTGTGTAGACACAGGACCTACCAATGGATTGTCTACACTCAGAACCACAACTCATCTTCTACAGAAGATGTGCTCGGGTGCTTTAGATAGGCAGCATGTCCAGATAATTCCATTGTCCCTTTGCCCCAGATCTTCCTGGAAAAGGCTCCATAGATGGTCTCAGTGGCAGAGGGTCACAGTGAGGCCAGGAGAGAGAAGTGAGAGAGCCAGGGAGACAAGTGGTGTGTGTGGGAGCAGCCACATGTCCACATGTGAAGAGTTAGCCAAGGGCTCTCATCTTGGGTCTCAGAGACATTAGCCTCTCTCTATCCCTCCCTCACTCCCCCAACCCACAGTTCTTTGAGAAGAGAAAAGGAAAAAATAGTCAACGGAAATAGAAGGAAGAGGGTTGATGGCTAAGGACTCTGGAGAATCCAAGACCTGTCGAGGCTAGAGGGAAGGTCTTAGACTGAGGACAGTGTTGGAGGGAGGAGACAGGATAACTGAGGAATGGGGTGCATCATCCATTGTGCAAAGGGGTGAGAAAGCAAGGAAGAGAAAGTGTTAGCCTTCCCCCTTTAATAAAGGGTCTGACTTGGGTCTGAAGCCAGCTCTGCCCCTTAATATCCAAAGATACTTGTGTAACTCACTCAACCTCTTTGGACCTCAGTTTCCCCATCTGTAAAATGAGAGGACTTGAATTAGAGCTACTATTATTGTTCTATCTATGATGTTGTTTTCTGCTCATTCACACTGGAGTGTTAGTGACTAAGAGGTTTTATATTCTCATAAATGCTCTTTGAGGGCTCGTTCATAAAATCCAAAGGATTAAATTATTAATTAATATTAACCTTAACCCAAAGGATTAAATCTTAGATGCTGAGATTTCAAGCATGGTAACAGGTTGGAGTGGGTGGGTAGATGGGGGCAGCTTTCTGGTGCCCCTAATACCTCAACCTTCCTCCGCACTCACTCCAGCTGTGCTTAAGGCTACTTGTTCCTCAGGCACCCCTGGCCAGGGCCATTCCATTCTGTTCTTCTTCCAAGGACCTTCCCTCTCCTTCCTAGCATACCAAGCAGATCCCTAATCCCTAGCAGAGGGGTGGCCTAAGCTGGCTGCTTCCTAAGAATGCAGAGAGCCCGGTGGGTAATTAAGATAACGATTTGCTTGGCTTCAGAAATGCTAATAGCAGAGCACTCTTCTGTTTTCCAAAATTATTCTGGGCTAAAAATGAGCAAGTTACCGAGTTGCTGGCGGGGCAGGGCGGCCAGCTAGCAGGGTGGGGAGGGAGGAGGATGGTTGTTAATCTTCAGTACAAATAAAATGTTTTCAGAAACATACTGAATTGGTAGAAAGCTTCTAGAGGCCCTATGAAGCCCAGCTCCAATCCCTCTTCTTCTATGAGGTTGAGCTTTTTTGGAACTCAGTGAGTCCCCCACTGAGCTCCCCCCTCTCTGAACTCTTCCTGCCTCAATCAGCCCTTGAGGGTTCACTCTGTCTAAGGCTAGTGGATCTTGTCTTCCCAGCCTGACTAAGAACTCCTTAGGGGATGGACTGTGTCTGATTCTTCTCTTTTTCCCCTCTATGTCCCCTCATTCCCTTAGCATAGGGCTGGGTACCCAGTAGTTGTTAATAAAGGCTCATTGTTGGGCTGACATCAGCTCCCGGAAGTTCCTTAGTTAGACTCTGGATTCCTAATGGAAAATTGCTGAGTCCTTTCACCCTCTCCTTTCCATTTAAGCAGGTCCCTTCATGAAGCCTTCCTGAGCCAATGGGCTCCAAGGCAGGGAATTTTCCCCAGGTCCTCTGAAAGGCTCTGGATGGCCCCTCCCACCCATTCCTTGGGAAACCTGTGATGAACTGGATTTCATTAATGAAGGCGTCTGTTTTATGTCAGCCCTTGGATCCCCCCTTTTCTATATCTGTCTTGTCTGTCTCTCTAGGGCCTTTGGCTTCCTGAGGGTGGGCCTGGGGCTGTTTAACTTTGGTTAGAGGCTTAGAGAGGAGAGAACCATAGGATTTAGAGCTGGAAGAGACCTCAGAACTCAGTCTAATCCCCACATTTTACAGATGGGGAAAATGGAGACCCATGGACCTCAACTGACTTGTCCAAGACACATAGCTAGTAAAGCACACAGTTGGGATTTGAACCCAAGATTCCAAATACAGTGACCTTATAGGATAGGAAGAGATAGATAAGAGGAGGGACTTGGGGGGAGCATAGTAGGATAGGTACAATTAAGACTGGTTTCACAAAGGACGTTATCTCCCTCCCTCCTTCATTCCTTTCATCCAGAGTGCCTGAGATGGGGAGGCTTTGAGCAGGGGAAGCCAGATCTCTCAAGGCCTCCCTCCTCCCCGATGATTAGGGGTTATGAGGGGCATAGTTGTCTTACTTTGTAGATTTTACCCTCCTCAGTGCCCACGAGAAACAAGTAGTCGATCTGTTTGTGGAAGTCGAAGGCCGTCCCACAGCCTAGAAGGGAAATGGGAGTGACATCACCCTGGGCCCCATCAGGTTTCCCATTTGAGTCTGTTGCCAGACTGAGGAAAGAGGTAATAAAGAACAGTCCTCTGCCCTCATCCCCAGTGCCTTTGCCCTTCTGTGGATCTCTCTTTAGAGATGCTACACAACTGTGTTCAAGATAAGTAGGAAGAGTAGATGGGTAAAAGAAAAGCAAGGAAAAGGATGGGCGGCTGGCAAGAGACAAGGCACTTGTGCTCTGCAAACAGTGATGGGTCCACACAGCCACAGGCTCTGTCTTTGATGGCTCTGCAGAGATGACCTCTCTAAGTAATGCCCATCTCTACCAGGATATGTTGGCTTTACAGACAGTGAGGGCTTCTGTGGTATTAGGTTCTGCCAGGAGCACCCTGTTCTGCAAACAGGACAGGGTTCTATAAACAATGCTACAAACATAAAACTAAGGATGGTTATTTCAGGGGATATGTGAAACACAAGTTCCATTACTCCATGTAACCACACACATGATGTGTATGTGATGCCATTTTCTCAGGCCAAGTGGTAATTACTCACTAACCAGCTTCCAATTCTAAGGCTTCTACTCAAGAGTCGGGTACAGCTATCTATCAGGATAAACCCATCCTCTTCAGCCTGACTTTATTTTTTATTTTTTTAAATTTTTTTTCCAATTACATATATAGTTTTCAACATTCATTTCTGTAAAATTTTGAGTTCCAAATTTTTTCCCTCCCCCGCCTTCCCAAGACAGCAAGCAATGTACAAGTTATACATGTACAATCATGTTAAACATATTTCCACATTAGTCATGTTGTGAAAGAAGAATCAGAACAAAAAGGAAACACTAAGAGAAAGAAAAACCCCCAAAAGTGAAAATAGTCTTCTTCAGTCTGCATTCAGACTCATACTTCTTGGGATGTGGTTAGCATTTTCCATCACAAGTCTTTTGGAACTGTCTTGGACCTCTGGTATTGCTGAGAAGGGCTAAGTCTGTCAAAGCTGGTGTTCGCCTGGTTCTGCTCACTTCACTCCACATCAGTTCATGTAAATCTTTCCAGGTTTTTCTGGAATCCTCCTGCTCATCATTGCTTATAGCACAAGAGTATTCCATGACATTCATATACCACAACTTGTTCAGACATTCCCCAATGGATGGGCATTCTCTTGATTTCCAGTTCTTGGCCACTGCAAAAAGAGTTCAGTTTGACTTTAAAGGCCACTTACAATCTGGCCACACCCTGTGTGTCAATACAACCTTCAGTCCACATTCTTTCCTGTTCTGAATCCTCTCTCCAACTCAGACAAAATCATGACCATGCATGTACCCCTTCCTGCCTTGATGACAGAATACAGGGACCTTAGAGATTAGGAAGCCCAAACTTATTTTACAGATGAGGAAACTGAGCCTCAGAGAAGCTCACTCAAATTCATATAACTAACCAGTGGTTAATGGAAAAACCAAGATATACTGGAACCCAGATCTCCTCACTCTCAGTTTGGTGCTCCTTCCACAATAGTCGACTTCCTTTGCTTCGATTACTCCCTCTTTCTCTCCTCTTCTTTGCTTATTTGGCATTGACTTAAATGTGCATGTGCACTTTTCCCTAATAGAATGTAAGCTTGAGGGGAGTGACTTTAATTTTGTCTGATTCCTTAGAACCCAGAACATAACAGGTGCTTAATAAATGCATGGACTGATTTTCCCCCCAAATGTTTCTTATTTTTTAAGACTCAACTTAAGTCTCACTTTCTCCATGAAGTCATCCCTGAACACAGTGGTCTCTTCTATCTCTGCACACTTAGAACACACTGTGAGGTAATGGCCCAATTTAATGGAATCACTGTCCTCCACTAGGTCCATTTCTATCTCTTCTGAGGGTTCCCGCTCTCTGATTGTCTCAGGTCCATCAGCTCTCACTGGCCTCTGGATTTCATGAATGGGCCATTCCTTTGCATGGGTTGAATGCTTCCTAGAGGAAGACACACACCATCATGCCAAGTGCATGTTCTCCAATCTCAGTTAGGACCTTGCTGCTGCTGGGGCATCCTTTGATTTTTCCATGATTGATTCCCCATCCCACTCCCCTAAGGGGCTGTTTTTTTCTTTGTCCTCTCTTCAAGCCCCCAATGTCTCTCTGGCATGCTTCTTCCCATCATAGTTTACTGAGAAAATCAAGATTATTTGTTAAAAGCTCTCTCATTTTACCTAGTCTACACCTCAAACCCCATTAGCTTTTTTACCCATCCTCCACTCTTTCACTTTTGTTTTGACCCTTCTCTTTGCCTATACCCTTCCATGTGGACCACTGATCTCTGCTAGGCGCTTGTCCCATTTCATCTCATACATTCTCTTTCTTAAAAATAATATGTGTGTACCCAACAAAGATTTCTGTGTTAGAGGGTTGTACCTAAAGTCAGGAAGAACTGAGTCCAAATAGAGCCTCCACTACTTTGTACCTGTGGGCGTATCACTCACCCTCCATCTCCTTCAGTTTCCTCATTTATAAAAACAAGGCCAGTAATAGGCCCTACCTCTCGGGGTTGTGGTGAGGACACAGGGAGCCAGGATTTGTAAAACGCTTTACAAACCTTAAAGCATTACACAGAAGCTGTTCTTGGGGGTGTTGTTATCATAACTGTCATGAGTATTGTGAGGGATAACAAGATTAATAAAACCCAGGGCCTGTCCTTTAGGAATGTATAACTGAGTTAGGAAGATTATGTTCCTAGAAGCAGCAGTTAAGAAACAATGAAAGCTATGCACTGGCGCAGTGAGATGGGGCAGCGGATACAGCAGATGGAGCAGCTAGGTGGCACAATGGGTAAGGCCCCAAGTTCAAGTCTGGCCTTAGATACATGTCACTTACTAGCTGTGTGACTCTGGGCAAGTCACCTAAACCCAACTGCCTTGCAAACAAAGAAAGGAATTAAGAAAAGAAATAATGCAAGGTAGTATATGTGTAGCCCCTTAAGTATATGTTTGAGGAATAGCCCCACTTGTAATAGGATTGCCCAGTAGAATATGAGCACCCCAACCTAGGCTGTTTCTGCCTGGGCTTGTGAATGTCTCATGGGCTTGTTTATGACAAGGTCTGGGGGCATCTGTCTAATATTCTCTATTGGAAGTAGATCTGCCTAGGGATGCATGTGGTTGTGGAATGGACTTTTTGCTTGAGACACTGAAACAGGATTTCAATCTATTCTTCCCCACCTTGCCTCAGTTTGCCCTGAAGCACAAAAGTCTCTTATTCCAGTAAACTTCAAAGTCTCTTCCCAAATCTCAGACATGAATTTAGCGGCTGCCTAATTTGTTGTTGTTGCTTCTGTTTGTCTAAACCAGACACAGGATGGACTTGACCCCACGGGAAAGGGAGGCCAGAAGTGAAACAACATTTTAAGCCTCTGTCACTCCTATATCTTCTAACTTCAGCATGCGCAACGGCCATAACCCAGTACAAACTTCTCAGCAGAAGGGGTAAGCCAGGCTGAGGGTAACTGATGGGCCTCCAGTTCATTGGTGAGTGAGGGGAGGTTGACCCCAAACATGTGAATGGAGGATGAGAACAATTTGTTGCAATGACCATGAAGATGGCTAAAGGAGGCACTGTGGAGTGCTCAGAGCTTGGTGAGCCATGGAAGATGCCCAGGTCATCCGCAGCATTCTATCATTGCCGGTCATCTTGACTTTGACCCTTCCACCGGACTTCCATGACTCTGGAAGAGAAGAGTGAGGCTGACTTTGTGCAGCTCTGTGTCACTTCAGTCTCCACGAACAAGTGAAGACATTACCTGCGACATCACCGGTCCACTTCAAAAATGAAAGACACGCAGCACCAACGACTATGCAGGAAGTGAGACATCTCTCATTCATTTTCAATCTTTCCCTATCTTTTGGCTTATTTTCTGCTGGTTGCAAATATGCCCAGGTCTATCCCATCCTTAAAAAACCTTCATGGAGTTGTCATCCTCTCAGATCATCATCCAGGATCTCTCTTCCCTTTCATTGACAAACTACTAGAAAGAGCATTTGGAATTACTTTACCATCCACTCCCTTTCCTAGTCTTTATAATTTGACTTCCAACCATATCAATTGACTGAAATGACATTTAAATTTAAATGGTATTTAAACTGCTAAATTGGATGACCTTTTCTCAATTCTCACCTTTCTTGATCTCTTAGCTCTCTCCCAGTTCACCATCCAACTGACTGTTCTTTCGTTTCTTTTGTACATTATACATCTCCTGCCTCCTAAGTCCTGTTCTCTCTCTGTAGTCATCTCATTTGCTCCCATGGGTTCAAGTATTAACTCTATGTAGATGACTCCCAAATCTAGATATTAAATCCTAATCTAGATATTAAATCTCATATCATCACCTACCTGCTGGACATTTCTTCATGGCATCTCAAACTCAATACAGTTATGCTTTCCATATCATGACTTTCTCTATTGTGGTTTTGAGGGTCGGTATAAGAAATTAAATGGGAATTTGGGGGGAGTATTGAAGAAGCCACAGAGGACACATGAAGGTCAGCAGACAATATAGACAAAGTTTAGAAACTTAGAAATGCATAAACATATGGATGGTATTGTAAAATGTCAACATATTTTATCTCTTAACACTGTAAACACCCCATAAAAGAAAAAGAAAAAATTCAGACTCTGCTGGTATGAAGGGAGGGCCAAAAAATTTTAGGTTGATTTTCTAGATCACAGGGCCATCATGCCCCTAAGCCTCTTGGGGAGAAAGGGATAATCGTGTATTAAAAATGAATCTCATTGTCTTTGCCCTTAAAACTTCTGCTTCAAACTTACTTATTCCTATTGAGGGCACCATGGTTCTTCTAGTCTTTCAGTGTCATGACCTTGGAGTCATTCTTGACTCCTCTCACTCCACTCACTATCCAATCCAATCCAAATTGGCAAATCTTGTGGTTTCTTTCCCCACAGCATCATTCACATCTGTTGCTTTCTCCCCACTCTCTCAGCTGTGACCCTCATTGTCTCTTTCCTGGGCTACCCTAATAGACTCTTCTAATTGCTCTCTCTGATTTCAGTCACCACACTCTCCAATCCATCCTCCACACAACTGCCAGAATTATCTTCCCGAGGTATAGACCTGACCATGTCATTCCCTTGCTTAAAGACCTTTGGAAGTTCCTCATTGGCTCCAGGAAAAAGCACAAACTCTTCAGCCTGGCACTTAAAGATTGTCACCATCTGGCTCCTAGTTACCTTTCCAAATCTTATTTTATGCAACTCCCCTTCATGAACTGTATGTTCCAGTTAAAACTGATGACTGGCTCTTCATGAACTCCATCTTACATAGCCAGGCAGTTACACAAATCATTTCCTGTCTCCTTATCTCGGTCTCTCAGAATCGCCGTTTTCCTTCTAGGCTTAGGGTGGGTACTGTCCCCTCTGTGAAGCCTTCCCTAACCCCGTTAATTGCTAGTTCTTCCTTCCACAATTATTTAGGTACAGGTTACATTCTCCCAGTAGAATAAAGACTCCTTGACAGCAGGGGCTGTCTTTGTATCCTCAGCTTCTAGTACAGGGGTGTCTGTATAGGGGATAAGGACTGGAGCTATGACTGTATTTTGTTGCTGTTCAATCATTTTCTCCCTCATTTGGGACTCTCTGTGACCCCAGTTGGCATTTTCCTGGCAAAAATACTGGAGTGGTTTGCCATTTCATTCTCCAGCTCTTTTACAGATGTGGAAATGGAGGAAAACAGGCTTAAGTGATTTGCCCAGGGTCACACAACTAATAAGCCTCTGAGGCCAGATCTGAACTCAGGAGGAGGAGTCTTTCTGAGTCTAGGCTCAGCACTCTACCTATTGCACCAACTAGCTGCCCTCTATATTAGTACATGGAACTCCCAATGAGGCAACTTCTACCATTGCACATCAACAACTTTTTTGTCTACAACTTGTAGTTTTAGAGAATTTCCGAGAGCACTAAAAAGTTAAGTGACTTGTCCATGGTCACACAGTCAGTATGTGTCAGAGTCAGAACTTAAGCCAGGTCTTCCTGGCTTTGAGATCATCTCTATATACTTTATGCCATTTTGCCTCTCATGATGTGTACATAGTAGGCTCTTAATCTGGAATTAAATTGGGTTGGTGGCAGTGGTGAGATTAGCTCCAAGGGCCAGAGATTCCTGAGACCAAGAGAATACGGGGACCCCAATGAGGGATCGTTGGGGAGGGAGGGAAGATAGTTATGAATTTTAGAATCAAAGGGTCTCAATATTGGAAGGGATCTCAAAGGCCATTTAATCCAATACAGGCCTGAAGAGGAATCTACCGTACTACATACCTGTCAAGTGGACCAGTAGTCTTTTCTTGAAGACATCTACGGATGGAGACTTCTAAAGGCATCTCATTTCACTCTGGGACAGCTCTCATTGTCAGGAAATTTTTCCTTATATTTGCAATTCAAAACCTGCCCCTCTTCAATTTCCACAAACAGTTTCTAGTTCTGCTCTGTAGAGCTAGACAAAATAAGCCTAATTCTTCTTTGACGTTAGATTCCTTCAAATACTTGAAGACACTATCAAAGAAGAATGTTCCCTCTAAGTCTTCATTCTTCTCACTTGAAAGAGGTTTTTTTTTGTCCTTTACCTCATGTAACCATCACGACTATTTTATGAAGTGTTCTGGTTTTAGGGTATTATCTTCATTTTACAGATAAGAAAACAGACTCAGAGTGGTTAAGTGACTTGCCCAAAGTCACATAGCTAGTAAGTGTCAGGGTCAGGATTTGAACTCAGATCTCACTGGCTCCAAGCCCATCATGCTGGCCACTACGACACAATGCCTTCCCCAGTTCTTCTCATTGTCCTTGTTACGCTCCCAATCAAACTACTACTACATTGGGAAAGGATTTACTTTCTGAAATCTGCTTCTGAACATTCTCAATTTTCAGGATATTTCTACCTCAGTAGTTATCATATTTCTTGAGAGCTGTTTCATATAATGGTGAAAGAGAGAAAAAACAGAGTTTTCTCTACCCTATCAACAATGTGTCACTTTTCCAACATAGCATTACCTAAGTCAGTGTAATAATATGTAAATTGCATTTTTGATATCTGAATCATTTCTTTGAAAAAACATCACAAACTTCTCTGCCTGGGCAATTTCCTCATACACATAGTGAGTATGGTCACCCCTGATCACACACTGATCCTGTGACTATTGTGTTTCATACCTCTGAGGACTATCTTTCCAACCTATGAGCTCCCAGTGGATAGGGATTGGATCTTCCTTCCTTCCTTCCTTCCTTCTCTCCTCAAGTGCCAGGCACACAGGGAGTGAGCTCAGTCATTACATGTGTTCTGTTCCTCCACAGTGAATTTTAATCTGTTCAAGCCGATAGCTCTCCAAGTTGCAGGTACAGGTAACGTCTCAGTGAAAGGCTAGAAGCTAAAGGTGGACCATTCAGGCAAGACGGTTCATCATCAGAGCAACTAACAAGTAAACAGGAGTCAGAGCCAGGAAGGAAGGAATACCCAAGATCTAGAAGCACATGTCACAGTGGGGTGGTGTCAGGATCTGGGGATTAAAAACAAGCAAATGCATTGTAAAGTTTGGCAAGAACTCTGGAAACCAGGGGTCCAAATAGGCTTGAGTTTATATAAAGATATTTGCATCCAATTATAATTTGCTCAAGGTGATGACTGTGCTGTCCTCCTTTTGAACTCTGTTGATTGGGGCTGGGGCTCATCCTCTCTTGTTCTTCTGAGGGAGCTTCAGCTATGGACAGCTCCCGGACACTTCTGGAGAAGCCGTTGAGTTTACAGGTAGGGGTGGACAATGTGCAGACTTGAGAATCTTACGTTCAGCAAAGTCTCTGCTGTCCAGACCCGAAAATAAGAATAAAAACCTGGCTCTCAGGAGCTCCCTATAGACCATCGTTCCTCTTCAGAAATGAAGGATGAACAGCAGTAGGATAGAGAGAGCCTAGTCAGAGTTAGTACAGCAAACTCTGGACCCTGGACCGGAAAGCAGCCTGGGCATAGTGTTCCTAATAGTTGCACTCCTCAGAGTATGAAGCAAGAAAGGCAGTAGTGGTAAGTTAACAACCAGAGGGAATTTTAATCTGAACAGTCTGACTTTACCTCACAGTCAGTAATTCTATGAAGTCCTTAAAGGCCATGGGACAGAACCAAGGGAGGTTGTTTCAAAATCCAAACATAATCCAAACACAAATACACACAATCTAAACACATCCCCAATTGCCTGGGACTGTTCAGCTTATAGCCTATGAAGGATATTTCAAATCACATTCCAAGAGCCAAGCCATGACATTGCAGATTGATCTAGGCTTCTGTTAAGAACCTGGAGTTGGAAGCTAGAAGACCAGAATCTCAACATTGTCCCTGGAGCCTTGTGACCTTACACTGGTCTTTTCATGAACAGGACTCGGCAATTCTCAGAACCCCTGCTGAACATGATAAGGCAGGACACTGAGTCATTTGCTTTCAGGAACACTTGTGCTTGTGGTTAGAGCTCCAGGAAAAATTCAAACCCCTGACATTCATACTGGGGAGAAACCAGACCCTTAGATTTCTGTCCTCAGCTTAGAGAATGTTCCATTTGATTCCCAACTTTGATTCCCAGGACTTCTTTGAGGTCTTTCTCAGTCTTCAAAATTCAGCAGACTTATCTCATAGAGAGAAGCCAGGCTGCGAAGCCCAATCTTCATCTTCCAGAGTTCCTGCAAATGCTCCTTGACTCATAAAAGGAGATTTTTCACCATGCGGGAAAATTTGGGATCAACCATGTATTTCTCTGCACCTCCCTTCAAGTTATTAGCCTTATCCCAGCTGAAGCTATTAATACCACCTAAAGGATGCAATTCCAGAAAGGCATGAGACCAGTACATGCCTGCTGCAGAAACCATAGATCGCACCTGAGACTGAAACTTCATAGAAGTTTGAGGTTGGTTTGCTCTATCAACTTTTGCCTAGTGTGTACTCTCCCTACATCTAAGGTATCCATCCAGTTTAACTTGTTCTCCTAATTTATGTCATATGAAACTACTACTTTCCTGGGCACAAACTACTTTCCTCTAATACCACTCCTCTAACATGTATTCTATTTTATTCCTCTATCTTCCCAAGGCCTATTTCTTTATGACTCCCATTGTGTTCTCTGGAATACTTATTCCACTGTCAACAAATTCCACTTCTTCTGTTATCTCATTATTTCATACTTTCTCCTATTCATACAAACAGAAATCTAGTTTTCCCCTGAGCTAATGATGAATCTCAATACCCCTCACATCCACATTTGGTGTCCAACGGGGCACCCAACTCTCCACTGTGGCTCCAAGAAGCTATAGCACATGAACAGCCACACCTGGGTAAATCATCTCAACTGACAGGGCCTCCAGCCCACTGATGAGTTATGTGAATGGTCTAGCCCAAGCATGTGAAGATTTCCCTTGACAGAACAAGCATGTGAGAAAAATTTGTTCCACCAGCCGTGAGAATGGCTGAAAGCAGGCACTAGAACCACACAGAGTTTGGTCAGACATCAAAGATGCCAAGATATTTCACTGCACCCTTGGCCCTCACCAGTCGTCAGGACTTGTCTTGACACCGACTTCAAATAACTCTGGATGAGAGAGGGAGGCTGATAACTGCAACTTTGCCTCATTTAAAGCCAATTCACGTGCAAGTCATTTCCTCACGTCATCAGTGGTCTTCTTTGAAAATGAAGGACAAATAACCAGCTGATATAAATTTCCCTTCTCTGCTCTGGGAAGTCCTATCAAAGGATTTGTAACACGTTTTATCTTTGCATTAGCTCTGAGCTCCCAGCCAGAGACAGTATTTCTGGCGAAACCCTTCAGGGTTAGAACTCTTGTCTTCTCTGGGGATGTTTCTCCCTCAGTTGCTGCTTCCAACTGTATTCCCTATAGCTATCCTTCACTAGCAAGTGCCAGTGGTTACCACTATTTATAAAAAGTACACATTTAAAACAAAGACAGTTCAATAATTTCACAGTCTCACACAATAAAGGCTTCAGACTCCCATGAAGGAGCTCAAGGTTGGAAAAGAGGTAAAGGATAACTGACGTGGGGCATGTAGTTGGAGGGGTTTCCGTGGCACATCTTCTCTCCTGGTACCTTATGCTCAATCAGCCCAAGCAGTCTCATCCCACAGGCCTGTGGTGGCTGCCTCTGCTCATGGTTCCTCAGATCTGAGTGGCTTTCTACAACTTCTGTTTCTCCAGCATCATGCTTCTGTTCATCCCATTGGGAGCTGAGTTCCTCTGCCTCTTCCACTCAGTGAACTGACTTCTCTGGGTCACTGAGTCATGACCTATCATTCATCATCCTATCCCACTGTTTCCTTTATGATTCATTCAAGAGCTAATTTGAACCTCATGGCAGATCATGGTACTATCATGCTTCTATCAGGTTCTGAACTTTCACAGAACTTTCACTTTCTTTGCCTTTATAATACTATTACTGGCTGCACTATTTTCCTGTTTTTTTTTTTGCCTTGCATTATTTCATAAATGTTCTTCTAGATTTCTTTGTATTTCTCATCCTTATTCATCTCAATTACATTATAATATTCTATTGCATGAACGTAGCCCATTTAATCACTTCCCTATTCTGGGACATTCCAGGCTGCTTCCTTTTTAAAAATAATTACTATGAAAGAATTATGCTTTGAAAATTTGGAAGACTCTTTTCCTTCTTCTATTCTCTCATCTACTGGTTTCTACAATATTATTCTCTCTAATTTTCTTCCCTTTCTCAACTTCCTTTGCTGGTTCTTCTTCTTCCTGTCCTTGAGGATCGGTCTCAGTCACTTTCTGTCTTTTACACCTTCTCTCTTGATATTCTTATCTACTGTCATGACTTCAATTATCCCCTTCCCCTCAAATTTATATTTCCAGCTTCAGTGCTTTAAACTGCCTACTGTCTCTCTCCACTTGAGTGCCCCAAACTCAACATGGTCAAAACTGGGCTCATCATCTTGCTTCCCAAATTTGCCTTTTCTCCAAACTTCCATATTTCTGTGAAAATTCTCCCAGTTACCTGGACTTGGAAACCCAGCTAATTAATCCTCTTGATTCCAATAAATATCAGGTTCTATCATGTCCCTCTGAGATACCTTTACTATGTATCGGCTCCTTTCTGTTTACACTGCTGTCACCCTAAATTCTGCTCCTCATTCTCTCTTCCTTGGACAGTTATTATATTAGGCTTCTCACTGGTCTCTGGTCTCTTGTCTCCCTCCTCTTTTTCCCCACTGTCTACCCTGATGGTATCAAATAGAAGAGGGTGCCACTAAAACCAAACATAAGGATCCTTGTGGTCCATATAGACTTAGAAAAACCACATATTAACATTATTTGTGTTCTATTATGTTTGATTTGTTTATTTTGTTAAATATTCCCCAATTACATTTTAATTTGGTTTTGCCCCTACTGGAGAGTGTTGCTGGTCACAATATGGCCAGTCGCCATGTTTTATCCCTTGCTCTACCGCACTTCCAACGTCATCTTCCTAATGCACATCACATCATTGCTGTTCTAAAACAAACAAACAAACAGCAAACCTTTTGGGGCTCCCCACTGGCCACTTAATAAAACACAGTCTCAAGAGCCTGCCATTCCAAGCCCTCTGCCATCTGGGTCCAGCCTCCTTCTATAGGACTCTCTCTGTGTATTTATTTTATGCTCTGGTCAAACTGGATTATTCGCTGTTCTGTGATCTTCTCTTGCCCTCTCCTGCCTACAGGGGATTCCTTTAAACTCCTCCTACTAACAACTTTCTCTTTCTTCAGGGCCCAAATTTAGTATCACTTCCTCCACTCAAAGAATTTCCTAATCCCCTGGCTGGAAATGATTCCTCCCTCCTTGAATCACTCAGGCTATCCAAGTTATCATTTTCTAACTTGCATTATAGTTACTCATGTAGAACCGCCCCCCCCCCAATTAGATTGGAAGCTTCTTGAGTGCAGGGATTATATCATTTTTCATATTTGTATCTTTGGCACCTAATGTTTCTTGAAAGTAATTGGAGGGTAATTCTATGCATCGACAATATGACAGTTGGCCCTGGAAGCATTTCAAATGGCCTCATTAGAGCCAGGCACTGTTAGGGCAATGCGCTTACCTGGTACCTGCCAACTGTTGCTTAGATCAGGTGTCCTTAGCCTGAGGTCCACAAATTTGTTTTTTTAAATAATATTTTGATATTTGCATTTGGTTTCTTTGTAATTCTGTATTATATATATATAATTTTTATATTATATATAAAATATATATATTTATTTTATGCTTTTAAAAACATTATTCTGAGAAGGTATCCCTAAGCTTCACTAGACTGCCAAAGGGATCCAGAACACAAAAAGGCCTAGAGCCCACTCTGGCTCCACTTTTCTCCATCTGCACCTTTCTCCTTCCTCTAACCCCTCCCTGGTCTCAGAATTCACCCTGCCTATCTCATCAGGACCACTTCTCTATGTCTGTGCCCCCTCTGACTCTGCTCAGGTTAGTGCCAGGCTTGGCCTTGGCTTGAACATTCCATGCAAATCCCTGCTCTGTTTACTGTTTTGGCCTCTTGCCTGCCATTCTAGGCATTCTGCCCACCTGTTAACTCTTGGAGTGGCACAAGACACGTCGTTATACTATATAGACAGCCTCTCCAACCTGGCTGCAAGGAACCTAATTCAGGCCCCTGTTATAGCCATTCTGGCTGCTCCTGCATTATTCCCTGACAGCTCCTGGGTCTGGGATCAAGTGTTCACTGAACCTTTCCTCTAAGAGTGGTGTTGTTAAATGAGCTAGGCCCTGGATTCTAATCCCAGCTCTGCCACGGACTTGCTTTGTGACCTACGGGGGTCTTCTTGCTCTCTCTCTGTCTCACGTTGCCTCCTTTGTATGGGGAAAATATCTTCCTTCCTTACCTCCCAAGATTAGTGTGAGGATCAAGTGGAAAAGAAATGGCCTTGAAAGTGCTTGGTATGCTGATGGTTTAAAAAAAAAGGTAAGCAGGGTGAAATGAAATTTCATGTTTTTATATTGAATCTTCTTTTTATGTTGTGCTGTGTGCATGTAAATGTTCTTTTTGTGTGAGTCTTTTTGGATTTAAATTCAAAATGAATAAAAAATAATAAAGAAACAGGTAAAAATTTTTTTAAAAATTGGCATTCAAATATAAGGTCTTTTTACTACTAGTCAATGAAAACTAAAAACCCCAATACCAGTGGTTTAATAGCAAAAAAATCACATCCGCCTGGCTGCTGCCTTGCAGGTGTCTCACCCTGGTTCTTGTAACTGGGCTTCTGCCTTGTTCTTCCTTGACCAAGTTCCTGTCTCGCATACTTGTAAGCTGGTTACAGTAACTGTGATCCTTGCAGTGTGCTCCCCCCAAACAAGGACACCCACTCCTCTCAAACTAGCGACTCCACTTGCCCCTTTCCCCGATCCTCTCAAGGACCAGAGAGAGGTTCCTTTGGCAAGCAATACCAGTTCTACTGACTGTCAACCAACCAATGGGCACTTCTTGTATACCTATTATATACCAGACCCTGAGAAGTAAATGATCTCTGCTCTCAAGGAGCTTACACTGAATTGGGAGAGAGAATACAGACTAATATACAGAATAAATACAAACTAAATACAAGGTAATTTGGTGGGGAGGGTCCTAGAAGTTGGGGTAGGGAATGAGAGAAAGCTTTGTATACAAGTTGTGTCTGAGTTGAGTCTTGAAGGCAGTGAGGGATTCTGTAAGGCAGAAGTGAGAAGGCAGTGCCTGAAAGGCATGAGGGAGAGTCAGTGCAAAGGCCTAGAAGTGAAAGATGGAATGTTTCATGTGAGAAACAGCAAGAAAGTCAGTTTGATGAGATGGTGGTTCAAAAAGTAACATACAAAGAGGCTGGAAGGATGGATTGGGACCAGCCTGGAAAGGGCTTCATGAAAGCCTGGCTAGACCTCTGCCTCTCACAACTGAAACTCTGTGACCCACATTCCCTTCTGTGAGGCTCTATACCCATTGGCTGTCATTGGTTTGATACCAATTACCCCTCTTCCCACACCTCTGCTTGTGCCATGTTTCTAGGCCCTCTTCTCATTATCTGCTCTATTTCTGATGAAGGGGGAGTTTCTAAGGAGTCTGGCTTTCTGTGAGTCTGACTTATTCAACCATTAGACTAAACCAGGGGTGGGGAACCTATGGCCTTTCTAGGTCCTCAGGTGCTACCCTTTGACAGAACAAATCCTTTATTAAAGGGATTTGTTTTGTGAAGTTTGGATTTAGTTAAAGGGCTGTACTTGAGGACCTAGAGGGCCACATGTGGCCTGGAAGTTGAAGGTTGCCCACCCCTAGACTAAGCCATGGTTCATTTAAGTGCTTTAATATGTGTATAGCACTGAGGATACAAAAGACAACGAAATGGAACCTGTTCTCAAGAGTTTGCACTCTGGGGGATGCCTCCCCACAGTGAGCAGTCACAGTGGCCACACGATCCTGTTAGGCCAATGGTCTTTGGTCAGTCAGCAGTCTCTACTCTGCTCCAGGCTGCATGTTTCTGTGAAGGGACAAACTGAATAAATCAGGCACAGGAACAGGAACAGGGCCCATCTTCACTGGCTTCATTCAGCCTGGCTGTCTTACTCCATGACATTTTTGCTGGGTGTGAGCAGGGTTGCTCTGGTTTCTCTAAAAAGTCCAGTTTCAAGACTGCATAAAAAAAGTCCATTTTTACCCACTTTTCCAGTTAAAGGAAACTCTGGTTTCCTGTCCTGCCTTCTTCCCCAGACACTTAGCACAGTGCCTAGCACATCATAGGCACTTAATGAATCCTAATTGACTTGACTTACCTTGGCCAAGACTCTTGACTCCTCCAGTTCCTACTGTTTCCTAACTAGAGTTATTCAGTCCTCTGGCCTTACCTCCAGAGGGCTGACAAGTAACTAATGTATGTCAATGTCCCTCTGCATTGGGAGACCATGTGCCCAGGGATATAGCATGGTTGGGAGTGCAGGAAGAAGGAATTGTCCCAGGCAGTTAATGAAGGATCAAGGTCTCAACCGCAGGATCCAAGAAAGAGGGGCTCTTTCGGGATTCCTTGGCTGCCTCATGGCCTCAGGCTGTCTGGACAAGGATAAGGCTGGGGTGAGGCCCTGAAGCTGGGTATGAGGAAGACTGAGATGAGCAGATAAGGTAGGCCAACACCTGTGTGAGGCAGGCTTGACAGGTCTGAGGCTAGATGGGGCTCATACCGATTGTGTACACGTTAAGTTCCTCTGGACCTTCAGTTGTGAAGCCTTCCACGTTTAGCTTGATGATGTCTGTGTGCATCAGTTCATTCTGTGGGCAGAAAAGATGGTGGTGTCATCACCTATCCTGGGTTCCACTGGCTATCATTCCCACATGCTGTGATGGTGGTAGGGAGAAGGATCAGAGAAGGTGGACTTGGGGATCTTTGCTGCTAAAGAAGTAGGGAGAACTTGGCTATTCTAATGAACTTAAATCTTAGAGCAGTGATTTTCAAGCTTTTTATTTTTTGACGAGGCAATCAAGGTTAAGTGACTTGTCCAGGGTCACATAACTAGTAAGTGCCAAGTGTCTGAGGCTGGATTTGAACTCAGGTCCTCCTGACTCCAGGGCCAGTGCTCTATCACTGTACCACCTAGCTGCCTCTTTTTCAAATATTTTATACCCAGGATTCCTTTATACTTTAAAAAATTATTGAAGATCTCCACCTCCCCCTCCCATGAGCATTTGTTTATGTGGATTATGTCTGATATTTACTGAATTAGAAATTTAAAATTTTTTAGTACTATTATGAAAATAGTTTTGACCTTAGAGACCCCCTGTAGAAGGTTTTTGGGAACCCCTGGAATCCCAAGGACCCTGGAACATACTTTGAGAACCACTGGCTTTAAGAGGGGAAATTTGTGAGCAAACTGGATTTTTATGTGGGATCAAGGCTTGAATGGTGCAAGTCTGGGTTCTAGAACATATATGGTAGAATCTAGAATACTGGGTAGCTATAGCGAAGAAGAGCTCCCTTGTCCCCCTCCTCCATTCTTATCTTTCTGGCTCTCCCCTTTCTATAACCCCAAGGCTACTCCTGGGCTTCTCCTACATCAATGGGCCACAAGCAGTGAGCTAAGTACTCCACTTGATTGAGGTGTGAAACCTCTTCTCAAACCCCAAAGAGGTCAGCAGGTTTAACTGGAATATTTTTGAGGAAATTAATGTTAACTTGAGAACCAGAGTAGACAGGTGCATAGGTCAGAGTAATGTTCTGGTTCTAATGATCTAGATGATCCATGGACATTCAGCTTCTGACCTCATCTGAGGTGGGCTGCTCCAGCTCCTGGCAGCATCCTCTGCCACCTAGGAAGTTGTGTCCTGGTCCCATCTGTGGGGGTGCCCCCTTGTGCCCCCAGGCCATTTCTTGTGGTCTGGCTATAGGCCAGGCTGCACCTCTGTTCTTCAGGATGCACCCCTCCCATTTGAAGGAGGAAATTCCCCTGGGGACCCCAGGTTTTAGGCTGATTCTCTTGCAACCCCTTTACTCCTCCTGGAGGTCTCCATGGTGCTGTCCCCAACCTATTTTTGACTGTCTTGTTCCATTGGTCTGGTACATGTTTACCAGCTGGTTGCAAAGGTCCATTTTACCTTTCGGTGGAGTTTCACTTATTTATCTATCATTCAGAGATGACTAACGCACCCTGAGCTCAGTGCCTGAGTAAAAGTCATCACGGCTGACTGATTTCTCACTTTAAGGTTTACTAAGCACTTTACATAATGTTATTTAAGACATAGT